>OX402564.1:0-1200000 GCA_948098915.1 Lampropteryx suffumata | reverse complement strand
TAGCAACTTTTCATATACATACACGTTCTTGGAATTTTAGGCAAAACATTTCTGTCCTGGTTTCTTATACTTCTATGATACATCTCACCAGCAGTTGATTGTGCTTCCTAGCAAACATCTCCATACCATTATTTAAAAAGTAATTGTTTCGTTCCTCGAAAGAAAGATTGTTAAGATTTTTGAGCTCATTCAAATAGTCCTACCATAAAACAAATGTGATAATACATATAACATTATTATAACATTTACACATGTATATTTAAACCTTCACCTTCATATTCACCTACTCCTGTTGGTTGTTTTTTTTTTTTAATTTTGTTACATGATAATCATAATGCTACAGCGGCATAGGTGTAAGCCTCTTCCATTTGTTGTGCACCTGTGCTTCTCTGTGGCGTCGTAATGAGGTTGTTTGCGTTGAAATGCCTGCTGGTGACTCGTGAAATGAGCTGGTGTATAAAATTGTTCGTGGCTTGACTGGTTCTTACAGATCTACTGAAAGCTGTTATTTCCCCCTTCCTATATTTTTTCTTTACATTTTTTCATCAGCATCATGGAGCTATCTCAACGTAAAAAGATGTGCTTATAGCAATTTATAAATTTATAAAAAATAAAAAAGACCAATAATTTTCGTAAGTTATCATACATTTATCATAAAATAGTGACATGGATGGCTTCTACAAACAGTGGAAGTCTTTGGCACATGATCGAGATACGTGGAAATAAGTGATTTAACTTCTGCTTTTGCCACACTCATATAAAAATCATAAATAATCCAAGTGTTGGTATATGCCTGTACTTACCCACCGTCCACCGCATGAGACCACCTGGGTGATCCGTTGAAAGTTTTTTTTTTTACAACGGCTCACCTTTGTTCACCTGGGTGATCCTTGGGAAATATTTAGTTTCTACCGTCCACCTTGTTATTAAAACTCTTCAGATTTGAAGTGCATAGAGATTATTTAGGTTACAGTTTAGCAACTGGACAGAGTTATGTTTCTAGACAGACGAACTATATTCATCTGGCGCTTCGGCGGCGACGCTCGCTTCGCTCGCTCGCCTTGCGCGTTGTTTTCTATACTCTAACATAACCTAACCAACTGGTTTTGATCTGATTAATTTCTGAGGTGTACCGTCACCAATATAAAGTTAGGCGCGTTCAAATTTAATCTGGTGAGCCGTTGTAAAAAAAAAACTTTCAACGGTTCACCCAGATGGTCTCAGGGAGGTGGATGGTGGGTAAGCACCTGTATATGCTAACCCTGATTATATGATAGCCATAATCACATAATTAAGTAGCGTTTGAGTATGTTTTGTCCGTGTCATTCTAACGTCAAATAATAAAGATGGAACAGATTTAAACAATAGATAATTGATTCAGGCGTGACTTTGCGGAAATCCATTATCCAAACATTAAACAGAACAGACAAATATTGAGTACTATTCCGCCTATCTATTCCTAATGAGATAGGCACGATGCAGACGCATGCATTGAAAAGCCTGAATATTTATCCACCTGTATAAGATTGAAACAACTGTTTAACTAGTGTGCTATAAAATAGACCGTTTATTCAAAAATAAACGAGATATCAATTAAACGGTTCAGTTATAGCTTTCGAGTTTGAAACGAACTTTACCCGAAAACGGTAATCAACCAGCAAGCCACTGACGTGACATAAAAACTCCAAAGTGTCGTATATCAGGGAACTCCGGCTGCGGCTTAAGCTTGCTCTACACTCCCACCAAAACGATCGGTTTACGTAACATCCATCCGTAAATATTTAAAATTGTAAATTGTCTAAGTTTGTAGATTTTTTGTTATCTTTTCACGATTAAACAACTAATAGAATCTAGTACATTTCGTGAAGAGATAGATTGTTATTTATTTGTTTAAGATAATATTTAGAACGAACTAACCAATTACACTATTTGTATAAAAAAAATTATTTCTGTAAATAATTATAGAAATGTTTTACACAAATGTACAATATAATATACAATAATATAATATACACGTGAAACAGTTAATCTATCTAAGGACCTTTTAAAACGCTTCCTGATCAGAAAGTCTAATTTTTAAGTTGCCTGAATAAATGCCTAAAATGTTAAATGACTGTTTTCCAGAAAACCTAAACAGAAAAATTACTAAAGTCCCATTGTGCCTAAAATATAAAAAGTCTAACATGTATGATGCCTTAACTGGCAAAAGTCTAAGAAGGAGAGTATACCTTAAAATATTTGCGCCAAACTTATTATACCTAAGAAGTAAATTGCCTAAACTGTCAAAGCTCTCTATTACAATTTCTCTGCCACGAGTTATACACTATCCTACTAATATAATAAATAAAGTTTGTGAGGATGTTTGTTACTCTTTCACAGCTAAACGGTTGAACCGATTTGTATTAAACTTCGAATATAGATACTTAGTGACCCGCTACAACATATATGCTACTTTTTATCCGGGTAAGCAATTGCAGTGTTTTATGGTAAGTACAATAAAACACTGCAATTGTTTTTAAATTTTATTTCATATCCTTCTTCTTCTTCTTCACATACGCTTCTTTAAATTACGAACATTGTTTGGATGTTGTGATCGCGTAATAATATTGTTATTCAGTTTGTCTGTCTAATTGCTATCAGTACCTATTATTGAACGATATGTCACTATCGTAAGATTTATTCATCTTCCTATGTAGGTGTATTGCATTTGAGACTATTTGCTTCTTAGGAAGTTTCACACTTATACAATTTGCATTTTAGGCTTACCACCGTTTTAGGGTTCTGAATCTTAGGCATTTTGCCTTTTAGACATGACATTTTTACTTCTTAGGCAACTTAAAAATAAGACTTTCTGATCAGGAAGCTTTAAAACGTTGACAACAGAGGATAATAATATTAATAGAACCGATGAAATTATAAACCTATTAATTAAAGTGAAATTACAAATACAATTAAAAAAAAATAGATATAATTGTATATTGGGAAAGGGAAATATACTACTTTTTATATAGGTACCACGAATTCAGGATGCCAATTTAGGAGGAATTGGCACCTAAATTCACCTAGTATGTAAGCCGTTCCAAATTGATTGTATGGAATAATATATTTTGACTTTGACCACGCGTGCAAAGCGCAGCTAGTTTTATCTTTAAATAAAATATATATTATTTTATTTATATCTACTGCAGATATAATGTTCAATTAAGAACGATTGTGCAACCATTATTTAACTCCACCGAGTGATCTAATGTTGTCCAATGTCATCAAGAAAAGTTGTGGAGATATATGTAGGTGTATTTACAATACAAAACAAAGATACTCACGACAGTAATCCCCCAGGCTTGGTGGATCTCAGATTTCCAGTTACTTAAGAAATGACAATAATTATAACAAACTGAAAAAGGTTCTTTAATATTTTCAAGTATTCCCCGCCCCGTAAGTGTGTAACAGAGGCCCCAAGCGTAAAATCCACTTTCCCCGGTGTAAATTACGATCGGCCGAAAACGCGAGAAAATTTTAAATTTATCCAAATCGTATCACCCCTTGCGGGGGTGGGCAGAGGGATCACTGATCACACTCGCGCTTGCCGATAATTTGATAAATCCGCCTCTTGAAAAGGCATCGGTTCGATTGGATGTTTTAACGTTCGATGACAAGGGTCTTTTAATTCTGCTTAGATAGTCTATTTTGTTGCTATTTTCAACTTCTATAGATTATACTATTCCGTGTCTTCGCACGCGTGGTATCTACATAAAAAGTAGTTTAAATCTCTCCCCAAGATCAAATTATCTTTCTTTTCATCATTATCCGTTTTTTTTCAATTTCAATTCAATTTACTCATACAATTTATAACATAAAAGTACATCAACCAAAGCGTTATAAATAAATTAGTCAAGATTATTGAAGATTGTTACAGAATTTCATCAATTGTATAGGTAATAAAGTTTTTTAAACTTACGCGATCAGAACACTTTATTATAAATACATACGGGTATTTATCGCGTTTATTTACCTATTTTTCCCGACGTTTCGACAGGTTTACATTCTGTCGTGGTCACAGGATGACTCTTCCCGTCTGATGAGTCATCCCGTGACCACGACAAAGTGTAAACCTGTCGAAACGTCGGGAGAAATAGGTAAATAAACGTGATAAATACCCGTAAATATTTATAATAATGTATAGGTAATGTCAAAAAGTCAATAATTTATATTGATTTATATTTATAATATTAAGAAAATATATCGGCATAAGATTATACGGTAATGTCAATCTATGCCAGGTTAGAAACTTATACTAGACTTCCTAGCCCACACTTAAAACATCCTCTTACACTCGTGCATCAAGCCAGTCATCTCACTCACGAATAGACCACAGTGTAGAGCCCCGGTGAGGACGGATTCGAGCCGTTCAGCTGTTAAGCCGTGAAAACGTAACAAATAGACAGATACACTTTTGAATTTATAATATTGGAATAGAAGTTATATTAGAAGATGTAAGTACAGATTCCTAACTACATAATCTAGTTAATCGCGATTGGTATTATTAAATCTAGTTTTTTCTTGTGTATTTTAAATATTTATTTAGAACGCTAACACAATGTAACTCTAAAAACGAGTGAAAACATTGGCAAATGCAAAAGTTAGAAACTGTGTAGCTGAGGCGGCGCCCTTCTCTAGCAAGGAAAGGACAATATTGCAGGACCGCGGATTTGTTTAAAATCTTGATGAAATTTTGTAAGAGATTTGTATCTTAGGGACAGACATAAGCTCATTTTTATGTAAGTACCACGCGAGTGAAGCCACAAGCAGCAATAAGTTATTTAATAATTCTATTAAAACATATTCCATGATTAATTCAATGCCTTCTCTACAATATTTGTATCATTGTACATTCCTGTAGGTAACTCAAACGCATTAGTTTGAGACGGGCGGGCGGATTCTGTGCTATGCCACGGGCGGATGGGCAGATTCGCTAATAGGACGGCCGTTACCAACCCCTATTAGTTTGCTACCCTTGGCTACCCCCCGAATACCCCCTGTCTACCTATTGTTTTCATGGCCCGTGTGTTCCTTTACTGATAAATAAACTCAAATTGGTTTCCGAGCATTTGCCACGCTACTCGACGACCTCTGTGGTGCAGTGGGCGAAGATCCGCCTGAGATGAAGGTTACGGTATTGATTCCCACCGCGAGGCAAATGTTTCTATTACCTGCAAATATTATCTCGGGTCTGGGTGTTTATCTATGTATAATATGTATGTATTTTCAAAAAATATATACATTAGTAGTATATCAATCATGTGGTTCCTATAACACAAGTTCTGCTTACTTTGGGGCTAGATGATGCTGTGTGAAATGTCCAGCATTTCGAATCTTCACAAAGAAAGATAAAACTTGATGCAAGTGCTTTTTTATACTAGACAAATCCATTTAATAATTTCACATAGCGTTAGCGGAGCGTTTTATATTAAATCTCTAGCTTTTGTTGAAAAATGCTATCGGTGTTTTTATGTTGCTCAATTATTCTTTACGCGAAGTTTTGTTCTAGTCTGGACTAGAATGAACTTGAAGAAAATTATTTAAGTATGAGAAAAAGTCTATGTAACCTAAAATACGCATAATTTATTTATGCATGAGCTGGACGAGTAAATATACCTCCTAAACTTAGCTCTTAGGTCTAGTGCGGCTTAGTGCTCCTAGGTCTTTTCGAATTTTTACGCGCTATTCTGTGGAACATATGTATCTAGAATCGGACGTAGACGTGGAAAAAATCACGTTGAAAAGGACATTAAGCGCGGTTTAAATCACACGGAATATACCGTAAGTGCGTGCTAGGGTTTATTACTGTTGTATATTCTATACTCTGTGAGCTCTGTGAGCCGTAGACGTCGCGAATATTTTTCGAAATGACTGAAATATAACTTTACGTTTTTACGTTTTCAACCCCCATTTCTACGCCATTTTGAAAAACTTCCAAAAACTGAATCGACAAAAAAACCGATATAGTTATAGAACCTGCTCACAAAATTTTACTAGACGCCGATCGGACAGACATACGCATTTTTTTGCCTTTGCTAAAACGGCGACACTTATCGCGCTCTATAGAGTTTTACCTTCGAGATGCCCCATAATTCATCTGTGGGGCGATTATGGAATTCTGATACTATCAAAACTTTGATACTAATCGCTTACAGTTACTATTGATGAATTAGTATTACGGAAGGTTGATGTTATTGTCATACATGCTGTCATATGAATAGAAACCTCAGACCAAATAAATATTAAGACGGATTTATATATTTTATAAGATGTTTTCTAGACGACGACATGAGAGAATACTTAATAATACAAGTATGTATGTATGTATACTAAGAGGAAGGAGCACAGTTGGTTGGATGTGTATGCGTGGGTGCGTATATTTACACGGAGGAACATGGTTTTGAGGCTTCCCTTTGGTTATTCACGGCCTTCTTGTCTAAATATTTATTTCGTCTGAGATAGAAACCGAACGTACGTAATAGTAATTCATCTTGTCAAAACTGGTTCTAATTAAACTGGTTGATTATCAAACGATTGAATGATTAAAATTATGCCGATTGCTAATCGAAACTGATAGAAATTGGTTGTGTCAAAAGTTCCATAATCGCCATACTGGTAAGTGAAACTGGATGTTTTTGCTATGTGATCGCTTCATTGGTTAATTTATCGTTGTACAACGTACCAGTGTGTCAAAGGATTTTGGGTCTGATTTATGTTTAATTTAATATTCGGCGGTAACATTGAATTTATAAGCTGTTATACGGATTTCAGCTTTTCAAATAAATCTAAATTTTAAGGAGGTACCTTAACGCGACTCCCTGATCAAATGATTTTGACGCGTTATCACAGCGCTAAAATAGCGATATTTTTTATTAATAAAAAGTCATTCTTTTTTTAATGTTTTCTAAAAAGGAATGGAAAAACAAGGATTTTTTTAATTACACATATACATATATATAAGTACTTACATTCCTCTTATTAGTGTAAAATGCAATTTAAAACGACATCAACTTTTAGATATGATAGCGGGTGATAGTTGAATATTTTAGACATTATTTCATTATTAAATTATAAAACTAGCAATTTCTTTAAAATCAATTTGAAACGAGGAAGTGACAAGCCAAATTTTTTAAATACCGTACCATAACGTCTTTTATAATTATTATTCCTTCAATATACGATCTCCACTAAACAGCAGTTGTAAAAGATTCATTTATTTATACAAAAGTAAATTTACTGAGGGCACCGTCTTAAACGATTTTTTGTACGAAAAAAATGCACTGTTTTCCTTTATTTAGTGTCTTTTTATATACTAAAAAGAGTTAATTTAAAGATTAATAATTATAAAACATTATAGTTTGTATGTCATGCTTTCTCGTTATTGTTTATAGGCAGTTTAACTATTAAATTAAGACTAAAATATTAAATAATCAACATCTCCTCTCCGAAAGTTAACGTCTTTTTAACTATGTTCTCTAACTATGAGTGTAACTCTTATTAAAACATATTAAATTATTAAATTAAAACATAACCCGTATTTTTTTTACCTTTATAATGTTTTTCTGGTTGTGGTTTATCTTGTTGGCATTAATTAATTTTTCAGTTCCAAATGTATGTGTGCTCTTAAACTTTCAAACGATGAAGGAAAACATCGTGAGAAGTCAAAATTCAAAGTCTATACTTTATTCAATAAATTCAATATGCATACTACATAGGTGAATTTAGGTGCCAATTCCTCCTAACCCAAGCTCCAGAAGAACCGGCAAGAAACTCGTCCTGGTCCTAGCGCTTTTTTGCATGATCCATCTTATAACTACCTTAACAACGAAAACAGGCATGTCGTAAGACCTAAAAAGTAAGACGTGCAAAGTGTTCAAGTGCCTCATAGGCACACTTGAATTCTAGTTCAAAGTAACACGTTAAGCAGAAAAATACGCAAATATTTGTCCAAATATTAAAGTCCCTATATGCCGAGGTGAGTGGCCGTTATTGCCGTGAGGGTATGCAGTCGGCGTGTTGGCGTCTGACCTGGAACGTGCTGCTCGCATGTGCTTTATTTGTGCTCGCAAGCATTCCAATCCTATCAGCCCCTGGAAACGGCTATTGACTGTCGAATGCAATTTTTGTAAGCAGAGCGTTCAGCACCGGTTTTTGACATAAAGCTCTTTTAGGCAAATATTACATTACTATCACTATTTTGTGGCCAAGCAGTCTTGCAGTTGTTGTTTTCAAGGGAGTTGGTGATAAATTATAGGCACTTAAGACTCATCACCACGCTACGTCACACCATCGCGTAACGCTTCAGCAGAAAACAAGCGCTGCATAAATTTTCCACTGGTCTGGTGGAGCAATATGCTAAGACGGGTTCCATTTGCCCCACTGAACAGTCTATATTAGGCTTCATAATTCGAGATATCTGTATATTAATACGTGAAGCAAACATTTTTTTTCCTTTTTACGAAAATTGCGCGGACGGAGGAGTGTGAAATTTCGCACACTTATAGTTTATATAGAGTGCAGAATGCTAATACTATGCTTAAAAATACATTAATTATTAATTAATTATGGTCGAATTTCGACCAGCAGTTGGCGACCACTAGTATTTTGTAATTAAACAAATGTCACTGATTGACACTTTGAAAGAAATTAGGCAGTGATAAAAACATAATTAATCAAATTTACTAGAGATCTGCAGCATTTTTATTGCGGTTCTTTTTAAAATTTTTTGGCATCTTGAACTGCCCACTAGTTGTCTCCTTCAACATGTGGTTGAGGACTGTTTTTTTTTTAATTTCTGTTCTTATCTTATTAAATATAAATCCTATCATTTATATATTTACCTATATATCAGATGGTACTCGTACCATGCGAGTGAAATACAATCAGAATAAATACTATACAATAAAATATTTTCAATTGTCTACGGTTTATCATTTATAAAGTTTTACTAATATCCGCCAGCGGGTTTGCTCGCACGACTTGTACCTACTTTATGCGCTGCTCCAACGGAGGCTCCAACACGACACTAGGTGTTTATGTTTTCTTAAATCAATGATACTATAAATTTTATCAAAATCCGTCGAGCTGAAAAATCAACGAAAACCTAAAAATTGTATACATCGATGATGTTTTCGTGTCCTTCGATACCTCGCTGTCTTATTGGAGCGGTGCGTTTATTTGGCCTACCCATATTATATATATACAAAATACATCTACTTTCCACTAAAAATGTATTATAGACTCAAATTTAATTGAATGAAGTCGGTTTCTTTTTAGTTTTTAAAACGTAATTATCAAAAGAACATCAATACCTTTAGCTTTGCTGCGACGCGACGCGCCGCGCGAGGAGGCCTAGGTAGGTAGGTAGGTGGAGAAATATGGCTAAGTGTGATTACCCGAACGGGCAGATGTGTGAGGGCAGACGACTCTGACACACGTATGCGAATTTTGAAGTTTTTTTTGCTAGAAATTAATTATTATTCACTGCAAATTGATTACAATTCGATTTACTTACAGGATTTTTAGATTATTATAAAAACGTGAAATAAGTATCTTTGAGTTTTTGGGTTAGATTATCCCTATATTATAAATGCGAAAGTAACTCTGTCTGTCTGTCTGTCTGTCTGTGTGTTACGTTTTCAAGGCTAAACCACTGAACCGATTTTAATGAATTTTGGTATAGTGATAGATGGGACTTTGGAGAAGGACATAAGCTACTTTTTATGTAGATACAACGCGGGCGAAGCCGCGGTCAGTAGCTAGTACATTATATCTTGACATACGAGTAAGAGCTCGTTTGTGCCATTGGACAAATACGAGTAAACATATTTTCTGGGATCAGGGACACTGACCTCTATCAAAAATGGCCACTTCAAATCTTAATATTTATCAAAACCATATATGTATTTAAAAACAGTTTTTGAAGCCTCTTAGTATGTTTGAAATATCTATCCAACGATGTGTCACACGATGGTGTAGTTAAATATTTTCAAAATATTTACGAATAGATATTTTTATAATATTTTTACAGACATAGCGAAACTATAAGGGTTTCCTGTGGACTTCGGAACCCTATTAATCTAAAAGGTTACTTAGTACACGTGTTTTGTAATATAGACATCGAGCCTGAAAACAGTCTGCGCATATTCAAGGGGATTCTTTTTGAATTTGTTAAAACATCCTTTTGTAGCAGGTATTTTGTAGTAGGTATTTTTTGATGCTTTTATTAAACGAAATTCTGATTCGCATTCAGGTTTTTAAGAGTTTGTGTAACTCCATTGAAGTTGATCCTGTCTGAGTGGAATGGTTTGGCAATTAAATTATTTTGAAATGGATTGTTTTGTGTTATGTCTGATGTCCACAACATCTGTGTTCTTTGTGAAGCGTTTGGTTTGCCTATTAACTCCGGCACTAGAGTTGGCTACTCCTTCTTATCGTGTAACTAAGAGTAGCTATTCAAAAACAGTGTCGTGAATGGATTATAGTGCGCCTCAGAAGCTCCTTTCGTGCACTTGGCATATTTCTTCAAACCCTTTTATAGGTTCTACGGCACGCCTGTTTCCTCTCGATATTTCCTTCAACATTTTAGAGTACTGGAATAGCGCTCTTACATTTATCAATCAGAAATATTCGGCGGTTGACTTTACGACTTTTAGTTGGCTTTAAGTTTACTTTAAATTGTTTTAGTAGTTAACGGGTATTTATCGCGTATTATTTTATAGTTTATTTCCTACGCTTCTGTTGTATTACAACATCCGTGGTCGCAAGCTGAATGGAAGCATGGGGAGTTGCCAACGAATAGGAAAAAACAGTTTTCGAAACTACCCTCACTTGGTAGTCAGATTCATAAATGTCCACGTTCACATTACGACACACCTCACTAACAGTAGCTACGCACTGATATTATGAAACGCGATGCGCATACTTACTGTTAATGGGATACAACGATGAAAAGAGTCTAAAACCGTCTTTCGATTGAATTTCGCCTATATTTTTTAATTTCAATCGCAACACTGAATATTCTGTCGACTCAACTTGTAGAAGATCTGCCTTCTGCGCTGTAGGTCCTCTGCCTACATTTCGATTCCTTTCCAGGATAAAAACAATTGTATGATGAACAAAGGTAGAGGTAAAGTATCATGCAAAAATATATAAGTAAGTATTTTATCAGTCATCTGGTTCCTCGTGTGCAATTATCCAAAAATATTCATATATATTTTATTTATTTATTCTCTTATAAAACCTTCGTTCATTGAAAATAACATTACGATCTTAAATTGATCGTTAAAAAAACACTGATAGTATGTGTTGTCATTTACTACATCTAAAATCAGAACGAATTGTTATGGCGGTGTAAACTTTTGTTATGCAGGAGTCGTACTGGCAACCTCCGAATTCTCAGCTCAGCAGCCTTCTGCTCCCAAACCACTGGAGCCGTGAATTCAAATTAAACACTAAATTTTACTGCTCGCAACGTACTAAATCCAGCTCTAGACGGCTTGAAACCCGGAGAATAATCATCAAAACAAACTTAGTTAATTAAAAGATAATATTTAGCGCAGCAAGTTGGGCCATTAGGGAGCGGGATGAATGTTGCAATGCTCCAAAATGTTCCAAAACTTATTTAATGGAACACTAACTTTAACTATTCGCATAGTGACTGGCATTTTCGACATTCCCCCCACCAAAGACTACTTGAATTTATCTCGTGATTGACAGTAATTTAGATGGCAAAACTTAGACCTAAAGGTCAAATGGGCAAACCGTGGACCATGTTTTATATTTTATTCAGCGAAACTTTGTATTTAGACATTCAAAGCGCTTCTTTTATAACACAAACAACAACAGTCAAGTTGCACGAGTTGCAAAGCCCGGACCTCTTCGACTCTAAAGATAAATATTCGCATCATCTTGCTAGCTATTTGCTGAAGGAACTTACGCTTTATTTCTGGGGAATGCAGTTTGATTTAAGTCGCACAAATACCTGTAAGCTTCAAGTGGGAAAGGAAAATTATATGCTATTTCCGTGACTTAAGATTTACGTTTGTTTGAGAGGGGTAGCACCTGAAGGTTCTAATGTTTGCTGAATGAGATCTGACTTTATTTTCTTAGGGTTATGGCTCTTTGTTCAAACTGAACTAGCGGATGTTGAATGGGACACATAAAACAGTTAAACTGCACAGCTTTAGTAGATGTGTCGCTGAAAATTTTGCTATTTTTAGACTGTAGACTGCGGAAAATGGGATGGACAATATTGAGTTAGTCCAGTTAACGTGATTTAACTTCACTCGTGGGTTCACACTGGAGCCGAATCACATGTTTTTTAACTGAATCTGAGTATGTTATTTGCGGAGTGGGAAATTAGAATTTCAGGTAAACCTGAATCTGTTTAACTGTATTTGAATTTCGGGTTTGCTTTTGTTTGGATGCCACTTAACTAGGTATTTCGGACAAATATTTGTGTGATGAACATAGATGTTTGTTTTGTGTTTGGGTGTTATATAAAGTATCATAAGTATGTATTATGTATATATATATCATATATGTATGTATAGTTACAAACCTAGTCTTGCACCAGTAGTTTTTAATGATCGAAAATGTATATATATAGTGTTGTGTTTACTGTCTACTTATATTTTTATATTCATTTATTAAATGCGTCAGTGAAAAGTATTTCTTAAGTAACCTTTAGTCTTTAACATTATTCAAAACTTGCATTCTTAGAAAAACTTTATTGTGATTGTCTTGAATGTTGAGTAGAAGTCGAAAGTTATATTAAAACTAATGTTGAAGTTATTCAATCTGCAAATTGAACAGGTATAGGTATATATAATGTAAAATGTATTTTTACGTGACTGTCTTGAGCTTATTTATAACTAAGAGAATATGCCATTCAAATTGCTCTAGTAGTTTATTGTTTTACCAAAGGTTTTAGTTACTTTTACTCTTATCTATACTAATATTATAAAGAGGAAAGATTTGATTGTTTATTTGTTTGCATTGAATAGGCTCTGAAACTACTGAACCGATTTTAAAAATTATTTTATCATTGGAAAGCTACACTATCCCCGGGTGACATAGGCTACTTTTTATCCCGGGAAAAATCTTCAACGCAGGCGAAGCTGCGCGCGGACAGCTAGTAAATAATATACATAACTCACACGCTCACACGCACTCGAAAAGTAGGTACACTGAATGTTGTATTGCGCTCCTTTTCGGCTCGTCATCTCGAGGGTAATAAAGTTTTTTAAACTTACGCGATCAGAACACATTATTATAAATACTTACGGGTATTTATCGCGTTTATTTACCTATTTTTCCCGACGGTTCGACAGGTTTACACTCTGTCGTGGTCACGGGATGTCGAGGGTAATAGCTGAAAATCAGTGTTTGCTGCTTATGCAATATTATCGCTGAGCTATGACCCTTTTGAAATTACAACACACACTTTTAGTTTGAAGTATCTAGTGTCTAACCTAAAGTTGTATATGTTTACCATTATTTACAATAGTACCATTGATTGTACGTGTGTGCTGGTTTATCAAATAAATGTTGTATTTATCTATCTACATACAAATATGTATAAAGTATAGACTTTTGACCTCTACAGGTTGTATTATCATTGCTGCTGCCCGCGGCTTAGCCCGCATGTTATATAGATTAAGCGACAAAAGTTGGGAAATTTAATCACTACATACTATAAAACAAAGTAGCTTACGGCTGTCTGTCTGTCCCTATGTATGCTTAGATCTTTAAAACTACGCAACGGATTTTGATGCTGTTTTTTTGAATAGATAGAGTGATTCAAGAGGAAGGTTTATATGTATGATACATGTAGAATATAGTAGAGAAACACTGATAATTTTAGAGGTTTCTAATGTGATGTCTTAAATAAAAAAAAATTGCGCTCACTGTACCCTATGAGATAGATCAAAATAATGTACTACAGTATTGTACACCTTAAAAAGGGTCAAAAAAGTCCGCGGTAGTATATGTCTATCTCTTAGGTTATGTTATTCTGTTAGATAACGTTGTATAAAATACATTCTGTAGTATATTTAGTATCAGCATTTTTTTTAAATAATTTTTTAAATAAATAACCCCTGACATTTCACACAGCATCATCTGGCCCCAAAGTAAGCAGAGCTTGTGTTATGGGTACTACATGACTGATATACTACTTTTATACTTTTTTTTTTTGTAAATACTTACATATTATACATAGAAACACCCAGACCCGAGACAAATACTTGCAGATCGTACAAACATTTGTCCCGCGGCGGGAATCGAACCCGCAACCTTCTGCGTCTCAGCCGGGTCTTAGCTCACTGCGCCACAAAGGTCGTCCTCTTACACCCGTGCGTAGCCGGGGCGGGTCGCTAGTTAATTATATATTAATTATTATTAATAATTTATCTAAAACTGAATTGATATAAAAAGTTGCCTACAATAATCCTGGTACACGTCTATATCTGTATCAAGTATCATCCCAATAAGTTTAGCTGTTACTGAGAATACTAAAATTATTCTTTGGTAAGAGTTGAATAGTATATAGATTCTCAGCTCAAAAAGCAAATTCTCAAAAAATCTGAATTTATTCACACGTATTAGTGACAAAGCGTTCGAACTGACAAATGAGATAGGTAGTGGAGAGTGTGCGAGATGCTGACGTGTGAGACTGGGGGCAACTCCCCGGGGTCTAAGAAGGCCCTGACCCTCCCTCAATGCGGATAGTCAGAACTCCAAGCGTTGAAGATGCGATAGCTTTGTCAAGAAATGTCTGCGTTTCATTGTGACCTATGTCGATTATACTACAGCAGGAGTCATTCGTATGTAAGACTACGTACTCCTACTGTTATTAAGACATTTAAAATAAATCCTTCTGATTTTATTGAAGATAAATATTTTTGAATCGTTTGGGTACACAGTGTTACATTCTGTCTCCAAGTGGTAGTGTACAAGCATTACTGTGTTTAAAATCGTAAGACAATGAAGGAAATGAATTGAATTACTGGACAAATAGACAGAAGAAGTTATGTCTATGGCCGGCAACTTGCATATGATACCCTCTATTATTACAAGCGTCATAGGTTACTAACATTCCATCAGGTGGGTCGTATGATTGCTTTATGGCTTAGTTGTTCAAGAACAGTTCTGCCTAAAAAAAACAAATATAAATATACTTTTCTTCATTCATTTTTGAATGCCGCCTGATGGAGAGTTCAATTCAAATCAAATAATTTATTCAAAAATAGTACCTACTATATACATTGTATTTGAATATATTACAAGATCTATACTAATGTTATGAGCTGAAAAGTTTGTTTGTTTGAACGCGCTAATCTCAGGGACTACTGGTTTGAATTGAAAAATTATTTTTGTGTTGGATAGTTCATTTATCGAGGTTTTAGACTATAACATCACGCTCCGACCAATAGGAGCGAAGCATCAATATGTTGCAAAAAATATTCCCTTTTGAGAGCTTCCGTTGCGTGCACTGCGTAAACGGTATAAGTTACGCAAAAATTATGTATGATGGAATTGTTCCTCTTTAAAAGTTCTAAAAAAAAGGCCGCGACACCATATGTCTATCTTTTAAGATTGGGTCACTATGACCTTTTTTATAGTATTTGTTCGCAATTAAAGCATTATTTGCGAAGGAGTTTTATCAACATTAAATTAATCCTTATCCAAATAAATATATTATTAATCACAAGCATTTAATTGTAAACAAAATTGTCTTTGACATCACTTGATTTCAATCAACATCTTAGGAGATATCATAATTTTAAAATAACTCCGCAACAAAATAGGTATGTTCTGGTTTACGAGCGTGTCAGAAATCTATAGGTACCTGCTCTATTACAAAAATATATTACACCTAATATCAAGATTAGATAGAACTTTGGGATTGTCTCAAAGAAATCTTAGAAGTT
Organism: Lampropteryx suffumata; assembly: GCA_948098915.1. Lineage (NCBI taxonomy): Eukaryota > Metazoa > Arthropoda > Insecta > Lepidoptera > Geometridae > Lampropteryx > Lampropteryx suffumata. The sequence continues at coordinate 1,184,026 of OX402564.1, read as the reverse complement.
TATAATGAAAATTAGTAAAATTACTGAAGTTAAATACCTACTTTTAACATGAGGAATTGAAGCTAAATGTAAGCAAGGATAAATTCAATATGAAGACAGAATAACAAATTTACCATAGTATATTCAGTTTTCTTTATTCAATCAAATCACAAGGGCCACTTTGAATCGTCTTCTTACATGCTAATGAATCTAGGTGCCGGTTCCTCCTAACCCCAGTTCAAGAAGAATCCGACAAGAAACTTGTCTGGTCCTAACACTTTTTTGTATGATCCTTTACAATTTTACACAACACAAGTACCCTCCTACAAAATAAACACCATAAGGAATATAAGGAAACAACGACAGAATAAGTAACTGATACAAATGTATGTAGTTCACAAAGATAAAATAGTTTTAAAGCCTGGGATAGTTACCAAACAGAGAACAACACAAAAAGTTAACGGTACACATATAAATACACTCAAATATGTTTTAGTACAATATTATTACAAGGTACTTAATATTTTTCTAGTTCGGTGGTCACTCCCAATCTTCCCGTCTTAGGCTTTTACATCGCCTTTTATACATTTACAAAACATCACAATATATTCATTATTCAAACAATCACAGAAGCTACTAAATCGACTGAATCGACTTTGATGACATATAGTATAGAGTAAGCTTAAACCTCAAGGAAGGACATAGTAATAATATTTATCCAACCGCGATAAGTGATATTCACGCGGACGAAGTCGCGAGCAATAGCTAGTTACAAGATAAGCCTATAATTACGCATAATTAATGCAATAGATAATAGAAAACGTACACAAAAACACTCTTCTAGCAAGAGCGTTTAAGCCTATTTTCAAATATATTTGGACTATTGATGGTTTTCATTTAAACAGAGTTGTATAATCTGACCGCTTGAGACTACTCATAAACTAAATCAAAATGACGGAGTTTTAATATACGTAAGAAATGACATTGTAGTGTTGAAAGTCAAAGAAATTAAACTAGATCATGCATCGTGTTTACAAATAGATACAAATAACAGCGCTGTGCTGGGTATATATCGCTCTCCCTCAAACACCAATGCTGATCAATTTATAAACTCTCTAAACACACACCTAGAAACTCTAAAATCGTATAAAAATGTAATCTTAACCGGTGATATAAACATTAACCCAATTATAAATGATAATGCAAAAGCTTGTGAACGTAGTAACAGACTCAACTATCTTAACATGTTAGATATGCACAGTCTTATGCCAAGTCCAACTTTCCCGACTAGGGAAAACAGTTGTTTAGATCACTTTATGTTGAAACTTGAAAAGCACAAATCATCAGCTCAAGTCGCTGTGCTAAGTACGACTGTCACTGATCACTCTATGGTATTTTTAAACATATCTTTTCAAAACATTTCAAAGAAGGGTATTAAAATCAAAACAGTTACTGACTTTGAAAAAGCACTTATCTGTTTAACTGAAAAAAAAAAACCTATCTGAACTACTCTTTTGCGAAGATCGAAATAGTTTGGTTGACTTGTTGACTTGACTTGACTTGAAAGACTTGTTAACAAAATAGTTGATTCACTACAGGAAAACACAGCATCTGTTTATTTCTCGAATAGTAAATGTGTTATTAAACCGTGGATTTCCCCCGGTATCCTACGATTTCGATGTATTAGAAATAGGAATAAACAGCAGAAAAAACTAAAATTTGATCCTCATAACGAAATTCTTAAAATAACATATAAAAGGTATCGAAATTTTTGTATTATTTAATAAAGAAATGCAAACGAAACTATGAAAAAGAACTATTGGCAAAATCAACAGGTAATTCTAAAAGTCTTTGGAAAAGTATTAAATCTATAACTCATACAAATATAAATTCTAAATCAGACACTACTAAATTACTAAATATAAAATCTTCACCTAAAGAATCAGTAAATTATGTAAATAAATATTTTGCTAACACTGGAAAAGAACTATTAACCTATTAAATTCAACCCCTCAAAATCATACATACGAAACGCAAAGTTCACAGCCCAACTCATTTGTTCTTTTGGAAACGGATCCTAAAGAAGTTCATGATGTGCTCATGAGTCTTAAGTCAGATAGTCAGATAGTCCTGGTGTAGATGATATTCCAACAAGCTTCCTAAAACTTGCTACAAATGCAGTAAGTCCAGTTATATCCCACTTAGCTAACCTTTGTTTTGATGGTGGAACATTTCCCAAAACCTTAAAACAGTCTATTATTACCCCTGTATTCAAAAATGGTAAAACAGACGACGTTAACAACTACATGCCTTTTTCGGTTCTACCATCAATTTCTAAGATCCTTGAAAAATTCATTAATAAGAGACTAATTAAATACCTGAACAAATTTCAACTTCTTTCCAACTCGCAATATGGATTTAGGAACGGTCGATTCACTGAAGATGCGATAACAGCTCTAAGTTTACTTATTATTGATGAAGTTGATCAAGGGAAAAAGTGTCTAACCGTATACTTAGACATAAAAAAAGCGTTTGATACTGTTGATGCTACTATATTGATAAAAAAACTGGAAAACATTGGTATCAGAGACACAGCATTATCGTTATTCAGAAACTATATGAGTGAACGGAAACAGCGAGTAAAAGTTGGACAGTACGTCAGTGAGGACTCGAATATTGCCTATGGCGTCTCACAAGGAAGCGTTTTAGGACCTACTCTATTTTAAATATAAATTAATAACTTATGCGACCTCAAAATTAATAACGCAAAAATAATCTCATACGCTGATGATACCGTTGTAGTTTTTAGTAATAAAACATGGGACTGTGTTCGGCAAGACGCTGAAATTGGACTTACTAGGATCGCACACTGGCTTAAGACAAATTCACTAACACTTAATGCTCATAAAACAAATTACATGTGTTATAGCATTTACAACAGAACTCAACCAGGAAGCAATTTTAACATCCGCATACATAATTCTGTAAACTTACCCTACACTGATCCGTGTGACTGTCCTTTAATTAATAGAGTGTCTAAAACAAAGTACTTGGGAGTCACACTGGATCAGAACTTAACATGGTATCCACAGATCGAAATACTCTGCAACAGATTAAGAAAGTTAACTTGGATATTCAAAACCTTGCGACATATTGCTCAAGTATCTTTACTAAATAACATGTATGTTGCTTTGGTTCAATCGGTTCTAGGATATTGTATCTCTATATAGGGCGGAGCGTCAAAAACTAAATTTGTAGAACTAGAAAATGCACAGAGAACACTAATAAAGGTTATGTACTTCAAACCATATAGATTTTCAACGCATCTGCTTTATTCTTTAATCCAGTTAATGACTGTCAGGATATTATATATCTTACAAGCTACCTTAAAAAGGCATAAAATCCTAGTTTATGACCCAAGTATCGAAAACTGTAGAAGAAAAGACATAGTTGCTAAGGTTGTCGGCATTAAAACTACATTTGCCCGTAGCCAATATATAAGACAATCAGCCCACCTATATAACCTAATTAACAAGAATTTAAATATTTACTTAATGCAAAGTTATAACTGTAAAAAAGCTATAACTGAATGGATACAAACAAAAAACTACGAAGAAACTGAAGCTTATTAGTAATATAATTTAGCAGCTTCTATTCTACAAAAATGTACTTATACACAATGTACCTACATAAACTTATGATTATAATAAATTCAAATCAAATAACACAATAGTTTAAATAGACTGGAGGCATTTCACATACGATCATATCAATCAAGCACTCAAGCACATCTCCAAACTCACAAACAATCTCACCCTCTCTCACATATACACACACCCTTGCTGCAAATCACATTTTCTTTACATTAAAGTATTAAACTCACATAAACGCACACTTAACATCTCGAAAATCACATATAATAACACACACACACAACATAAAATACATTCAGACACTTACTTATACACAAAATTCCTCGCAGATATACATAATACCTACCTATCTGTACTGAAATTTTAACATACAAATCTTTAATTTCATTACTTTGTTCACCTTTTTATAAGTGGGTATTTACAAATTTATTATGTTCGCTCATTGCACCTGACCTAGTTACCTACTTATTCCTTGATGCCATTCCTATCATTCTACGATGCTCATAATGTGTAATACCTATCTACCCACATTTTATTTTTATTTTCTTTAATAATTTTTAGTTCTTAATTTTGTTTAAAGGCACTAAGCATGTACTTATTTACTTTAATTTTTAATTGCCTACGTACCTAAACTGTAACTGTACCTAACATAAGATATGGAAGAGCGAGACCATTTAACACAAGTATATTTCTACTTAAAAGATGGTCTCAACACTTATGAAAATGTTAAAAACTGTTACAGAAATAAAAACATTTTGTATTTTGTAATAAGTTACATATTTTACGGTGATAATAAGATAACTTATATTAATTCACATCAGAAGTGTTCTCCATTAAGTTCACATTAGGAGGAATAAAAGCGACAAATGGTAAGAAACTTAGCAACGCTAATAAATACTTGTTTAGACTTTGTTAATTCCCGCGTTGTGTTTCGAGTACGCTACGAGTTATTTTTTGTTTAACTGTTCATTTGAACTACTTGGAGATTACTGTTGTACTTCTAAAAGCGTTCGCTATCATTTCTAAGTTACTTACTCGTTCTAAGTATCTTTTTAGGTAAGGGTTATAAAAGTGCGCAATTGCAGTGCCATTTAAGATGCGTCTTATGCTAATCGAACCGAGCGCGCTGAACGAATTCATTCGGCAATTTTCCTGGAGATCGGTGCGTTATAGCATTTCATATGAAGATTTATATAACGCGTTTTGTTATGCTCGTTCGCTCGTAGCATTAATAATCAGTTGTGGCTTACTAGTAATATCTTGCTTGTGCGAGTGAAACATCTTTTGATTTGTATTTTTAGGGGTCCGAAGTCCGACCTCAAACTAGTAGTCGAACTAGTTTTCGTCTGTCTGAAAGCTCCAAACGATTACTAACTAGATTGTGTTGAATTAGTATGGGACTACTGGTAATTCTTACAGTTACTGATTTCGGAAGCCTTCACTGTGATTTGTCACATGCTCTTTGCCAGTTATTTAGGTTTGTTACTAGATATCTCCCTCAATAGTTAACTAATTTTGATGATTAGTTTTGTAAACTATGATGGGATCTGATGGATAACATGATAGAAACCCGAAACTGCTCAAAGATAAAACGAGTTTTCGGCTATATTATAAAATATAAAGTTCTACCGAATAGTTTGTTACCAATGCGACATAACAACCCTTCTGTGCGTGAGTACTTAGAGAAACCATTTAGTAGCGCACCTTTAGCTCGTTTATTGAATTTCAGATGAGATATCTGAAACGTTGGAAGAGGAGGAAATATTGCTGAGTTTGGGAGGATGTATTGGAGATTGTAAAGTGTTTGTGCTCACTACCGCGTAATGTGATTTAGCATTTGTATTCTGCTCATGTTTGGATGAATTCCTTTTTGGTTTGTTTTCGAGACGTGAAAAGGTTTATATGCGAGGGTGGGATTCGTTCGTGAATTATTAGAAAATACCGTTGCAAAATAATTTATGGTGTTAAATAAACATGGTAGTTTTTCTTTGTTCATTATTATAATTTAGTGATTTGAATAAAGGTAGGACACTAGCAAATGCCCGTCTTGGTGGGTACCAACACAGTGCCAGATGTTCGGTCTCCAAGCAATAGTACTTGTTTAGGTTTGGAGGGCACTGGAGCAAGGAAAATGACTGGCAAACAGACAAAAGAACTTATACCTAGAGCCGGCAACGTTTATTTAATTCCCCTGCAAACGCCTATACGTCACAGTTACCACCTTCCATGAGGTGTGCCGTATGCTTGTTTGCCAGCTCGGTAGTAAAAAAAATAAGGCAAAAACATAATCTAGACACTGGACTCCATAAAAAACTTCAATTCTTGAATATCTGTATCGAAAACTGTTCAAGAAACTTTATCTTTAAAAGACCTATCCAAGGATACGCCACACGATGGGGTAGTAAAATAAAAAAAAAACATCTCGTTACATGTAGGAGACATATCTCTTAAAACCATTTTTTATTATTTTTCTAAATCAATAATTAATAAATATATATATATAAATAAGTACTTGTCTCGGGTCTGGGTGTTTCTATGTATAACATGTATGTTTTTACAAAAAAATATATATAAGTAGTATATATCAGTCATGTGGTATCCATTACACAAGCTCTGCTTACTTTGGAGCCAGATGATGCTGTGTGGAATGTCCGGGATTATTTATTTATTTATACTACATTTATAAGTCGATCTTGCTGGCAAGACAACTTATCTGTTCCGTTTACCCTTACTCTAAAGATACCCTAAAGGTAAGTAACAGGGCATCCAGAAGCTTTAATAAGATAATAAGCAACATTAAAAGTATATCCTGAATTAGTTTATATAACAGCACACTTTATACACAACAGTGTAAGTCTAGCGCACAGCTGATGCGTTCTCTTTCTCTATTTCCCTTTCTCGTCACACACGTACACACACGCACTGTAGGCTGACAGTACCAACCTCTCTGAAAATGGTTTGGTACTATCTGTCAGCTAACTCTACCACCGCGCGCTCTTATTGGTCAAATTAAATAACATGCGATTCCCCGGCTTCTTGTTACACACTTTCGTCCCTTATCAGGAAATCACGCCTATAAATTTCAGGAAAGCGAGAGGAAATATGTAAAACATCATAAAAGGAAATCCTATTCTTCCTATACTCACTCACTTCAATAAACCATCAGATAACATAGGCTGGATACAACTTATAGGGGACTTCCATTGATTACATGTTAGGTTAGTTAGACTTTGGAGAATTGGGTCTTAAAGTCTTTGGAATAACTTACAGCCTTGCAGGCTAACAGCTATTTGAACCTGTTCTAATCCACATTCAGATTATGTAACTCGCGACAACTAGCCATAGGCGTGATTGCGCGATCTGCTGTCACACATTTTTAGTGTTTCAAAGACCACATGGAACCCTTAATAGTCTCGCTATATTCAACTGTCTGTCCGCCCCTAATCAAAGTTCTAGCTCGTATTGTATTAGTATTATCGTAATGCATATTGCACGGTAATTCTTATTAGTGACTTCTACGAAGTTATGAAATAAAAATGTAAAAAATATTTTTAAGGACCCATCCCCTCCATGTCAACTACGATTGTTGTTTTTCATTTTTAATGTTATGTAATATATCGTTAACCTATCTTGTAACATCTCGTTAGACAAACATATTGGGATGTTTCTTAAACAGTTTTTCGATATAGATATTCGTTGATAAATATTAAAATTTCAAGTCGTTATTTTTGATTGATAGAATCCATTGTCTCCCCCTTGAAAAGTTTATAAAATAATAGCACATATGCTGAAATAATAAAGAAAAAGATCACGGCCAGTAAGGCTTTACTAGATTATGAGAAACAGCCTGATTTGTAAACCTTAAAAAAACATGAAAGCTGCATACTAAATTATTTTATTTTGCTATATGGTTTTGATTTGGTTTGGTCCACAACACATCTTCTTTTTAGAAGACCTTCACTGTAAGTAATCACATGCGCTTGGCAAATGTATTATCTATCTCAGTTATAAGCGTATTTTTACATGGGCGTCAGATGTTTAATTGACAAAGTTGGCTTGCGACTTATATCGCAAATATTGCTGTTTCGATCACTGTTGCTACTGCTACCTTTAAGTAATAACCCTGCAGGGGTTTCCATCGACTACACCTCATGTACGTTCCTGGGCAGATAATCCTGGAACGGTCTAGTTCGATTAAGTGCCTACTCCTTTCTTCTAACATAGGTAATTAATGGCTTGGGTGTACTCAAGTTAAAATATATAACATTGTAATGAAAATAAAGCGCTCGAACAAAGATCTAAATTCAGATTCAAAGTAATCCTTGTGATTGTATTTAATAAAACAATTTTGAATTTAATTTGAATTTCACAGGACGATAGCTGTTATAAGGAGTAACTTAAGTTATTTTTTTTTAAGAAAGAGATTTTAGAGTGCCGCGTCCAAAAAACCCCATGAACAAATCCATGAGGTCGAAGTCGCGGGCGGGGCCAGCTAGTCAAAGATAAAAAAGTCCAAGTTCAATTTTTAAACATTATTCCATTTATTAGGTTATTACTCAACGGAAATTCCAGCTTTATAACAGTTTAAGTTTTAAAGTAGTTCTGTAGTTTCGCGTTCCGGAAATCTGTCTGTGTAACAAAGTTTGAAACGGGCTTTATTTGATGCGATTACTATGCGTCTCGTAGCAGGAATCGTAGATTTGTCGTACGTAGCACATTCGTAGACGTGTTGTAGACGTGGCATAGTTTCGTAGGCATAGTTTTTTGTTCGTACTAATTACACCAAAGAGTACAAAGTAATATCCTGGTATTCTTAGATCCCGGGATCCCGGTTCATCTGTTGCCATGTAAACCCTAGATTTAATCACTCACAAATTCTACAAAGTTTATTATAAACAGTTGAAATACAATGTGATTGGAGTTAGGTAATAACATTTTAATTTATACAAATGCAGTAATAAGTACAATTTGTGAAACACTGGTTTTAATTAGTTAGTTTTGTCGATGAAGTTGGATTCATCTTGATTTGAGTGGCTTCACAGCTCCGATGGTATTAACTCGCTTTTCTTTTCTTTTCCTTTGTCTTTTGAGCTGGAGGTTGAGGACTCGAATCCCCTAGGACAAACATTTATGTATCACATAAATAATAATAAATATTGGTGGACAATGCACACAATACCATTTAGCCCCAAACTAAGCATAGCTTGTATTATGGTGTCCAGATGACTGATATAATACTTATATATTAGTTGTTATTAAACTTTCGCGATCAGAATTCATATTGTTTTGGTAGTCAACTTTTAATTTAGTCAAGAAGTCGTATAAATTTTAATTTAGTCCAGAAGTCAGCTAGCCCGCGGCGGTTATTGCAACATAACCGAAACGTCGGGAATAAATTAAAAAGTAATACGCGATAAATACCCGTTAACTTATAAAAATATATATTTTTAAATAGATACTTATGATACTTTATAACACCCAGACACAGAACAAACACCTATGTATTGTGTATGTATAAAGGTTTTTTTTACGTTAAAATATAAGTACTGTATCGGCCATCTGGTCCCTATAGTAAAAGCTATACTTAGTTTAAGGATAACGTTGTGTTGTATCAATTGTCTAGTAATAGATACCCAGAATCTTCTGTAGATTGAGTTTGATCCGCGGTCCGATCGCTCCCGCTCGTGTTGCCTGTATACACGTGCTATTTTGTATTTGGTGTGCATATTCTCATTTTACCGGTGAGTAGAACTGTATGCTATTATACCTACGGCAGTTGCATGCTCGTAGCTAAAGGCTGAAGCTCTAATTAGACTAGAATGCTCGCCTAGGGCTGGCACTTTTATACCATGATCTTTATTGAAGTCAAAGTTAAAATAGTTTTCTGTACGAATAGTATGAAGAGATAAAATGTGTGGTTTTGTTTGTTTGTTGGAGGGGAAAGTCAGACATCCATTCTTGCGAGCAGGTACAGTGAGAGGGGTAATTTCAGTTCTAGGAACCATGTTCTTAGAACCAAAATCAGATTCGCTTCTTTGGCATTCGTATTTTCTGATTAACAAGGTACAGAAAAGGTAAATGATTAAAATAATAATAATAATAACATTCCATTTTTTTCAGGCAACAATCAAATACCATTTACGTACTTATTACCTACACAAAATGTCAGAACACTTTCTTCGTTAACGGTGAATCTTTTTACGGTCGGTAGACAACCCCTGCTGGCCAGAAGTCGGGTGCGAGGAACACGTCCTTCTACTCGGCATTTAATATTCATTTCGACTTTTCGATACCTCCACGGAATCATAAAAAAATATGAAATTATGTCTGGCAACCCTTAAACTGCCACAGACTTTTGTATTATTCAAACGGAAGTTATAATTGCTGTTTGTAGTCCATGGTACTTTCTATCCGCCATTTTGTTGTATACTTGTATTTTCTCATAATTGAATATTCTAAACAGTTATACGAGATAACTGAAAGTTCTAATTTGCGGAATTTAAAGTTTGCGGAACTAATTCAAATCTGAAAGCTTATGCTTGGAGAATGAGATTGAATATCTCACCCGAAATGTACTGTCTCTGGTTCTCATGACTCTTCTATTGTCATACAAAGTAAAAACTAAATAACTACGAGTAAGATTTCAAACTGCCGAGACGCAGAAGATTACGGGTTCGATTGCCGCCGTGGACAAATGTTTGTATAATCTGCAAGTATTTGGCTCGGGTATGGTGTTTCTATGTATATATGTCATGTCTGTCATTTATATCAGTCATGTGGTACCCATAATACAAACTCTGCTCGGGATTATTCATGTATTATTTATTTATTATGTGTAGCACGAAACGTTCATATAAATGCTATTTGCGATCACCTATTCAAGCGGTAACGGACAAAAACGCGTCTGTGAACTACGTCATCTAAGGTTTACAAATGTCTTACGAATTGGCTTTACTATTGTTTAGGTTGGAGTATATATTAGTTGACAACAACCAAACAAACCAAACGTGAATAGAAACACAAGTTGCGGTCTGAATAAAGACATTGTCCGGCGCCATTCAATCACCGCAGTTGCCGGCCATTTATCGCCTGACTCGCATTGTGTCGGGATGCTATTGTGTAAATCTCCGAGAAATTGCCTTCGACGAGTACAGTTTGAATAATATTTGTAAAACAACTTAATGTAAACAGGTGAATGTAATGCCAGCTTTGGTACGAAAGCAAACTTAGCATTCATTTGGGAGCTGATGCTCAGAAAATCTGAAGATATTCATCACATTTCCTGAGCATCAGCTCCAGCAGATGTCGTCATGTCTAAGAATTCTTGTAGTGAATAAAAACAGTTTTCGTCAAGTATTTTTTTTTTAAATGTTTTATTGCTGCTAATAGGAATTTTATTGTATATTTTTACACACATTGCATATGGTTATAGTGGAGTCAGGCATAAGGCAGGTTTTCATTTGTATTTTATTGTTTGTGTGTTTTCTTTATTATATACCTTCTTACCTAATTGTTTTAATTACTTACATCTGCTTGTTTCTATTATCTTAGTCATTTTATTGTGTACTAGCTGCTGCCCGCGAAAACGTAACAAACAGACAGACAGACCGAGTTACTGTCGGATTTATAATATTAGTTAGATGTATACCAAATAAGCGTATTTTCTATTGTATTCATTATCTTACCCGAAACAGACAGTTTTCGGTTGAGATAATGACGTCATTTTCGTGAGATGTTATCTCATTATGTGAGCATAAATTCACTGTTAGTTAGTTATTCTGAAACTCATAGACCACGATCGCGTAGTAGTCATGGTTACATGGACATAGATACATGGACAGTAGTAACATTCTTCTCTTCCGTGCTTCAGAAGGCGCTTCTTCTTTCTATACTGTCTCTAGTTATTTCGAACCAGTGGGTTGAAAGGATTACAACTCAATTTCTTCATCAAAGTTCACTACTGCCTTACGAACTTACTTTATTATTCATATGGAACACCTCGCGTAAATATATTTTCGTACAAATTTCGACCTAGCCTCCTCGTAGGTGTAGAATTTCTGGAATTCCTTTCTTGGTGCGTGTCTCACATCGTGAAGACCTTATCGTCGAACCAATATTCGACCAGCGATTTAGACTGCGTTGTTTCTGTCATTCAGTCAGGACTTGATTTATATTTTGATAGCTTATAAAATATATCTATCAACCAACCTTCAACAGACTGAATATTATTAAAGATGTAACGCAACTAATAAACGATTAAAAGCTAATATCCCCCACTGCTCTCTCTGCTTCTGCACAGTCTGTAATAAAATCCTACCAGCTCCGAGCTGGAGTAATTGATTCGGTACGATTGAGATGACTCTCGCAAATATTGGATCATCTGATATCAATTTATTGTTTACTAGCGACCCGCCTCGGCTTCGCACGAGCGAAATTTTGAAAAGTTATTTACATATATATGATTATGGAATATTCAACCCTTATTAATAAACTATATAGTTGAATAAGGATTAATATGATATGATACGATACATGATACGAATGCCATCGTCTTTCGATTCTACGTGTTTTGATTGATTCATTTGAATAAAGTCAAAGTCAAAAGATACTTTATTCAATACAATCACAAGGATCACTTTGAAACGTCTTACATACTAGGTGAATTTAGGTGGCAATTCATCCTAACCCAAGCCCGAGAAGAACTGGCAAGAAACTCGTCTTGGCCCTAGCGCTTTTTTATATGATCCATCCTATAACTACCTTAACAACGAAATACTAATACAAGAGAGTTTATACATTTCAAGTGTGTCGGTTAACTGTCTGAGGGCAGAGCGACATGAGGCCATGCATTCTTATCAATAATATAGTCATTTATATAATAATAAGCTTTCTTCAAAAGACTACCTTTTATGTATGCTTTAAATTTCTTCTTCTTCTTCGTTAAAGGCATGTGTCATATTAATGTCAATTTTGCCAGTGTCAAGTGTTTATATTGTTTATAGTATGTCACAAAGTCGGATCTTGTTATTCGTCATTAGTTATTTTGTATAGAATAGTTGGAATGGAATGGTCTTTCATATAAAATAACTACGGATTATTTTTGCTCGAATCACAAAGAAACACAAAACACAAAGCCTTTATTCCAATTATTCACACCCGAGTCAATAACTCTAGCTCTATTTAAATAAAAACACCAAACGATATCAACCGGAAATAATTCGAAAATAATTAAATAAAATTAGAGCACAATGTTAGCATCGCAAGACGATCAAAAATAATTCCAGATATCATGGCTCTTGGGCTCTGCGCCATCTGTTACTTCAGTCAGTCCGTAATGTAGCGATTTTGTAAACTAGATTTTCTAGATTTTCTCAATCATTTGCGATTCATTGAACTGTCAAAATAATAAAATCGGATTGAAATGATGGCCGCCTACGAGAAGTCGAGAGAAGATAAAAAAATCGTTACTATTGTAGAGGATTTGGTGGGTCGCCGACGGATCAACTTTTTAGCTTCGATACATATAGCTTTCTCCCTTGCCCTTATATGAAAGACAGAGAATGCTAGCTCATGCAAAGGGCACCCCCGCACCCTCAGTATCTATTTATATTTTCTCAATAATTAACAATCAATAATTTTGTTACAGGAAAACCAGTCAACTGGAAAAAAAGGTAAGTTCTCTAAATAAAACAACGTCCGGTTTCTTTGAGATGAACATACTTGTAGCATTTTTCAACGACATAGGCTACAATTGAACCCCATGCACATTGCACACAATTTATACGAGAACTATAGTACAGAATCAGTTAAAAACTGAGTCGGGAGTCGCCCTTGTCAGATGGGTGTTTTATCATTCCAAGATGTTGAAATGGAATTTCTCGAGGGGCCCATTCAGCATTACTACGCGCGCGATGACGTCTAATGCCTTGTCGATATCTGACTTTATATTAGGCGACACGATGCAGTCACGTCCGATCATCTCAGTTCAATAATATTCTTTCGACTGGTGTGACAAACGCTTTCATACACGCGACGTAGACATACATAAACTGAATGACACTTGCGTTGTTACCTGTGTCAGGATGCTCTTTGTTTATTACTAGTGGAATTCCCCGCGACTTTGTTTGTCTATTGACCCCACAATCCTAAGGCAAGGGTAGAATTTCGGGAATTGCTTTCTGACTACGTGTTCAGTCTACATACTATAAATAACACACCCTCCAGATTAGAAGTCTCTCAGTGCAGCGGGTTAGGCTGTGCTTAGTCTATATGTCATCGAGTCAGTGAAGACATTTATTCTTATATACTGTTTTTATTGTTAAGTATACGTAAGTATACATAACGTTAAGTCATCTTATACACTTATTGACAAGGCAGCACCCTAAACAGAAATTCCACTTCAACTATTAAGACTACGCCATTATTTCAACGCCCTTGCCACGTGTCTGCGTAGGTGTCTCTTAAGTCGGCTGTTGTAAACACGTTGTAATATCTGCGTTCCGTTTTACGACGATAGTAGCCCGATTGTGATAACATTGATTTCTTTTTATGAAGCTGACCGTGCCTAATAATGTGCTGCGTGTGTTTTATGAGAACAAAATGATAGATGGATACATCTGATTAAGTTTTACGAAGGAAGTTCGATCAAATATTGAAGCTGTTTTATTTTTGAAAATGTTGGGTTATGTTCTATTCTTATTCTATTCTTATTCTTGGCATTGCATAGCTGGTAAAACTGTCCTCACCTTGAGCTCCCAGCCCTTTGTTCTAGTCGGCATTCCAGTATTTTCACTGAATTCTATTCTAGAGGTCAGTACCTACGGCAATGCGGGCTTGCTACTTGGCAACAGCCTTTGATATAACAAGAAGTCGTTCCTATTAAAATTCACAATACAAAAGATACTTGTGTCTTGAGTGTAGTTTGGCGTGGAATGGGCATTAAAGTTAAGTAAATTGGTCAAGCGCGTGCCGGACCACGCATAGTGAAGGTTTCCAAATTCTATAGTGATAAGAATAACTAGGGGTCAGGTTCCTAACCAGAACACGATATAGTTAGGAAAGCTAAAATAAATAATAAATAAATGAATTATGCCGGACATTTTACACAGCATCATCTGGCCCCAAAGTAAGCAGAGCTTGGTTTAAGGGTATTACATAACTGATATACTACTTATATACTTTTTTTTTATGAATCGAACCCGAAATAAATATGTAGAATATTTTTAAGGTTTACAAATCAGGCTGTTACTCAAAATCTAGTAAAGCCTAAGCAAATCTATAATAATTGACACATCTAGTAGCTAGTAAGATATGATAATTTACACAGACCTCAAGAAAGAGATTTCAAGAAAATTGTGTCTTGAAATCTTAATATTCTGAACAAAAACCCATTTATGAATACGTGTAATATAATGGAAAGACTCATCCAACGATATGCCATACGATACGATAGAATGATAAAAATGAAAATAATATGAACTCCACATTATATGTACACATTTTATTTTATAACCTCTTGGTCTACTAATATGTATTACCTTGCAAAATTTTATCAAGACAAGACGTATTATAATAATAATAATAATAATGCCGGACATTTCACACAGCATCACCTGGCCCCAAAGTAAGCAGAGCTTGTGTTATGGGTACCACATGACTGATATACTACTTTTATACGTTTTTTTTAGTAAATACATACATATTATACATAGAAATACCCAGACCCGAAACAAATACTTGCAGATCATACAAACATTTGTCCCGCGGCGGGAATCGAACCCGCAACCTTCTGCGTCTCAGCCGGACCTTAGTCCACTGCGCCACAGAGGTTGTTTTGTCTGGTAGCAAGACCTTTGATAGTGACAGACAGACAGACAGATGGACATAGCGAAACTGTAAGGGTTCTAAGTTCAAAACCCAAAAAAGTATTGCCGTCCTGTGCTATCATTACTAAATAAAAAAATACTGCTTAAAGAAAATAAATATGATTTGTAATTATGGCACTCCTAACCTTAGTTACTACTGTCACATTAAGTTAAACATTCTAATGTTTTGTACGTACTACATCATATAAACTAAAACTCTGAAGAAAAAGAAGAAACCTGCATACTTTAACAGTTATTAAAGCGGTTCCTTTGGGGAAATAAGTCAAATACGCCTTGGACGCTTCTTTCTTGTACTTGGCTCATTTCGATTTCCCTCACCCTTTGAAAATACTTGTATAGCGCATATGCATTTTAAACAGTATTTAAAACTTAGAAAGTCGGGGCTACAAGACACCAGTGCTCTCGTCAGCAGTGAGAAGATTATATACTGATTACGTATATTTTATACAAAAGATTTCCGAGGCAAGACGAACTTAGATTATGAAAATGTCTCAGCCACTTTCACGGTATAAACGAGGAGAGAAAACTCCGACACTTGAGGTTATATGTGCCTCTCGCGGGAGCCTCTGATTTTCTCAAGTACCTCTCCAATTTATTTCCCAGCCCCCGTGGAGCTGGAAATTTATCATATTATTGTTGCTATATCAAATTTATCTAGGTCAGTGCTCTTTGTAAGAAGTTTTCCATACGAACGTAGTACGTTCGTATCGTATGAGTTAGTGGCCAAGTCTGGTGCCTCAGTTAATAGACCGCATGTAGGCCTCCATCATGGCAGAGCCCTTATGACAGTTAACTGACAGATTCGAAATGTATAACCTACTGTACTGAAGATAAGTTATAACTTATCTGGTCCTATAAGAAAAAAGCGCTAGAACCAGGACGTGTGTCACCAATTTAGATCCAGTTTACATTTGTTGATCTTGTAAGATAACTTCATTGATCTTACACGAATATTTATTCAACTTTAACGATCCGAATTTATAATGTTTTAGTAGTTAACGGGTAATAATCGCGTTATAACTTTTAATTTATCTTTTATGTTTTTTTAATTTATAAATAAAATTAATAAATAAATGAAATGTCTCATTTCACACAGCATCATCTGACGCCAGGGTTATCAGAGCATGTGTTTTGGGTACCAATTGACCGTCTTCTCCCACCTGTTCTGTTGAGTAGTTCTGTTGGCAGAACTATTGGGATTTTTTTTACCATTAGTTTTGTGACTTATAAGACTATGCTTTACATCTGGCTTCAATCTCATCGACAGACGAACTATATTTTTCTGGCGCTACGGCGGCCGCTGCCGCAGCATGCTCGCTTCGCTCGCTCTCCTTGCGCGTTGTTTTCTATACTCTAACATAACCTAACCAACTGGTTTCGATCTGAATTTCATGTCACAAGTTTCGTGAACAGAACATCTGGCTTCAATCTCATCAACAGACGAACTATATTCTTCTGGCGCTTCGGTGGCCGCTGCCGTGGCACGCTCGCTTCGCTCGCTCGCCTTGCGCGTTGTTTTCTATACTCTAACCTAACCAACTGGTTTCGATCTGAATTTCATGTCACAAGTTTCGTGAACAGAATACTGGGAAATCTTTTCCCATTTGTTCTGTGAACAGAACTAATGTTAAAAAAAAACCCAATAGTTCTGCCAACAGAACAGGTGGGAGTAAACTTCAATTGACTGATATATACATACATTTTGTTTGTAAATACATATGTACACATTATACATAGAAACATGCAAACCCGAGACCAATACTTGCATATCATACAAATATTTGTCCGAGGCGGGAATCAAACTACAACTTTCTGCGGCTCACCTCCGGGTGAGCCCACTGCGCTACAAAGCTTGTCAATTACAATGTAAATTGAATAAATTAAAAACTAATGCCAGTTGTTAGCCATGCCACGAGCACTATTGTATCACTATGGTCAGTTCACCAGTTTCAAAGATAACCCCCTACTACAAACATACCAAACTACAAACTCTGTAACTTCTTTTTTCCGTGTCTTTACACAAAGATTTACCTTCTGCGCTGTAGGTTGAGGGTTCGGTTCCCTCCCCAGAACAAACATTTGTCTGATGAACATAAGTGTTTGTTTTGTATCTGGGTGTTATAAAGTATCATAAGTATGTATTTAAAAATATATAAGTAATGTATCAGTCGTCTGGTCACCATAATACAAGCTATGCTCTTTGACGACCTCTGTGGCGCAGTGGGTAAAAGCCTGCCTGAGACACAGAAGGTTGCGGGTTCGATTCCCGCCGCGGGACAAATGTTCGTATGATCTGCAACTATTTGTCTCGAGTCTGGGTGTTTGTATGTATAATATGTATGTATTTAAAAAAAAAGTAAATAAGTAGTATATCAGTCATGTGGTACCCATAACACAAGCTCTGCTTACTTTGGGGCCAGATGATGCTGTGTGAAATGTCCGGCATTATTTATTTATTTATTTATTTATGCTTAGCTTGGGACCGGATGATGTCGTGTAAATTGTCCACCAATATGTATATAATCTAAATCTAAGAGTTTATTGTATGCCTTACACCTTTACCTTAAACAGGATCAACTAAAGAACTATAAAGTGTTCTTTTCCAGACTTCAAAACCCAATAAATGTTAGCGCATATAAATGCGAACGAACCACTAAAGCATACACAAATGTTGCATCTCAAAGAGTTTAAATAATCTTGTTCACATGAGCTTCACATTTCTCTAAAACATCGTCCATTTTCTCATCTCTCAAATGCGTTGCACCCATACTTTGATCCTGGCGAGAGGCCAGGCGTTATACAGTGTACATGGTCTATGCAATTGGCTATTCATACGTATCTTCTCGTGAAAATCATACGACTGAGTGGCTAGAGAGCATTCAAACGACTATGATCTTGAATATGATTATTTTGCATCTTGGCGTAAAGAGAAAAGTTCATTATCCACTTAGCTCGTATTTATAGATCTGACTCAGTTAAAGGTATTTGATATAATGCTTTGGAAATATTCATCAAATTAAAACTGAGCTTGAGCGTTTTGTAATTGGTTTCTGGATGAGTTGATGCGCTGAGATAACGAACACGGATGAATAGACAAATTTAGAACTTGACTTTCATTAATTTAATTAAATTGAAAGCATGTTTGTACCTACCTAATTCATTTGAATATACTGTATAATGTATAATAAATATTGCATGCGAACCACGCTGATTATGGCTGTTCTAATATGTATCACCAAACAACTGTTACAAACCCATGTTACGCAATAAATGACTTTGATTTGATTTGAAAAAAAAATTCTTTGCTAACGTACAGAATAATCCTACTGATATTATAAATGCGAATTATAAGGAGTTTTTAATTATATTATGTTTGTAGTTCAATCACGCAGTAACCGCTGAACCGATTTAGATGAAACTTGATATAGATGTAGCCCGTTACTTTTCATACGTACCACGCGTGTGAAACCGCGAACAGAAATTAGTATAAAATAAATCAAATTAAATGTGAAATAGTAGAACTATGAATAAAGAGCAATGAACACAATTAAAGTGGACATTTATAGAAATTACCACTTGGAATATCCAGCCCCAAAACTGCGATGTCTAATCACCTTAATTGTTAATTAAAATGATTGTTTTCTTACAGATTATTTCCCGACTCGCCCTTCCTCCTTCCGATGTCCCGAAGCCCCTGGAATTCATTCGAAAACCTTTTGAAATACAAATATTTCGAAACTTATTGTTTTCTTTCCATATCTGAATATTTCTAATTATTTCTGGAAATTATTTCGCAACGTGAAAAAAACTCAATGGTTCGAGGAATTTTAACACTTTATTTTTTTTAATCATGATATAATGATATTATCTTCATGTTCAGTGGTATTCATATGAGTAGGAATGTTTTTCTCAATCGAATTGTTTCCTGCGTTTGATTTTCGATTCTATCCGGCATTATTAGCCGACCCTTAATCAGCGTATTCAGGCATGAATACTGAAGTTGCGAGTTGAGTTGTTCGAAGTAAGTTTTCTATTCAAGGCCCTCAGTGGCCCGGGGTAGCCAACTGCTTGATGAAAAGGTAATAATATTGCTTGTTTAACTTATAATTAACAGTAATGTACATTAAGGCTTTCAAGAATGTTTTCAGTGTATGTTTTGGATTGGATTGGAATTGGGATATTTATCATCACATGGTTTTGGCACGGAACGTCTAGCGTGGAGATCATCTAGCGCTATAGGCGACTTAGGTCTCTCAGGAAAAATGATTAGGTATAAAAAACGTGATATTGTCAAGAAAGAAAATTGGAGACATATATTATTACCTGTTCATAAAAAATGTGCATTCATAAAAATTACCATTCATAAAAATGTCTAACTTAGACAACACTCGGAATTAGAAACCTTTGATATTCTAACTAACCAACGCTTTCGTCAGCAAATTAATCACATCAAAACCATTTGGTTAGGTTATGTTTAAACATAGAAAACAACGCGCAAGGCGAGCGAGCAAAGCGAGCGTCGAAGCGCCAGAATGATTGCACATTTTGACTACTGGACATTTTTATTATTGGTAATTTTTACTATAATATCATCATTTCTATATCTACCGAGATATAAGAGATAACCAGCCTTCGACAATTTAATTTTATAAATTCGACATTTTTATACCTAGTAATTATTCCTGATATTTCTAAGCATAGTTTGTATTATGGAGACCAGATGACTGATATAAAGAATACGTATATATTTTTAAATACATTATATTTTGTAACACCCAGACACATAACCAACAACTATGTTTGTCCTGGAAGGGAATCTAACCCTAAAACTACAGTGCAGATTGCATAGCTACAACTAACTGAGCTAACGAGCGTTAAGACCAAACGAGTTTCTTTCTGCGTCAGGAAACGGGTTAAGTGGCACCGGCACCTAAATTCACCTAGTATACTAGTCTAAGAAGTCAATTCAAATTGTAAATATTTTTTTCAAGAAAAACAAATCTTTCTTAGGCGTGGTTAATGATGATCGCACCAGGTCAAAAGAAAATTCCCTTTCCGTAGATCCCTTGATCGCGCCTTTTAGGAGGGGACTACTGCGCAATGGCCCATAAGTAAGAGGCGACAGCCGGGCCATACCGTCGCTTTAACAAAATCCTTCCTATTTATTACAAAAAAATAGCCAAATACGTCCATTGTTCATTGTTCTACCAACCCCTAACATCCCATTTATCATTCTACACTCACTTCTCACATTACAAGGTAGTACAAAAAATTGGTATCTTCGCTATTTTTTTTCATTTACTTACCACTTATTTACAAATCTAAATACAAGTTTGTGTTTATTATATAACAGATGAACAATTAATGTTCCTTACATTAACACACAGTGTACAATTATGAACATTTATCTTCTACTATAAGGATCTATCTTATCAAAACTCACTAGCTAATTAGTTCTTTAAATCTGTGGCTATCCTTATTTATTGATATTAGAACGACAAGGACAAACCTTATTTGACGACCTCTGTGGCGCAGTTGGCTAAGACCCGGCTGAGACGCAAAAGGTTGCGGGTTCGATTCCCGCCGCGGGACAAATGTTTGTACGATCTGCAAGTATTTGTCTCGGGTCTGGGTGTTTCTATGTATAATATGTATGAATTTACAAAAAAAAAAGTATATAAGTAGTACGAGGGCGGGTCAATAAGTCCGTGACTTTTGGAATAAAACACAGATTTTTTGATAAATAAATAATTTTATTTTTCAACGTAGTCTCCCTTGAGCTCTATACACTTTGTCCAACGCTTCTCCAATTTTTTTATCCCTTCCAAAAAATAGGATTTGTCGAGGTCCTCAAAATAGGCCTTTGTTTGCGAGATGACTTCATCATTGGAGTCAAATCTTTTTCCACCAAGCCATTTCTTCAGGTTTGGGAACAAGAAGTAGTCACTCGGAGCCAAATCTGGAGAATAGGGCGGATGAGGGAGCAATTCATAGCCCAATTCCTGGATTTTTGCCATGGCAACTGCACATGTGTGCACCCTTGCATTGTCTTGGTGGAAAAGAACTTTTTTCTTGGACAAATGAGGTCGGGTTTTTTTCAAATCGTCATTGAATCGGTCCAATAAGTTGGCATAATATTCCCCATTGATTGTTCTTCCCTTTTGAAGGTAGTCAATGTGGATTATCCCGCGTGCATCCCAAAAAACAGTCGCCATAACTTTATTGGCTGACAAACCCACCTTGGCCTTCTTTGGCGCCGATTCACCCTTAGAAACCCACTGTTTTGACTGTTGTTTGGTCTCTGGTGTGTTGTGATGGATCCATGTTTCGTCCACGGTTACAAAACGGCGCAAAAACTCCTCCATATTGCGATTAAACAACGCCAAACCTTCCAGTGAAGTTGTTACACGATTGCGTTTGTGGTCGACTGTGAGCAAACGCGGCACCCATCTTGCGGAAAGCTTTCTCATGCCCAAGTGATCATTCAAAATTGAAACCACTGAGCCATGCGAGATCCCTACGGCTTCCACAATCTCTTGCACTTTCAATCTTCGGTCGGCCAACACCATATCGTGAATTTTTTCGATTGTTTCGGGTGAAGAGACCTCAACTGGGCGTCCAGGACGTTCGGCATCTTCAGTGCTTGTACGGCCACAACGAAATTCAGTAAACCACTTTTTTACCATTGAAATCGATGGTGCAGAGTCCCCATAGTATTTATCAAGCTTAGCCTTGGTCTCGGTAATGGTTTTTTTTCGCAAAAAATAATGCTTAATAAGCACACGAAATTCACTTTTTTCCATTTTTTCCTCAAATTAGTGGGTAGTCTGATAAAGATAGCTGTCAAACACAAACTAACTGACACAGCAAGTTCAAATTTTGACAGGAGTCAACTGACAGATGCCTGTTGACAGGAGTAGTGTTGCTTTTTCAGTAAAGAGGTCAGAAATTCAAAAAGTCACGGACTTATTGACCCGCCCTCGTATATCAGTCATGTGGTACCCATAACACAAGCTCTGCTTACTTTGGGGCCAGATGATGTTGTGTGAAATTTCCGGGATTATTTATTTATTATTTTATTTATTATTTATTTAAATGTTACGTAAATATGTGATTATACTTTAGAGGGGAAATCAAAAAAATTAATAACTATTTTTTGTTTTTCAAACATCAAGAAAAAAAAAAAAATCCAAAAATTTAAAATATAAATTTTGTATTGGAATTTCCACTACGGATCAATTTCAATAGATGGCGTGCGTGACAGACCTATGTTTGAGAATTACAACAATTTTATATGGTACGAAGTTTAGCCAGTCTAGTATACTTCAATAATATGAAATACACGTGAAACTGTTGTGCTATCTAAGGACCGTTTAACACGATCTATAGATATATATGTGGTTATAGAAAAGTATCTACTAGTCTATTTTTAGGCATTCCGGAAGTCTACCAGTTTCTTGCGTGATAATGTTAACTTACCTAACAACAGTGTTACAATGTAATCACATTCAAATATAAATAGAATTGCTGAAGGGTTTCCTACGCGTCTACCTTACGAACCTATAACCTTTTGCAGACGTCATAATGCTACACAATAACAACGCCACGTACGATATTTATTTAGAAACATAAAACTTGTCATCTTTTTTAGCTAATTTTGTGCGAAAATGTTGGTTTTAGCAGACTTATTTGTGCCTATTCAACTTTTTACAACTTTTTAGTTCTTTATTGCTTCAAATGTCTGTAAAATTTGGCAAAAACTTTGTCGACTCTCGAACAAGCTGTTGATTAATTTCGCACACATATAAAGATCTTTGTAGCCGAGCGGTTGACAACGTCAACTGGCGCCAACTGGCCAACGAGGAACTTTACGTCTTTTTAAGCTAAATAATACATTCTATTTTACATTTAGTATTGACATCAACCATTTTTTATTGTATGTTTTACAACTAACTTCCCACCTCTCACCTCTCGTCTTTTTTTATTCGTAGGCGTAGACGCTTTCGTAGATATAGCCTACGCCGTAGAATAAAGTCTACGGCGTAGACTGGCTGTATGAAACCAGTCAAGGTAATTCGTTCTAATTTATAAGCCGTAATGTTTGTGGCCTAACATTCTTGGCCTGTAGTAGCTATCTGGGTCAACCCTGGGCTCCATGAGGCATATAAATCGTTGATAACACGCGTTCCTACGGATTTACGCACAAAGGAGTTATGGAAGAAGGCTTTGCGTATACTTTACGACTTACCTAGATGCCTAGATAGCCGAGCTTTAGGAATATATTAAAGAAAATTACCATTTTTACCAAAATTAGCTATTTCTCTGCTCCATTTTAAGACATCTAATCTTACTCGACTTGGAAAAAACATTCGGAATAAGTGTTGCCTACTTCGTCTATTTATCTGTTATAAGAAGCCAATACGACTATTGGCTTCTAAATATACGCTCCAGTAGTAAATCAAAATCGTATTAGATTCTTGTTTGCTAATTCATGTACTAAAAGGTAAATTGTACGAGTATATAAATTTTGGCAAACTAGTTAGTATCTGTCCTGTAATATCAACGGTGGCCAAACAATGTACCTAGCTGGCATGCAACCTTGGTGCTAAGATATGTACACTTGATCATTTATATTTGATCTTGATAATTTTTATTTCGATAAGACTATCGAAAGCTACTAAGAAGGTTTGTATTATCCCGGTTCACAACACACTCTCAGTTAGAAGACTTTGCCAATCCATTACTGTCACAATGTCACTTCTTACCACGTCTGACCGGCAAGCTGTGGCATTGCGATTGAGCCTTTTGTCCTGGCGCGGCGTCCCGCCACCGCGCAATCCAACGCGCAGTCTGCTCGCGGCATCCACCACGGACGCACGTCTCCGTACCTTCCCCACAATACAGTACAACACGTTTACCAGTGATAGTGTCTGCATGTGACAAGCGGCTGTATACCCGGTGAGTTGCCGGCCGGTAGATGGCGCTGCCCCGCGTCCATTGCAGTTTGTTGAATAACTTGGGAAAAAGTTCTTATATAACTACCTATGTAGTATGTAAATACCTACATATATATCCCTTGTATGGGGTAACAGTTATACAGTGACTATATGTAGAATTAATCGCATTATTCTACTTTGCCGGTTCTTTTTTTACTACAGTATTTTAACTCAACGGAAATCTATTTATAGAAAGCATTAACATAAGCCTGTACGACCTATTATAAGGATACAAGCGTTTTATTGCTTTCTTTCATAAAATAAAGCAGCAGTAGTAGCTTATCCAATGTTTATGCAGCAATTTTACAAAAAAATACTTCATGATATGATACTAAACATATATGATAAACTCTATTTTGAATGTATCCGTAATAGAGATTAATATATTAGTACTTTTATTGTTACAAGCACTGCTGTGGTTTTTAAAAGTGTTTGACGCAATATTCATCATACTTCCTAATTGCTTGACGAGGGATTTTACGATAACTTCGAGTTTAGATAGGCTAAGATAAATACACATTAATAGGTATGTTAGTTGAGCATACATAATACATTTTAGGCATGTAAGAAGATTTAAAGTGACCCTTGTGACTATATTGAATAAAAATGATTTTAACTAAATTGAATTAGCATTCTAGTGGTCTATTAACTCCGTCAAAGGCGTTTGCCACTGAGTCATACGAAAAGGAAGCAGAGATAGGTGCTACGGTTTCATAGTTTTCCATAATATAAAAAATCTATATGTACAATTTCAGATACATTCTAAATTGGAAGTTACGAGCTTCCTATAGTGATCTATAGAACATTCTTTAGAATAGATAAATGACGATGGATTGCGACTGACTGGCCATATTATAACAAAATAAAATCACTGGCAAGTAGGTAGTCATTGAGACAGTTGACATTATAAGAAGAATAACCCTAGTTAATTTAAAGACCTCTGTCACGGCCTAGTGATTATTCACAGAAGCAGTACAAAATTAAGCCTTGGACAAAAAACAACCTTTCGGTTTGCGTCGGTCAAACCAAACCTGGAGACAATCAATCAGCTCCAAACAAAGGGAGGATCTACCCTTCTAAAGTCGACCCTCTAAGCATTGTGCCATTAACCTCATTTAATGTGTCATTCCTCCCTTGGACGTGCATGTTTACCCAATAGTAGGTGCCCTTATTTTTGCACTGACTCGCCTGATTTGGTTAAAAGCGTTTGCCGATTTGCTTGACACTTCACAAAACAACACAATGGAACATATAATGACTGCGGGATAATTTTACCCGGCTGCCCAAAAGAAGGTTTATAATTTACCCGCGGCCTTGCCCGAGGGGGTACCTACGTTAAAAGTTGTTATAAGCTATTTCAGGACTACATCTATACATGTAATTTTACCTGAATCCGTTTGTTTAACAAACAAACATATACAGCCTTCTTTCATCACGGTATACTAGACTACTTTATGTTATATCTGCACTGTATATGTTATGTGGTGTTAAATACATATTTTCTATTCTATTCAAACATTCTATCATATTTTTTATATTACGAAATATAATATAATAGAATATTTTTAAAATAAAAATGTGTGTTTAAGTATTAATAATATTCGCATTTTGTAATAAATGAACTTTTATTTCTTATCATAAAACATAAAAAATATGTACAATCAATTATGTTTCATTTTTCTAAAGATTTTGTATCATAGATTTATTGAAAAAGTCAATATGTCCGTTCGAAAACATGTGCTAAGTGCACGAAGGGAGCCTCTGAGGCGCACTTTAATCCTATCACCACACTGGTTTGAAAAGAACTAGTGACACAAAAAGAGAAAAAAACGTTTGTACCATACCAACAAATCTACAGTTTGTCGAAGAACGTAAAAACATTAATTCCTCTCTAGGACAGTCTCCCCACAGTTTCTTCGACTTGTAGTTTTTCCTTTCCCCTGTATCATAAATACCATATATCATAGAGTACGTTATATCTGCCATCACTGCTCCAAAGATAATTCAGTAAAGTATGTGTGTAGTTCCGCTCGCTTTATAGCCAAGCCTCAATAGGTCTGGACTTGAATAATCGCGTCACATACCCAATTATAACTTGGCATTTTCCTTTGGGAACCTTTGTCGTTTGAATGGACGCAAGAGTTTAATTTTAGCATCTCGTGTTTTAAAAGTTACGGCTTACGAAATAAGCGGATGCAGGAAAGGTACAAAGAGGTTGCTATATTTTTGCACGTCATACCCTCATATGTACTCGTACTCACCTACAACCATATTACAAAATATATATATTAGTCCGTGTTCTAACTCTAAATTACAATTTTCCCTAGTTTTAAATTTTTACCCCCTACAACCTACGAAACAAACAAACCTTACCTTTTTATATTATAAGTATACATAGATAGAAAGCTATTACGTTCTTGCAAAGTTTGTACCGCGGCCCACTGTAAACAGGCCCTCTTGAACCTTAGCCCGTGAGCTTGGGATGCGCTTTCTATAGATAGAGGTGTATGTGTGGTGAAGGCTACATCGAACTTAATTAATATGGTAATTTGGTACAACCATACCCTCACAATACGTAAGGTTATAAGGGCCACGCAAAAAACTGTACCGTATAGATACTGTCAATGACTTTCTAATACACAAGGATCTAGTAATACGTAAATGCTACGACAAAATAATGCCACCTTCGATAATATACGCAATTTGAAATAATTTAATTTCACTACAATTATTTTACAAAAAACAAATGTATTTAAGGCTATGTTGGTGGGTCTACTTTACCCCGCCTCTGTCAGACAAGACTTCTCTGAAACTAGTCATCCTTAGTTATTTTCTAGGACATGCCGGTTTTCTAACAATGTTTTCCGTCAGCGTATGAAAGTACTGGTGTAGCCGGACATACATTTTTCGTAAAAAACAATTGTAGCACGACCGCATTTAAACCCATGACCTTAGGATCTACGAGGCCACTATTAGCGCACGTTCACGCACGTTCGCGACACCGCGCGCGATTCGCGTAAGCGCTGTTTGCTCCTCAGAAACTTTTGAATTTACAGTTTATGTCATTCACATAAAGTACATATATTATCGATATTAATGTACGAGCACACGCGCAGCGCCCGCGCCGCCTCCGCTCCCCCCACGCCGCCGCGATAAAGCGGCTGCTGTCTCGATACGCGCGATACGTGCGCTGATGAAAAGCTACGCGAGCTCGATCAGCGCGCGTTGAAGTCGCGTTAAAATCGCGTTGAAATCGCGTCATATGAATGGACGCTCTCAGACTACAGTGCTCAATTCATAATTGTACCGTTCTGTTTTCAGAGCGCGAACACAAACTCCTTGTCTATAGAAAGTGGTTGGATACTGTACTCTTACATTGAATAGATATGGTATATTTCCAGAACCCTAAATTAAATAAAACTACGTGTTCACGACTGTAATAACCAGACTTGGTAGACACCTCAGATTTCTCGTTACTTCTGAGGATTTTTATAATAGTCAAAGACCCGTTCAAATGATATATATGGCATACGCCCCCATTTTGCACAGAAGTTGATATTCCGTAATGAGAGGCTGCAATCGCATCGCCGTTTATATAAATATTAAGCGATGATACACACTTTCAAATTGTATGTTGTAAGGTGTGCCGGTTTCCTCACCATATTTTCCTTCGCCGTTTGAGAATGTTGTTATTAAATTTAATGTTAAATTAAGATTTAACTATTTACCGAATACAATGTAATTATTAAAATGTAAGTATTATAAATGCTAAAGTACTGGATAAAGTAACTTAATTTTTTTTTTTTTTCGCATTTTGCCTGTTTAATAACTGGCTATCTTTTAAGTCTTTTCTGTTTTATATTGAAAAGCTATATTCCAATAGCTATATAGCAAGGTGTGTCGGTTGTCGACCTGCCTGTGACGATGCATCACTCCCTTTAATGTGCTTCTAATGAGCTACTAACTGTTCTCGAATACAACTCGAACGGTAGTTATACTACAGCACAACTAGAACGTTATAAAGTATCGTAACATGTCTAGGTGTTAAAAAGTATGTTAACATATCAAAAGGTATGCATTTGCAAGTATTCTATCAGTCATCTGGGCGTCTACTCTGTGAATCAATTTCGATATATCGAAACAATTAAGTCGCTAAAATGTACATTGTAAACAGTCAAATTGGCAGTTGCTTCGTGGAAAAATTCCAACACTTTTTGGCAGTGTTCAAGTTTAGAGACGTTAATAAGTAAAACCATTTAAGTTTTGGTTTTTCGAAAAAAAATGCTTTTGCTTAGATTTGTCTTCGAGAGAGTTACCTTCGTGATCCAACATTACCTTCTCACCTAAGTGACACCGGGTAATAAACGTTCAGTGAGCCATGCCCCTCTTGTAATCACACGCCACGCACTGCAAAATCACGTGCTAGTATCTCCCACTAACACATGTTACGTGCCAGTTACTCGCACGGCAGCTTTGTACCCAGCAAGTTTTTGTTTGTTTTCGTTTTTGCCTGAGAACTGCAACTGGCGTATTAGTTACCTACGTGCTTGTTACTAGCGTAAGGTGCTACGCCTATGATGCTACGCCGTAGCTCTACGCGCTACCAACGACTAATAGATTAATAACCTAGATATGTTACTATAATATTGTTTATGGTTTAATATAAAGCTTAAAAGGCTGTTTTCTCAGTACTGAGTTAGGTTCCATTTCTAGGAAATCTAGTAATGGTCTAACCTTGCTAGAATTATTGATTGACGATTCGAAATCGTATATACAACAACTCAAGGTCGCAAGTTCTCTAGCTGGAATAACACTTCTAAATATAAAAAGCTATTTCAGTTATCAGTTTTCAATTAAAGCCTGTCGTACTGCACACAGGATGTTATTCAGTTTGGAATGTGTAAAGGTAAAGGCATCTACTCGGCAAATTGAATTCAGTCGAATTGACATCTATTTCAATGTAAAATTCTAATTATATAGTTGTCTGTTGTGGAAAAAAATATAGATTGTCAAATTAATTTCTTTGTGATTTGAGCAAAAATAATCCGTTAATTGTTCATTTTCTATAAAATAACAAATGACGAACGACAACATACGACTTTGTGACAATTAACAATCTAAACACTTGACATTGGCAAAATAACAAATGACGAACGACAACATACGACTTTGTGACAATTAACAATCTAAACACTTGACATTGGCAAAATAACAAATGACGAACGACAACATACGACTTTGTGACAATTAACAATCTAAACACTTGACATTGGCAAAATAACAAATGACGAACGACAACATACGACTTTGTGACAATTAACAATCTAAACACTTGACATTGGCAAAATAACAAATGACGAACGACAACATACGACTTTGTGACAATTAACAATCTAAACACTTGACATTGGCAAAATAACAAATGACGAACGACAACATACGACTTTGTGACAATTAACAATCTAAACACTTGACACTGGCAAAATTTACATTATTATGACACATGCCATTCATGAAGAAGAAGATTTAAACAACAAATTTATTGTCTTTGCATATCAAGTCTAAAAAGCAATAAACGATTGATTATACGTTATTGTTTTGCCCTTCATACTATTCTAAATTGGGACCTCTAAAAGATACCTGCCGTGTGGATATTCTTTTATGTTGATGGTATCTGGCGTAGCGAGCTAGTGGTCAACTGTGACGTGAAGGGAGTTCGTATCCTGTTTCAAGACTGCATATGTTTTTTATTATTTGGTTGGTCTTCATCTTATTGATTGAGCAAATTGAGCCAATTTAAACCTTTCACCACACTGATTTGAAATAACTAGTCACACGATAGAGCATAATCATTTTGTGCACTTGGCACATATTATCGATTTTTTCGGTTAAACCAAAAAAGATCGAAGACATGTACCTACCAAGTGCACGGAAGGAGCCTCTGAGGTGCACTTCAATCCTTTCACCACACTGCTTCAAAATAACTAGTGACACGATAAAAAGAAAAACAAACGCTGCCAATTGAAACCCTATGATAAAACATTTTATGACGTAAACTATACTACAAGTAACTAGTATTATAAACGCGAGGTTGTGTTATTGTGACAGATTTGTATATAAATTGGTATAGATATAGTCAACGAACTGGAATTAATTAATAAATATAAATAAGTATTGGTGGACAACACTATCTAGTCCAGAACTAAGCATAGTTTGTATTATGGTGACCAGACGACTGACACAATACTTGTATATTTTGAAAAACATACTTATGATACTTTATAATATCCAGACACAGAACAAACATCTATGGTCATCACGTAAATGTTTATTCTGGGAAGGAATCGAACCTTCAACCTACAGTGCAGAAGGCAGAGCTACTAACAACTGAGCTGACATGCTTGTCATAGAATAGCATATAGGTTATACAAGTATTTTATGTAGTAAACAGCGGGCAGAAGCTAGTACATTAATCTTCTTCATCTGCAGTAAGAAGGTTACAGATTACATTATACTAGTTTTTTTAAATTGTTGTGAAAAATTTAAAGTATATAGTTATAATTAACATTATCTAAACCTTTTGTAAAGAATTCAGTGCACGTAAACACAGTTCAGTGATCAGACCGCGCCCCAGCTGTAAACTTTCAACTCTTAAGTGGAGGCGTTCGGGCAAACTTTCCTTCCACTGTCTGAGGTGTCCCTATTTAATTATTCCGGAGTGCATCCCCTACAGCACAGTAAATAATATAAGATACAAGCGCAGAAGTTTCACTCTACCAAGGAAGTGCTAGTTTTTTTCTCTTTTTACCCCTGAAGCAAACATTGTTATAACCTGAACGTGTGTAATTGTTAATGTGTGTCTGTCTGTTTTTTTTTGAAAGGTGACTTGATCGTTCTTAAATATTTTTCAAGAAAATCTGTTAATAACTAATTGATCAAAGGGATGTGAGCTACTCCATTAGGTTTGATTGATTCGAAATTTGATATCCTGTTACTTCAGATAATATTGCAAGAACATGGTAACATTGACCAGATGCTGAATAAATATATAGGTTTTTTTTTTATTTAATAATACAGCACACACTATAATCAATCTCAAACCAATAAAGCAATGATTATTATTATATATTTGTAATGATATCGCTACCGTTCTACAATTCAAGTCAATTCAAAAGATAGTTACCTTATTCAATACAATCACAAGGATCACTTTGAAACGTCTTACATACTAGGTGAATTTAGGTGACAATTCCTCCTAACCCAAGTCCGAGAAAAACTGGCAAGAAACTTGTCCTGGTAGTTGTTCAGCTTTAAATCTCTAATCTGTTTATAACTCGGATGTTTTTCGAAACTATTGAAGATGAAGGACTGTGCCCTTTGCGTTGAGTCTTACTGCTGTCATGCTATTCTTCCACGTTCCTTGGAAACCTGCATTCAATATAACAGTAAACACAGTGCAATAAAACTCATTTTGCAATCACAGCTGTTCGTATAGATGTTTTGATTTGCATTTAGTTTTGAATTGAGGTTCTGAGGGTGAATGGATGAGTGGATTATAATTATCTGAGCCTGAAGTGCCAATCAACAGTCCCTTGAAGCGAGAAGACTGGGGTGTAGAGTCTACACCTTGCAGTCATCAAATATTCCATGTTGCATGATAATATGAGAATTATGAATATCCTACTAATATTATAAATGTTTGGAGCTTTTTTGTTACTCAATGACGCATTAATGGCTGGTCGAATTTAGATGAAAATAATATGAATGTAGTGTGTGACCTGTAATCTATACCTATAAAAGAGCTTAACCTGACTGATTGA
Source organism: Lampropteryx suffumata (assembly GCA_948098915.1). Classification (NCBI taxonomy): domain Eukaryota; kingdom Metazoa; phylum Arthropoda; class Insecta; order Lepidoptera; family Geometridae; genus Lampropteryx; species Lampropteryx suffumata. Next base: position 1,151,693 of record OX402564.1, on the reverse strand, counting down.
TTCATCATCGCCGAGCCGAAACCGCTGAAGCTAGAAAGCTGAAATTTGGAGGGATTTTTTGAAATTCAACCGCTAATAGGGTGAAAAGGGGTGAAAACGAATGTATGAAACTTTTTAATGCGTGGTGTGATTTCTTAGAGACTTGGTTTGGATACTAAAAATGCAAAATAAATGGACACGTATTTCAGGATTTTTCAAAATAACTCTCATAAAGTAGAGAAATAGGGTGTGAATGTTTGTATGGAAAAATTTTAATGGGTGGTTTATCAATCAAATTTGGCAAGGAGATAAATTGCATCCTGGGGAAGGATTTAAGCTACAATTCCTTTCAAATAAAATGCGTACGAAGTCGCGAGCAACAACTAGTATCATATATGCTTCTTTGTACGAAAAATTACAGATTTCGGTAGATTTTGACAGTAGAAACTTATGTTGCCGCTTATTTTACGTCTCTGAAAACCTCCACGTGGAGGGAGACCGAGTTCGCTTAGTAGAGCTGACTTAGTATCGTCGGGGGAGCTAGCCCACACACTGCACAGTTCTGTTAGCTTACATAGCTCAGTTTGTTGTAGTGTAGAGCAAACCTAATTCTATATGCGTTTTTATACAAAATGTTCCATTTCTACGGGTATATCACGGGTATAACGCAATGCGGTATTCACGCGTTATGTGCCTGTTGTACCTAGAGCCTAATTGGACGCTGTGTTTGGTTGCTTCCGTCTAAGTGTTGGGCTCATGCTTTTTATGAGTCTACAAAGAGATTATGTCTTGTATGGATAATGGTGATAGATCATTCGACCTTTTGAGCAGGTTATAGTTTTAAGACCTTTCGCCTTGTTTGCGTATAATAATTTATTTCGTTTTATGGATGACTACGAGTAGCTGCTGTCTGGGGTTTGTAAACGTCTATAAATGTAGTCTATGTTTGTAAATCCAGTTATACGTATATAATCTAAGTTTTATCCAAATCGATTCATCCATTATCGTGCGATTGTTTGACAATCAAACATCCAGACAAACAAACATGTTACTCATTGACGCATGCTCCAATATCCTCACAAACTTTGAGATTTATCATAATAATATAGGATAGTAAAGAATGGTTCGCCATTTTCGCAAACGATTTTGACTTTCGTAGTTTGTAAAGTTACAAAGTCGCAGTAGATGGCGCTATGTTAAATTTCTACCAATACAATTCAATACGTAAGTAAATGCTATCCACGATATGATTTTCATTAATTTGCGAGACATGCTATTTCTTTATACTTTCTGAAATATGCTATTGAAGCTATTGATTTCTTTGTTGGTACTATTTGTGGCTAAACGACGGCGTGTGGGAACTGCAGCCGTTGCAAGCGTTATGTAGACATATTTATTATCAACTATGTAAGTTCTGCTTTTTAACAATTGAACTTTGTTTTTATTAGATTTAATACTTGATAAATATATATTAAAATATATTCAGGGATTATACAAACCAATAACAAAGAATTTGCAAAGTATTGGTGTGTGTTTATTTGTTTATTACATTTTAATTTAAGTAAGTATCATAAGCATTTCAAATATAGATGTATTATATCAGTCATCTGCTTGCAATAGGACAAGTTATGCTTTGGAGAAACATAAAAACTCACTTATCATCGTAAATATCCGGTTTTGAGTGAAAATTATGTTCAAAACCATGATAGTTTTAAAAGTTATAAAGCTATATACCTCTTTATATATATAAATCTTCTGTGCGTGTGTTTGTAATTAAACTCCTAAACGGCTTTACCGATTTTTATGGTTTTTGTTTGAGTGTGTTCAAGTGGATTCGAGAATGGTTTAGTTAGTTTTTTTTATATTTTTCTTCTTTTTTTAAAAACGCGCGGATGAAGTCTCGAACGGGACAGCTAGTTTACTTGTATATATTTATTTTCACGGAAGCTGAACAGATCTTGATGTTTTGATTAAGGAGAAAGACTAGCAAATTTACTTACTTACTTAAATGTAGGTAGTAGGTACCACGTGGACTGTAGCTAATCTGCCATAAGCCTAGAATGCAACATACATAGTTGATTTCCATGCACATTCATTTGCATTTTGAAAACGTAGGTAAGCCTGGTGTAAGTTTCCATTTCAGTATTTAATTTTTCGTGATCGATCAATCACAGCTTTCATCTGAAATACCGGTCGAAGAATACCACTAGAGAGTACTGACGGAGTAGTGTTAGTGGCTCCACCTTCCGATCCTAAGGTCCTGGTTTAGAATCCGGTTTAGAGACTGACATTTTGTAGATCATAAAAGTTTGAAAACGTGGGCCAGCAGCCTCTGTTCCGTTTTAGTATTTAATTCTTCGTTATCGATCAAACAGAGTTTTCATCTGAAATACCGGTCCAAGAATACAACTAGAGAGCACTGACGGAGTAGTGATAGTGGCTCCAATTTCCGATCCTTGGCCTTAAACAGAGACGATATGAGAAAAGGAAGGGAGGCTTTTGCCCTGCAGTGAGACGTCACGGTCTCTTAATAATAATAAGGTCCTAGTTTAGAATCTGATCCTGTACCTGTCTTTAATCAGTGCGTGTTGCCAGTGATAACATATAAAACTGAGACTTGGTCGCTAACTATTGACCTCATACACAAGGTTAGAGTCGCGCAACGTGCTATGAAGAGAGCTATGTTGGGTGTTTCACTACGTGATAAAATCCACAACGAGGAAATCCGTAGAAGAACCAAAGTCACCGACATAGCACTCAAAATTTGCAAGTTGAAGTGGCAATGGGCAGGCCATATAGCTCGTAAAACTGATAACTGTTGGGAAGTAAACATTCTCGAATGGTGACCAAGGACCAAGGAAAACGAAGCGTAGGACGACCCCCCACCCGATGGACTGACGACATTTTAAACATCGCAGGAAGTCGGTGAATGGACAGGGCTCAAAATCGTTCTTGGAAATCTATTGGGAAGCTTATATTCAGCAGTGGACTTCCTAAAGGCTGATATTACCTGTCTCTATACCAGTACTCTCAAACAATGAAGAAAAATTTCGTAAGGAGACCGACATTTCGTACATCCTAAAAAGTTTGAAAACATGTGCCTCTGAGGCGCATAAAAAGAAGAACTGCGCGTTGCCGACCCGAGACAGTATTTGGTGTGTATTGATAAAGCGAGTGAAAATAAACTACCCATTGCCCTTTAGACCTTCCGATAGCGAACATTCTGTAGAGTAACTCCATTACGGTTATTAAAAGGCCTTTACGAGCAGAGCCAAGCGTGGCTCCCATATAGTTCCCAACAAAGTTAACCTAGTTCACAGACTGGCATGAGTCTGAACAAGTTTAAATCGATATTGAATCAATTTATATATCTATCATTGTCCTACTGAAAGACAATGAACCATCGATTTAAATAACCTTGATGCAATGAACACAGTCTGAACTGTACATCGGATGTAAGATACAGCTTAAGTTCCGTTTGTTATGTATGAAAACTCAATGTCGATGTCAATGTATTTTTTTATTCCTGTTGTCAAGATATTACAAAACAATACGGTTGATGTTTTGTTTTAGATTTACACAGTTAAACACATTTTTGTGTTAAAAAACCCCGCTCTTCTATAGCCATTGTATAGAATGTATGACTGGCCTGTCAGCTCAGTTAGTAGTAGCTCTGCCTTTTGCGCTGTAGGTTGAGGGTTCGATGTGTTTGTTCTGTGTCTGGGTGTTATAAAATATCATAAGTATGTATTTAAAAATATATAAGTATTCTATCAGTCAACTAGTCACCATAATACAAGCTATGCTTAGTTTGGGGCTGGGACCATCTAACCCCAAACTAAGTATCACTTTTACTATGACTGTTATCAAATCCCAAATTACTGATAGAATCTTTACTAATGTTTAACATTTAAAAGTGTCTGCCTGTCTTGTCTAGGGGTTGATATTTGGTAGAGATATATTGTGTCTTAGAATAAAATGTATAATATTAGTATGGATACTGTAAATTAGGATTCGATTCCCTCCCAGAATAAACATTTGTTTGATGAACATAGGTGTTTGTTCTGATTATGTGTGTTATAAAACACCATAAGTATGTATTTAAAAATATATGAGTATTCAATGGCCTCAATTCTGTTGGCACCAACCTAACAAATTTTAGCTAAAATTAAGTTTTGAACTGTCAAATGAAACTTTTGTATTCTGCTGCTACCAACTTATCCTAATTAAATGTTATCTAATTTAATTAAGCGTTCCTAATTTAGTTAGATAATACCCACCGAATAGGTTTTACAAATGCTATGACTAACTAAATATATTTTATACAATTCCTAAATTTAGAAATGAACCAACTGAATTGCCACCATTAAGTAATCTAGGTAGTCATCTTAATACAAGCTATGTTTAGTTTAGGGCTAGATGGTGTTGTGTTTCAATGTCCTTTAATATTCATTTATTATTTGTCAGGTCAGTTGGTTATGTGTTGCAGGCACGGTAACTTTTTGGAAACGTCTCTAACTAGTGCTAGGTTACCCTGTCGCTTGCAGGACGCGGTATCGCCGACATCGTTCATTACAGCTCAAAGGAAACTTGCTCGTAAACTTGATAACATCTGCTGCCTACGCACCAACCTAATTAATGCCGTGACCATTAGTCAAAATCAACTTTTTATAGCCTTATTTTACATAAGTACTATAAGTATTATAAGTACTTATAATATATACAATAGACTTATATTTATGACTGGTCGTTCAACTCATTTGGTAGTACCTGTGTCTTCTGCACTGTAAGCTGTGGGTCCGATTCCCTTTCAGTACAAACACTTATGCGATAAACATGAGTTTGATCTTTGTCTGGGTGTTATAAAGTATCATAACTATGTATTTCAAAATATATAAGTGTCATATCTGTCATCTGGACCTTTTAGTACAAGCTAAGCTTAGTTTGGGACTAGATGGTATTATGTGGATTGTCTACCAATATTTATTATTTATCTTTCATGTATTTGTTAATTTTTATTTTTTATTTACAGATAATTTTATCCGGTTGCTGACAATCGTAAGTACCCTGAACCCTTTCGCTCTAAATTAAAGATAAAGTTCTTCTTTAAAGTAAAGTAAAAAGTGTAAAGTTTCAGAAGTTCGTAGTGACGGCTACGCCGTAGCAGCGCGTAGCAGTTTGCTACGTTCAACTGCTTATTGTACTATACGGTAACCCCTTTAGAGAAGTTTGTTAAGTAAAGCCTGATCTATGAGCCTGAGAGTAGAGTTGAGAATCATTGCAATCTGCATCTTGCGTCTTTTACAAAAATGTCACCTCAGCGTACCGTTGAAGTAGTATGGTTGTTCAAAAAAAATATGAACGAATCTTTCTAATACTATGATGTATAAGAGGGGTGGTCAGAGGCACGTCCAAATATTATAATTGGCACATACACATGCTTTGCGCAGTTTTTAATACTCTGTACGTGAAAAGTTGCAAGCCCACACCGTTGTACTACGTACTACGCATGAAAAACCGTGGGCAGCAGCTAGTAGTTATATAAGGAATATTCTAGTAATGTAAGAAGGTACCTAATTTACTGCTGAGTAGTAAACATTTGTAACATTTTGAATTCAATTTCACTACTGCGCATTTCGTGTTTCTAACTTAGAACAAAACTCAAGTATTAAAACTCAAGTGAATTATGGTCACCATCATTTCGTACCAGCCGTGGGTACCACGTCAGCATTTAAGTAATTTCCAAATCGCATTTCCACCGTCGCAAATGGAGGGGGGACAGGATGGAGGGTGGGAAGGAAGGTTTTGCAGGAATCGTTTTAAAATGCATTACCTCTTGTCCGCGGGGGACTGTCATTCGCAATCACTGTTTTACAGAATGGAGGCTCTAGACACTATAGATACTTTTCGTATGGGCGCTTTTCTGGTTACTCCGTGCTTGGTACTTAGAGAGCGATGCGGTTCTCACAGTTATGCCAGTGGTTTCCCTTTTTGCATGAAATAAAAAAAAATTGTGAGACTGTATGTCCAACTACAGCCTGCCTCCTCTTCCTCTACACCCCTATATCCTGCACTAGTACACGCCAGTCTTTTGTAAACGAGTATAGATTGCCTCTCCATATAAATAAATATTATGATTGTCATTCTTAACTAAAATTATTGCAGTTTACAATTAATGGGAATCAATAGCTCCGGTCTTGCAGTTCCAAGCCTCTCATTGTCAGTACGTTGGCTTCTTTATTGTATCTGGATCTTTTGTAAAATTACCATGTTCTACCGCCGCACCCTTTCCAACATATTGTAACACTGTATGGTCAGTCCAGAGTTGCGCTGGTGACGATGTTTGTACGCCGCTCTGTGGCCTAACTTTTGAAAGCCAGGACCAACAGCTTACTGGTCCTCTAAAGTACAGAAGACGCTAAATTGCAAGCACAAAGTCCAAAAAGAGATGGTAAGATGATCTCAGATGAGATGAGGGACATAACGGGTTTATCGTAATCGTAATAGGAAGCCCATTCTTTTGAATGTTGTATTGGTATACTAAAATTATTTCACAAGATTTTATATTATTATGTCTCTACCACGACAGAGTGTAAACCTGTCGAAACGTCGGGAAAAATAGGTAAATAAACGCGATAAGTACCCGTATATATTTATAATAATGTGTTCTGATCGCGTAAGTTTAAAAAACAAGATTTTATAGTAGTACTTTAATAACAGAAATATACAATGTACGAGTACAATAACATAAAATACATGTGAGGTATCTTAGGATAGTTTAAAGCGATCTATAGATATCTCAATGCCAGATTACTGCCTGAGAGCAGCGTTCCCAAGACACTAAAGACAAGAATGTAATATCAACAAATCATATTAAAATGATACGGTTAAGAGCACAAGGAAGGATAAATTGTACTTCTCGTGAATTGTGGTGCATTCTTCGGCGAGCTCGGAGCTATAAATTCAAGCCGCGCCTGTCTGCTTCTAGTATTTTTAGAGGAATGTGGATATACGCTGTACACTGATAGGGATTTATCACGAACATTTTAAAAGGCTTTTTAAAGATTTTAAATACATTGAATAAATACTATTTCATATTTTTCGTATTTACATTGCCATTTAATGTTGAACTGCTTTCTTCTTCTTCTTATTGTGTCACTTGTTATTTTGAACCAATGTGGTGAAAGAATTAAAAAGCGACTTAAAGGTTTCGTTCGTGCACTTGCCATAAGTCTTAGAACTTTATAGGAATCGATAGTACTGGTATATCGCACATAAATGTTTGATCTGGATTTGAACCTACGAACTGATAATTGGAAGGCAGGGCCACTTACACTAGAGCTCTTCGCTAGTCATAATCAAAGTATTTATTTGGAAACAAGTAACATGCTTATTTATGAATACAATTTGTAAAACAATAGTATCTGCAGAAGTTCAAAAACTGTCGCATCAACCTCAAGTTGAGGACGTTGCCCTTTAGCAGGTATCTGGATTCGTTATATACCAATGAAGATAAAAAAATCAAAGCTGCAGTCAAACCTAGATTTCGTTTTCTGCTTTAAAACTGATACGTTCAAAGTGAATATACTCGTTGTAACAAAAAGTTGAAACTTCATTTTGTTCACTTCAGGTGGACTTCCAATAGATATTTCATTGAAAAGAACTCGTTGAATCGATTTACTGCGAGCGGACATGGCGGCGATGTAATCTCGTAATGCTATTAAATAGGGAATTTCATTTCCGATGTCCCAATTTTATTGTTTGCTTTATGGCTTTTTAGACATAATAACATCCATTTTGTTTTATAAAAACGATAAACGGAGATGGAGGACATCCGAAGGAAACATACGCCCGAACCAAAACTTATCGTATCGTGTCACTAGTGGTTTTGAACCAGTGTGGTGAAAAGATTAAAGTGCGCCTCAGAGGCTTCTTTCGTGCATCAAAACTTTGAAGGTGTGGGAAATGGACCAAATAAAATGTTTGGATTATACTCTGACTACACCTCTTAAACATCCTCAAAGTCGAGTAGATTCATATATGAGGAGATGTCTACCAAGCCTGGGGAATACAATCGTGAGTAAGATTATATTTTGTTTTATTTAATATAATATTCTACATGAAACTGAGTCTTGAAGCGAGGTCATAACGCTGGTTGATGAAAATTGCACTTCATATTCAGTGATCGTCTTTTTCTTATATTTGTACAGTACTATAATTTCAATTGGATGCCTCGGCATAGTTCGTGTTTTCACGAACACGAACACGACAATCTACCCAACCACCTTGTCTTAAACTGAGCATAGCTTGTCATGTGAACCAAATGATCTAGATCATGATAAAATACTCAAATATTTTTAAATGCATATATTCTTATGATACCTTACTATGAGTACTTTATAAAAACTAGGACTACTACTCTGCCAACCGTTTTCGATATATCACAACGATAAAGTCGTTAAAATGTAGATATGTTGTATTCAGTCGTACAGATAGTTGTTTCGTTTTCAATTTCAAACTATCGAATCGTCTGCAGGATTGCGACATCGATTGTCAAAAGTAATGTCAGTCGTTCCATTGTTCAAAAAGAGTCGAAACGATGTAGCGAAAGATAGGGTTTTGCACGATTATTGACCCGATATATCGATTTCAAGCGTATGCCTCTATATATTGTTGAAATGTTCTTTACACAAATGTTAGTCCTGGGAGGGAATTAGTCTAACCTACAGCGCTACCAGTTAGTAGTAGCCAGACGTCAGTCTGCGCTGTATGTTGTTGGTTCTTAACTCAGTTGAGTTGACAGGGCAGTCAAAATCGTAGTACTGTACAGACAAAACTGTATATTGCTCTAACGGTGTTTAAAAACTGGCTTAGAAAGCTACTAAAAGAAGACAATAAGCGTTCTATTCACTAATCGTATATATAGTTCAATATACAGAGAACAGTCGTCGCGAAGTGGGTCGTTACGCTTTCAATCCGTGTGTGCGGGTGATTCCGAATAATTGCACTTGTATCTGCTTGTACGTGTCTGTTTGCTCGTAATGAACATTATCAGCGCCCTCTGTGGGGGAATTGAAGAGCTAACCTTATGTGTGTTCGAGTACGTATGAATACAATATTATGTTAACAAGTTAGGGTAGAATTATGTAACTCCAGTCTTAAAAATCGATTTTAGTCATGTACAGTGAGTGTGTGAGAAGTCATAATTTCAGTTATTTCAGTAGCTTCTGCAACCCTTCTGCAGGTTGAGGTTATGTGACGAACATAAATGTTATATAATGTATCATATGTATGTATTTCAAAGTATTCTATCAGCTTAATTTTGGGCTAGATGGTGCTATGGGAAATTTCAATCGACCAAGTTCCTCAATTTTTATTAAAAGAATCAATCTCTGGTGTAACACTGGGTTTCAATCAAAAATAATGTGAGATTACCCTCGAAAAGCCTAAAGTGAACATCCATTAGGCGCTAGAACAAACTTCATCAGTTACAGCCCTCGTCAGAACCCTTTGGGACTAGAGTTCCGTACAAAAACGCCGTGTCATCTCGACATTAATGAAACAGGATATGATATTTCGTATAATATACTTTATTTGTTGTATCCTGTTTCTGAACATTACTTGGAGAAGGGACCATAATAAGTTATTCGCTGACTAGAGGGCGACTTATCGGCTGTCGCGAAATGTCGTGAAATGAGTTGACATTAGGAGGCATAGGACCTATAATAGACCTAAAAAAAAATCGGGTTGCACTCCGGGAGTGCCGACAGAAGTGAAAACTTATTTTGGCGCGCTAGAGTTTAGTAATAAATCACTTCAAAATCAGTAATTATGGCGACGGCCAATCAAATACTGAACGAACACAAGATGCAATATTTTTTGTTCAGAATGTAGATAATATATCAAAGAACCTAACTCAGTATACTTCTCCATACAAAAGTAGACTGTAAACATGTGAATTAAGGTTTATAATCAAATGGGGCGAGCGCGGCAGACCTGCGTCTCACCCCAAAAACGGTAACGGTGTCGCGAATCCAGAGATTTTACCTCATCTAAAAATATGCGTACCGCGCTAAAAGAAGTTTACACTTCAAAAATAACTTGAAAGCGTAAATATAAATGATTAATAAATAGGACTTCTTAACATAATAGGAACATTCTTTCTAGTCCCAAATTAATCTTGTAGTATGGGAACCATACTACTGATAATATTATAAATACGAAAGTGTCGCGGACTCTCTGCCTGATTGTTTGTTTCCTTTTCACGGCTGAATGGATTTTGATCTTGATTGTAGTCAGGTACATCTTGACAAAGGCTACTTTTTATGTTAGTATTAGGCGTGCGAAACCGCGGACTGCAACTAGACTGGACTCCCCAGGGGTTAATTTTGTTACTACTTATTTCTGCTGAGCATTCCTGGAGCTCAATAGCAAATGCTTTAACAACTAAGTTTATTAAGGTGCCGTCTGCAACCTGCAGACTGGAACGGGTTTAGTTAAAACGATTCTGGCTACCCACGTAGCGGCTTCATGACGTCACGTCCGAGTTCGGTTCATCGCTAAGTTCAACTACGTATAAATTATTGTCTTGAAACAAAGAATTTATCTAGTAACCGTAGGCAATCTCAATATTTCATCCCAGGCCACAGCCTACTCATGAGTTTTCTCAAGTGATTATATTTGATTGATTTGTTTTTACTTCGAGAAAGTAAATGCGTAATGCATTTTTGTATTTAATGATTGTTCCCTTGTTCTTTCTTCATATAATGGCATCTGTCTTCTAACGATATCTATTTACAAAATTTGAAGTGGTTATTTTGCGATAATATTGTCACAAAGTCGAAGTCAATCGTCATTTGTCAATCTAAACATTATTTTCTCACCCTGCTATTTAAAATTTAATTAAGAATTTTCCGCACAAAATAGAATATTACGTTCTCTACATTTTTATTAATTTTCAACACTTGCCTAAAATGTCTCTGAATAAGTTAAAATATAATTACGTTTTAAAAACTAAAAAGAAACCGACTTCATTGAATGAAATTAAGCCTATAATAAATTTTTAGTGGAAAGTAGATGTATTTTGTATATATATAATATGGGTAGGCCAAATAAACGCACCGCTCCAATGAGACAGCGAGGTACGAAGTACATGAAAACATCATCGATGTATCCAATTTTTAGATTTTCGTTGATTTTTCAGCTCGACCGATTTTGATAAAATTTATATGGGACCACCTGTGAAGTATACCCTTTCAAACAAAAAAATATTTTTTCAAATCGGTTCAGCCGTTTTCGAGTAATCGGTGAACATACATAAACAAAAAAAAAAAAGATTCCGACGAATTGAGAACCTCCTCCTTTTTGATAAAGTCGGTTAAAAATAATAAATAATGCCAGACATTTCACACAGCATCATCTACCCCCAAAGTAAGCAGAGCTTGTGTTATGAGTACCAGATGAATGATATACTACAATATACTTACATACATGATTTAATAGCTCCGGTCCTACCCGGCTATACGCTTAAACTCAAACCACAAACTCAAAAACGGGTGGAGGAGTAGGGTTCTATATAAAAAGGGCATACGCGCTAGAGTTCGGGGCCATCCTGAATCAGAATTAGAACAGCTATGGCTTGAGTTAACACTTCCAGGCGCTCGAATGGCGATAGGCACTGCATACAGGCCTGAGAACGTTAAAGTAACACAAGCATTGGACTCACTAAGCGGTTCTTTGGCAACGTTTTTACACTGTGATTATATCTGTGTACTGACAGATTTTAATATAAATTTGTTAGAGCCTAACATTCCCAGTGCTCGCGAACTGTCTAATTTCTGTACACAGCAGAATCTAGTCCAGCTAGTTGGCGAAGCTACCAGAGTAACAGATACAACTGAAAGTCTCATTGATCTGGTCATTACAAACATACCTGAAAGATGTAGAAAAGTAACTGTACTACCGAATAAGAACTTAAGTGACCATGCCATGATTCTAACCAATTTTAACATCAAAAAAAATAAACCATAGCCGCGCTATGTAGATGCTCGATCTATAGCCGATATAAGTCCTGAGCGGTTCGACTATGATCTGAAGTCCATAAGGTGGAAATATTTATACACTAAAGACGTTCAATGCATGGTGCAGGAATTTAATGATAGATTAAATTGCCTATTTGATATTCACGCCCCTCTGAAACGGAAAAAGATGCTAGAATATCCTAAGCCGTGGATAACTGATATAGTGAGACTCATGATGCGCCTGAGAGATAGAGCGCTTGTTAAATCAAATGCTAAAAAAACGCAGTCATCCCTAAATTATTACAAAAGCTTAAAAAACTTAGTCACAGGAGCATTGCATAGAGAAAAGACAGCATTCTTTGTGCACTACATAAATAAAAATATAAGACAGCCAAAAAGAATGTGGAATTATTTAAAAAAAAAACAAAACTTTTAATAATACTGTAGCTTCTATACCTGATCATTTGATGGACCCTAACTTAATTAATAATCATTTTTTAAACATACCTGGCAATGGCCACGTAGACTATGATCTATATTCATTCTTTAAATCTAATAAAAAAACAAGTAGTATTTTTACATTGCATACAGTATCAGAAGACATTGTAAGTAAAATTGTTTTGGGTATAGATACTAATGCATCCGGATATGACAATTTGACCGCGGAAATACCAGAAACATTGCCGTTAATTACTAACATTATAAATAGCTCTATCACATCGAATGAGTTTCCAAACGCTTGGAAATGAGCTTTAGTTAGGCCAATACCGAAATCGAACGCAGTGGAAGAACTAAAACAGCTACGTCCAATTAGTATTCTACCTGTTCTTTCTAAAGTTTTAGAGAGAGTGGTGCTCTCCCAAATGGAAAAATATCTGGCCCAGGAAAATATAATTCCGAAATACCATACAGGCTTCCGAAAAAGTCATGGTACAGAGACGGCTCTTTTACGGGTCACCGATGACTTAATTACTGCCTCGGACTCAGGACAGTGTACTGTGCTGGTTCTGCTAGATTTTTCCCGCGCATTTGATTGTATAAACCATAATATGCTCTTAGCTAAACTTACTATGGCTTACTATGGCTTCTCTACGGACTGCTGCAACTGGTTTAAGTCTTATCTCTCCAACAGAGATCAATATGTGGAGCTGGAAAATCACGATGGAACAAAAGTCTCCTCGAATATAAGGAAAGTTCAAAGAGGCACTCCACAGGGTTCCATTTTGAGTCCGGTCCTCTTCTCAATTTTCACTGCGGATATGCCTTATCATATTGACGTATGTAAGTACCATCTGTATGCAGATGATACTCAGATTTACCATAGTTTTGTCCCAAAATACACTACGGAGGCTCTGATTCAAGTTAATAAAGATCTGAATAATATTTTCACTTGGGCTGCAAGTAACTCTCTTGTTCTTAATCCCTCCAAGTCTAAAATGATGTTTTTCGGTACAAAATTACAAATTCAAAAGGCCCTAAACAAAAACCCAAAGCTAACAATTAACGATATTGTTAGCCCTATCGAACAAGAAGCTAGAAATTTGGGTCTAATCATTGATGGCGAATTAAGATTTATTAAACATGTTAATGAGAAAATAAGGAATGCCTTCTACAAACTCAAAGTCCTCTATACAATTAGAAGTTACATATCAGTGGACGTGAGATCGCTGCTATGTGACCTACTTATTCTCTCTCAATTTAATTATTGCAGTGCAGTGTATGGGCCCAGGCTATGGACTAAGACAGAGAGCTCCATCCAACGTGTGCAGAATGCATGCATTAGGTTTTGTTATGACATTCCTCGAAGAGTCCATACCTGGTAGAGAAGGGTATTCTTAACATGAAGGCCAGACGAGAAATTCACTTAGAATGCACTACCCAAAAAATTATCTGGAATAAGAAACCTGTATATTTATTTGAGAAACTAACATGGTTCAAAGACATACATCTCATAAATACCCGTTCAAAATTTAACAACACTCTAGTTATACCCAAACATAAAACGGCAGGGTTTAAGGGTTGTTTCAACTACCGGGCTTCTAAAATTTGGAATGATCTACCACCTCCTTTACGGAAAAAATCTGCCCAATTTAAACAAAAACTAAAAAAAATCTTGTTATTGAGGCAAAAACACATATAGAAGCAGCCCATAAACACTGATAAATAAAGAACTCATAAAATGTAGCAACATACTATAATGCGAAATGACTACATCACACACACGCACTCACACGCAACACAGACACACACCCTAATTAAAAGTAATTTAATACATCTGATTACACACATAATACACACATAAATGTACCTTTTTAAATCTGTAACCGCTTGCTTGCTCTTAACTCTCGGTGAAGAACTATCCGAATAGGGCAAATTGAAAAACAGCGCTGTGTAGGTAGGTATACCTATCTATTACCCACCTATTAACAGCAGATGCTGAATTTGCACCCATTGACCTTAGTAAGCCTAGCGTTTTTAATATATTTAGATTATTTACCAATTTTGTACCTATTTACTAAGGCAATAAACATTTTTTTTTTAAATTATTTATGTATTTTTTTTTAAATTATTTATGTATTTTTTTTTGTAAATCCATATTTATACATAGAAAAAAACCTAGACCGAGACAAGTACTTGCAGATTATACAAACATTCGCGGCGCAAATCTAACCCGCAACCTTCTGCATCTCAGGCGGGCCTTCGACCACTGCGCCACAGGGGTCGTCGAAATAACCAAATAAACCTTAACACGAGAAAAACAATTAAGTAAAACCATAATTATAAAAGCTACATCTTTTAACAAAATATCGAAAGTAAAAAACAAGAGTCTTCTCAATCGTTTGTTTTCATCTTCATGTCTTGCCATAACGTTGTGTCAAAAATGTGTCAAAACACATTCACGTAATCTTAAAGTTTACAAGAGCATAAGTTAGTGTTCGCTACATAACTTAACGAAGTCAAAACAATTACTTTACACTTAGTCAACATTACTTTGTGCTTATGACTGAACATGGTGAGCCGTGTGAACCTACGCATCGGAGCGTGAAGACAACTTAACCAAATAACCACAGCTTATTAGTTAAACAGTTGGTTTAGACACAAACAGACAAAAGTTGATGTTTCCCGCCCGTGATATCTGTTTCCGTATTTTTATACCGTCAGAAATAGTACTTGAAAGAACGCACAAATCGCGACCACCTATTTTGTTAACCTACTTTTGTGTAACTAAAAAACACAGCTCAAATTGCGTCTAATCCTTCATAAGTCCAAGTCTGTGTGGTTGTCCATACGATTTGATGACGCGTCGGGTGGGTAGTGTTTCATAAGTCCGAAGATATGTGCCAAGTGCACGAAGGGAGTCTCTGATGCACTGTAATCATTCTCTCCACTCTGATTCTAAATAATGGTTTTAAAAACTAAAAAGACAACAGACTTCATTTATAAAAAAGCAAAATAACAAAATTTCGTTCCAAGTGGATGACATATTTTTTTTATATATTTTTATTTAAATACATAACTACTGAACCGATATTTATGAAGTTTATATGGGACCAATCGGGAAGTATATCCTTTCACATGAAATCAGTTTTTTTTAAATCGGTTCATAAATGACGGAGTTATGAAGTAACAAACCTTAAAAAAATAAAAAGAACAGTCCAATTGAGAACCTCCTATTTTTATGAAGTCGGTTAAAAATATCCGAGCGCGTGTCAGGGCACGCACAGGCTTCCTAAGTCAGTGAATAAGAATGACTGGTATTCTGGTTCAGAACATGTTCAAAGCCATCTTGTGAGCAAAATAAAACAATTTAGTAAATACTGACTGATACTTATAATCTAGTAAAGCCACAAGAATTACATTACTAGAAAAAATACTTCATATCATCCTAATATTGATCAAGCGTAAAACTGTTTAAGAAAACTTGTATTACCTTTGAAATACCTATTAAAAGATATGCCACACGATGGGGTAGTGCAATTTTAATAAATTGCACCCCAAAAAGGGTAAAAAACGGTGTGTTAATTATGTGTGTGTACACATTATACAAACCCTGCTCCTTATTTCATAATTTTGCAGGGGACACTAATACCGTGCAAAATTTACAACTAGGCAGGCAAGAAGACAGACAAACGGACATGGCGAAACCATACGAAACGAGTTCCTTGTAAATTTTAGCCCAAATAAATAACACACAACATTGAAGGAACCTAAAAACATTTGTACAATGGGCGGTCTTATCGCTAAGGGAGTGATTTCTTCCAGACAACCTTTGGGTGGAGAGCAGCCTAACTTGAATGGAAGATTGGTCAGGGTGCACTAAATTATGATTCAAATATTTTTGTATTCAATAAACGCAATAAACTTACACAACATTATTGATACTCATATATATTTAATAGACGAAACATTGAAATCCCTATTTCAAAAAAACCTAAACTTTTTACACTTTTTCAATTGACTTATTGTACATATGCATATTTGATTGCAAAATTTAATCAATTTCATTCAAATAAAAGACAAATAATAGAAACACTTGCGATAAAAATTGTCTGTACTTACCTGCTTTATTCACGAATAAAAATGTTAAACCGAAACCCATATTATATGCCAGTAAAAATCTTCTATAATTTGGCCAAAAAATAAGAATTCAACTAAAATACTATTTGTTAGTAAAGTACATCGCAATGAAAAGTGCTTTACCTCAATTGAGCAATATTATGATTCCCATTGATTGTAAAGAATACATACTCCTAGTGCCATGCCACGTTTAAAATTTACGATCCTGGAAAAGGGCGAATAAATTTAATATCTAATAATACCTTTTACAAACTTTTCTAAACTTTTGCCTCAGCCGGTTCTGCGGAGACTGCGTAACTTCCTTCCGATTGCCACTAAAATTTCGCTTGCACAGTCACTCCTTCTTCCAACATTAGACTGCTGATGCCTGCTACTTAGATTTGACTGAACAGCAACTTAACAAATTTGAGCGCCTTCAAAATCTCTCCATTAGATTTATATTTGGGCTGCGCAAATATGACCATGTCGCCGAATTCCGAAAAAAGCTCAAGTGGTTACCAATTCGCTTTCGTCGGAATTTGCATTCTCTGAACTTTTTATACAACATTATTTTTAATCCTACAACACCTTCCTATCTCAAAGAACGTTTCCAATTTCTCCACCTCACCCACTCTCGATCCTTGCGCTCCTCTGATACTCTCCTACTCGCGACACCTGTCCACACCTCCTCATACTATGCCAATTCTTTCTCAGTACAGGCTGTTCAATTATGGAACGCACTGCCTTATGCTATTAGACGCGCCAAATCACATAGTATCTTTAAATCTATGGTCAAGGAACACTTTTTGTCATGTTGTTAACTATGTATTGTTTGTTTATTTACGTTATATTGGTATACTTATTTATGTATGTATTAGTTTATCTTATTGTATTATTATTATTATTGTAGGTAATATTAGGTATTAATGTATTTCACTTTTTGTTATCCTGTAAATATGTATGTACATATAATTTTTATCATAAATCACGCATAGTATTTTCATCACCCCCGATTCAGCTATGTTGATTTCTATCCATCCAAAGGTTGTCTGGCAGAGATCGCTATCTAGCGATAAGACCGCCCATTGTACTACCGTGTAGCTAAACATTGTTTCTTATTACAGTCTAATGTATTTGTGGTGTGCAATAAAGTATTTTCTATTCTATTATTCTATTCTATACCTTAAAAACTGTGTAAATACTTAAACTATATTCAAATAAATACTTTGAACCTATATTAAAACTGTGGAACGAACCTATATTAAAATGGTAGCCGAGCACAGTTTAATACTAAGGTTACACAGCTTTCTTGCAACAACTGTGGTATTACCCAACATGCAGCATAGTTGCCGCTTGCTACAGTCCACAGGCGGGAGGCTGCTGGCATCGATACCGTTATTTATATCTTGGCTCGTTATTATGCGACACTAATTTACATGTTGCGGTGGTTATAGGATTTGAATAATATTACGCAATATTGCTTCTTTGTTTGTGTTATGAAAATTAACATGCATACAAATATAAATATATACTAAAGATGTAGAAGATGTAATATCTTTTTCCTGCAGCTTCTCACGCGTACCCACATAAAAACCAGCCGTCTGTTTTTTTATTATTATTATTATTATTATTAATTATTTATATAATAATTATTTTATTATTAAGCCGTAATTTACATAACATAACATATGTTTATAACATAAATTTGTTACGGTAACATAACTGTTACCGTAACAAATTTCATCAAGATCCGTCAAGCCGTTTAACCGTGAAAAGCTAACATACAAACAGACAGACAGAGACACTTACGAATTAATAATAGTATAGATTATATCTACAGATATTTAGGTAGCCTGACCTACTTGGGATCCATTAGTGATAGGATTTCAAACACTTTTTTGAGAAACAAGGTAAGAGTGGCCTTTAAAACCAACAACACTTTAAAACGGATTTGTAATGGAAAAGACAGATTAGAGAACCATAAAAAATCAGGGGTTTATAAATTTATTTGCGATGAATGTAATGGTGTTTATGTAGGTCTAACCGGTCGTAATTTTGAAACTAGGTACAAAGAACATATCGCAGCTTATAGAAATAATTGTCCAGAAAGGTCTCATTTTGCCAAACATTTGATAGATTCAGGACATTCATTGAGTAATAATAATACTTTTGAAATTTTACATACCTGCGAGAAAGGTTTTAGAATGTCTGTACTAGAAACTTCAGAAATAACAAGACATAATTCAGCAGATTTTGCACTGTTGAACGAATTAAATACAAGTTTTACAAGATCACCGCTATTACGTTTGTTTACAACGGTTGACGCTGATTCATACGGGTGGCGTGGCAGTCTGGTCTGACTGAGTGTATAAATAGTAAAGTTGGAGCGCAACTGGCCCAGTCTCAGTCTGACGTTGGTCGAGTGAGTCAAGTGTTCCTGAGGATGCCTCGTGGAGGGGCGAAACACGTGTCGAATTTCTTTTGGAGGTAACTCTTTAGGAATAGATTGGCGGAATAGTACTAAATGTTTGTCTGTTTAATGTCATGTACAATAACTTCCGCTTGTCCAATATTAGAGGTAAAAATAAAAGAGTAACGAGTATATTTTTGTCAGAAATTTTAATATCGAAAATATCAATAAACAATTTAAAGTTTAAACTAGAGATGCAAAAAAATGCTTTTAACTTAATTACTATCCAGTGTTCACAAATCTCTCTTTTGTCCTGTCGGTATACATTTTAGAGCGATAAGCACAAGGCATTTTAATAATAAACAACAGTTCCCCCCACAATTGGAGTTTCCACTTTAAATAGCGGTATAAAATATGCATCCTACAGAATACCACATGAGCCCCAGCTCCGCTTGACAACTTGATGTGGGTACGTTACGTAGCTACGAGTACCACTACCTATTAGAGATGGGCTGAATATTCGTTTTATTCAGTTTTCGATTGTTTTTGAAATGAAATGAAATGATTTATTTGCGTGAAATGTGGTACACAGAGAACTTAAATACATAATCCGCACATTTCGCTAGGAAACCCAGCATGCAAAAATTAAGAAGGTACTTATGATAATAAAATTTAAGACTACATTTTTAAACAAATTAAATAAACATTACAATCTCGAATGATTAAATTTAGGTATGAATTACATAATAGTTTTTACCATAGCAAACGGATCGTTAATTAAGAAATTCTTTCACACTATAAAAACATTTGTCAACAAGCCAGGTAAGCATTTTGTTTTAATTTTTTTGTATGGTAATTCTCTTATAGATCTAGGTATTCTATTAAATATTTTTATACACATTATGTAGCTATTTTTATGGCTTATGGTTGTTTTTCGAACTGGCACTAATAGTCTAGTGGGGTCCCTCAATTTTATTTTTGAATTTATTTGATCCTCATATTTGTCAAAGAATTTGTTGTGCTCAACAACAAAACAGCATACCTGAAATATATATAGACTGGACAACGTAAGCTACTTTAATTTTATAAATAATGGTTTGCATGAGTCGAGTGGACCAGCATCACACACAGCTCTAATGCATTTTTTTTGGACAATGAAGGCCCTATTGATGTGAGTCGAGTTACACAAAAGTAGCAAACCATACCTCAATACCGAAGCAACATAACCATGGTACGCAGTCAAAGCCGTTTTTTGACCTGATGTTCGGCGCAATGTCTTTATTGCAAAAACAAAACGATTTTTTTTTTTGCATGTGAAGTCCATATGTTATTTCCAGTTACAGTTTTTATCTAACATTAAACCTAAAATTTTTATTTCATTAACATTTTTTGACGTGAATACGTCTATTAAATTGCTTCATAATTCATAATTCATAATTCATAATTCATTTATTGTGGAACATAGGTATAATACAGGTTTTATTATTTGGTAAGTTCGCTATGCTACCATTTGATAAATGGTGTACAATATTTTCTAACAATGTGAGACATTTATAAAAAAATAACTAGGTAACATAATAATAATTCAATATAAACGTCACTTAGGAATATTACATAATTAAATTTATGTCATTTTATTAATTCAGATACGTTATAAAAACATTTAGCTTGTAACCAGGTCTTGAGTTCTTTAATAAATTTATTTAATGGTAATTTTTTTATATAGTCAGGTATGGAATTATATACATTTCCGCATAATGCATAGCTACTATTTATATACATACTCGTCTTTGGAACTTTAGGCAATACAATTCTGTCCTGGTTTCTTGTGCTTCTATGATATACCTCACTAGCTTTAACAAACAGTTGATTGTGCTTTCTAACAAACAAAGCAGACTCCAGGATATACATACAAGGTAGTGTGAGAATATTTAATTGTTTAAAGAGTGGTTTGCATGATTCCCAGGGCGGTATCCCGCCAATGGCCCTTACACATTTTTTTTGTGCGATAAATGCTCTTTTTAAGTCTGTTGAGTTTCCCCAAAGAATTAAACCGTATGTGAGTACCGATGCTACATAACCATGATATGCTTGAAGTACTGTGGCTAAGGACGACGTTTTTCTCAATCTCCGCAGAGCATAAACAAATCTGTTTACTTTGGAGCATACTTTATCAACCTGCATTTTAAAATTTAAATGTTTATCTAAGACTATTCCTAGAAACGTTGTCCTATCAACCTCTGAAATGTTGATATTTCCATATGAAATGTTTTTCAGAGGCTGGTTTATACGTGCATAGGTTCCAAACTGTATATAATTTGTCTTTGTCAAGTTTACATTCAAGTTATTAATGTCAAGCCATTTAATTATGCATTCTATAGTATTATTTATGTCAATTATGTAATTATTAATGTCAGTGTTGCGATTAGATGTAAATATTAAAGAAATGTCATCAGCAAATAATATACAGGGCTTAGAAGTGATGTCAGGAAGATCGTTAATATATAGAAGAAAAAGAAGAGGTCCCAAGACACTTCCCTGAGGCACTCCAACTTTGTTAGGTCTGTAGGTAGAGCGAACAGATGCTAATTCATTATCGTTATTCAGATTGGTTATTTCGACACATTGTAGTCGATTGTCCAAGTACATTTTTAACCAACTAAGGGCAGGTCCACGGATACCATACATTTCTAGCTTAGTCAACAAAATATCGTGAGAGACATAGTCGAACGCCTTTGACATATCGAAAAAAATAACTGTAACTAATTCTTTGTTATCGATGCCGTCTATTACTTTTTTAACGAGATTAAAACAAGCTAACGTTGTGGATTTACCTTGCTGGAACCCGTATTGTTCCTGTTTCAATATATTATTTTTATTAATGAACGCTTGTATGCGTCTTTGCATGGCTACCTCGAAGACCTTAGATATTACAGGTATTAATGTTATGGGTCTATAATTGTCTAATTTTGACTTATCACCTTTCTTGTATAGGGGTCTAACAATTGATTTTTTCAAAAGCATGGGAAAGGAACCCTCTTCAAAAGATAAGTTTATCAGGTACGTTAATACTGGGGTTATCTCCATTGAACAAGCTTTCAAAATTTTTGTGGATATTTCATCATACCCTTCCGCCTCTGTGTTTCGAAGAGACATTATAATTCTGTGAATATCATCGCAGTTGTAGGGTCTCAAGAATAAGCTACTACAAACTGAGATCTTACATGCAGTGTTACCTTTATGTTTATTTTGACTAATGTTATCTGATATATTAGTCCAGTAATTATTAATAGTTTCGGCTATTTCTTTAGGAATCTTTATTAAATTATTATTATGATTTATAGAATTTATGTGCTCAATTGGTTTTGTGTCACTGGTTTCAGTTTTGATCAATTTCCATGTGGCTTTACAAATGTTCTTAGCATCATTTATGACTTTATAATTATGTATCTTTATTGATTGGTCTATACAGTTACGGAGTATCCTTGAATATTTTTTATAATGATTACGACTGGATTCACTTTTCTTAGAATAATATAAGTACCGTAGGGTCCTTTTTGTTTTGCAGCTGATCTTTAGTCCTTTACTAATCCATTTATTTTTACTGATTTTGTTCGATATTTTAATTCTCATTTTAGGAAATGAGATATTGTAGAGCAAACAAAAGAGTTCATGGAAGTTAGTAAAGGCTGCGTCTAGTTTTTCATTGAGAACTTCTGAGAATGTCAAGGAAGAAAGGTATGACCTAAATTTAGCAATATTTTGTAAACTGTAGTCCCTTCTGTATTTAAAGTGTGTTTGTAGGGGATGTTTCAAATGTGTTGGAATGATAAGAAGCTGTGCGGTATTGTGGTCTGATATTCCCCAGTGTAGAAGTTCACCTCTTGCAGAGCTTATAGAGCTAAGAATATGGTCGATACAATTTTCGTTTCTTGTAGGTGCATTTATGTGTAAACTTAAGTTAAAATTATCTGCTAACTCCTTGAGCCACTTAGAGTTTTTATTCTCTGTAAGTGTATTAATATTTAGATCACCAGCTATAACTATGTTTTTTTTGTAGTTTAATGTGATGAACTGTAACAAACCGTCCAGTTTTTCCATAAAAATGTTAATATCCGAGTCGGGGGTTCGATACAAGCATATTATAATTATATTTTGGGATGTCAAATTGATACAGCAACATTCAAAATGCTTGTCAATTGAGACTTTTTTGCCTATTTCCATATCTTTGTATAGTAAGTTTCTTTTAATGAGTATGCACACACCTCCATATTTTTGATTCAAATTTCTACAAAAGAAAGAAGCAAGGTAATAACCGTGTAGCCTAATTACATATTCCATGCCCTGCTCTACTTTTGTTTCGGTCAAGCAAATTACATCGGGTTCCTCGTTTCTGTTTAAGAGATCGGTCAGTTTTATCTCCAGCATATCACGCTTACTAGTAAAACTATTCACATTTTGATGAAGTATTCTAAATACGAGTTTTTCAGATGTTACGAAAAAACGTTTTTTTAAGGGGTTTTTCCTTATTGTCTGATACTATGGTGTCTGAAGCCAAGTCATTAGTCAGATTAAATTTATTTCTATTTTGAACACGAAAGTCACTCTTTGCGCTCTTTGCTTGTTTTGCAAACCTAGAGACGGCTCCGCTCGTGCGCATTAAAAACCTTTTATTGTAATCTAGTTGATCCAAAACAGAGTTGATGCTTTTGCATATATTAAAAGTATTATACAGATTCTGATGTAAGTCAACAAATTCACAATCGTTATATTGTCTACTTAATAAATCTATCATGTCACTTAATTTAATTTCATTGAGGTAAATATTATTTTTTATACTTAAGATTAGAACTGGGCATATATTTGACCTTAGAAGGATGCATAGTTCCGCTATAACTTTAAGTGGGTTTGTATCATGCTGGCCCACAGCTACAATTATTCGGTCTTCAGGTGTTACATTTTCACACATTTTCAAACTACTCAAAATTTCCTCCGTTGAGGCATAAGGTTTTACATATGACACAAATCGATAATTTACATACTGGTTGTACAGTCTTGATCTGATTAACTTCAATGCCAATCCACTACACTGCTGGCCACCTAAGATAAATACACGCTTTCTTTTTGTTTCAGTAGTATTTAGAGAAAACGTGTTATTTATTTGTGGATTAGTAACCTTAGTGTTCGTGTCAGCCGTGCATGTTTTTTCTGCTGGGGATGTTGTAAAAACGGTTGATAGTTTGTTTTTATCACTGGTTACTACTGATGCATACGTATTTGTTTCCAAGGAAGGCTTATTGGCCTGATTGATGTTTGTGGTCAATGATTGTTCTGTGTTTGTAGGAGAGTCTTTCTCATGCGAAGGTGTTATTTGGAAAGAGTCCGTGAGCCGGCGCCTCACTGCTTTTTTGCTGCTGGTAGTCATATGTTTCCTTAAACTTGTTGATGGACTTCTACATATTTGTTTAAGGATACCTAGATCTTTGGTCAGTTGATGTACTTGTTTCTTGAGGTCTCCGTTTTCCAAAATCACGTTCTCTAACTCATTCTGAGTACTTTCTAAGCTGGATTTTAGTTGCGAAATCTCAGTTTTCATCTCATCAATACAACTAGAATAGATATTGGTCGATAAATCTAAGCTTTTTCCCAAGAAGTCATCGCATGATGCAGAACTTAAGCTCTTGTCAAGTGAATCTAAGGATTTCGTTCTAATAACATTTCTTCTTCTAAATGTTATGTTTTCAATTTGGTCCATTTTTGTAGTTTAGGTATACCAATAAACAGTTATAAATATTTTCAAAAGCAAAAAGTCATACCAAGCAAGATTTGAACCAGGCACCTCATGTACGCTTTTAGACCGTCTAACCACTGGGCCAACTGGCTAATAAGTGGAAGTGCGAAATATACTGTCGGTTCTTAGCTGGAATTTAAGATAACACAAATTCTGATTGCGGCCGTAAGATATGAGTCACTTACATGTTATTCCACCGTCATTTTTCAATAATGTGCTTTTTCTTGTTTCGTTACTTGTTGCTTTCGCTTGTTGTATTTAGTGTAGAATTCCTTGAATATGTTCCTAGTATATGTTTCTTGTATAGAACACAGGGGTATTAGTTTGTCACTTCGTAGTTTATTTTAGGAGCCTAGAACTTTTATACACTTTTGTTCGCAGTTTATTACACAAATAACAAGTTCAAGATTAAGTTTGGAATCACTGTTTCTTACACTTATTGTTTCAATTAGCACTGGATAACTAATGCACATAACTTAGCGTGCTTCCATAGGGAGGCCATTCCAAAGAACTAATGATATCAAAATCGGGGGATACAGTTTGGTGTTTCAGCTTCAAATCTACCATCACTATCCAAAATTCAATTGCACCACTGGATAGCTAACGAATCAAAAAATGTATTGCAATATGTAAGGTCTGTAATACATGGCGCGGGTGTAGGGGGAAGCGCCACTATTTTGAGGTCATTTTGCTGCGTATCGAGATTTATATTTAGTGTAACTTTTAACTCGGAAGAGCTACGATGTTCGTTCAAGTTTCAATCGTTAGCTCTCGACAAAATCTATCGATTATAGATAAAACATTAGTGTGATTTTGTGACCGTGACTATAATTATGTGTTAAAATATAAAAAAATATATCAAAAATATAATGTCGGGCTATACGCGTCAAAAAGCCAAATCGAAATACAAAGATCGTATAGGTACGGTTGGAAAGGAAATTTCAAAAGCAATCGAATGGTACCATTAAAACACCATATGACCGAATCAAGCAGTGCCGGAACGTAAAAAAATGAATACGGCCGACCGGATCAACGACGGTGCCAGTAAATCTGCAGCTGAGACGGTTGAAATTATGCGAGTAGATGCTGAAATCGCTTCTATATCGACACCGGACTGTGTAGGTATCGATTGTGTACAAGACGTATTCACGTACAATACAATACACGACCGTTTCCATGACACAGCCATAACCCATTTTTTTTATTTATTATACCGAGCTGGAAAACAAGGTTACGGCAAACATGATTTTAAGTGGTTACAGTAAGCGATGTATTGCCAAGACATGTAATTAGTTACGTATTCGCCCCGTTATGTCACTCCACTGCCCTTCAAACCTGAACACATTAATGCTTGCACACAACTACTTTGAGGTCGACTATCTGAGACTGTGGTGGTACAAGTCGAACTCTTTCTGTAGAGTCCTACTACATTGACGAAATATTCGTATCTGGCTGAATACGCTTTTAAATTGCGAAATATTGTTGCATTCTCTCTGCTAGATAGACATTAAAAGGCTCAGTTGTTTTGGTCTTATGACGTGATGTAGATCTTTATGATTAAGGTTGATGATAATTTATCCTAAATCTAGATATATCTCTTAGCAGATGTGTCACTAAAGGACCAATTACAACATTTTCTAATTGTTGACATGTCACTCTAAGTGACAAGTACTGTCAGTGTAGTTAGATTAACATTTTCACATTATCAGATCTATTTAGATTATTCTTGGTCCTCTTGCGAACATTGCGCTCTTATATATTTTTCTTTACTTATTTCCGGTTTAATTAGTAGCTTTGGTGTTTTTATTTAAATAGAGCTAGAGTTCTTGACTCGGGTGTGATTAATTGGAATAAAAGCTTTGTGTTTCTTTGCGAATCGAGCAAAAATAATCCGTACTTATTTTATATGCACCATCCCTACTAATTTAAATGTGAAAGTAATTCTGTCTGTCTGTTTGTTACGTTTTCACGCCTAAACAGCTGAACTGATTTCAATAAATTTTGGTATAGAGATGGATAAGACCTTGGAGAAAAACATAGGCTACTTTTTATGTAGATACAATGCGTGCGAAGCCGCGGGCAGCATCTAGTTTTATATAAAAAACAAATGACGAACCACAAGATACGATATTGTGACATATCATAAACAATATAAACACTTGGCACTGGCAAAACTAACATTATTATAATAACTTTGATCTTGACCCTAAACTAAGCTAAGTACATAAAAAAATAATGGCGGACATTTCACACTGCATAATCTAGCTCCAAAATAAGCAGAGCTTGGTATCACGACTGATATTCTTCTTATATACTTTTTTTTGTAAATACATTAATATTATACATATACCGTTTGTACTATATATGCTATAGATTATATAATTGGATGGATCTATTTTTCCCATGCCATCAATTTTGATGTCCAATAAACTTTTGATGTCGACTGTACTTTTAGAGTGGCTACTAAGCACGTTCTAGCAACGACAAACTTTCGCATACTGCCACCATAAAACGTCTAGCGTCGCATGGAAACAATTTAACTGGCGCGTCGTGCCGGGCCCCTATTACAGACAATGTGTATTATTGTCCCCAAGGACACGTCTACTATATCAGGTGCTTTCGTCTGGCCAATGTTACTGCGAAGCATCTGTTGAAGCTCTCGTGACATTACTAAATAATAATAAATATTAATGGTGGCAAATGCACACAACACCATCTAGCCCCAAACCAAGCATAGCTTGTATTATGGTGACCAGATGCCTGATAGAATACTTATTTATTTTTAAATACATACTTATGATACTTTATAACACCCAGACAGAACAAATACCTATGTTCATCACTCAAATGTTTATCCCGGGAGGGACTCGAACCCCCAACCTACAGCGCAGAAGGTAGTACTACTACCAACTGAGCTGACAGGCCAGAATTTATTTAATCCTTACAAGTCGCTTTAAGCGACCGTCTTAGCGCTTTCGTGCTTCGGAGGGCTCGTTAACTTGGGTCTTTAAAACTAGTTGTGTTAATAGTCATTTATTATTATTTCGCACGCGTGGTACTTGTATAAAAAGTAACCTATATGCTGTTCCATGTACATACATCTATACCATGTTTCAAATCCGTTTAGACTTGACGGCGTGGTAAAGCCACAAAAAAAATGCGGGGAAGTCTTTGGAGACTGCCGATAGAAGCGAAAACTAGGTAACTTGTGAATTGTAGCGTCGAGCTATTAGATTATTATTTTTGAATTATTTTTGCTTTGTAAAGAAGTGTTAATGACCTATATAAACTTTAATCCTTGGGCGTAAACACTTCTTTATACTCAACGATACAATTCACAAGTTACTGAGTTTTTACTTCTATCGGTAGTCCCCAAAGAATGTTTAGGGAATTATTTCGCATGAATTGTTTTATTTATCAGTAGAAAGTACTATCATGTGTATAGTGAAATACAATTATCATTTATTACGCTACCCAATTATTGCAATTATTTTACATAAAAAAGTAATTTTCGCATTTATAATACGAGTAAAAGTAGGATCTGTTTCTTTTTATCGTGTCCCTTATTATTTCGAACCAGTGTGGTGAAAGGATTAATGGCTTTAAGTAGTAAGATAACTTATAGGACCAAATTGGTAATTCTTTTCCCAGTCTACAATAATTATTAAATGAAATCCGAAAAGGGTTTGAAATATTACATTGTAATTAGACAGAACACTGGAGGGTCTGCCATTAGCTAACGTGTCACGTGACGGAGCACCGCGAAACTTTATCAAAGGATTTCGCAAAATTAGATGAGTTTCTCATTTTCGCAAAAATCTTGTTATTTTAAAGTCTTAACATTGTTCGAGAGGTTAATACATACTTAATGAGAATACTTCTACTTACTCCTATCGTGTCACTTGAACCAGTTATTTTGAACCAGTGCGGTGAAAAGATTACGTGCACTAAAAAGAATAATACTATACATAGAGCCAGGGGCCCATTTCCTTAGTTACAAAGATTATCGCTCTAATTCAACTCTGATTGCGTTTCGATAATTGCCTAAAAAATACTCTGTTATCTCTATAGCCAACCTTAAGAAAACATTCGATCGATTCATTTAGCATTTTAATAAACACGGGTTTTACTCACGTATTATTTTGTCGATGAAAGCTCCGACACTCATTCGATTCGCCTAGATAAATTTTCATCGGGGTGATTTTGATCTGGGGTTCGCGAAACAGTGTCAATGCTTCCATCGTGAAAATAGTATGTGACTGAAACCCGTGTTTCAAAATGTACAACTCAAGAATGTTTTGAAAGTGAAATTTGATTGATTAAAGGCTACTTCGTTGTGAAAGCTAAGCCGTTCTTCATTAGCGGATCACAAAAACTAGATTATTTTATATATAGCGCAAATGATACAGAACCCTACCAAAGAGCAGCGATCCCGAGAAATTTGCATTGCCACGATGAATCGCAAGAAACCTTAGTCAATATAAATGGTTTGTTTAAAACTGAAATATCTAATATATCAACTGGACGGGCAATGTACGGATCCCATCCCTATCCCGGTCTAGACTAGACACCTCAGGATATTAATAAACCCTAAACGGTCCCGACGTTCCGTTGAAACAGTTTATTTTGATCCTAATTGAACGAGTTTCTCTCGGGCTGCGATTTTACCAAAAGATCTATTTACTTTGATGTTGAAAGATGGTTCTCTTGATATGATAAATGGTTTTGCACACGGACGAAGACGGAGGTATTGAGTTTGGGGTCGTAGATATGTGCTAGTTGTTCGTTTTTATCTATCTATCCCCCTAACTAAGCATAGCTTATATTGGTGACCAGACGACTATTAGAATACAATAGAATAGAATATACATTTATTTTATTGTACACACACAAAGAAAAGGAAGTAAAGACTAATAAAAATAAAATAAATCGAAATAATAAAGCTATAGGCATATGGGTACCCAAACACTTTACCTATCTACCTACTAACACACACCCACGATCAACAGTCCCTCCCTGTGTGTGCCCAAATAGGTCCAGTCTCAGCTTTATGCCACTCCCATATAAAGTATGAAAGCAGCGCTGGTTTAAAGAAAACTTTTATATTTTGAAATACATACTTATGATACTTTATAACATCCAGACGCAGCACAAACACCTACATACGAGTATGTTCCGTGTCTGTATATAAAACAAGCAGTGGTCAGTTTGTCAACATGTCAACAACATCCTAAACTATTCAAAACGAATCAGGACTTTCGCAACTAGGACACTACGGGATATATCCAACAACAAACTGCACTTTCCAAAATATAAACTTATACTAACACAATAAATTTAACACATGTGCGTTAAAAATTATAATAGACTACCTGACAAAATTAATTATATATATGACAATTTATTTTTTGTAAAAATTAATAAGTGGGTTTTAGACAAATGTGTTTGATACAATTAGTGAATATTATAATTTTAGGGACATTTAAGCTGTAACTTAATTATTATTTTTTGACTTTAACTTTAATAAATTAATATGAAATGACATTGGTTTATTATTAAGAACCTCAATTATTAATTCTAAAACTGAATGAATATATTGAAGAAACCAAAAAAATCGTTTGCGTCCGCCCAGCACAAGTGATAACTTAAACTAATCTAACAAGAGAGAGGAGGAACCTGCCTACCGCTGCTGTAGATAAAGGGAAGCAACGTAACGTAAACCGTTTCGTTACGTAACGCGTTACGTAACGAAGCCGTTTACCCTCCCATAATAATAATAATACCGGACATTTCACACAGCATCATCTTGCCCCAAAGTAAGCAGAGCTTGTGTTATGGGTACCACATGTCTGATATACTACTTATATACTTTTTTATTTTTTTGTAATATTATACATAGAAACACCCAGACCCGTGACAAATACTTGCAGATTATACAAACATTTGTCCCGCTGCGGGAATCGAACCCGCAACCTTTCGTCTCAGCCGGACCTCAGCCCACTGCGCCACAGAGGTCGTCAAAGAAAGAAGTTATAAAAGAAAAAAGAAAGAAGGTAAGAAGTTATCACTTCAAAAATGCATCTGATGAAAATCTGATGGAGATGAAGATTGATGACCACTGTGCCGTAGTAGGCAAACACCCACCTGAGACGCAAAAGGTTGCGGTTTCGATTCCCACCGCGGGACAAAAGTTTGTTTGATCTGCATGTATTTGTCTCGGGTCCGGGTGTTTCTATGTATGTATATGTATGTATTCACAGAAATAAATTGTATAAGTAGTATATCAGTCATGTGGTAACTCAAGCCCATAACTCAAGCTCGGCTTACTTTGGGGCCAGATTATGTTGTGTGAAATGTCCAGCATTCTTATTATTATTAATAATATTATAAGAGATAAATCGAAGTATCTGTGCCGATTAAATAATAATGTCCGTGTTTATCAAAATGTAAATAAATAAAATGTTTATAAATAGTAAAGTATAATAAATACTGATTTCAACGGACACATTTTATCATTCTTACTTATTGACAAAGGAGAAAGGTTTTACGTATATTTGCGAATAAATGTAACAATGTATTTGTTCCAAACAATAGAAGGCAAAAGAAGTGACTTTCTTATTTTCTTAGTTCACAATAAAAGGCAATCGAATTGTTTATTCGTCTAATAATTTAGTCATAACCTGGAAACCTTACTTTTGTACCTTTGAAGGCGTTATTATTTATTTGTACAGTCTACATAATTACTCGTACATTGTTCAAAGCATGTAATGAAGCACCTAGTAATTAAGTTATGTAACTTTTAAAACTATCATGGATTTTGGATTTTTATTCAAAACAGGATGATTACCATGCGAGTTTTTCTGCTTCCCGTGATCATCGCGCATGCAATTGTGTGGAAATATCTGGAAGCAGAAAAACTCGTATATCAAGGTCAATTACCCGTTTTGGGTGAAAATTTGGTAATTAAGTTGTTTTATTATTTACAGAAACTCGTCTTGGTCTTAGCACTTATTTGTATGCTCCTTCTTATATCTCGCTTATCTACGAAAAATGATTAAACTAATACAATACTGATACTAAGCTGTACAATACTAATACCACAGAACAGAAAAAACGATAGAAGTACTAAGTAGGCGGGACCCGCGTAACACCTAGTATGCGGAATACCGCGCACTGCAAGCTTCGCTCACTTCCGTCGTGTTTGAAGTTTGTCAGGGTAAACTTAACTCAAAAAAATCATAAAAAATATAAAATGCTGTATTGTGCTGTTCTGGAGTGCAAAAATGATAGCCAAACCAAAAATTTAATATAAGGGGGCATATCATATATCCCCGGTTAGTATTATTTTAAACGGTTTTATTTAAGTTTTGTTTAAAATGCAAAACCATCAAACAAAAACAGACTATGAACCATACCGTTTAAGGTCGCGTTTCTCTTAAACTTCATCTTTCGCTATTCAATTAGGGATGTAACCCTAAAAAACTGAAGAATGTGTTATCGAAAACTTCATCATGTAAATAGATGAAGTTACCCCTATTAAAAGGTTTATATTATATATTCTAGGTCATTGTTTTTTTTGTTTTAATTATGACTTTATTCTAAATGTATGTAAGCCATATGGTGTCCAGTGGTTAGTTAAGATGAAAATAACAGAAGTATTTTGAAGAAATAAACTTCTGGTTTCATTTTTCCCAAGGCACCAAATATTAAAAAAAATGGATTGATGCAACTCGGAAACAAAATTGGTTTCTACAAGAACAAGCACAATTTGCTCAGACCACTTTAAGGACCAAGATTTTGTAATTAAAAAAGTGGAAACAAATACATGGTTGACACAGCTATACAGACTCTAAAAATGTTGTTTTTTTTTCAGATTATTATAGTGTTTATATTCATGACGTTTTATTAAAATTAATTACCTTCATTTATATTATGATTACGTAAAATCTAAATCTAATGAAACGTATTAATTATTACAGACACTAAATTTATCAGCAGAACCTTCCTCAATGCCAAAGAAACACAAGCGTGTGATTGTGTTAAAATGAAGAAAAGCTGTTTATTTGGCCCACCACAAATATAACCTGACGTACCCATCGTATTCGTATTTTGATATCCATCAGTAGGTAGGTATAATAATCGACATCGATACATTCGTCTCGTATCCTTTGGCACATCACTAAGGAAGTAGCTATGTTTAGTGGCCAATCAAATAACAGCCATTGCATTATCAATTATATTTCTTGTTGTTAGAGACTAAAACAAAAATCTTTCGCAAAAGCGTCATCTCTTGGTAAGTAGAATTACATTTAGTACTGTTTAATTTATTGAGTTTTGAACCATGTTCTGATGGTACTAAGGTTTTATATCAATACTATTTGTTTTATGGTTTGGTCCTTTTGAACGTTCCTTACTTTTGTTGGCTGAAACCAACTATAACTTTTATTTCTAAGTGTGTTTGTTTCTACATGTGTGAGTTTCTCCTTATAAAAAGTAATCATGCTATTTCTATTGTTCTTTCTGTTCTGTGACTAATACTAATACATTGCAAACCTGTCAGTTAATTGTCAAAAGACAGAACAACATGAGGTCATGCATTTTTATCAACAATATTGCCATTTATATTATTATACGCTTTCTTCACAAGGCTACCCTTTATATAATCTTATTTTTTTTAATAGGTTTGTTTGCATTTTGAATAATTTTATCATAGAAGTCTGGTAACGGGGTCCAAATGCTAAGTCTAGTTTACATAGGTAAATAAATATATGCATTCACTAAGTGTCCTCAAACCTATGGGCCTCCCATAGAACCGGCGACAGACGCGATCGATGGTCTTGCATTAATAATGGCTGTTCGAAAGGTCATTGGCGAGCCATGACTTGTAGACTTAACATTGATATGTAATATTTAATGGATATAATCAACCCTTGATTGTTTAGTTTTAAAGTTGTTTTGTTCTTTGCTAATACGAATCGAGGCTAGGGGTCTATCCTACAGTCACACAATAGTTAATCTATTGTATAAAGACAAAGACAGCTTAACGCAACGTTAGTTAATAAAATGATTGTAAGAAAACAAATAAACTACATATATTAACTATCGCTTAATATTTTAACTGAAAATATAAGCTGCTGCTCGCGGTTTCGCACGCGTCCACCTAACCTAACCTATTTCCATCGCTAAGTTAGTCTTTTGAATAGTAATATTGTAAGCGAATTTCATCAAGATCCATAGAGCGTAATCGTGAAAAGTTACCATAGAAACAAAATCTATCACTAAGGATAGGTTTTTTGACAGTTCTATTACAACTGTCAATAAATCTATTCCAAGTTTTAAATTTAAGTATACAAAAGAAGCCTCTAAAGTGTACCTTAATCCTTTTATCACACTGATTTATGATGATGAATTTAGTTTAAGTTGTTCTGAAATACGAGCCTTAGTTCTTTCGCAATTCTGTAACTTTATCAAATAAAAAAAATCTACTCAATTTGCATACAAAAGCACTACAGTAATATAATTATCTTAATATTTATCTGTAACGCAGACTGCGAGCTAAAAGCGTTGAGTGCTACGCCGTAGCTCGTAGCACATTATGGTACTACGTCGCAGGAGCGTAGCACAGATTGTTTGTAATTGCTATATGTATGATAATGAAATGATGCTCAGTAAATGAGATATCTCACGTAGATGTCGTTATCTCACCCTAAATGTACCGTTTTTGGTGGATCGATGTAATTTTTCGATATGAAACCAAATATCTTAAAATGTAAACTATTTAATACAAATGTATTTGTTTTGTTTTTCAACGTTGCAATGTCACCACTGTCAATGAGAACGCTATTCTCTTACAGAAGTTTGGATCAGTTCTGCTAATTAAGATAGATTTAAACGGTTCTTAGATAGCTCACTGTTTTACATTATCTATTTTTATAATATTATAAACGTGACGTGTTACTCTTGCACGCAAAAACTACTGAATGGATTTTAATGAAACTTTACAATAATATAGCTTATACACCATAATAAAACATAGGCTATAATTTATAAAGATAATGTGTAAATCCAAAATATAACGATAAGTGTCCAAGTAAGTGGGAAAAAAATCTGCCATCTGCAAGCTATTCTGGCGTGCGCTGCAGAAACCGTTAGAATTACACGAAATACTAATCCTGCGCAGACGAAGTTGCGGGCACCAGCTAGTATTTCTTATTATTGTGTATTATTCTGTTAATTTCTGTTAATAAATTTGTCCAAAAACAAAGTGTAATTTTAAATTTTCATATCCATCTAAATAACTACAAAATAATGTTCTCTTTGCCTAAATTTCCTGCGAAAAGTATTTTTGCGAGAACATTTTTAGTATAACGAAGCTTATAAAGCACGAAAGGGCGCTGGGACCGTCATTATTTCGTGCACAAAATGTTACTTACATACCTCTATACATTAAGCATGTATTATGGACATATGGGGTTACTTTTAATGAGTCTCGTCCCATTAAGGTGGTTGAATAATAATAGAAAAAAAATACATTTTCAAATCATATATTTTTAACCCGTTAGCACCCACCC
This sequence comes from Lampropteryx suffumata, assembly GCA_948098915.1. Taxonomy (NCBI): domain Eukaryota; kingdom Metazoa; phylum Arthropoda; class Insecta; order Lepidoptera; family Geometridae; genus Lampropteryx; species Lampropteryx suffumata. The sequence continues at coordinate 1,116,365 of OX402564.1, read as the reverse complement.
TTTTTACCACCCCCCAAAGTACCATATTTTTATTGAATTGTAACATCTATCTTCTCGCGTTCCTGCAATCTGCGGGAGTGACTTTGTGAAAAGGGTCCGAAGTTTGGAACAGGAAGCCGGGGAAGTGCACGCTATTTGATTTGACCAACGAGCGCACGCGGTCAAAGAGTTGGCCGTCAGATGGTACAAACCCATTTCCCAAGAGGTTGGTACCGCCAACCACACAGTACGTGTATGTGACGAAAAATAGAAAGATAAATAGAGATGAAGAACGCATCAACCTACAGTGTTGTGTATAAAGTGTGCTGTTATATTAACTAATTCAGGATATAATGTCAATGTAGCTTACTACCAAGATGACATGTTAGATGTTACACCTCCTAAGCTACTTCTTTAAGACTTGCTCGTTTTTTGTGCAAGAGGAGCCGGTGAACTGTTAAACAGTATTGAAAGAAAACAACTATTAAAAAAATAAATTAAGTTTCGTCAGACAAAGCTTACGAAGTTAGTATGGATAAGAATGACTAATGGTAAGGTCTCAAACCAGGATACAATACCATCTAGTTAGAAAAGTAAAATAAAAATTATTTTATTTAGATTTTTGACCTACCAAAAGTGTCCACTTTAAAGTTTAATATATATCAAACTAATATTTGTGTCGAAAAACTGTTTAAGAAACCTTGTAATAGATTTAAAATACCTATATAACGATATGCCACACAACGGGGTAGTAAAATAAAAAAAATGCGTACTCTACCTGTATACTCTACCTGTAAGCCTCTAAGGCGCACTTTAATCCTTTCACCACACTGGTTAGAAATAACTAGTGATTCTATAAGAAGAAGAAGAAAAAGAAGTACACATTTTTTTGATGTTTTTGTTTTATGACTTTGATACGTATTATCGTTAAAAATGTCATCACAAATTTATAGTCTACGAGCAAGAGCTCTGATCAGTGTGGCCAGACAGACAGATAGACGGACATAGCAAATCTATAAGGATTCCTTATGGACTTCGGAACCATAAAAACTAACGTATATATTTACTTAGTTCCTAGTGGATGTCAAAGGATGTCAAAGTGGATGTCAGAGGCATGCCCAACTTTTACATCTGGCACAAACCCACGCTTTGCAAAGTATGTAAAAAGAATACTATGTGATATAGCACTTGAGCTAGAGTTATAATATATAGTATTCTCTCAACTAATCGTGGATTAGTAGGATTAGCCAGAGGGTAACTAAATAAATGGATTCGTAAGCACCGCTTGAAATTTACATCTACGTGCCTACGAATGCGCTACGGCGTAGCAGGATTTGTAGCGGACTTGTCTACGTCGTAGCGAGCTTGTGTTATTATGTAACATTAACTGCCCACTGCTTTATTCGCCTGGCACGTAGATAAAATTAATATGTTAATCCAGATCCACATCTATCTATACCAGCGCTGGGTGGACATTCCAGTGTGTATGCTGAGTGGAGGCCGTATTTGCCCTCAAATTTGTCATATTTCCCCACAAATATTATGTTATGTTAATAAATAAAATGTTTAATAAATATGTCGGACTACTTACGGATACTACTTATGTACTAAAACAGGTATATAAATAGTATATAAGCCATGTGGTAACCATAAGACAAGCTCTGCTTACTTTGGGGCCGGATGATGTTGAGTGAAATATCCGGTATTATGTTATTTATTCTTTTCACAACTGATCACAAAGTTTCATCTGAATATGCCAGACCGCTGGTATTGAATCACAAACATTCAAATATCTGGATTTTTATAGTAAGGTTCAAGCCACGGTGGAGGCCATAGGGCGGCCTATTAACACCGTCAGTAGAGTTGACTCATAGTCAAAGTCAAAGTCAAGTCAAAGTCAAAAGATGATTTATTCAATACAATCACAAGGATCACTTTGAAACGTCTTACATACTAGGTGAATTTAGGTGCCAATTCATCCTAACCCAAGCTCGAGAAGAATTGGCAAGAAACTCGTCTTGGTCCTAGCGCTTTTTTATATGATCCATCCTATAACTACCTTAACTACGAAATACTAATACAAGAGAGTTTATACATTTCAAGTGTGTTAACTGTCTGACGGCAAAGCGACATGAGGCCATGCATTCATATCAATAATATAGTCATCTATATTATAATAAGCTTTCTTCAAAAGACTACCTTTAATGTATGCTTTAAATTTCTTAATAGGTAGTTTAGTACTCATACTCAGTTGTAGTATTCATGTTATTTTCTCTTTTATTACAGATACACGAGTCACAGCTTGAAAAATATCGGTAAGTTCTAAAACTAAGACCTAATATTACAATTGTCAGTTAGTTAGTAGTTCAGTCTGTTAGTTTCTGAATAATTATAAATGTTTGATTCTCCTATATTTACGGCTAGACATATGTCATTATCGACACGTCATTGTAAATTTATAAGTATATGTAGTATATCAGTCATGTGGTACCCATAACACAAGCTTGCTTACTTTGGGGCCAGATGATGCTGTGTGAAATGTCCGGCATTATTTACTTATTTATTGTTGTCGTGTCATAATCATCTCTTAGGGCTTGGTGGAACACTCAATAGTCTGGATTTTTTGTTCGACATTTCTTGAAGAAATATAGCTTTTATTAATATGTTATCAGTACAATTATTATTATTATTATATCAGTAAATTTATGGTAGTGCAATGTCCTGACTTCTATTTCGAAACAGCTAGGGTACGAGCGCTATCTATCCATGTAAACTCACATTGAAGCCCTTGCTATTGCCGTTGGACCGAAAGGTTCTTAGGGGGAGCGGAATTAGGGCATGCACTATATCAGTATATCAGTATTATAAAACAAAGACCCCCCGTCGCTTCTGTCCGTCTGTCAGAACGGATACTCATACGGTTTTCACCAATGGACGGTTCGTGTAATTAATCAAAAGGTTTAAGTGTTTAATTCAATCGTGCGAAGCCAGGGCGGATTGCTAGTATATAAATAAGTTTTTCACGTGTTATTTTATTTTTTATTTCGGTAATCATAGACATAGACATAGACATTTGTTTATTTACTGAATAAGCACACAAACACATCAATAATAACAAAGAGTAACAAAATTAGGTAAAAAGGAAGTGACACATATCAAAAAGTAAAAGGAGAAAAGACATTTAAACAGCTTAAAATTATTCTGCGTACTTACCTACCTAACAGTGCTATGTGCTACAGCAGCAAAAAGATCTCGACTCAGCGTTATGCTTCCCTATCGGATGACAGGTCAGCGCTGTTATTCTGCCGAGACCTTCGATCCAGTCACTCAACCTTACGAAACGCCAGAAATAAAAGAAATAAATAAACAAATATGAACATAAACGAAATGGTTATTATGCCTGCCTTATACATATACACAAAAAAAAATAAAAAATTACAATACAATACACATACGCAATATCCATTATAACTTTTCAACTAACGCGTAACATACATACATAAATGGTCATCAACAAGCAAAGGGTGCATCATAAGTGTGGGTACCAGACAACCCAGTTTTCTGCTGCTTCAATAAATTTTTTTTTTAATTATTTTTGAAAGAATACTTAGATTTATAAGCAGACGAAGTGGTGGTGGTATGTTATTCCAACACTTGGTCGCCTGGTACCGGAAACTGCCCCTAAAGGCCAGTTTTATGTTTAGAGTAGTGCAGTAAGACCCTCGTGGGTCTTGTGCTGTACTTACTCCGTCGACGATTGAGCTTAGCATAGAGGTACTCCGGGGTTTCAAATGTCATAACGCCATGAACCAACACTGCCAGATGCATAGCCCTCTGTGAAGCCATATTATTAAGGGGACAGGAATGATTTAAATAGGGTGTGATGTGGGTTCGCGGAGGTACATCATAGCAGAATCGACAACAGGCATTCTGGATTCTCTGTACAAGACGGGAAGTTCTTGCCGTCAATCGTGGCCCGTACACAAGATCTCCGTAGTTAAGCTTTGAGAGTATTAGAGCTTCACAGACTTTTATTCTAATGTCTTGACTAATCCCAAAATGTGACTTTCAAAACGGAGCGAGCTGTCAAATGTTAATCCTAGGTTCCTAGCTTCGTCAACTCGTTCAATGCGCTGACCGGTAATGCTCACATCTATACTATGGACAAAAATACCATCAACCAGGCGAGTAGAACCAAGAATCATGTACTTAGATTTGGTTGGGTTCAATACAAAACCATTGTTCCAAGACCAGGTAGACCAGACCAGGTAATCATAGAGGAATTGTTATCAGTAAACAGTGACTTTAAGCCCAAGTGTAGATAATTGAATTATAAATGGTTGCTTAGTAGGCCAGTCAAAATAGCATTTAACTTTGCACTAAATTTCCGATCGACATTTTTTTTTATAAGGTTTAGGATCAACCTTATAAAAAAGTTTATGTCCTGTAACATGCTTTCGTGTTAAAGGACGAGGCGAGAGTGAACATGAAAGCATGTTAAAGGACCTTGAAACCTAGACCGGACCTAGAAAAACCGGTTCATAAAATGGGCCATAAATCGTAAACGGTAAGTTTTACAAAAAAGTTTACTAGAAACAAAAGATGCGAAATTGTGTGACAGGGCGAATCTTAAGCAGGGTTTAGACAGTGTTCATGTTAAGAGGCGTTTATAAATAAGTAAGGCCGTTAAATAACTATTAGAATAACACTGAGCTTCTCAGCTCAGTGTCAGCTCTGCCTTCTTCGCTTGAGGTTGTGTTCGATTCCCTCCCAGAACAAACATTTGTGTAATGAATGAACGTAGGTGTTTGTTGTCTGGGTGTTGTAAGGTGTCAGAAAAGAAAGAAAGAAAATGTTTTTATTTGATCTAGGGCACTTACATAGATAGATAGATGTAAAATACATTGCACACGGTATATACATTGGACAAGTAGAAAAAAAAACAATGTTTTGCTAGTCTCGGTAATAAAATGGCCGGTCTTATCGCTATGTAGCGATAGCGATCTCTGCCAGACGACCTTGGGATGGATTGAACTGAATGTAGCTGAAAAAAAGAGTAATCATAATAATACTAAGAGATTTATATTGAAAATAATGTGTACATGCAAATTTACAGGATAATAAAAAGATAGATACGGCACTTAGGTAGTTGAAAAAAAAACAGGTATATATATAAAAATATATAAGTGTTCAGTCAGTGCCCTGGTTCCATAAGTGTTCAGTCAGTGCCCTGGTTCCCATAATACAAGCTATTCTCAGTTGAAGGCGTGTTGTTAGGAGTATTTATTTATCAGTATTTAGAAATAAGGCTTATATATTCTCAAATAATTTCCACTATATAATGATAATATTTCTCTTTAAATAGTTTTGTGTTTTCTATCGTGCGTGTATATCATATTATATAAATATGATATAAGTCGTATGTCAGTCATATGGTATTCATAACACACGCTCTGCTTACTTTGTGGCTAGATGATGCTGTGTGAAATAAATAAATAATACCAGACATTTCACACAACATCATCTAAGTAAGTAAGCAGAGCTTGTATTATGGGTACCACATGACTGATATGCTACTAATATACTTTTTATTGTATATACATACATATTATACATAGAAAAAACCCAGATCCAAACAAATACTTGCAGATCATACAATGATTTGTCCTCTGTGAGCCAACACCCGGCATTATTTATTACTAGCTAGTGCCCGCGACTGCGTCTGCACAGGATTAGTACTTCGTGTCATTTTAACGGTTTTTGTAGATGGCAGTTTTTTTTTTCCTACTTAACACTTATCGTTATATTTTTGACAATTCACAGAATATGTTTATAAATTATAGCCTATGTGTTATTCTGGTGTATAAGCAATATTATTGTAAAGTTTCATTAACATCCATTCAGTAGTTTTTGCGTGAAAGAGTAAAAAACATACATACAAACTTTCGCATTTATAATATTAGTATATTAGTATAATACCTGACTAAAAAATAACGCTTTATTTTTCGTAAATCTTTAGAAATGGCAACATTTATAAACATGATTTGGTATCCATCAGTTCACTGAAGACGGCATCATTATTTCCTTATGAATAATTCTCTTTCACCTTTGATGTGGAGCTGGGATCATTGCATCTCCTTAACATGAATTATTTATACAGGCGACAACTTTTATTTATTATTGCCGTTTGATAATTCTTCGTATGGGATTCGTAGGGGATCGTTGCATTAATATCTTAGTCATTTCTTATAAACATCTCTACGTCAGCTACCAATAAGCTCACCTTAGTTTGGGACTAGATGGCGAATGAAATGTCCACTTATTTTCATTTTTATATTATCTAAAAGTCTCTCTCAAAATAAAATATTAGCTAATATGGGGTTATGAGCATTTAAATAACAAGAACATACCATACATATGACGACCTCTGTGACGCAGTGGGCCAAGGCCCGGCTGAGACGGAAAAAGTTGCGGGTTCGATCCAGGCGCGGCACAAATGTTTGTTTGATCTGCAAGTATTTATCTCGGCTCTAGGTGTTTCTATGTATAATGGTGGCAATTCGGTTTGTTTATTTCTAAAATTAGGAATGGTCTAAAATATATTTAAGTTAGTCAGCATTTGTAAAACCTATTCGGTAGGTACCATCTAACTAAATTAGGAACGGTAATTAAATTAGATAAAATGAAATTAGGATAAATTAGTAACAGCACAATACCAAAGTTTCATTTGACAGTTCTTAACCTATTTTTTGCTAAAATTAGTTAGGTTTGTGCCAACAGAATTGAAGCTAATATGTATGTATTTACAAAAAAAAGTATATAAGTAGTATATCAGTCATGTGGTACCCATCACACAAGCTCTGCTTACTTTGGGACCAGATGATGCTGTGTGAAATGTTCGGCATTATTTATTTACTTGCTTGCTGCCCGCAGCTTCGCACGCGTGGTCCCTACATAAAAATGTCTTTCTCGAAGCTCCCATCTATCTCTATACCGAAATTCATCAAAAAAAGGTTCAGCTGTTGGGCGTGAAAACGTAACAAACAGACAGACATACAGAGTTACTTTCACATTTAAAATATTAGTATAGATTAAATGATAAGAACAAACCATATTTTATCGTCTAATTATACCATCATAAGACGAGGGTTCGTTTATATAACTTCTCACACTATTAGTGTATTCAATAATTCAAAACTACCAACTAACAACTGCTACCAAAATCCTATCAATTACCACCAAAATGAGTTGGTACTTTGTCACTGCAGCGATCAATCATACCTACACGAGGGTGCGCTGTTCACGCGAATTTAACCCTTATCATTGCACAACAAGGTACATATCGCAATTTGAGTGATGACTGATGAGGAAAGTCAGGCGTTGCTTGCAAGGCAAAATGAACTTTATTTCGATAACATTTGGGTGTATATTATTTTGTAAGTTGAACTATTTGTTATTGAGGGTATTAAGGGAGATATGATTTGTTCAGTCGTTTGTATTGAAGCTTCAATGCTTTGGTCTATATGCCTTTTGATACTAGAGTCGTGGGTTCGAATCATCGAGCACTGAATTTTTCTTGTTTGAAAAATAATGGACACTATTTCAGTACTCTCCAATAGAAAAGAAAATATTATGAAAACCATTATATATAATACATATATTAGAGTAATTTTCAACGTAAATGCTGCTAGAGGGTGATATTTCCGTTCGAGCTCGTTTTTACGCGATTTTCTTTGTCGAATCGTGTGGTCTCGAATCAGGGGCTACTCTTGTCATGTACAAGGAAACATTTTCGGGGTTTATTGAATAGTCTGTATCACAAACAGACGGAGCGCAGAGAACTCTAGATGAACTCTACTGGATGTTATAAAGTTATAACTATAGTATTTATATATATATAATATATAAATACTAGCTGCTGCCCGCGGCTTCGCGCGCGTGGTACAGCCTAAAATTGTATGCGTCTAGTTCTGAAAATGACAATACTTTCAACCTTTCATCCCCCTTTTCAACCCTTTACAACACTTTTTTCCAATTAAAAAGTAGCCTATGTCCTTTCTCAGGCTCTAGCCTATCTGTGTAGGTTGTAGCCTATAGAATACTTATATTTTAAAATACATACTTATGATACTTTATAATATAACACTCAGACACAAAACAAGCACCTAAGTTCATCGCACAAATGTTTATCGTGGGATACGATAAGGAATCGAACCCTCAACCTACAACGCAGAAAGCAGAGCTACTACCAACTGAGCTGACAAGCCAGTCATTTATTGAAGTGAAAACTTCATTTAGCGCGGTACGCATATCTTTAGATGTAAAACCTCTGGATTCGCGACACCGTTACCGTCTGGGGCTAGACGCAGCCGGCTGCCGCGCTCTCCCCATTTGATTATAAACCTTAATTCACATGTTTACAGTCTACTTTTGTATGGAGAAGTTTACTGAGTTAGGTTCTTTGATATATTATCTACATTCTGAACAAAAAATATTGCATCATCTGAGTTCGTTCAGTATTTGATTGGCAGTCGCCATAATAACTGATTTTGAAGTGATTTATTACTGAACTCTAACGCGCCAAAATAAATTTTCGCTTCTGTCGGCACTCCCGGAGTGCAACCCGATTTTTTTTTAATATTTTATGTATTTAATTGAATTAACACGGATAAACCAATTACATTATTTAAAGACAATCTAAACAATTATTTGAAATATAAATAGATTATAAGTACTTATGAAAAATGATATCAAAATGTATTTGAAAATATAAAATATACAAGTATTCTATCAGTCATGTGGTTCCCATAGCTATGCATGGTTTTAGGCTAGATTGTCTGCAATATCCGCCAATATTTATTTATGGTAGAGTTATAGACGAAAAGAAAAAACACAATAACCCGTTAACTGCTGTCAGTCTAAAATGAATTGTTACAGTTCTTGTTTGAGTTACAGTTACTGTACAGTTATTGTAATGAGAAAGAATAATGGTTACATAAAAGTTACATTACATAATGGTTACATAAAGGTTACACCACATTAGCTCATATGTGACTAAAATATAGACCCTTTAACGAAGGACAGTAAAACTTAAACTTATTAAACCTTCTCCAATTACAGTGACAACGCATTACAAATATCTACTTAATATACACATAATGTAAAACCTCCGTTGTATCCCCTCTATGTAAATCCCCGTCCACTTATCTGGAATCGGTGTCCGCATAAATCCCGCGCCACACATCCATCAGTGTGATTAATTTGGATGAAAAGGCTTAGCTTGAACAAGAGCGGTTCAGTATTCACATAAGTATATCCAATCGGTAGCTAAAGCTTTTCAGTTTAAGGGTTATTGATATGTAGGATTGTAGACTGATATAAACTACTATTTTCAATAGGATTATAACATAATGCCTTCCTGCGGCCGACGCATCGCATTGTGTAATTTTTGTAGCATTTTGTGCAGTCGTTATTTAATGTTTTATATTTAATTATTTAAAAAAAGAGTGTAATTAAATTTATTTTTAACTAACGTTTAATCTGGTATGCATTTTACATATTAATATGCGGCTAATTCTGAACGTTTTAAGAAGCTCAATAAAATGACATGAAATGAAATTTATTTTCTTCAAGAACAGGTACAACACATTTTTATACTAGCCCTAATTACCAAACTAAGTTAAAAACTTGTATATTGGCTAATAGTTCCCACCCTGCAGTTATTACATTTATTTGTACAGACATTTAATTAATGGTTAATATTACAATATTATTATAGGTATTATTATATATTTTTCATCTCGTTTGCTTCGTACAAAAGTTCTAGAAAATCCATGAGCTAGAAAAATTGCCGTCGTGCATTTTATTAAAATCTTGTTTTGGAAGCTTCTATGTAATAAAATTATTTAAAAAATGCGAGAAGCAAAGTTACAATAAACTATTCTAATAACTACTCCACCGTTACTGAACTTAACTACTAAAAGTTTTCGATTATTTAAATTTATTGCAGTTTAAATAGTCGAAAACTTTCAGTTTCTCTGCAAAAGAATGCCAAAGATGGGCATTTCATAAAAAACAGGGTATTAATGTAATTTTATTTTATTTGATTTGCTAAAACTTACAGCTATTTAGGTACAATGTTAATTATTAATTATGTTATATATGTCAAGCAAATATCGTATACAAAGGAACAAAATTATTTTTCAACATGTAGTTTTTTTTTTAGTATAATTGTATTATATGTATATATAATAAATATATATACAATAGCAGACGACAGATTCTCATTCTAATTCTATGAAGGTTCCGGGTTCGATACCCGCCGCGTGACATATGTTTGTATGATCTGCGAAAATATATTATAATCTGTCGATCCATTTTAACGTTTTTGCGGGACTAACGCACGGTATGTACATTAGATTAATAGTGAAGTAATTTTACTAAACAAGCAACAACAATAACAAAAATAGGTACAAACAATTAACAAACTAAGGTTAGTTTGTACTAATCCTATACTAAACTACGAACTCTATTTTCCACTAGCCGTAATTAGATAATTACTTATAGATAAAAAACAAAGGTCAGTTCTATGACCGCAGGAAAAGTACCCAAAAGGCTGGCAACTTTATCTCGTTGAATAGCATCCCTTTTCCGAGGAAAAAGGTGCCTTTTATCATTGGTCTCATCATTTGTATCAAAATTGTATGTAAAACAATACCATCACTATTTACCTCTCTATTTGCGTTATATAGAACTTGTATGTACTATATCAGGGATAACATAAGCTCTGCTCACTTTGGAGCCAGATGATGCTGTGTGAAAAGTCCGGCATTATCTATATAATAAAAATCAATTGATGTTCGTTAGTCTCGCTAAAACTCGAGAACGGCTGGACTGATTTGGCTGACTTTGGTTTTGAGTTATTTGTGGAAGTCCAGGGTAGGTTTAAAAGGTAAGTAAATATGAAAAAAAAAATTGATTTATTGAGGCGGTACGAAGTTTGCCGGGTCAGCTAGTTTATTATATTATTTTTACTATCCATGTATCCATGATCACGGCATCTGCAGAAGAATCGAATATATATAAACGACCCACTGTTGTGTTGTGCTAATTAGACGCGTCTGAAAATCCCTCATGTTTGAATAATACATGTTCTGAATGGTGCGTGCGTCTGTCTGTCTGCGGTGCCGACATCCAGACTAACTTTATGATGATTTGATCCGTATTTACAAAGTACAATCAGTAGAAAGTAGTCTAGGGAATATTGTGTTTAGATACGCGTATGTGATATGGCGTACTTTAATCCTTTCACCACGCTGGTTCGATGTAACTGTATACGATAAGATGAAGATAATTTAAGCGTTTATAAATCAATATATGTAGGGATCGCAGCGCAGCTTAGCTCAGCATAATATAAACATGCTTTACGTCCCGCGCGCTCGATCCCACAGTCAACTCCCGAGAAGCATACGAATTGCACATGTATCTACTGAGTACCGGATAGACCCTGAGTGATTAACAACTACGTATTTTATTTATAAAATATTATTTCCAAAGTTAGATAACCTTCTGAATAGACTTTTACATTACTTTTACATTAACTTTTACATTAGTGACCTCATCCGTACATTGGTGACCCTCTTCTTTACATCATCCATACAATACATTTTGGTGGACGATCCACACGACACCATTTAGCTCCAAACAAAGTATAGTTTTCATTACGAGAACCAGATGACAGATATATAACTTAATATTATATGAGAATGCAAGAGTTACTTTTTACTTTTTTTGACGACCTCTGTGGCGCAGTGGGCTTAGGTCCGGCTGAGGCGCAAAAGGTTGCGGGTTCGATTCCCGCCGCGGGACAAATGTTTGTATGATCTGCAAGTATTTGTCTCGGGTCTGGGTGTTTCTATGTATATTATGTATGTATTTACAAAAAAAAAAGTATATAAGTAGTATATCAGTCATGTGGTACCCATAACACAAGCTCTGCTTAGTTTGGGGCCAGATGATGCTGTGTGAAATATCCGGCATTATTATTATTATCTGGTCTGTCTGTCTCCATGTTTGTTACGTTTTCATGCCTAAAGCGCTGAACCGATTTTGATGAATTATGGTATAGATATATGGGACTTTGGCGAAGGACATAGGCTACTTTTCATGTAGGTACCACGCGTGCAAAGCCGCGGGCAGCAGCTAGTGTATATATAGATTTAATAACCTACAAGTGTTCACCAACTATATATAGTTCACAAGTTGCCCCTGGCTTCGCGCACGGTTTACCTATATAAAAATTTGCATAAGATTGTCCCAAGATACAATTTAAATCTAATACTTAATTTAATAGTCCAGTCATGTGGTACCCCTAATACAAGCTCTTTTTACTTTGGGGCCAGATGATGCTGTGTGTTAATTTATTCTTATTTATTTAGACTCTTAATACTTAAATATTTTTAAATACCTATGATACTCTATACACCCAGTCACAAAAAAAATTAAATGTTTGTCCTGAGAGGGAGTCTAACCCATAACCTACAGCGCAGAGAGCAGAGCAGACCTACAGCGCAGAAGATCAGTCATAATGCCATACAAATGGCAGAGTTTTTTCAGGGCACAAAATTTAAGACGAAAAGATCCATCATTGATAGAACTAAGAAGAAGAAGAAGAAGATAACAAGGAACTATATCCCACTGGTGAACTTAGGGTTATATGTGTTTAAAAAAATACTTTTAACACTAAATACTCCTCAAGTGGCCTCTTAGATTCTCTATATAGTGTGTATCCCAACACCCAGACTGCAGATCAAACTTTATCCCGCAGCGAGATTCGACCCCGCCTCTCATTCCATATTGCGGTTCATCAAATAAACATATCTGTTAACTTGTAAACTAATTTCGCGAAGAAACCTCCAAATTACCGTTTATTCAAAACCATTTTTGAGCTACCCTCCGAATGAAAGTTCATTCACCCTTTGCAGCTACTGAATACCTTGTCTACGTAGAAGCGAAACTATTATGTACCTACTTTAAAAGATGTAAATCTGAGTTAATCTGACAGTGAAGTTTGTTTCTATGTTTACACCTAAGTATAGACCTAATTCAACGTCAAAGTCAAAAGATACTTTATTCAATACAATCACAAGGATCACTTTGAAACGTCTTACATACTAAGTGAATTAAGGTGCCAATTCATCCTAACCCAAGCCCGATAATATAGACCTAACACCTAACTTAGAGCTAAGTTTTAAAAGTTAATTGACCGAGCGAGCTTTAAGCGCGAGCGAGTGTCTCCGTTTCAGCTTAGGCAAACACGCTTTCGTATGTCTGTCCGAACGGCGTCCGGCCGGCGCGGCGCCTGTCCGGATGTTCTCCACTACAGGTCGCATTTCTCAACCGATTCTCGTTAAATTATGTGAGCAGGCTCTCTAGATATTTTTTTTATTCAGTTTTTGGATTTTGTTCAAAATGGCGGAGATACGGGGGTTGAAAACGTAAAAAAAGTTATATATCAGTCATTTCATTTCAGTCGGTCAAATGTTCGCGAGGTCTAGAGCTCACCAAGCCACTAGTTTTCAATAAGTTTGATAATTTGTTCCCTTATTGAATAGATTTTTATATAATTTCATAGTTTTGTTTAGCAGCAATTTCATGGCTACTATGAGCTACATCACGTCATTTATTACGTTATTGCCATTTTATTACATTATTTTGTATAATCTTTGCCTTAAATAAGATCTCTCGTATTAAACGAAATTTTGGTGTTTTGTAAAACAACAGAGATATAACGGGAATGTTATTTTGCAAAACATTGACACTAACTGCTTTTAGTTCATGTTTAGTTTTTAGTTAAGAAGATGAAGTTGCTCTTCTATCCATCTCAGTATTCATTTAATACTATAAAAAATGTAAAAGTAGGTAAATCTTACTTCAAAAAAATATAAACAATTTAATATTGAAAAATATGAATACACCTAAAAAATATAGCTCTTTTCGTTTTGTATTGTTCTGGCCATTTATTTTTAAATTATCAGATGTTTTATTATATATTCTCACAGGGTCTTGTGACAACTACAGTATAACAGCGTCTACTGCGATAAGAGTAACCATCATGCTGAGCATGCACGCACATGCACATACTTAAGCATATTTGTATTACCTATTTAATTAGTACCTATTAGTGTCTTCCTATTAGTACTTAGTACTTACTATTTTGTGTGTTGTGTGCTTAAGAAGCAAATAAATGTCTGCCTTTGCCTAATTGGTTAAAAATAATTTCAAATAGCTTTTTCTTATTGTGTCACTAGTTATTTAGAACGAATGTGGTTAAAGTGCGCCTGGAGCTCTTTTCGTGCAGGATAAAATACATGTAAAATATTCGAGCTTTATTTCTAAGGACTGTTTAAAACTATTCATAGATGTTCATTAATGAATTACCTCAAACTAATCGACGCCAATGTAGCCAATTACAAAATTAACAAGTAAGACAATCGGCTTATTAACAAAAGCTAAAGTTTCGTACCTACCTACTCATACCTACCTACCTACCCTCCTTCCTACCTACTTACCTTCCTTTCTACTCGTACTTACCTACTTGCAGAACTCGCGATCACCGCAATTCAATTAGGTAGGTACCTATCTCCGTAATAGGATTACTTTGTGCTCACAGTTCCGGCAGAGTGCTAGCTACGATTGGGTAAATAGTTGTGTGATGAAGCAATTTGTATTTCTGACAGTGAAAGGTTCATAAGGACGTAAAAATTTCAAAATGCAAGTTTGAGGCCCGTATATCTGAATTCTGACATGACGGATATAACGACCTCTGTGGCGCAGAGATCCAGGGCCCGGCTGAGTTGCAGAAGGTGGGAGTCCATCGACCAGGTTCGATGCCCGCCGCGACGCAAATTCTATGTATAAAATGTATGTATGTATTTGACAATAAAAATAACAAAGTATATACAAGCTCTGCTTACTTTAGGCCAGATGAAGCTGTACTTACTTACTTAACGTCTCATAACTTCTGTTAAAAGTTAATCACCGTTTGAAATAGTGCCATCCCTTTTGGTAAGAATTGTGAGAGGGCGAATCTTAAGCAGTGATTACGCAGTGTTCAAGTTGAAAAGCGTTTATTGTAGCCGTTTTCTTACAATTTTGAAATAAATACTGTCAAAAAATATATACAAGCTTAGCCATAACCAGACAAACGCGAATAAGGCTCGGCGCAAACTGACCACCGACCACAGCCACCGGTGGCTGTCGCGCGATGCCGATGCCGCCACAGTTGTAACAGTGTCAGAAGCGAGCGACAGCCACCGTTGTCCGGAAGCCGCCACACTTTATAACCCTTCTTACGATGGACTCCGACACGCAGACGACGTGGACCTCGCCGTCGCCGCCTATATTGGGTACATCCATACGTAGAACGTCTAACGGTTAACTGCGCGCGGGGTGGAGCAGTGCGACAGTGGCAGGTGTCGGCGTCTTGTGTTGCCCGTAGCGACCACAAGTTGGGTGACACTGCTGTAGCGTAGCAAGTTGCCGCCACCGTGTGCGGCGCGTCTATACAAAATATATGAAAGAGTGTGTTAAGTCGCTCTCGCTGGCCACCAGTGGCTGTGGTCGGTGGCCCATTTGCGCCGAGCCTAACATTAGTTTCTTCATAATAAATCTAAACTCGCCATCTTGTTTTGTAAAAAACATAAAGTATGGATAAGTACCTACATAGGTAAAGATAGGAAAACCCCGCTTGAAAATTCTCTATAAGATTTACGCCCCGACGCAAAAGCTTCAAAATTATATTAAGGGTAAAAATTGGCTCCCAAGTAAAATATGAAACCAGACACGCTCCATTAGCCGCATCGCCTCAATATCGAGTTTGCTCCGATCGAATTTTGAAATCCATCGGCACAACCTAGGTTCTAACCCTGATCCACGACATGCGCGTCGATGTTGGAAATAAGCACTTTAGTTTGATATAGAGTATCGTGGAGCATTTTCTCATTGAGATTATCCCGACTCACTATTCATACTGTGCCAGCCAGACAAGCGCTGTTGCGTATATTGGCGGCAAAATATTCCGCGTCGAGGACTATTCCAATTTCGAAATATTTGAAACAGAATTCTTGGCAGTTTTGACAGTGACATTCGAATATCCCGGGAGTTTGTAAAATGAATGTCGCTTTGTTGCGTCATATTTTAAAAAGCATTTTTCACTACTTTTATTGCTACATTGGATAGCGAGCGGAAAATATTTTCAATCTTCTTTCCATGGCTTTTCATGTAAAATGGGATTGTGGTAAGGGAGGGTGACTGGATGACTTTACATTTCAATGTTTTAGGATTACATCTACGACTCAATGTTAGCAAAAAGGTCTTGCTTGCACTAAATAGTGAGTTAATATGGGTATTCTGTATTATTATTTTTTACCAAAATTAAAAATACCGAAATACCATTCAAATATTGCTTAATACGAAATTCGCAGCTGATTACCTTACCTATTATGTGGAGTAAAGGATAATTAACTTTGTGGTTTAAAAAAAATAAACTTCATATCAAATTTAGTGGATTATTCTGATCAAAAAATGTATGTGTGCTTTTAATTAGTACTCTTAAACTGCGTAGGAAAGCATCGTGAATCGTGCACCACAGAAGCCCCTTTCGTGCACTTTCGTGTCTTGTAACTTTTTAAGTTCCACAACATGCCAGTTTCTTCAAGATGTGTTCCTCTTTGACTTCTTCTGTGGCCCAGTGGACCAAGGCCCGGCAGAGACGCAGAAGGTTGCGGGTTCGATTCCCGCCGCGGGATAAGTGTTTGTATGATCTGTAAGTATTTGTCTGGGTGTTGACTAGCCTGTCCGCTCTACCAACTGTAGTTCCTCTGCCTTCTGCGCTGTAGGTTGAGGGTTCGATTTCTTCCCAGGACACACATTTGTGTGACGAACATAGATGATTGTTCTGTGTCTGGGTGTTATAAAGTATTTTATGTATGTATTTAAAAATATATAAGTATTGTATCAGCCATCTGGTCACCATAATACAATGATGCTTAGTTAGGGGCTAGATGGTGTTGTGTGCAATGTATAATTATATGTATAATATGTATGTATATATAAAAAAGTGTATAAGTAGTATATTAGTCCAGCCATGAGGTACCCATAATACAAGCTCTGGTTACTTTGGGGCTAGATGATGCTGTGTGAAATGTACGGCATTATTTATTTAATTTACTAAATATAAACTTTTACTTACTAAGTGAATCTGTCATGATTGAATACATTGTAAATCAAAACAGAAAACCATTTCCTAACTAAGATTACCATCCCGTTATCGTGTCTACCAAAGTATGACCAAGTATCTTCATTCTCCATTACCTACTTGTAATCTTAAACTTGAACCCCTGTATGCCGGGGGTCGGCTCTTAATGAGCCATTGCAGAGGGTTATGCTTGGATGTGCTTCGCCGGAGTGCATAACATCATCTATTTTAAGTTATGGCACCTTCGGGTATTTACCTAGGAGTTGTATATTTGTTCTAGCGGTTAGTGTTTGGCGTAATGTAGGTACGTAACGTAACTTAACGTAACTTACCCATGTGTTTGCGTAATTGTTTTAGAAAGAAAGTATCATTTTTTTGAAGTGATAACTTCTTATGGGAGAGTAAACCGCTTCGTTACGCAACGCGTTACGGCGCCAGTCTGGTGTTACGGTGTCTGGTTTTCCTTTCTCTCACGCATACGGTAGCGGTAGGCAGGTAGGCAGGATCCTCCTCTCTCACTCTAGTTAGATTAGTTTAAGTTATAACTTCTGTAGGGCCTCCCGAGACGCACATGTTTTTTATTTAATATAATTAAAAGGACTTTTTCAATCGTCTTATAAACGGGCAGCTATGTCTATCACATTTTATAATATTAATATGGAGTTATGCAGCCGTGCTTTAATCGGTTCAGTCTTTTCCACGTGATTGAGCAAGCACGCCATATTTTATATAATTAATAAATACACTTTATTACCGAAATGTACATCATAATATATGTACGAGTACAATAGCATAAAATACATGTGATACAGTGGAACTATCTGAAGACCAATTAAAACGATCTTTAGATAGCTCATCTAATAGACATAGACAGATATTAATTTGCTTCTTGACACAATACACAAAATACAGGAAAATAACAAGGCGCATAGTAATGTATGTCAAAGGCAAAGTCAAAAATATGTTTATTCAATTCAATCACAAAAATCACTTTGAAACGTATTACATACTAGGTAAATTTAGGTGTTAATTACTCCTAACCCAAGTCCAAGAGGAACTGACAAGAATCTCTTCCTGGTCATAGCGCTTTTTTGTCTAATCCATCTTATAACTAGCTTAACTACGAAAAACGAATACAAGACTACAGTAGTTTATACATTTTACTTTGTGAGCAACATGAGGCCATGGATTATTATTAATAATATAGTTATTTATATTATATAATACGCTTTCTTCAAAAGACTATGTTACAGCAGCAAATAGGCAAATAGGTTTTCGCAATAGACGCTATTGCGAAAACAGTGAGAATATAAAAATACATAAAAATGCAAATGTTAGCAGATAAAGCTCTATTCTAAATAAAATAAATCCAATATAATACTTTTCAATATAATTCAAAAATGATAGCTACATGTAATAAATATAATAATACTTACATAAACAAATGATTTTCGACGCAACATGGATTTTGCTGATCATTTAAAATATATATCATTCATTTTTAAAGGAAGAGGCGGGGCATGTTATTCCAGCACTTTGTTGCTTGGTACCAGAAACTTCTCCGAAACGCAACTGTTTTGTGCTTAAAGAAGTACAGCAACATGGTCCTATTTGGTCTCGTGCTGTAAATACTCAGCGATTGGAGCCATGGAGAAGAGATATTCTGTAAAACCGAGAGATATTCATGCACCAACGCAGCCATGTGAAGAGCCCGTCATTTTCAATGTGGACGAATTGTTCAACTATGGCGAAACATGTTTTGCGGAAAGTTTGAGCAAAACCTACAGCATGCGTTTTGAACTATCTGTATTAGGCGAATAGTTTTCGACGTAAGACACGGGCCGTAAATCAAATCTCCAGAATTGAGCTTGGACAATATCAAGGCAAATCAATATCAATATCATATCAATATCAATCACCTTTATGATCAAATCAGATGGATCAAACCAATCGACAGAAGGCAGCGTCCCCAAGACACAGGTGGCATTACCAGTTGAATGGCTACAATTAGTATTAGTAAATTAAATAAAAAAATCATCATCTTCCTGCCCTTTTCTTACATTATGTGGGGTCGGCACAACATTTGTTCTTCTTCCATTCTCCTCTATCAGCCGTCATCTCATCACTCACTCCTTTCTTATTCATGCCATCCTTCACACAATCCATCCATCTTTTCTTTGGCCTACCTCTACTCGTAAATCCATCCACATTCATACCAAGCACTCTCCTAGTTAGATGCCATTCTTCCCATCTCATTACATGCCCATACCATGCTAGCCTGTTGCTTCTCATCTTTTCATTCACTGGCGCCACTTTCACACTTCCTCTTATGTACTCATTCCTCACTCTGACCATTCGCGTCACTCCACACATCCATCTCAGCATTCAATTAAATAAAAAATATTCCCCAAATATATAACATTCTTATATATTGCGGGTTGCCATCCGCTCCTGCTGAAACTAAATTGGACCTATTCCTAAGTTCTTGCTCATTGACTTCTTTATTTCAACCAATAAATTACAATTTAATACCTACCCAATTCTCTACGACTAGCGGGTGTCAGATTATAATCAAAACATATAAATTCTCTTTAATTCAACCTTCAAACTTTTATGGGGGTCATTATGACTGTATCCAGATTTTCATATTATACAGAAAAATGTTTTTGTAATGCTTCAGCCGTTCGATATTTCTTTACTGCCTTCAATGCCATCTGTTCTTGATACGCATCATTAGATTTCTTTTATTTTTGAGTAACCACAAAAGGTACTTCGTATAGGTATAATAAATTATATTTCCCATGAAGTATTTGACAGGGGGAGCTAACTCGTGCTTTTTCTGGCTCAGGCTGTCCCCCTCGCACAAATTGGGGATTGCCTCTCTCGGATTGAGAACTAACTGGTTCGCGACGAAAATTTCCGGGAGTCGTAATGCGGATAGCATTTGGGCCTCAGGCTCGCTTTTACTGTGTTATTCTGCGTGATATGATGGTAAGGTAATTGTTCATTCCGATGCCGGCACTCTTTAGTTTAATTAGTACAGTGTGTAATTTAAATATGTAGGTGTGTAAATGAGTGTGTTTTTGTAGTACGTCGATGGATTTATGACTAGAAACTCATTTTGTAAAGATATGATAATAACTAAGCAGTGTGTTTTATTTATTTATTCCAGCAGTAATACATATAATTACCAAATTTTAAAAATACTCTTTTATGTTTTGGTCGGCTGAGATTTGGCGAAACTTTTTGAGAAAGATTTAGATTTAGATTCTGATTCAGCATCTAAACGCGAATCAAAAACCAAACATAAAAGAATATCAGTTTCTAAATCACAAAGATCAGAACAAATGCTTTATTTATACCAAAACGTTACCGATAAAAGTGGCTTTTATGGCTTTACAACCTAAACCTTCGACCGGTGATGTATTGCATCGCCTAAAAAATTCAACTTGCGCACCGCAAGCATAACAATTGAGCTTAGTAACCTACACGGGCTGTCCTGTATCACTTAGAATCGACTTCATTATATTTTTTTCTTATCGTACTGATTTAGAATAAATAAAACTTGTAAGTCAATGAATAGATAAACTGATAGTGTAAATTTGATAACACTTAGTGTTTCAGTGCCCAGTAACAGGGGAGCCTTTTAGTTTCGCCATATCCGCCATGTTTCTTCTTTCTATCTTCTATTGGACTATTAGTAAATTTTGTCGGTTTTGATACCGATTTTCGTTTGATAAATATTAAGCTTCGAAGTCGTCATTTTTGAAACGAGTCCAGTGTGTGTTCTTCCTCTCCCCACGGCTAAACCATTGTTTGAGAATACCTGTTTTGTTCTACAAAACTTAAAAGCGTATAATGCTGAAACAATAAGGAAAATTAACACTGCTAGTAAGGCTTTACTAAATGATGAGTAACAGCCTGATTTGTAAGCTTTAAAAGTTCATGAAAGTACCGTACTAAATTATTTTATTTTTCTGTGACCGCTACATATTTTATATGATTCATATATTAATGAACCATTTCTTAACTCAGTAAATATATTCTAGCTGACCCGGCCACGCGTTGCTGTGGCTCAGTAGTTTTGTTGAAGTTAACTTACACTGCCATCTGTTAGAAACTTATGGAACGTATTATAAGAAAACATTAAATAAGCGATAAAAAGTATCGAGGTTAATATTCGTGATAAAAGCTTTTAAGTTAATTTCATAAAAATTGGTTCAGTAGTCCCAGAGTTTATCCCGGACAAACATCGTGACGGGATACTTTTTGACGTGATAACGTCTTATAAGTCGATGAACGCTGGCTGCACGCACGAAAAAGCATAACTCATTATCACGTTCCGCCTGAGCCGAGCGTGCAAGCGAGAGCGCGGAACAAGCGATAGAGAGGCACGATCGGTTCATCAATGTTTTATTATGATGTTATCACGTAAAATTATGGTCCGTAAACTGACTTTACTTAAAGACAACCATTTTTTTAAATATAAAGATATATATGGTCAATCCCATAATTTGGTCTAACTCAGACATATATGTAGTATCATCGTTGGTTGAATTTAACTTAGCTAGCCTGTAACTAGCTCATTCGAACTCACCTGATTATTGGTTAGAGTGAAATATCCGTATTGTTTGTACTACTACTTGTTCTGTGATACGAGCTCATTTTGCGTGAGGGTCCGCGACCCGTGCGAGCGAGAAGCAAGTTAGGGGTGGAATGCATAATTGGACCGGTGACGTGAACGCGCGACGTTGCCAGATTTCTTGTGAGTGCTGACGTGTTGTTTTAGCCGCGGAATTCTAAACGATAAGTGCTTATCTTGGGGTGGGCTTTCAAATTTTTTTATCTCGTACCGAATAAAAAAAAAAACAATTTGCTTGTAACAGATAAACTCAAAAGCTACTTATTCTATTTTATAAATTCTTTCCGCTCCAGAAAACTGCACTATCAGTGAGTAACATAGGCTGGTTTTTTTTAAAGTTCTCTAAAGAGATCTCTACAGTAATTGCAATAATGTAACTCAAGGTATCAAACATTTGCCCATAAGAGTAATTATTTGTCGTGCGCATCGGAAACTATTCAAATAATGTACCACATGTTTATGGTACTCATTATTACCTACAAAGTCCACAAGTCTACGAGGCTATGTATCTAACTATTATACTTAGGGACAGACTTAAGCCCAAACACGTGCGCTCCAGTTAGTAACTTAATATGTTGTTTAATACACAGGAGAAGTTTCAAGAAGTAACATAATTGTAAAGAAATTCAAAATATTTGCAATTTATGGGTCAATTCGACCCGCTCTCAACCTGAACGCATTAATAATTCCATCCCCATTGACAGGTTAATTCTTTCTGACTTCCAAAATGGCCGCACGCAAATTGTCAATTTGCATATTAGACCAGAAACTCCGGGTGTTAATTGCTATGAGCTGTGAGCGGGTTAACTACCGAAATATGCACCAGCTTTTACAATACTAGTAGAACGCTCACCTGCTTTTCTCTATAGTGTAGCATAACCTCATGTTGCTCTGCCCTCAGACAGTTTTGACTGAACATTTTGATAAACACGGTCACGGTTCTATTGCGAACCGTGAACTCGAGCGGCAACGAGCGGACCGCGGTTCAAACTCACCCTGATGAAGATTCTATAGATGAATCGAAAGTGTCTTTGCCTCCATCGACAAAATCAATACGTGAGTAAAGTGTTTATCAAAATGTATAGTACAAGTCGCGAAAGTTTTATAAGTGAAATAGTTTTGACTGATTTGAAATGTATAAACTATTGTAATCTCGTATTTGTTTTTCGTAATTAAGCTAGTTATAAGATGGATCAAACAAAAAAGCGGACCCGGACGAGTACTAGGACCAGGACGAGTTTCTTGCCAGTTCTTCTCGGGCTTGGGTTAGGATGAATTGGCACCTAAATTCACCTAGTATGTAAGACGTATCAAAGTGATCCTTGTGATTGTATTGAATGAAAATATTTTTGACTTTGACTTGACTTTGAGTTAAGTATAATATATTTTTACAATCTTTATCTTCTAGAATCGCATGTTAGCAAAATGTATCATGATAGCCTAAACACAGATAGACCCAAAATAATCATTAATTCTCCGACCGAGACACGAGATTGTCGGATCTATGATTATGGAGGGTCTTCTTTGACCTGCTACGTAACCTGTGACCTAGACTTCGAGTGGAGTATCTTTGATAATGTCTTTGTCTTTGTCCTCCGTTAAATGTTCTAGGTTCATTAGCTGAGGTGAAATTCAGGTCAAATGAAAATACGGCCTAGTATATATGTCTGGTGGTTTATAATAAACAAAGACTCTACAGACTAAAACAAAATGTTATGTGTTTTATACTACAATATGAAAGCGGTGCTGAATGTTTTATTTATATATACTAACTGATCTGGCAAAGGTATTTATTCTGACGAAGGTCCACCAAGCCCCTCTGTCTGTTATCTGCATAGTGCATAACCGTATTTAAATCTACCCTCTTCTTTATTTAATGGCAACTTTCTTCATTATTATGACAGGAGTACGTTTGTCAGTGTCAAAAATCTACCGTTACTAAAATTTGGTTTTTAGGTTTTCGTAAGGAATTTGTAATCTTGATAGAATTAAAATAAAGATCTTAATACATCTATAGATTCCGCAAATAATTATATGAATTTTTGTATGGTGTTTATTAATAAACTCCCTTAGTAATAGGGAATGTCGCCCACACGCTCTGCCCTAAAGGAATTCAGACCTTCACGGAGGCTGTTACTGCTCTGACATCCGGTTATTGCCTCATTAGAATATTTGCGTTTCATTGATCTTTGAGTGTCTATATTCATGACTATTTATAATATCAGAGAGCGCTTCCGTTCATTATTCAGTGGAGGCTAGATATAATAAAAATCGTAAACTGAGTTTTTATAAGGTTTCACCACGATAATTTAAGTACATCTAATAAAGGTGTTTTTGCAGCTAGATCCTGCTAGATCTTAAATCTTATAGAGTTGACTGTAAATCAAAGTGGTCATTGACCTATTGCAAAGGTTAAGAAAAAACAAGTGATACTACGAAAGAACGATTCTATGACGCTAGCAATCAAATTCCAATTAAATTTAACCTATTCATTGGTGTAATTTTGTTTCGGTTAGTTTTGTAAAGGTGATTCAATTATTATATGTAGATAGATTGTTATCAGTCTGCTGTTATATAAAGAACTAGGTGCTGCCCGCGGCTTTGCACTCGTAGTATCTACGAGTATATAATAAGTAGCCTATGTCCTTCCCCAAGATACAATCTATCTCCTCATTTTGCAACAAGACCGTTTAAGAGGCCTATTACATTATGATTGTTTTTTTAATGAAATGCCCATCTTTGGCTTTCTTATATAGAAAAACTGAAACAGTTATGACTTATTGTAAGTTTGGGAATATTTATTAGTATAGTTGATAGCGGCCTCGCTTTTAATAAAACCAAAATTCCCCTAACATTTTTTAATAAAATGCGCAGCGGCCCTTTTTAGGCTCATGGATTGAGAACGTGCAATTCTCAGTAAGCAAACAAAGTGAAAAATATATAATAATATTTCTTAAATAGTTGTTGAGTTCAAAGCGGGCTCAGAATTTAGAAATATTTATGGTGTATAAAAAAACTACAAAACTAAAAACTACTTAAAACATTTAGAATTGCTGTAAATATCTTCTTATTACATTAACATTATTAAGTAATATTAATAACATAAATCTTAGTTCATAGGATATGAAATTGTATAATTTAAAAAAAATGATATATATAAAACATTGAATAAACGTAGAACAGCACAAAATGCTACATAAATTACATAATGCGATGCGTCGGCCGCTTGAACTCTGTACTGCGGCATTTTGTGATAGGCACCATAACCGTGAAAGGGTAACAAACTAACAAACAACTCTTACATTCTAATTTATAATTATTTAGAGCTTAGATTCCTTCCTATTATAGCGAAATGTTAATCGTTTTATCCAGATGACGACTGGGCCCGGGATGATAAACCTTAATGTCTGCTTAGTAGATGTGCAAATACGAGTAGAAGCAGAGACCTTGTGTATAATTTGGACCAGTGTTTGAAACAAACGCACGTAAAGAACATCATGTGTACCTCAATCGATCCGCGATGGCATGACTGACCGAACAATACCTACACGGTACCTACTCGCACAATCGCGGCTGCGTGACAGCCAATCAAACATTAGTGTGAAACATGTTCGCTGTCTGGCACGCACTATTAATATAGACACAGGAATTATACGCTTTCGTGTTGTTTGTTTTCCATTAGGGGTTGTTTAGATAGCGTTTTTCGCCTCGATTGTTCGATGTTTCCAAAAACTCCAACTATTAAAATTTATGGTACAGGAAACGATGTGTGAGTGTGTATATCATAGAACAGATACAGCAATGCGAGAAACTCTGTTTATGTCATTGTCATTGTTACGCCATTATTTGCAAAATCGTCTTATCGTGTTACTTATTATTTCGTACAATTGTGATGATAGGAGAAAGTTATGTCTTTAAGGCCCCCTTCATGCATTCGCAGAATTAATGTCATGTTTTACGAGTACAATGGTATTCAATGTGTAACCGAAATAAATAGTAGTGATACTTTTCTTATAACACCAACAGAAAAGGAAAGCGATAGTCTTATGAAGTGAGTTTTAATATAATACACCAAACATAATCACTACCAAATGTCATCCTATAA
Organism: Lampropteryx suffumata; assembly: GCA_948098915.1. Classification (NCBI taxonomy): domain Eukaryota; kingdom Metazoa; phylum Arthropoda; class Insecta; order Lepidoptera; family Geometridae; genus Lampropteryx; species Lampropteryx suffumata. The sequence continues at coordinate 1,090,382 of OX402564.1, read as the reverse complement.
TTTTGTCCTAGTTTTGTAAACGCGGCTATAACCAAATCGATTGAAATGCTGTTTTAAAATATATAGTATTAGTTACCGACTAGCTGTTTCATATAGATTTGTTTAGCCGTTAAAGGTTACGATTCACTTCTAAAACTATCATGGCTTTGAACATAATTTTCACTCAAAAAGGGTAGACCTTATCCCGGCCACAGTTAATGAGATCGCCACCTACAACTCTATAACAACTGAAGCATCGACACGAAAAGAAGAAGAAGAAGAAGACTCAAAACGGGATATTTACCATGATATATGAGTTTTCCTGCTTCCCGATAATTCGGCACAGTTGCATGCGCCATCATCACGAGATAAAGTGAAAAACTCATATATCATGGTAAATATCCCGTTTTGAGTGAACATTTGGTTACGATTAGACAGAGACATTAGAATTTATAATGTTAGTATGTAAACATTCAACCTTTTTTTGTCTAACAAAACAACGTACATTTGGATAAAAATAAGTTGTTATGATAATGGATAAGCAAAATTAGGGGTTTCAAACGAGTCTCGGAATATGAATTGATGAATTATCTCCAGGGAGGCTGACGTCGCTTTTCTAAAGTCCTTTGGAAGGGCGGCTTATGAATAAACAGGTCTAGAGGAAAGAGTACTTGAAATCGTTATTTTTATGCTTTTTAGATGCTTTGATGTAGGATACGAGAGTTGGTTTTCCTACAAAATAATAAAATTATCCGCTGTCAAACAAAATAATGGAAACATTAGAGTTTCAGGTTACTAACGAAAATGCAGAACTTTTTGGTAAATCTCTAGAGGCACATTTTTCAAGGGTTTCTGTTGCGAATGCTCGCTAACTTTATGACTTCAGCTTATAGTGGTGCAGGTTCAAGCGGATAAAAATATTCTGGTTGTTTATATACTTTAGTTATTTTTGGCAAACTGCCACGTATACTGGTGGTACTGAATAGACATAGACTTAGACATTTATTCATTTATTTTTATGTCATATTTTAGTCATGAAGTACCCATAAAAGTAAATTGTATTCACAAGCTTTTCTTACTTTGGGGCTAGATGATATGTGAAATGTCCGGCATTATTTATTTATTTATTAAATATAAAATTAAAATTTCTTTATAATAAAATGATTCATTTCATGATCAACTTTAAAATTAAATCATTTGATTGCTTCGTCACTTATTAAATAAATCCAAATTCAACCCAATAAATGCTAAGTGTTCTCCAAATTGTTATAAATTAAAACATTCCTTAAGCGTTCCATTGAACTTTTCATTTGATAAGTTCAATGGTTTTGAATAAATTTATTAGAATAGCAATTGCGCGATTAGTATTTCTTTCTCCCAAATTTTACAATTTGAAGATAATTCTATTGTTATATTTATATAATTACTTAGACTTTTTAATACTACCATTCCAGCAATATTATCAGTACTTTCCTACGTAAAAACCAACTTGATTTTACAGAGTTTGTTATATTTAAGTATCCAATCATCATCAACAGCATGAATTCACCAACTACTGTGTATAGGCCTCCCCAAGTTAGTACCATACCAAATTTTAAACATATGCAGCCCGTGACTTTGTCTATATCATCTACTCATCTAGCCAAAGGACGACCGACGTCCCTGCAGCCATTTCTCGGTCACCATTCAGAGGAAGCCTTACTTCACCTGACATCACCACGCGTCATCATGAGCTGGAAAACTCCGTTTGAATTCCATTAACCAGTTCCCGACGTATTTGATCGTAGTGTGTTTTCGGATAGCTGTGGTTGCTTCCTGCCCAACAATAACAATAACAATACATAATTGCTTTACGAGGATTTGTAAACCACTCCTGGCATACTATATTAGATGGAAGTGAACGTTCGGAATGCTAGCTGCTTTAAGTTATGACAGTGTTGTTTTAGTGCCAGTTAATAACTGATTTAAGAATAAGGATTTCAATATCCAAAAATTTACATAAATTTCAAAATTATTAAGTGTATGTCAGTGCACTCAAACGGTGATGAAAAACATCGTGAAGAAACTGGCTGATGTGTCCTCGGTTAGCAGTCCTATAACCGGAGATTAGCTGTCACCTACGGAATACCAATTTAATGTTTGGAACTTTGAACACGCCTCTGATTACCTCAGGATGTCAAAAAGATTTACGTAATTATAGTTATGAGGTAACTACCAAGTATTGGTATTATAGTCGTGGAAAAATGAATTTATTACGTTAATATGTTAAAAGTTTTATTTGATCAACTCTTAACCTAAAGACACGAAGGAAACACGAAACGAAGAAGACAAAGGAAATAACAGCAAATAAACGAAGTCGATAGTTCCACTAGTTAAGAATAGTCAAACTGAACTATCCTCATTAAATCTCTATTGAATAAACCATCGGACTATCTCGCCTGGAAATCTATCAGCTCAAAGGGACCCTAATTCTGCGGGTTCGATTGTGTGCTCGGACGGAATAATTGGACCGCAAGCCGAGAGCAGGCTACACTTCGCTGCTATTGGTGTGGCACACCGCACACTTTCCAACTAGGTAGCCAGTTTGTAGACACATTCGAGAAACTACGACAAAAAAAAGTCTCGGGTCTGGGTGTTTTTCTATTTTTAATATGAATTTGTATGTGTTTATGTGTTTTCAAATAAAATTATATAAGTAGTGTATCAGTCATGTGGTAACACAAGCTCTGCTTGGGGCTAGATGATGCTGTGTGAAATGTCCGGCGTTATTTATTTAATTATTTATGCTACAGCAACAGAACAGCCGGCTGTTTATCACATAGTTTTATTTACGAGAGCAACTTGAATAGAAATGCCGGTTAAAATTCTAGGAGTCTATCTTATTTTCACATATTTAGTTAATGTGTTGTTTAAATCTGTTGGAACTTTATACATTGATATTACAAGGCAAGGACAGACGCATAAACGCCATGCTCGTTATTTATTTGATTATAAAATAGAGGGTAGAACTCTACTCAACCTTCTTAACCTTAACATTGTGCCTAAGAAACGGCTGGCGGTGCTATTATGCTGATAGACCACATAACACAGCCTAAGCCTGACCTTACGATAGGGTACTGTGATGACATTGGCCTCAATTCTATTGGCACTAACCTAACTAATTTTAGCTAAAATTAGGTTTAGAAATGTATTCTTCTGTTACCAACTTATCCTAATTTAATTTTATCTAATTTAATTAAGCGTGCTTAATTTAGTTAGATGGTACCAACCGAATAGGTTTTACAAATGCTATGTAAAATAAAATATATTTTAGACAATTCCTAATTTTAGAAATGAACCAACCAAATTGACACCAATATGTAGATTTGATAGGAACATTATCCCTTTGATAACTTGTCTTGCAAACACTGCTAAAATTCAGAATTCCATTGTAAAAATAGTTTGTTGAATGCTACGAAAATAACATAAATACCAAAATTGTATATCTTGGTACGCTTGTTCTAAAAATATACTCTGATGAAGCCCTAGCGGTACTAAGGCCCGCCCTAGGCAATAATCACGATCAGCTGTGTCCACAGTCTCGTAACATTTCGGAATGTTTTTGCCGTCGTATTCTCCGTATCCCAATTATTAATAATGCTATTGTTATTCTTTCTCTACATATTTCGTGAACAAGGTAAAACGACTACTTTCGTCATAGGATAGGATTTTCCTTATATAAAAACATTTTCGGTTAGCCCAAGTGACAAGACGAGCTCGACGGGACTGTCAAATCATTTGATTGAACAATCTCTGAGCGACTCCGCGGCTGGCCGCATGTGTGATTATGCGTAAACGATAATCTTATGCGTCTAGACGCTTCGTTGAAAAGACGTCTTAAGACAAAGACCTCTCTGTACGAATGACATTGGCGCGTGTAGACGGCACTCGATATGAAATTTTAAATTTAAAAAAAATCCTAAGGAATTTTAAATAAAGATTTTTTTTTATTTATCTATACATATTAGTGTGAATTTAAAGATAAATCGACGCCATCTTTATGAGACGATGATTGATATTGAATATTTTAGACATCAAAATCAAATTACATTAAAAACAATTTAAAAGAAGAACATTGGAAGTAAAATATTAGAAATACATCTCTTATTTCTTTTAAGAGCAGATAACCATAAAATTACGACTAAAGATCGTCATTTTCCTCATGCAAATGGTCTGTTGAAGGTAACCGTCACTGATTTCTCACTGACTTTGACACGAGCTCTTCACTGATTTCAGTAATTGAATTGTTTCAGATGGTGAACGACATGCACGATAATTTTAATACAAAATGAATATAAGGAGCTTATGGTAAGTGTTTGGTATTTGTGTATTGAAGTAATCCAAACATTTTCAATATTGCATTCTGACTTCATGTATTAAACAATTTCTATAAGGATATACGTAAATAAGATTTAAAAAAATGATCATATCAACGAAGTCTCGAAATTAATAAAATATGTATTCAAATTAACATCAATGATCGGAAATGAGGCCACCCACTTTCTGATATTCAATAAGAATACTTAGATATTTACTTTATTTTCTGTTTTAAATTATGCTCATAATATTTTTAAGCATAATATAAATAATGTTATGTAGTAACGTTCTCAAGAAATTTGGGAAAAATACGGAATTACCAGTCCAATGACACACACCTTAGGTCTGCTTCAAAAGCATGTCACGCTACTTCGTAGATTCTTCTTTTGATATTTTATAAAGTGACATATCTCTTATAGGTATGTTAATATATTTTTTCATTGATTATTTTTCATTGGGCGATCTTAGCGGAATTAGTCAATAAATTGTTCCGTCTAAGCATAGGTATAGACAATTGAAGTATAAGGTGTTGATGTGTGATTTGTACGACGAGGAATCCAAGAAAATTCTGAACGCTCATTCCCGATGACGTTTAGAACAGACGATCGACTGTGATGCGACAATATTACAAAACCTAATTACGTTTTAAAAACTAAAAAGAAACCGACTTCATTGAATGAAATTTGAGAGTATAATACATTTTTAGTGGAAAGTAGATGTATTTTGTATATAGTATATAATATGGGTAGGCCAAATAAACGCACCGCTCCAATGAGACAGCGAGGTATCGAAGTACATGAAAACATCATCGATGTATACAATTTTTAGCTCGACCGATTTTGATAACATTTATATGGGACCACCTGTGAAGTATACCCTTTCAAACAAAAAAAATAACTTTCCAAATCGGTCCAGCAGTTTTCGAGTAATCGGTGAACATAAAACCCGACGAATTGAGAACCTCCTCCTTTTTGATAAAGTTGGTTAAAATTATCATCAACACAGACGCCGTTATAAGGAGAAGAAGAATACTACTTTTGTATGCGTCTCTGACCAACTTCCGGCCGCCCGAAGGCCTTCATAATACATCGCCTTACAACTTTTAAAAAGTCATGACCGACGGCTTATCTTGGAACGCTCAAATTACATTTAGTGTAATCGTACACAATGTAAAATTCTAAATAACATTACCTACCCTAAAATTTGTTTCAACAACGGATACACCAAAACCGAGAAAGGGCTCGCAAATGATTTTAATGAACCCGGCGGAGGCGCGTGGTTTCGCTTTTGTTGGTACCGGCGCGTTGGCGTACACAAACATCTAATTAATTATTTATTTGAGCCCTAGACAAGGTGCCCTTTCTGTTTTCGTTCACGCCTACGGAAACATCAATTGAATGACATTCGCTTGTGACATATCATCATCATCATCATCATAACAGCCGTTAATAAAGTCCACTGCTGAACATAGGCCTCCCCAATAGATTTCCAGGAAGAACGATTTTGAGCCCTCTCCATCCACCGACTTCCTGCGATCTTTACAATGTCGTCAGTCCATCGGGTGGGGGGTCGTCCTACGCTTCGTTTTCCTGTCCTTGACATATGTACGTGACTAAAACGTTATTGCTGCTATCTATTCAATTGAATTTCTACGCAGGCATGAACGGCAACAGAAAATAGAAGGGCTCTAGATAAATACCTTACGCTGTGTTTTCCATTACTCTAACGTCTTCTTTTTCTTCTTCGTTAATAGCATGTGTCATAATAATGTAACTTTTCCAGTGTTAAGTGTTTATATTGTTTATAGTATAATATCACAAAGTTGTATATTGTTGTTCGTTATTTTATATAAATGGTGCCTTTCATATAAAATAATTATACGGATTATTTTTGCTCGAATCACAAAGAAACACAAAGCTTTTATTCCAATTATTCACAGCCGAGTAAATCTTTTCTTAGAGTTTTTGAAAAGAATCTAAGCGTTAACTTACGCTTAAGTTTCGAAATTCAATGCATTTTAGAAATACGGTAGCTAGATAAACATACGTTAAGTTAACTGGCTTCACAACTCCGTTGGTAGTAACTCTGCCTTATACGCTAAAGGGTGTGGGCTCGATCCACAGGACAAACATTCGTGTGATGAACTTAGGCGCTTTTCGACTTATTGTTATAAATTGTCATACATTTACATACTAAATGTATATGTACTAGGTACTATGTACTGTAAAAGGTTTATATACTCGTTAATTCAATTGGAGCGGTATTCAAAATAATAGATGTGTTTCGTGAATGGTCCTGCAATATTATTATTATTATTTATTTATATAGTAATTGATGTGATCTTTTCTTTCGCGTTTCCCCAATTTGTGAAAGTGATTTCGTGAAAAGGGACGGAAGTGTGTAATAAGAAGCCGGGGAAGCGCAAGCTGTTTGATTTGACCAATAGTGGTGGTTGAGTTGACCGTCAGATGGTACCAACACATTTTCCGAGAGGTTGGTACTGTCAGCCAGCAGTGTGCTTGTGTGTGACGAGATAGAGATAAACGCATTAGCTGTGCGCTTAACCTACAGTGTAGTGTATAAAGTGTGCTGTTATATAAACTAATTCAGGATATAATGTTAATGTTGCTTATTACCAAGGTGATATGTCATATGTGATGACATCATATGCTACTACTGTAAGGCTCGCTCATTTTATTTTATTTTTTTTATATAGTCGGTAACTTAAAACTTCCTATTTACCCATTCATTCCGAGCAAAGCCTGCATTCCCCAAGCCAATTCAGTTCTTTTCACAACTCTTGTGTTTCCAAACCAGCGACGCCCATTCGCATGGCAAGCCATTGTGTGCTGCTCATTAGGGGAGCGAAGTATGATCGCTTTCTTTTATTAATCGGGAAATACTGAAAAGGGAGGAATCCGGGTTTTAATACTTACCAAGTTATTCTTCTATTATCTCTCTGATATTCTCTCTTCATACTTGAGTACTGAGTACGAGGAACTACTGCCCGCGGATTCTGTTGATAAAAATGTATTACAAGTTACAGGTTTATTTTATAACAAGTTAATATTAATAATCGTTAATATCTGTACCAACATTGGAATTGCTGTACTACCAAAATTCTACATATACAACAAAATAAAGAGATAATTAATTCAGGCGTTACTTTGCTGAAATCTAATACAAACATTTAACAGATCCCCGTAGGACAAATGTCCCGCTGTAGTCCGCCGTAGGACGTAGAAATGTTCGAGTCCCGCCGTAGGACAAATGTCTGAGTGTTTCTATGTATGAATGTATTTACAAAAACATATGTTAATAGTATATCAGTAATGTGGTTTCCATAACACAAGCTCTGCTTACTTTAGAGCTAGATGATGTTGTGTGAAATGTCTGCCATTATTGTTATTATAGACAAATATTTAGTACTCTTCTGCCAATCTATTCTTAATCGTTTTCAAATTATTTTTAACTAGCGACCCGCCCCGGCTTTGCACGGGTGCAATGCTGATACTAAATATACTATAGAATGTCTTTATATACAACGTTATCTAAGAGAATAACATAGACTAAGAGATAGATATATACCATTGCGGACTTTTGTGTAGACCTTTTTTAGGTGTACAATACTGTAGTACATTATTTTGATCTATCTCGTTGGATTCAGCCAGCGAGCGTTTGCAATGTAAGCGCAAAATAATTTGTTTAGTTACGACACCACATAAGAAACCTCTATAATTATCAGTGTTTCTCTACTATATTAAGCATATATTATACATATAAACTTTCCTCTTGAATTACTCTATCTATTAAAAAAAACCGCATCGAAATCCGTTGCATAGTTTTAAAGATCTAAGCATACATCGGGACAGACAGACAGTGGAGGCGACTTTGTTTTATACTATGTAATGATGATGAAGTAACAGTTAGTTTATAATTTAATCATTGAGTAATGTCTAAATAAAGATTCAATAATCGTCATCTTCTAAGTTGACGCTTTGACTTGCAGCGTACACTAACAGGCGGAATGTAAGCTTATTAAAATACTCGTATTATCCGATAAACTTTATGAAACTTTGAAGAATTCCTTATTTGTACGTTTTCTGTTAAAAAAAAAACTGCGCGGCAGTCTTTGGGGACAGCCGATAGAAGTGAATACTCGAAAATAATAATCGAATAGCTCGTCGATACAATTCACAAGTTACTTAGTTTTCACTTCTATCGGTAGTCCCCAAAGAATGTTTAGGGAATAATGTCGCATGAATTGTTTTATTTATATCAGTAGAAAGTACTATCATGTTTATTGTGAAATACAATTTTCATTTATTGCGCTGTCGTACACAGTTATTGCAATTATTTTACATAAAAAAGTAAAAAAGTTTATACTTCAGAAAAATCAACTTTCATCCATAGCTCATGAAAAGCGCTCGGTGATGACGCGATTTCCATGATTCTTGTTCACCCAAAAAGTACTTAACGCGCCTAAAGAAGTTTTCACTTTAAAATCGCGGTTTGAACGGTTTGAACGATCAATTGATTTTGACGCGTATTCACGTCGCCTTAATGAGTAACCCGTACGCAAATGAAAAGTCATGCAAAGTGTTAATACAAAGGTAGCACACACCATCCATTTGTCCGTCTATCTTATTTATGTCTGTAATGAATAGGTCTAAAAAATACCAACAAAATAGAGAGGATTTCTAGAAATATTGCTATTAGTATAGCATCCTCTGAATGCAGGGCCCTAGGGATATTGCACTTGCAATATTTGCGACAGTACCTACCTAATATCGCCACGACCTACTATCGCATTCCGCACATTGGACTGAAAATGGAAAATATAAATGAAAGCTTCACCAGATCATCATCATCAGCCAGTTTTTACCCGTTTTTACCAGTTTTTAGGTATATAGTTTCTTGTAAAGGGTCTTCCAATAGGCACGTCCGAACTTTGACAGTTGGTAGCGGCCATCTTGTTGAAGCTACATCTGTCAAATTGGTTGTAATTTATTCATTCTGTTTTGCCAAATCATCATTAATAGCTATAGCATTCAACAACACGTGCAAATGATAAAGTTGTTTTATCAAAATGAGTGTTCGGGCAACGCACCGCGCGCTTCGCCCATTTTACGGTCGCCATAATCGTCCTACCGAGAGGACTATTCGTCGTGTGGTGGATAAATTTGAGTCCACTGGTTCGGTAAATGATCGACCAACACCCGTACGTCAACGAAACGCAAGGTCTGCCGAAAACATCGCCGCTGTCCGTGAGAGTGTGCAGGAGAATCCGGGGCAGTCAATTTCGCGTCGCTCACAAGAACTCGGCCTTTCACAGACCACAACTTGGCGAATTTTGCGTCGTGACTTGGGCCTGCACCCGTATAAAATTTAACTCACCCAGGAATTGAAGGTAAACGGCCATAGACAACGACGTGTGTTCGCTGAATGGGCACTGGAGCTGATTTATGCACAAAAGTCATGGAAAATTGGATATCTCATGCGCTCCACCCAGAGAAGCCGTGGCGGACATTTGAATGATGTCATATTCCACACATAATGGCATCACTACATCTTTCAAATAGATAAATAATTTCGATAATATATCACACACACTTTGTTTTATTTAAATTTAAAGATAGGACACGCTTAATGAAAGACCCTATATATGCCACTCTTTCCGGTCCCTAGCAAGTCTAATCCAATGTTTCGCGACTACACTGTCAATATTTTGTCAAAATTTTGTTTTGTTTAGGTTGTCTGGCAGAGATCGCTACATAGCGATAAGACCGTCCATTGTACTACCGACTAGAAAAACATTGATATTTGAATCTGTTATTCCAATGTATTTATGGTGTGCAATAAAGTATTTCTATCTATCTATATACGCTCTCGATGTCAGTTGACCTCCAGGCATGGCAGAAATACCCTCAGATCCTTTTGAATCGAGCGCATTCACTTCACATAACATAAGGCATAATTTGACTATTGCATTTTCTTATCTTGTCTCTAGTTATTTAGAAACAGTGTGGTGAAAGGATTAAAGTGCGCCTCAGCGGCTCCTTTCGTGCTCTTGGCACATGTCTTCGATCTTTTTAGGTTCTACGATACGCCGATTTCCTTACTGTTATCCCTCATCATTTGAGAGTACTGGTATAGTGCACATACATTTTTCGAACAGAAAAATCCTTTGGTGCGCGACCGGATTCGAACACACGACCACAAATGTGCAACTTCATAAAATGACACTCAAAAATTTTTATTAATAGGTAATACGTGAGTAAACAAACCGTATTTCACAAAACCTTTATAAAATTGTTGCAAACGCAATATTTTTTGACATTACAAACCCCGTAAAGGTTTTAACATTTCCCATGAATGAAATTACCATTCCAGAGCGGTTCTCCACGTGTGGAAAATGGCTGTGTTCCGTGTTTCTTCTTGTAATAATTTTAAAAGATCTCTAGTTAAAGTGCTTTCCTCACCATGGTAGGCTATGTTGATAAGTATTCCTAGTTTTTTTTATTATTTTAGGTAAAAGATTGTTTAACAGAACTGGCTTAAAACTTAAAATGTCTCTAAGAAAAGCTTAGAATTCAGATTTCTTCCTTAGTCAAAGATATTAAAATGTCCAACAAGCACGTCAAGTCAGTTGAAGGAGGCTTTATATTCCAAGAAGAACTTTACCGAACTCTTTAAACATAAGTTCGAAATTTGAATGTTTTTTTCCAGCCACCACGCACGCACTCAAAAGGTTATAGTTGATTTATTTAAATAATTTTACTTACTAAATATACTTTTAGGTATGAAAGTGTATACATATTTTTTATTGTACTTACGTACATACTTGAAACATTTGTTTACAAAAGCTAGTGTAGGCGTAGACATTGTTGTTTAGATTCCAGTATTTTTCTCGAAATTTAAGGAATTTCTTAATAAATTAAAAAAGCTACAGACCTACCTTCAGTCAAAGTTAATTTATTTGGCGTAACCACACCCACACTACGTATAACTCTCACTAAGTTTGTTGTAGTGGTACTACCTATCCACTATCATGTAACAATGCTATTTTGAATGTATTATTATATATTTACTCATTTTTGTGGCCAAGACATGCTCAACGGCCAAGAGCACACCCGCCCGCCCGATGCGATGGTCGAACGATATAATAGTCAGCGTTGTCGGGAACCAATGGATGAGACTTGCTAGTAACCGGAAAGAGTGGCATAATAAAGAGGAGGCCTATACTCAGAAGTGGTTGCAATCAGGCTGAATGATAATGATGAAAATAATAATAATAACTTTTTATGAACTTTATTATCACACAAAAAAAAACAAAGAACAGAGACAATAACAAGCTAACAAAAAAAAAATGATCATTCATTTTAGAAACACAAGTGGCGCCATCTCGATTCTCCCCTGAAACATAAAAACCCGCAGCTCTGCAGTATAAAATCTCGCCACAGCTCGCAAAACAGCAGCGCAGTTTATCCTCTGAATAAATGAGCGCGTCTCTGGAGAGCAGTAACCGGCATCGCTCTCGTTCGCTACACATTAGCGGTTCAATGCGATGACTCGCTAGAGAAATCTCAAACTATAGGCTATCTGTAGGCATAACTTATAAAACTATCATGGTTTTGAACATAATTTTCACTCCAAAAAAATGTACCATGGGTTTTTCTGCTTCTGAGTTTATCTCGTGATCATGGCGCATGTAACTGTGCCGAATATGCCTACAACATTCTATACGTTGAATAAACAAATCCAATATCCGAAGCATGGCTTAGAATTAATATTTCCACAATAGCTTCACATTATATGTAGAAGCATTTTTTATACACAGCAAAATAGTGATATCCATAGAATGAAAACTTTGAATAGAAACAAATTATACATGCCAAGTTTCGACTAGAAAAAGGAAATAGGTCCATTTATGGGGACCATGGAGCGATTCTATAATTAGCTTCATGAAAATGCAACTACACCTATAAAAAAATTTAAAGGTAACAGAACGGATAGTCGAGTGAAAAAAGCGTAAGTATAATATAAATTACTATTTTGTTATTAAGAATGCATGATCTTATATTATTCTGCACTTTGACAGTTAACTGACAGATTTCAATCTTTATCCATTTGTTCTTTCTCGGTTCTTTCTGTTATCCTTTTATTCGTTTTTCGATTATTCCTGATCACACAGAAAAGCGCTAGGACCAGGACGAATTTCTTGTCAGTTCCTCTCGAACTTTGGCGGAATTAGCACCTAAATTCATCTAGTATGTAAGACATTTTTAAGTGATCCGTATTGAATAAAAATATGGTTGACTTTGAATAAATATTCCTTGTAAAACCTGCGCAGTATGAGAGGTTATAAGTAGAGTCGTGGATAATTGCATATTTGTCTTGTGTCATTGACATATATTTAATCTCAACGGTATTCTCTAAGCAAACAGATTTTATGCGGCGTGGGAAACAATCATCTCATACACAGAGACGCAATCAGAATTATTCAGAAGCTTAAATTGAAGATAGCATATTATGAAAATATATAACAGATTATTAAAATAAAAAAAAGTTATAAGACCAGACGAGTTTCTTGAACTGCGTTTAGGAGGAACCGGCGCCTAGATTCATTAGCATGTAAGAAGACGATTTAAGTGGTCCTTGTGATTTTATTAAATAAAAAATGTTTTGTCGATGGTCAATTGTTAATTCTAAACGTCATCACGGAATGGCCGTCTAGTACTTTCTCGGGGATTCCTCGTCTTTCAAATCACATTCAATCATAATACACAAATAATTAAATTGTCCATACTTGTCCTCTATTCATTAAAATTCCGCTAAGATTACTGAATAAAACATGCAATAAAACTAGACAATATTAATTTAGAAGTGCTATGTTATCTAATGAAATGACAAACGAAGAATCGACATACAAGTCTAAAACTCAAAACCGGCCAGATGTGAATTCCAATAGTCGTCATGTCATATCCTGTCATAAATGAAAAGTAACCGCAAGTTGATCTGTTGTAATAAAGCAAGTTACGCCATTAGCTCTAAAAAGTTAAGTAGGTACTATAACAAAAGTTGAGAAAGCTCTTTAATATGACCCAAATGAGTTGAGAAGTCTCATTACGTCAGATCACCGTCTAAAGTCTAGGTAAACTTAGGTTATAAAATTAACAGCCTTCCATAGAAAGTGATATTACTTTGTAACCAGATTAACCAGAGTCCTGAGCTGTACGAGTTACGCGATAAGTTGATAAGTTCTATCTTGTCTTGTCTATTTTTAGTGTAGTAACTTGAGTATTGAATGGAAATGACATTTATACACTTGAAGCGAATGGTGCTCGCTTTCTGATCTGGACTCCTGCCAAAAGTTTGCACGAGCTGTTTGGACAATAATGTCATAATAATCTCGTTTAGACCGATAAAAGATGAATGACAAAGTGTACATTCGTCTTTTAAGAACGATACCAATATCACCCATGATGTTGTAGTTTGTTTCCAAGGTATGTGTACTATTATTATTGAAGTGAAAACTTCTTTTAGCGCGGTACGCATTTTAGATGAGGTAAAACCTCTGGACTCGCGGCACCGTTACCGACACCGCGAGACGCTGGGCTGCCGCGCTTGCCCCATTTGATTATAAACCTTAATTCACATGTTTACAGTCTTTTTGTAAGGAGAAGTTTACTTAGTTAGGTTCTTTGATATAATGGTGGCAATTCGGTTGGTTATTTTTAAAATTAGGAATAGTCTAAAATATATTTAGTTAGTCATAGCATTTGTAAAACCTATTCGGTTGGTAGCATCTAACTAAATAAGGAACGCTTAATTAAATTATGATAAGTTGGTGTTGGTTGGTTGGTTGGTGGTGCTGTTAAACAGCAGAATACCAAAGTTTCATTTGACAGTCTAAACCTAATTTTAGCTAAAATTAGTTAGGTTGTTGCCAACAGAATTGAGGCCATTATCTACATTCTGAACAAAAAAATCAAAGAATATTAAATACAATTTATAAATAAAATGCAATTCATAACCCAATAACCGAATAACTAGTACCATCTAAAAAATGTCTAACGCGCCAAAATAAGTTTTCACTTCTGTCGGCACTCCCGGAGTGCAAACCGTATTTTTTTTTTTAAATGTTGCTTCCTTGTTAATCTGAACAATAAATATGCCCATATGTTGTTCTTTTGAACTAGTTTTATAGGTTCTATATCTATATTATACTATATATAATTAAAACCATTTCATTCACTCTTCGCATAAACAACATCCTTCATGTCAATTCCATTCTATGCATTCAAAACGTTGCGCCCGTTTTGGAAGCGATTTCAATGGCGCTCCTTTCCTTACAATGCTGGAGTGGAATGGTGCAATGTGGCATTTTCCCGCTGCCATCGCTCGGTCGAGTGCCGCAACCGTGTCAAGTGCTGAGGCGAGTAATTGGAGCGAGTGAATGCGCCTTAATGTTTTTTATTCAAAGGATGTTGATATTCTCAAGTTGCTGCCGCATAACTATTCATTTTCCCAATTTGTTTGTTGCTAAATTAGGTTAAACCAGACCCGCTTTAACCGATTTCAAAAAAAGGAGGAGGTTGAGATCCTCCTCCTTTTTAAAGTCTGTTAAAAAATTGTTTTTTTTATGTTACCTCATAATTCCGTCATTTATGAACCAATTTGAAAAAATATATTTTCATGTGAAAGGATATTCCGATAGGTCCCATAGAAACTTCGGTTTAGTAATTTAGTATTTAAATCAAAATAGCTGAAAAAATCCTGTGACTTTCCAGTGGTGTTTTCGAATTTAAAAAAAATGAAGTATCTACTAATAAGCGTAAAATAATAACTTTTTTAATTTATTTAAAAAACGGTGGAGGTTCTCAATTCGATTATATGTTTATGTTCAATGAAGTCGGTTTTTATTTTGGTTTTTAAAACGTAATTAGGTAATTAAAACTTGGCGGATCATGGTCATGTCATGTAACACACATATTTCGCATATTTTGTATTAGCATATTTCGTCGTTATTTTATTTCTTTTACCTCGCAAGACGTCTGCCTACTTTCTGTCTACACATAGTAAAAGCTAATTCTGCAAGGCGGTCATAAGAGGGCGAGCGGCGCGCCACAGAGGAATACGAAGTGACACTGCTATGACGTAAATCTCAAGTACCCCAGTACGTAGAACTCGACCCTTTTGCCTTTTTGTATTTTTAGACAGGGCAATAAGATACTTTTAAAATAGCTTAAGAACATTTCATAAACGATATTTCAGTTAACTGGCTTGTTTAAATTAGATTACAAAATTATGTCAAAACTTAATCCTGAACTTATACGTGTAACAACTTTAGTATCTGATTTTGGAAACAGATGCTACGGACGGACAGTATCTAGGTGTTGGAAATTCGCCTAACAAACTCTGAAACTTTTTCAACTCTTTCACTTTACTGGCCAGCGGCCGAGGACCTGACTTAGCAACGAGGTTTTGGCTTAAAAAGTTGGCAAGTCCCATTGAAAAACAAGAGCCAAATGGCATATTTGAAAACAAATCAGTTGAAGAACAAAACAGATGATGCTATTATACAAAATGATTGTTAATTGTTATATCCGTAAGTAACATACGCACGATCTTATTTTGCTTGTAACAACATTTTAATTAAAGTAATATTTGAATTTAATTGACCCATAAATTTACATAATTAACATGTAATTGACGTGTTCACGCTTATTTCAGATGCCATGTATGGTGTTGATAAAAACTGCGGAAAGTACTTGAAAAATCAATTCATTTAACAAAAATTTCATTTAAAAAAAAATTAAAAAAAATATATTTTAACTTATTTTAAAGCAATCGATCGAATCAATTTATATTTTAGACAATTTCAGCTAGTCCGGAGAAACAACAGAATCATCCGCACTGTGAGTGTATCAAAAGTGCGAAAGTGTATCAAACCAAATTAATTAATCCAAACCGAAATGCCAATTCTCATGCCATACTCGGCTGTTGTATCGAAGTTTTCAATAAGCGTCAACATAAATTCTGCCCGACGCATTTGAACTTATTGTACCGTATCTATTCGCAAATATTCCAACTGTGCTTTTGTATACCAGCTCACCTGTTCACCTGTGAATAGTTGGTTCACATAGATTTTTCTCGTTCTGTCATAATCAAACAAGAAAATCAACATTCAAATGTTTAATTTATTCTTCCGGTCCTTCGAGCCGGATATTGTGTACCGAATCTTCAGTTAACTTATTATTTTGTGAGCTAACCGTTCTAATAAAAGCTTTGTATTGAAACCCATCATCCCTTGCTTGTTTAATGTTTATATTAGCGAATCGCGAGCTCACAGCCTGCCATATTGTTTTATAGCCGCCAGCTATTCCAAGGGTATCTTCTTTTAATAGCTGTTCCATGGTAATAAATCGTTTTAAATCGGCGATTTGCCTAATGCTCCGGTTTTTATTCATCTGTGTCAGTAGAATAAACTTGAAAGGTTATGCTATTTTACCTCTTATGTTTGCTCCATATTATTATCCGAAATATACAGCATATATTTTCACCTATCTAAATAGTTACCAGGAAAGTGAAGCCACGGGTAGAATAAAAAATAACAACTTAAGAATCACAAAGTTAGAAGATATCCGCAAAAAGGTCCAAATTGCTACCATAAATCTTTTAACAAAATTCCCTAAAGTGCTGTAATGGTAACAAAAAAGGCCCTTTTAAAAACTTATCAAGTGTTTTGTTGGCAAATATAAACCAACAATAGCTGAATATCAGGCCTCGAAGGAAGAGCTCCGCATAAAAAATGCTATATTTTGTATGCTAGACTTTTTGGAGAACCCTGAACTGCGTAAAATATGGAATTCATTACAAGTACCTTTTTTTTGACAAGGAGAAATCTGCTACCAGATTTTCAATGCACTGAGGGATGCAAATGGAATATGTGAGGGTGGCTGTCTTAAAAAACAGAATACTTACTAAAACTCGGTGACCAGCCTCATTGCATGTCAAGGGGCTCCGGGATCTCCATAGGAACGCACCGGTGCCCCTCTGGCAAAGTGCTGCAGCCGCAGGCCATCCCAGGAGTGGCAAGCCACCCTCGCGCACCCTCCCGGTGCTTACGGCAGAACACGTCACACATGTTAACTACCGCCTTCCCCGAGCCCGCGAACGGATAGCCGGGAGCCCTCACTCCGACTACCCACGGACCCAGTGCGCCGCTCGGTCCCACAAGAATCTAAAAGCAACTGCGTATACCGTGCGGCGGGACGTTGGCAAAGGAGATACTATCTCATAAGCCCTGCTGGGTGTATTAACGAAGGAAAATCCCCCTTAGCCTACCTGGGTACATACGACGACATATCCTCGCAATATGCCGCCGCCCGGAGGGCCAATAACGAACAGGCCCCTCAAATCCGTCCGTCAAAGACCCCCAAGATAACTCGGTCCACGGGTCTCTCCGACCATGCCCCGACGCTGTGGATCCCGAGCGGCCGCAAGTCAGAAAAAGACACTGCGAGTTTCACCAACAAGCGAATGCACACCAAGCCCGTTCCCGCTTCACTGCCTTTGGACGTGGTTCGCAGAACTCTGTCTTGCAAGGCAGAGCGCCTTACAAGACAGAGCTCTGCGAGCCATGACCACAAGCCCCTCCCTGAAGCCATGCAGACCTCTCTCCCTGCCTATTCTCACTGTGCCCTCTGCTATTCAGAGGGACACGTGGAGAGATCCTCCGTGTCGGGTTATTGGCCACCGTGCGATACTTCTCCAGCGTACTAGAGAAGTATCCCAAGGTGTTACCAGGATGCACCACGAGGAGGTTTACCGACCTTGCACCCCTCATTTTAAGTACCTATGCCAACTAATTGTCGGGTTTCGGGTACATTTTTGTCTTTGACGGCGGCCATAAACTTTGCATGATTTTTAGGTAAAAATATTAATCTAACTGTGTATAAGTGTATATTGAATACGTACATAGTTTTTGGGACCCGCAACCACGATACCGAGTTCTTGAACTGTGTCAGGGTATTGGAAGGTATCAACCGGATTTATATCTGGATGACATATTGGTTGTTTTTTATCGCACTGTTGTCATGTATTTATTTATATATTATTTCAACTGTAATTTTTAAAACTTCATAAATAGTTTTCTACACACCACACAATTTTTTACTATTGCTACGCAACCACAATAATTCATAACCTACATTGTCCACGTTCTGCTCGCTCTCGTTCAGGTTTTGGCTGAAAATCTGTGTTTTTGCTTTTAAGCAAAAAATTTCACTGAGCCGTGGCCTATTTGTCACGCTGCAGGACACACAAACTTACCTACACTAAGTTATTTCTAAGTAGGTTTTATTATTAGGTTTTTATTATTAGGTAGGTAAGATTATTTCTAACTTACTTTTTGAAATTGTTCGTTTGTTTAATTGTACCTTCTTATGTTTAAAATTGTATATCTATGTAAATTGTATATGTGTCTGTAGTACCAAATATTTTTTTTATCTTTCTATCTGTACCCGAGGCTATACTTAAAGGAAAAAGTCTTAGCAGAATGTAGAGGCCATTGTAGAAAGTCCAATTAGAGATAATAAATAATAGCTGCGGATGATGTTGGCTTTAAAAAAAATCTTGTCCACAGACGTAATCGGCTAGCCTAGTCTTCCAAACGGCCACAAGACTGATCCTGTGATACAACCGCCTGCTGCTGACAATAACACGTACAAGCTTTATGGAGACACCCACACTTCTCTAAGGATATTTATCTAAAGTAAGTGACAGCAACGCGGGCTTCTGGTCAATACCAATACGTTACCAATCAGACGTTCATAAATTATGGCCTCTGGTATTACCACCTAGAATGTTATTATCTTGGAATTGGCTGTGGATGATGATGATAATAAGGGTGGTCTGGTCTCCAGGTAGGGGTGGTCCATGCCCCACGCGGCGCCAGCCACTGCCATGTCGGCAACGCCGCGCCACCCGCACTTCTACACCGTCGAGGTCGGCGACACTCGCTTCACCATCCTCAAGCGTTACCAGAATTTGAAACCCATCGGCTCCGGAGCGCAGGGCATTGTTTGGTAAGCTACATTTGTAACATTTGTTGGTAACACTTTCCGTGGATGTGTTTGTGGCCAATGTTTTTAAAGCTACTACAAGTTGAAGACTACGATACTATATGGTAAGTTTCATTATTGGTATACGAGTCTTCTTTCGATTATGATTATGTGTGTCGTTGTCTATTGCTCCAGATGCTCCAGATGATTGACTGCAGATTCGAATTCAAACAAAAGTGATTTCAATGTTTGGGTCTTTTTTTATGACTTTCAGCAAACGCAATTTCAGTCCCAAATAAATCTGATAATACATGGATATAAACTTCGTATCGTCTGTAATCAAATAATATCTAAATGCGATATCCCAAGAACCTTCTCACTTATATCTCTTTTATTGCCATTATATCACAGGGTATATCGGGTATCGTACTAAAGTTTTCATTGTATATTCTCATGCGTCGACATAATATTCTTATCCTTGTAATGTTATGTTCTTTTATACACTTCTACATAAGTTTACAAACAGCATGCATAGGTATACCAACGACGACATACTTAGTTCAGTATTATACATATCTATTACTTTGTCATCATTCTTTAGTTGCACGCACTTATTTCTGCATGTCTATTATGCACATCCATGCCACACTACACTCCAATAAAAAAACTTAAAGCTGTGGAAAAAGTTTTTACCAATATAGTATTATTTATTAAGTAGGTTGTTTACCTACCAATGTTTTTTTTTCACCGCCTTGGCACACGCAGTAGATGCGTACATCACCACACCAATATAATTTGTTTCTTTTATAGCTGATGGAGTTTTGATTAACCAGTAGACATGGTTCCATATTACTCAGTCACTCTCGGGGACACTGTGTTCACTGTGCCGACGCGGTACACTGAGCTAGTGGGCCGCGGCGCGGGCGCACAGGGGATGGTGTGGTAAGGACGCGCCGCCATTTTGTGTGGTCATCGCGGTAAAATGGCGGCCTTGTTATGCATAATGGCGGGCGCTTTGATTGTTGCCTATGCTTCCAAAACTAACCACATTCCTTCTGATGTTTAAATAATACTTTATGACGTTTTCTAGTATGTTTATTATTAATACACTTGAAGCGGCGCGTTTATGCGAATCTGCACGCATGAAACTAAACTTTCCACCGAACAATAAATGGACAGGCATTATTCAGTTACTATTATTTACCTGTATTACTTGTACCTACCTAAATAATAACTGAAGGAACAGAAATTATTCAGATAAAATATTCCGTGTGGGAAAAATATAATTATGTTGTTTTCTTAACGTAAACTCGAGTTTTGTAATATTATGGTCGTTATTATCATAATATATGAGCTATATTGAATTAAAATAGAGCTATGGCCACAGCCTGTCCATTAACCTGATCGAAGAATATAACAGTGAATGACAATCGATACCGTAATAACGGAATATTTGCCTACTTTAAGAATACGCTACCATTAGTGACTAACTACATAATAATAGTGTATGTCTAACATTATCCAAGGCATATTCAGAAGCTTTCAAAGCTATTCATAATATGCATTCACTCCACTGCTTTGGTGGTGGTAAAATACATAAAACAGTTCTGAATAAGCCCTACCAAGTATATAACTACCAATTTATCTCGCAAAACCTTCATATCAAAATCATTCAATCATATCATCCTGGATGGCTTTTAACTACTCGTATGTATCAAATCTATATTTTTATTCGTGTTTAGGGTTCCGTAGCCAAATGGCACGGAACCCTTATAGATTCGTCATGTCTGTCTGTCTGTCTGTCTGTCCGTCCGTATGTCACAGCCACTTTTTTCCGAAACTATAAGAACTGTTGAAATTTGGTAAGTAGATGTATTCTGTGAACCGCATTAAGATTTTAACACAAAAATAGAAAAAAAAAACAATAAATTTTGGGGGTTCCCCATACCTAGAACTGAAACTCAAAATGTTTTTTTCATCAAACCCATACGTGTGGGGTATCTATGGATAGGTCTTCAAAAATGATATGGAGGTTTCTAATATCATTTTTTTCTAAACTGAATAGTTTGCGCGAGAGACACTTCCAAAGTGGTAAAATGTGTGTCGTCGTCGTCGTCCCTGTGTAACTTCTAAAATAAGAGAATGATAAAACTAAAAGAACTAAAAATACTAAAAAAAATATATGATGTACATTACCATGCAAACTTCCACCGAAAATTGGTTTGAACGAGATCTAGTAAGTAGTTTATTTTTAAATTGTAAACCGCAATTTACCTTACATTCAATCAACTCAAATATAAGAATTAAAAAAAAACATTTAATTTCATAAACATAAACCTTATGCATAAACCGTGAACCATTATTTTCTAATAATAAATCTGTTATAGGTGCCTAAGTAAATAATAATTATAATTGGCGCGGGGCGTGGCTTGATCGGTATCGCTCAGATGTACAAACAAAACTTTCATGGAGTTCATAAACAAAAATGTTTTTTGCAACAACAATATGCCAACATTACTTTTTGGAGGCTTCAACGAAGATTTTCTTTGTATACTGTCATTCATGCAGAACGCTGGAAACAGGACGTTATTACCACCTTGTCCAACTACGCGAGGAAGCACACAAATTGATAATATTTTTGGAAATATTTCTTGTCAAACTGGAATATATATTAACTTGTTTAGCTATCACAAGCCTATATGGGCTCGCAGATCTAAATCCCATCATTATAATGTTTACTTATCAATAACTTAATTTAAAAAATACACTATTATTAAAACATTGATCAAAGTTACAACGAACTACAAGAACTTGTATATTACTTGCTGCTACGGAACCCTTCATGGGCGAGTCCGACTCGCACTTGGCCTCTTTTTTATTATTCATGTACCTATATGATTTAAACGTTGTCCATTGTACATTGTATTTCAGAATGTAAGGTCTATAACTAGACATCTCCTGTCCCTTCTAACTATTGAGGTTTCTGTTACAGTGCCGCGTACGATACAGTAACACAGCAGAATGTGGCCATCAAGAAGCTATCAAGGCCGTTCCAGAATGTGACACACGCGAAGCGAGCATACCGCGAGTTCAAACTGATGAAACTCGTCAACCATAAAAATGTGAGTTTGCTATAAAACTAACAGACCACAATTTAGCCTACACGCCTCTAAATATCTTTAACGATAATAATGTTTGTTGTTGCACGTCTTAATTATCTTGCAGTACTTAACTGCAAATAATATAACATTGATATAAACATTCTCACAGACACATATCCAAATGGAAACGCTCAAGATTTATATCAAGTTATAACACTCGTACGCGCTCTAAATTGTAAAAGTCGTCAACACACCACACACTGAAACGATAAAATTGCACGAGTTCACAAACTGCTTGTTGGGCGCCATGTTGTATTAATGGCGCCCAACGTGGGACTTTGGTAATTTTGTTATATCAGCCGTCTGCGTCTGTCTTGTGGACTGCAATAACTTTTAAATGACAGAAATTAAAAATAATATTCTCACAGGTTCACACTGATTCTATACTCGAAAGTTTACAGATTTATATCGTAGAGTTGGGTAGTAATGCAAGTTCTTAACCCATATATGAAGGTTTGGGTTTGTGAAATGTTGTTTTTTCCATTATCATTCGGTACTTCAAAGTTTTGTATAATTAAATAAGTACCAATATACTTATTATAGGTTACTCACTGGTACTTATTTTATTTCAAAACCCAGATAATCGGTCTCCTAAACGCGTTCACGCCCCAGCGGAGTCTCGAGGAGTTCCAAGATGTGTACCTGGTGATGGAGCTGATGGACGCGAATCTGTGCCAGGTCATCCAGATGGACTTGGATCACGAGCGGATGAGCTACCTGCTGTACCAGATGCTGTGCGGCATCAAGCATTTGCATTTAGCTGGGATTATTCATCGGGTATGTTTATAGTCTGTAAGCAGCCATGTAAGCAGGTACATATTTCGATTAGTTTTAGGGCTTTTTCAGATTCTAGCTTTAAACGTTTCTTTAACTGGTCGTCACTCGACCACTCGTGCTAGGTAAACTAACATAACATAAATCAACAAACAATTAGAAATATTAGTACGTAGGGTATTAACAGCTTTCGATAAGACTGCCTTTTTCGACAAATAGTCAGTTTACAGGCTACAAATTTCCATTGTCCCTACAGGATCTAAAGCCATCCAATATAGTTGTGAAGAGTGACTGCACCCTGAAAATCCTGGACTTCGGCCTCGCGCGCACGGCTGGCACTACATTCATGATGACTCCTTACGTCGTCACCAGATACTACCGCGCACCAGAGGTAATATATTACTTATTTGTAAGGTTAAAGGTTTGTGATTTCGTCATTGCATTTAATGAAGAAAAGTGTTGCCGAAATGACATATTTGCATTCACTCGACCTTTAATTCTGTCGTCCTCAAGGCTCTCGGTAATTAGAGATGTGTCAAAGTAAAACAGTCTTAAAGTCTTAATCTAGAACTGCAATACATAGTAAGCCCATAGATCCTCGATCAGCACGCAGTTTTCTGCAAGTAAAATTGTATGGTTCCAGGTAATCCTCGGCATGGGCTACACAGAGAACGTGGACATCTGGTCCGTGGGTTGCATCATGGGTGAGATGATCCGCGGAGGTGTCCTGTTCCCCGGGACAGATCACATCGACCAGTGGAACAAAATCATCGGTCAGTTCATCTGTCTAATTTACATTCACTTGTACAAAAAGCTTAGAAATCAAGCCAAACGGCATTAATACTACCCGAGTAACACATTGGTAGTCCTGCCTTAGTTCTTTATATAAAGGAGCTTTATTTAATTGCGCGATCACTGCTGTCAAGCATCAATCGTAATTTCGACTAACTAACTTTCGACATACGAGTAATAAGGCAGCGGCTGGTTTCCGTGATATAGGATTTCTTACTTTTTAGCATTACTTGCCAGCATCACGGAGCAGTACTCCGTAATATCCCTGTTGATCAGCAGAATACGGTGATAATAAATATTGAATGATTGACAGAGCAACTAGGCACGCCGTCGGCTGCGTTCATGGCTCGCCTGCAGCCGACCGTACGTAACTACGTGGAGAACCGGCCGCGGTACGCCGGCTACAGCTTCGAGCGACTGTTCCCCGACATACTGTTCCCGTCGGACAGCAATGAACATAACAGGCTCAAGGTACATATCACTTCTGACATCTATACACTTGTGTAATTAACTGGTGACATTAATGTACACGAGCATTTTAATGTAACCACATTTCACTCATGAAATTAACGAATATCAATACTCAAAGCCATCAATATTCAAAGTTAGGCTCTCAGTTGCTTGATAACGTGGCATTTATAAATATCTGACCAATTAAAAAACACATGTGATCCGGTCGGTATCAGCTCTATCGTGATCATGTCCTCTGCCATAGTATCGATATCGTAAACTTTTTTTCTTCTTACAATGTCACTAGTTATTTCGATCCTTTTTTACAAAAAAAGGATTAATAATTCTACTCTAACACCACAACGGGTAATACTTACAATAATTTTCACTCAAAACGGGATATTTACCATGATATGTGACTTTATCTCGTAATCATGGCGCATGAAACTGTGCCGAAATATCGGGAAGCAGAAAAACTTGTCATGTTAAATATTCCGTTTTCAGTGATAATTATGTTAAAAACCATAATAGTTTCAAATGTTGTACTTACAATAACTTCAATTTGAAAACGAAACATTGATTTCGACGAACATTACAATACAAAGATGTTTTCGTCGAAATCGGTTTGCCGAGTAGAGGCCAGTAGGGATGCACTGTCGGGTGATGAGATGTAACGAGTGTGGTTTGCCCAGGCGTCCCAGGCGCGGGACCTGCTGTCTCGGATGCTGGTGATCGACCCGGAGCGGCGCATCTCTGTGGACGACGCCCTCGTGCACCCCTACATCAACGTGTGGTACGACGAGGGGGAAGTCAACGCGGTGAGTATCACGACAAAATTTACACCACTCATCTTGTTCTCGTGTAATCATTAGATCTTTCGAACCGATGTGATGAAAGGGTTAGTGTGCAGTAGAAGCTTCTTTCGTGCACTTGGCACATGTCTTAAATTTTTTTAGGTTCTAAGACATGCTGGTTTCTTTATGATGTTACTACAGCATTTAGCATCATTTTCACAAGGATTTAGTTATGCTAGGTCGCGACTAAGTAATTGTCGACAGTAAAGAAAGGAAATAGCTAGGTTGTAAAGATCACCAATAAAGTTATAAACCAAAATACCACGAGAGCCCTATCTAGGTTCAGAACAGAACGGATCTCTCTGAAGAATAAGGAAACATTGTACCGGCTAGAATCTTTCATTGGATACCTCATCCGATCCAGCCCCGACGTAGGTTGCAGACCCGAACGAAGATCAAGTCGCGCCTCTCCGCAACATTTATGGTCCTTCGAGCAAGATCGCGAGAAGATTGAATGGTACGAACAAAATCGCCGAGACACTGCAGATCGGAGAAAGGGGATTCGACCAATGACACAACTACCACCAGAGGCTGGTCTCTCAACACGCCACAATCGACGGAGACCGAATGGCAGTTCCTTCGATATCGATGTAGTCATCGACGTTAATTGGGACTTCCACCGCCATCAGTGTCATTCTAGTGCCTGCTGCCCCGACGCATGAGAGGACTACGCGTGCCCCAGCGGCAGCCCGTATCGCTATCCGCGACCGCTAGGAAAGATCAACTCACGTGGAACATTAGGTGGAATAGACCACGACTTACCTGGAACTAAACCGAGCGAGGCCTTATGAGCCGAAGAAGGCTCAGAGCATGCAAAAAGTTTAAAGAAGCCACTTAAAGAGACGGATTTAGAAATCACATCTCGGGTTTTCTGGTCCGACTCTACCACTACGCTTCAATGGACACAGGCTGATCTACAGAGCCCACAGATTGGCCGCAATCGAAGAAGTTACGAAGCCAAGAGATTGGATATGGGCACCAAGGACAATCCTACGGACGATGTAACAAAAATGCGCCAAGAAGCCGAGAGAACAGCTAGATGGTCCGTCGTTCCGTCATTCCTTTACCTGCCGAAATTCGAATAGCTGGTGAAGATTTAACAAAAGAAGAAACTAA
Organism: Lampropteryx suffumata; assembly: GCA_948098915.1. Lineage (NCBI taxonomy): Eukaryota > Metazoa > Arthropoda > Insecta > Lepidoptera > Geometridae > Lampropteryx > Lampropteryx suffumata. The sequence goes on along the minus strand of OX402564.1, from coordinate 1,063,832 downwards.
TCTGGAAGAAAATATGAAAGAAACTAGCGCCACCGTCAGAACAGAACGGAAGACGAATCTGCCCGACCCGAACAAATAAAGCACGTCGACTCGCCTACTGCGTCTTACAACGAGAATGTTTATGTTCGCGTCCATGTGCCGGAGCAAGGAATCGAGAACAGAGAAGAAGCAATAAAAATGACTGCTGCCTCTGACGCCCGAACTTTTAAAGAAAGCTGAATGTGTCCTTATTCCCATGAGTCAAAACGGAGCGTTCGAGAAAGAGATCGAAAACTTGAAGAAAGGAAAACCAGTCGAGAACGCAAGCCGGCTGAAGGGGATGTCGACGTCGACAAAGATGGAATCCTGCGTCTCAACAGCCGAACGATGAAAATAAGCAATCATGAAGCGAGAATGCTGCCCATCCTGGACGGAAGAAGCCGCGTACCGCAGCTTATGATAGAACACTGCCATCACCGTCTGCACTTCGGTAAGCCTTAATGTAAGCTTCGACCTTGTCGACAGGACTCGCCGGAAAGAATCAGTACCTGCGGTGTCGGTTCGGTTGCAGGTGCATAACGGCTGGCATCGAGCCGGGCTTGGAAGGAGCCTCTGAGGCGCACTTTAATCCTTTCACTACACTGGTTAGAAATAACTAGTGACACGTTAAGAAGAAGATCACCGTCTGCATCATGAAAACCACGCGACGGTAATGAGAGCCTGGGAGAGGATGGTGCGGTCGGTGAAGCTTGTGCTCGCCGCCATCCTCAGAGAAAAAGCCCACAAGAAGAGGTTCTGCACACGCTCCTGACAGAAATAGAGCACACGGTAAATTTACGGCCGCTGACTCACCTTAGTACCGATCCAGAAGACGAAGAGAGCCTACTCCTAACCATTTCTTGATGGGGGGGGAGATTCTGCGGGACGAACCTTCTAGGACAGTTTGAAGAATCTGAGCTCATTGGAAAACGAAACTGAAAAACGGCACAGCGACTGGCAGACCACTTTTGAACAAGGTGGCTAAAGGAATATCTACCAACCCTCATACCGCGGAAGACAGACGGCCATCAGACCTTACGATTTAAAGAAGATGACGTAGTTATCATCGCAGATTCATCGCTCCTGCGCAACACTTGGCCGCGCGGAGTGATCGAGAAAACGTTCCCGGGACCAGATGGCAGAGTTCGAGTGGTGAACCCATAGCGGCGTAATGTAGTGACCAGTTTCGAGACTCATCCTGGTACTATCCAAGAAAACGTCGCATATAGAAAAAGAAGTACCCTAGATTATTTCATTGAATATCTAATCCGATCCAGCCCCGACGTAGCAGAGGCAGAACCGAATGAAGATCAAGCCGCGCCTCTCCGTAACACTTACGCTAGTCGCATAATATGATTTGTAACGTCTGACATTTCACCTTAGTAATAAACAACATTAACATTATATCCTAAATTAGTTTATATATACAACACTTCGTACACAACCCTGTAGGTTAAGCGCACATTTCTGTTTCCCTTTCTCTTTTATGTAACAAACACACACACAGTTGGCTGACAGTGCCAACCTGGAGAAAAATGGGTCAATACCATCGGTCGGCACATCCTTCTTTCTTATCGTGTCATTAATTATTTTCAACAAGTGCGGTAAAAGGATAAAAGTGCGCCTCTGAGGTTCCTTTCGTGCACTTGGCGCAAGTCTGAAATTTTAAGTTCTACGGCATGCCCGGTTTTCTCACGATATTTTCCTTCACCGTTCGAGAGGACAGGTATAGCGCACATACATTTTTCACTAAAAATCCATCGATGCATGACCAGATTCGAAACATCGACTTTAGAAACCGCCGGTGCTCTCCGGTTACACATCGATATAAAAGAAGCAAGAAGGGTGAGCTATGTGCGTTGTTGCAGCCGGCGCCGGCGTCGTACGACCACAGCGTGGACGAGCGCGAGCACACGGTGGAGCAGTGGAAGCAGCTCATCTACCAGGAGGTGGTGGAGTACGCGCCGCCGCCGCCGCGCGCCGACGCCCGCGACCTGCGCGCAGGTACCGTGCGGCGGAGGTGGCGGGGCGGCGGAGGTGGCGGGGGCGGCGCGCGTCCCGCTCCTTCCTTTGTTACTCGCCGCGCGCCGGGAGGTTCACACCCGCCTATACGCCTATTTATACGTTTTGACATGTTTAGACGCTGGCCAATTTCTGGATTTTTATCTGTTTATGACGCGCGCGCGTTCGGAGATTCGTAGGTGGTTCGTATCCGGCTCGAAGGACCAAACGTAGTACTTTGAATCCGACGTTAAAGTTAAAGTTATTCAATACAATATTATGGCATTCAAAACCGGGCGATTGACCTCATCCAGTCTTTTCTATCCACTAGAGTTCAGAAAGTTGTCGTGGATGGTGAGAGGTCTTCAGGGCCAATTATTAATATAGGGGTACCGCAGGGTTCGATATTTTTTAAGCCTTATTTTATTCCTAGTTTACGTTAACGATTTACCTTTTTTGTATCTAGTTTTATTAGCGACTTTAATTTCAAAAGTTCATAGAGCTAAATCCAGTATTGGAAATAACGTAAATGAATGAAAAAATTATATATAAATAAAATGAAAAGAACTAAAATTTTTAAATTCTCTTTGCCAAATTTAATTCATATCCCAAACAACATTGAAATGAATCAAGAGGCAAGCTCTTTTTTGTATGATCCATCTTATAAGTAGCTTAACTACGAAAAACGAATCCTAGATTACAGTAGTTTATTTCAAATTTGTCAGTTAACTGTCTGAGGGCAGATCAATACGAGGCCATGCATTCTTATCAATAATATAGTCATTTATATTATTAAAAGCTGGGGTTAATGGGCCTACTTTCTAGCTGAGGGGAGTTGTAGAAATGCAATTACAAACAATTACAATTGCAAAAAAAGGCAATGCAAAGCTACGCTAAATTAAAAATAAAAAATTTCACTCAAAACATAGCTCGTAGCTCGTTAGCTCGTACCTCGTACAGATATAAATTACGAGGATGACGTTAAGCGCACGCGTCCGATAAACGAACCACGAAATTGATTTAAATTCGAAATAACGATTGGGTTCATGAATCCAGGTTACATAGTTTGTTGTGAGGTTATTCGAAAACAAACCGAAGCGTAAGGCGCTTGGTTTCGCTTCTGAAACTTACTTAAATCTTGGTTCGGAAAGTGAGTAAAGTAACCCGGTAAGTATAACAAAACTCAGGATGATTTTCCTTTCGCGCTGAACCTCCTTGGCCGAGAAATAACCAAAAGGAACGAACGGGACACGGTCTGTCGTTGCCGCCAAAAAATATTATACATTTAATTTAAATTCATATATGTACCTTAATTCTTTTATTATTTACATAATTCATATGTAATATCAACATTGTTATAGGCCTTACTTTGATTAATAAGTAATAACCATTGCTTAATCGATTTATGTAAGACCTATCGGAATGCGAGTACGATAATTTAATAACTTTTTTTTAAAGCCTGGATACTTGTCTTTTGGCCTTTTTATAGTCAATTTTTAATAACTAAGTAATCAAGTGTTGCAAGCGTACTATTTCTAATCCTACCAAATTATTATGCTTGACATAGGTACTCGAAGTTTTGTTTTTTTTTTATTTTATTCCTTGGCTATGGTTTATGTTGAAGAAAACTTATTTGTTATTTTATATTTCAGGTATCAGCTGAGGTATCCGCCGAGATCTAATCCAAGGGTATTATTTATAGTGCAAGGACAATTTTCTGCGCACTGCACTAAGTATTGTGTATTACGCTGAACTGGTGTTAGCCGCATTGTGAGGCTTACAGCTGAAAGTGATCCAATATTACCTTGTTAACATACAAATAACCGGTGTATATATTAATCATGGAAATGTTATGTGCAATAATTGTCAAAATTCAAAAAAGTGCAAATATTCAAAGGTATTTGACACGTTCATTTTCTTGTGCGCATATTTTGAAAGTGAATGGATCAGATACTTTGATACAGATTAGGCAGCATCAACTCGTAGCTGTAGCTGACATAACAAATATTATACCTACTTTGTTTGTATCATTTGAAAACCGTTATCACTTTATCTTGTAGTTTCTTCCTGTTTCTTATGAATACATAATTAGTTGTAAGTTTTCATTGAAGTTAATCTGTTATGGAACGCTTTGATATTAAGCTCAACGGTTTCGAAGATCGGTTCCTATACCCTGCCCCGTTTCACATGAATTTTGAAACTTAATTTGCATTAAGGAGTGCCTTTTGCGAATTGCTAATAAAGTTGGTGATTTCCGCTTGTGGACTGACTTTGATATGTTTGGATATATTTGTAAAGTGGACATTTTAATAAATGAATGATAAATTATCCTATTGAAGCATGCAATATTTTTATCAAAAGACTTACGTTTTATTTTGTACATTGAATTATTTTATTTCTTTTAATTATATGTTTATAATATCGGTATTGAGCTTAGGTATGTTAATGTAAATTATGTTTTTATATCTCTCGTGCAATCAATATATATTAAGCTATGGAATAATTTAGTTTTGTAAAATTTTGCAAATTCACTTTGCCCCCAATTGCCAACAATACAGTGAATTTTCTAAACGAATTTTGAGCACAGTGCCATTAACGATCTATTGCCATAGGTAGGTACTTATCACTTTTAATATTACTTACTTCATTACCGACTACCTAGGTACATAGTGGGTATGTTGTGTAGCAATTATCTGGATCTGCAATTATTGAGTATGAACCATTCTTGAAGATATTGTTCAGCCATTCGCATCGTCAAATAGTTTGGATTTCGTGATGTTCTAGTTTTTTGTAAGTAGAACTTAGTTACGATGTTGATAATACTAATGTATTGGCCGCGAGGCAGTAGTTATGTAAGTATTTCTACATAAGTAGTCTCTTTTAGGTCGCCTCACACGTTGCTGCCGAGGACTAATCTTAAATACGTAAATTAACATCGGAGTTCTCGTATACGTAGTTCATAAATGCAGATGATAATAAGTACTTGTAGTATTACATTAGGTACTTAGGTACGCGAAATGTTCTTTGAATGCGGCGGATTCATTGGGAGATAGACGATTTCGCAAATGCATTTACTTTCAATAAAATTTGACATGCTTTATTTTGTTTTTCTAGTTTTCAACGTGTGAGAGATGTCGTAGGTTACCCTCACTAGGTGATAAAATATAAATATTAATAAAATAAGGATAATAATGAATGATAGTCTTATCGGACGGTTTCTGAATATAGCACAATTTATTAGCTATAGGATAAAAGCTGGGCGGCTAACATGTTTGTGATGTGCGCGAGTCGTTTTGTCTAAACCATTAAAATTAATACGAAAGCAATAATACATACGAGTACATCTTGATAGTTTCCTGAGCGATCAAAGCATTCGAATCATTTTTATTCGGAGTCAACATATCATTGACAACAGATGAAGTCGTTTCGGGATATTATCATTCCCAAAACGTTACGATGCTATGATCGCTCGGTCGTAGTCTTGTTTTATTTTTGTTCCATAGTAAATTAAGGATATAAATGTAAAAAGGCTCGTGTCAATTTTGTATCACACAAGTCACAACTTGAGCAAGAATTCAATATAGTTGTTGCTTAAATATATGATTTAACAATGAAATGAGTTATGGAACAAAAGTGAAAACAATGTATATAGTATCTCTTTACGAGTATGTAACCTTAGAGCATCCTGTTTATCACTATAGTAAATAAAATCACAACTGTACGTCCAAAATGTCCATTTATACGTTAAAGTGTACCTAATACTAATACAAATTACATTAATGTAATCTTTAGAATGTATTTTAGTACTAGCACTTGATAAACAAGGTGTTACGGTAGTCGCAATGTTAACGCAAGCCGCGCGGCTTCTCTAGCGATATAAATACTTGAGTTAAAACTTCGATGACTATCTTTTAACAACTTATTTTTACTGTACACGTAAGTTATTTCATATTTTAACTGAATAAATCAAAATGGTTATTAAGAAATTTGTTTGATTTTTAGATCTATGCCTACCTATTCCGGTTAGAATGTGATAAATTTTGTTATGGTTAAAACCCGCTGACTCAAACCGGGGTCGACCATGAAGCGACATTCCGAAATTACGGACCGTAATTTCGGCAAATTCCTACCATAAAATACATTTATTCCGTTTTCGGTCCCGAAAACGGCACGTGACAATCCGTCATTATAATGCCTACCATGAAGCGTCCGTACCAACGAAGTGACGGCAGTTTGACAACACTTCTTTAGTGATTTTAACCTCCAATTTTACGAAAGCTCAAGAGCTAACTTTTTACTTTCGTAAGTATCAATTTTAGTGTTTAAATGGACAAAAAAGTTAAATCGTGATTGTGTTGAAATGTTAAAGTGTAAAACGTGTTTTAAATGAACTATTTGATGTTATTATCATCTATAACATTTCTAAAATAAGCCTACCTGCTTGCGTACGAGTCAGTCCTAGTTTGAAACCTATTCTAGTCTAGTGACAATGGCGAGATTAGCATTGATTTTTAAAGTATTAGACGATGAAAGGCATAAATACAAAAAGTATATGGACATGGTTTAAATGCTCCGAACCTCTCACCAGAAGACATCAACAATGAACTCTTCCGGCAGCCTTTGCTCGAGACAATCAACTACTGCAGCCCTGAAATAAGGTCGAAGAGCTACGGATGTTTTGATTCAATTACTTGGGTCTAGAGCATCATAATAATAAATCAAATACTTTTATTAGTATGTACCTAGTTATTATTAAAAACTATTAAGATAATAAAAAGTTCATAATGTGCAATGTTTTTATTTTTCTCAAAATGTTTGTGTGCTGGCCTGCACTGCTCTGCACAGCTCCTGAATAGTATCCCGGATGAGGGACTTTGGCCTTCTTAGACCACTCATAGGTCACAGAGGGCCAGATTGGGCTCAAGATTGATCCGTCATTTACCGGGCGTAGGCTTCTCCTCGGGACTGAATGCGGAACTAGGCTGAAAAAAAATTACACATTTGACAATGAAATACACAATCCATATTAATATTATAAATTCAAAAGGGTCTTTGTCTTTTGTTACCTTTTTACAGCTAAAGGGCTGAACGGATCTTGATGAAATTTATTTATTTATTTATTTATAAAAAGTACTTACACTATTTTTACAGGGGCCCCTAATGCAATAGTGTAAAGAAAAATAAAAGAATTAAAACAATTAAACAATGAACATGAACTTAAAAATTTAAAGATACACATTAACATAAAATTCTTCAATTAATAACATTGAATTACATAATGTCAAACCAAATGTGAAAATGTCAAAAATAAATACCGTAATGTCAAATAAAAGAAATAAAATAAAAACTTGTTAATCAATATACAATGTCAAATAATTTCACAATATACGTAAATATTCTTCAATTAATAAATTCAAATTACATAAAGTCAAACCAAATAATATATAAAAATTCGTCAATCAATATACCATGTCAAATAACTACACTAACTACACAATGTCAAATCTAATTATAATAGCACAGAATAAATAACAGAGTCCTGCGACATTCGCTCAGAGAGCAGTAAAAAAGATCGACACTCTCCGCTACTAGATTGAGCGTGTGGATGGAACGCGTTAGAGGTGCCTTATTCAGGAGGTTGGTCCTTCCTCTTGGTACAGCCAATAGGGCGGGCCGCCTCCGTCGGTGCACAAACTCATCCGGCACATTTAGCCGCAATTCCTCTAAAATGCCTGGGTTGGCGATCATCCCACGAAGTATCCTAACCAAATACAGAGCGAGCGCTGCATCTCTCCTCACCTCCAGTTTGTTGTATCCAACCATGCCTATAACAAACAAGGTTGGATACATCAACGGGAAGAACGGATAGATGCCGGAAATCTTTATGTATAGAAATCTGGTAAATTTGTTTTGAATGCGCTCCACCATTTGACTGTACTTGGCCTCCTGTGGTGCCCATACCGCAGCATTGAACTCTAAATGGCTTCTCACCAATGCGTCGTATAGAGTCTTTACTGCTTTAATATTTGTAAAGTTGTTCGTCTGACGGAGTACAAATCCTAGGGTCTTAAATGCCTTCTTGCAGATGTTAGCCACATGTACACGGAAATGCAACTTGTCGTCGAGGCGAACCCCCAAATCCCTCACCGAATCGACTCTCTTCAACTGTGAACCCTTCAACTGGTAATTGTGGTGGATTGGCGTTTTCGCTCTACTAAAAGTTATGATGGAACACTTACTGACGTTGAACTGTAGTTCTTTCATAGCAGTCCACTCTATCACTCTGTCCACGTCACGTTGAAGGCGTTTACAGTCCTCTTCGTCTTTTATCGGTAAGAGTAACTTGAGGTCATCCGCGAACAACAAGCATTTCGCGTCCTTGACTACTGTCGGGAGATCGTTGACCATGATAATGAACTCTAGAGGCCCCAAATTGCTTCCCTGGCTCACTCCAGTTAAGGTAGAGTAAGGCTCCGATTTGCATCCCGCGTAGTCGACGTATTGCTGCCGGTTCTTCATGTAGCTTGCGATTTTCTAAAACAAGCCTACGTGCTTATGTACGAGTCAGTCCTTGTTTGATATCTATTCTAGTCTAGTGACAATGGCGACATTGGCATTGATTTTTAAAGCATTAGACGATGAACGGCATAAATACAAGAAGTATATGGACATAGTATAAATGCTCCTAACCTCTCACCAGAAGACATCAATAATGAACAACCTCCATGGCAGCCTTTGCTAATGCTTTTGCTTGAGACAATCAACTACTGCAGCCCTGAACTAAGGTCGAAGAGCAAGGGATGCTTTGATTCAATTACTTGGTAGACCCAAGAGCATCATAAAAATAAAACTAAATTATTTTAAATCATTTTTTTTTATTAGTATGTACTTATTAATAAAAACTATTAAGATAATAAAATGTTCTCTGTGCAATGTTTTTATTATTCTCAAAATGTTTTGGGTGCTGGCCTGCACTGCTCTGCACAGCTCCTGAATAGTATCCCGGATGAGGGCCCTCTGTAACCACTCATTGCTCCTCAATAGCAAAGAGATGCGTGCACAAGATTGATCCGTCATTTACCGGGCGTAGGCTACTCCTCGGCACTGAATGCGAGCTGGGCTGAAAAAAAAAATTACATATATGACAATGAAATACACAATCCATATTAATATTATAAATTCAAAAGTGTCTTTGTTTTTTGTTACCCAGGGGGCGGTTTTATCCTCAGTATATGTTCTTGAGTCTATGATTCACCAAAAACCCTCCTGCGCCAAAAGCGTTCGTGTAGTAGACAGTCCACAGCTTTTATTGGCAAATATTGTTTGTCGGGGCAATCCTGAAATAGTTTTCCATTAATTATCACAGACAAATACTAGGTACGTTATGATTAGGTGGTTACTAGCGGAATACTTACAAGATGTTTATCTTCTGCAATTGTTTAACATTCTTATTGCACACACCCAGAGCATTTAACTCGTCAGTCAGCCAAGCCCACAAATCTCTGGAGTGGTTGTGACTTCCTGCATTCTTCAAGTGACCGAGGACTAACTCTTGTTGCTCTTCCGGTAGGAAGAGCAACAAGAGTTAGTACCTCCCTAGGCACCTATTTGTGTTACAGTAGGACTGTTTATCTAACATTTAAAACACTATGTGAGTTACACTTTCTACGTAAATGCGTACAAAACTTTTCAAGTAATTTACATCGTCATTACTTCTTTGTTCCTTTGACCAACACATCATAAAAATACTATGAAACTTTTTGTGTTCTTGGTTCAAAGTCAAGTCTTTTTGTGTTCTTGGTTGTGAAAGAGACCACAATTTTGCCGATGTTGCGATTTACATGCTTACATTTTTATAAAGTAAATAAAAGTCCTGTGACGTTTTTGCGTGAAATGACATAGGTAAGGATTTATTCGATATTTTAAACTACTTATTTCAAGTGTTCACGAATAACCATATGTCTAATACAAACGAATGGACTTTTTAATATGGTCGGTTCTAGTTCTAGTTCATTTTTTCACACGGTGTATTGTGTACGTTAAAGAACTTCTCATCTTTCATTCAATCACGAAAAGACCCCGAACGAAATAATTAAGTCCGTTGTTACCTCATGGTAGGTATATTTCGTGCGAGTGTCGGACGGATCCGTAATTTCGGATTGCCATCTTCATGGTTGACCTGCTGATTCTAGAATAGAAATAGTATGATGGCTTTTTATTAGGACAACCAGTGTAGCTAAACTCACACATGTAGAAACAAACACACTTAGAAATTAAAGTTATAATTGGTTATAAAGTTATAAAAGAACGTTATGCTGGCGCCTCACATTGGCTATGTTGGCTCCAAGTTATACTGTTGGATCCAACACACCAATGTGAGGATCGATCTTTGAACGTTATTGGATAAAAACGGAACATTGCGTCCAATAGCCAATGCCAACCCGACTTGTGTCGGTTTTTTGTACAAGTTCAAAGGCGAGGGGAGTGAAGTGTGTGGGGGGGCAACTTGGGTCCAACGTCACTTCTCGATCCACACATTGGTTGCATCAGTACGCGCTCTGCCGATGTGAGTGTTGGACGTGCTGCGATATGTTTTCTCCGAACGCCGAGTGGACGAATGAACAAGTGTTGGAGTTCATTGAATTATATCGAGCAGAAGAAGCACTGTGGAATCCAGCTAATAAATACCACAAAAATAAAAATGTACTAGCAGATTCGTGGGAAAGGATTCGAAAAAAGATGTGCGTGGAAGATATGACTGTTGCCGATTTAAAAAAGAAAAAAGAATCTTTGATGACAACTTATAGATATCATCTCAAAAAATACAAAAATTCTTTAAAATCAGGCGCTAGTGCAGATGAAATTTACCAAACCAATTGGTTTGCTTACCAAAGTTTGGATTCCTTTTTGGAGCAGAATTACGATTGCAAACGAACAATAGACACGAAGGTAAGTTTAATAATTCACGCATTTTAATTTCACAATATTTTTATTACAATTGAACCTCTATAGGTAGGTATTAACATATTTTATAGGTAATAGGGGGTGGTGGGGTACATTGATATAATTTCACAATATTTTTATCACAATTTAACTTCGTTAAGTATTCATATTAACATATTACAATATAGGTAATAGGGGGAGATGGGGTACATTGATATAATTTCACAATATTTTTATCACAATTTAACTTCGTTAGGTATTCATATTAACATATAATATAGGTAATAGGGGGAGATGTGGTACATTGATAGCTAATAGGGGGTGGTGGTAGGGGCACATTAATACGCTAGCCTTATTTAATAACTAAGTGTACAATGAAGTAACTCTGGTATTTGTTACTGTTGGTACAAAAAATCAGCAAATTCGTTTCTAACATTTATAGCCGCTGTCGGTGGTCTAACAGGAACTCTCGAAATTGGACGGAATGCATTAGCTTGTTGTTCTTGTTGCATCAAAGTATCCTGACGTAATTCACTGTGTTCTATATCTGGAGAATACATAGAACTAGAAGTTTTACTCCTTAAAAAAAAGTTGTGTAAATAGATACAAGTCAAAGTGACCACTTTTGCTTGTTCTGGCTGTAAGAGCATTGGGACTCTAAACACTCTGAAAACTGATGACATAATGCCAAAGGCATTTTCAACTACAACTCGGCTACCTGATAATTTCTTATTAAATACACTGGTTTTGCTACCATTCGGCGGATTACCAGGAAACGGTTTCATTATTCTATTACTTAGAGCAAATGCGTTATCAGCGAGAAATACAAAAGGGCACGTAGTCGTACGACCAGGCAAACATCTGTCGCTAGGGTAGTTTTCACTTGCGTGTATTTTTTCCTTTAAAGTGCTGTTATTGAAGACCCCTCCATCACTAATTCTTCCTTGGCACCCCACATCAGCATACATAAACGAGTAATCGCTGTCTACAACTGCTAACAAAACAATGCTAAAATAGTGTTTGTAATTGTAATATTCAGATCCACTATGAATAGGAGACTGTAAACGAACGTGTTTTCCATCTAGGGCTCCTAGACAATGTGGGAAATGCCCACGTTCTTGAAACTTGGATGCTTTCTGAAGCCACTCTTCTGTCGTAGAAGGCCACTGAAAAAAAAGTAAACAATATTAATTAATACTATTATTATATATTTTTTTTCTTTTCAGAACAGACAGGAGTCAAGTGAGACCTCAACTAATGTACCAGAAACACAACAACCACAGCCAAAACAACAACGACAAGAAGCAACTGGGCAGCAAGAACAACAAACACGACGAAAGATTCATAACAAAAACTTTGCTGTACCGAATCTTGAACTTCAGCAAATTAAAAAACAGATGGATAAATGCTTACGAAGTAATGACAGTGGCCGCAAAACGCCAAGAATTTGACGAAACCGATTATTTCTGTCATATGTTAGCAAAGAAATTGAAAAAAATGAACGAGAACGACCGAGACAAACTAATGTATGATATTCATGCTCTGACCTACCAGACTACCTATTCGTCTCGACCTTCGACTGCACTTAGTAGCACCAGTTCTAATACTACATACAATGGTCAAGTTCAAACTCCTTCGCCTTATTATCAAATCGATACAAATGACTACGTTGAACCATCCCTCAACCAATATGTATATGATTATGGAGCTTCTACATCCACCTCCAACACTTCTATATCCACCCCTAACAATCAGTCTAGCATTCGTTCTAAGAATAGTAAGCGAATCACACTACTGTCGCAAGATATTATACAACAAGCATATGAATCAGCAGAAACTGATGGGACCCAAGACATTCTTGAAGAAAAAGAAGAAGAAGAAGAAAATTAAATGAACAGTGGCTCAATAGTGCAAACATAACATTATATGGTCTAAGATCCGGCCTAAGAAATTTACTTACCCATCTGTTATTTGATTATGACTTGGCTTATATGGCAGATAATTTAGTAATAAATATATCGCACTTAGGTTGCCTAGCCAAATAGCGCACAGAAGCTGTTACATTTATAAATTCTCCATGCGACAGACAGGGATGCAAAGAGAAGAGAATTTATAATATTTAACAGCTTCTGTACGCGATTTGGCTAGGCAACCAGTGTGCTACCATAATAAGCCTAGTCATAATCAAATAACAGATGGGTGAATAAATTTCTTAGGCCGGATCTCTCACTAATCCGAACAAGGTTGATTGAATTTGCGTAATTTTGGTAAATAAATGGATAATAATTAAATTGTTTTTATATTTGTAGATAATAAAATCTCACCTTAACTTCGCTGTGGAGAGCATTGATAATCGCATTGCAAACTTCGGGTATAATTTTTGATATTATTTGGCTCGATATTCTAAATAGAAAATGAAGAGATTTATATGTATCGCCAGTGGCTAGAAACCTTAACGTTACTGCCAAGCGAACTTTAATTGGAAGAGCCTTTCTCCAACGTCTTTCTTTGCTATTACTGGACCAACTTTATTAAGTAGATATTCAAAATCACTCGACGACATCCGACAAAAATTCTCAAACTGTCCTGAAGGTTCATGTTTCAAGTCTGCTAGTAAATTATTTCCTTCGTCGTTTCTGAAATCAACAAAGTACAAAATTAATTTGCTCGATATGTTTCAAGACAACGTATTTAATAAGTTAAGCTGGGGATAAACATGCCCGTAGCTTGTACACTAGCATACCAGCTTCTTGCACGTGTTGTCATGTGTATGTGCTAACTGGCATACATATAGCTAGCACAACATTTGATTTACTAGCTATTTGATTTTTTGCGGTATTACCCGGCGAGCACCATTACCCCTGCTTCCCCTAGTTGATTCATAAAATATTCATAAATGTAACAAATAAAATATACCTATTATAAAAATACAGAAAATTTATTTGTATAAGACATGTGTACAATGAGGATGATATAGGTATGTATAAACAAAGGTAGTGTGACAAAACATGTCTTGAAAAGCAATATAGGATCAAACTTACTTTATTCGATTAGCGTGCATTTTTATCATCCAGAATCGCCTTTTCCTTGGCTTCTTTTTTCTTTGAGTAATTAAATAATAATAATATGTGCTCAATGCGTGGGCGTAAGTAGCCAGAGCGAAAAGTGTCCCGTCCGACATGACTTGCTAGCAATAAATTTGACGATTAAATGATACCTGCTCAAACGTCCAACCTTCCAATGCTCTTGGCATTGAGTGTTTGCCCAATTATATTGGAGCCAATATGAGGCCGCAATCTTGGTTGCAATTATTGGCCATTCTATTCGTAGCCAACGTTGGAACCAAGTCATAAGCCAATGTGAGGCGCCAGCATTAAAAAGGACCAAACCATAAAACAAATGTTATTGATATAAAACCTTAGTACCATCAAAACATGGTTCAAAACTCAATAAATGAAACAGTACTAAAATATAAGTCTACTTACCAAGAGATGACGCTTTTGCGAAAGATTTTTGTTTTAGTCTTAACAACAAGAAATATAATTGATAATGCAATGGCTGTTATTTGATTGCCCACTAAACATAGCTACTTCCTTAGTGATGTGCCAAAGGATACAAGACAAATGTATCGATATCGATTATTATACCTACCTACTGATTCGTATATTGATAATAATACGAATAAGATGTGTTGGTACGTCAGGTTATGTTTATGGTTGGCCAAATAAACATAAAATAAGGTTTTGTGTGTTTCTATGTATAATATGTATGTAAAAAAAAGTATTTAGGTAATATTTATCAGTCATGTGTAACACAAGCTCTGCTTACTTTGGGGCCAGATGATGTTGTGTCCGGTATTATTTATTTATTTATATATTAATTTATTTATTCTTTTTTTTTTAACACAATAACACGCTTGTGTTTCTTTGGCGTTGAGGAAGTTTCTAAACTGCGGTCTGCTGATAGATTTTGTGCCTGTAGTTTTTAATACGTTTCATTAGATTTAGATTTTACGTACCTAATCTACATCTAGGTACACTATTATTATAAAGATTTGTATTTTTGTATTTAACGAATAAACTTAAAAACTACTGGACCGATTTGAAAAATTATTTTGCCGTTGGAAAGCTACACTATCCCCGGGTGACATAGGCTACTTTTTATCCCGGGAAAATTTGTTTGTACCGGGAAAAATCTTCAACGCAAGAAGCTGCGCGCGGACAGCTAGTCGTAATATAAATGAAGGTAATAAATTATAATAAAACGTCACTAACAACACTATAATAACCTGAAAAATATTTTAAGAGTCGTGTCAATCATGTAATACATGATTGACACGAAACTTAATTACTAGGTATTTGTTTAACCATGTATTTGTTTCCACTTTTTTTAATGACAAAATCTTGGCCATTAAAGTGGTCTGAGCAAATTGTGCTTGTTTTTGTAGAAACCAATTTTGTTTCCCAGTTGCATCAATTCATTTTTTTTTATGTTTGGTGCCTTGGGAAAACTGAAACCAGAAGATATTTTATTTCTTCAAAATACTTCTTCAATTTTCATCTTACCTAACCACTGGACACCTAAAGTCATCATTAAAACAAAACAAAACAACGACCTAGAAGTTATAAACATTTTATTAGGGGTAACAATTTACAGGTTTCGATAACACATTCATTAGTTTTTTTTAGGTCACATCGCTAATTAAATAGCGAAATATGAGGTTTAAGAGAAACGCGACCTTAACTGGTATGATTCATAGACTGTTTTTGTTTGACGGTTTTGCATTTTAAACAAAACTAAAATAAAACCGTTTAACTCATTCACTGCCACCACGATTTTCTTGAAGTTTATCGAGATGCCGCCGTATAAAACCGCGGACACGCTAGGCGTGCTCGCGGCATTGCTTAGAAAAATAGATTTTAGTAAGTAAATTTATTATAACGTAATTTAAGGTTCTCAAACTTTTTTTACTAAAATTCCCATGCATAAATGAATAAAGTTTTATTGTGAACTGTAACATTGGCGTTGTTAACAGTGCAAGTACATTTGTTTTAATAATATATTGAGTGACAATCATATTTAAACATATTTTCAGTCTTATATGAGTGAATTCATCTAAATTATTAAACCGATAAAAAGCTTTGAACTGCAGAAAGTTTGCTTACGTTATTTATCTCGTATTATCGTAATGTTGGTTGATTGGCCTTACCTAATTACATAAGTATGAATTAAATTCAAAATATTCAAATGAAATAAATTGATTTCTTAAACTTTTTTTCAGGAAAAGATAAATTTGTACCGGAAACGGAAGATATTAATGATGACAAAATTTTTAGCGAGACAAACGAACAGCAATTGATTTTTATATAATAGAGATAATTTTACTGTGCGTGTGTATGTCGCTGTGTGTATGTATAATTATATAAAGATATACATCGGATAGGTACGTTTATTTTTCATTGATGGCGTATGGAGTTGTATAAGCGACTTCATATAAGTAGTATATCAGTCATGTGGTACCCATAACACAAGCTCTGCATACTTTGGGGCCAGATGGTGCTGTGTGAAATGTCCGGCATTATTTATTTATATAATATTTATTCATACATGACACAGTACTGTATACGGTAAAAACAACGGTCCGATAAATTATGCCATTCCGTTTTGTCATCAAATACTGGTTAAAAATCTCATATCGCAAGCTTATAACTCTGAAATTAGCGAAGCGTTTAATAGAATAAAAAAGTTTGGGAACCTAAGGGTAGCT
The DNA here is from genome assembly GCA_948098915.1 of Lampropteryx suffumata. NCBI lineage: Eukaryota > Metazoa > Arthropoda > Insecta > Lepidoptera > Geometridae > Lampropteryx > Lampropteryx suffumata. Next base: position 1,047,103 of record OX402564.1, on the reverse strand, counting down.
TCAGTAAGTGAACACACCTAGCGTGTTCTCGGCACTACAAAATACCTATTTTTCGTAAAAAAATCTAACTAGTTTTTTTAAGGAACCGCTTCAATATGCCATAACCTATCCTTTAAAAATGATGCACTAAAAATTTGAACAGAAAATCTGGCCTAGTTTTGGAAATATAACCGAAACATTCAAAACACGCCTGGCGTGTTCTTGGCGTAGAGACTTAGATTAGCCTGAACACGCGAGGCGTGTCAGTGGCAGTGAATGTGTTAAAACAATATAATACTTACCGGTGATATGATACCCTTTTGTTAAATTTTTGGTTTGGCTATCGTTTTTGCACTCAAGAACAGCACAATTCAGCATTTTATATTTTTTATGATTTTTTTTAGTAATGTTTGCCCTGACAAACTTCAAACACGACGGAAGTGAGCAAAGCTTGTAATGCGCGGCATTCCGCATACCTACTAGGTGATACGCGGGCCCCGCCTACTTACTACTTCTATCGTTCTTTGTGTTCTGTGAATTCTAAGAAGTTATAAAACTCACTAAAATGCTACTGGAAATCCTAATAGGGTAGGTAGCTATTGTGGAGAGTAAAGAAAAGAAACACAGCTCAAGAAAGGAATACTTCTAGTATTATTATAAATATATACGGGTATTTATCGCGTTTATTTACCTATTTTTCCCGACGTTTCGACAAGGTTTACACTCTGTCGTGGTCACGGGATAACTGTCTGGGATATATATATATATAGAAGCTTTTTATTTAAATCGTGTCATACACAGAGATGTGTACCTTCTGAGAAGCAACTAGTTATGTAATAAAATAGCCACATTAATAGAGCAACGTGGCTTAGGAATAAAGAATAAAATCGCTAACTATTTTTTTTCACATTTTATATATTTTACTAAAGTAACACATTCAAATAATACTGAAGCTGGACAAATAATTATGAACGATTTATTAAACTGCTCGGGAATTGTTTTGTATGACACTTACATTTAAAAAATCACATAATATGTAGCGCAGAAAATTTAAAAATCAATTTTAACTAAAATTAATAGTTAATAGCATTTCCACGGCTTTTAATTGCCTACTGCTTTACACCGGCGAGGCATTGACTCTATTAATTTTTGACATTTCGCAAGAGAAATAGAGTTCCATTCTTCTAAAAAACGTCGTACAGCTCTCTTAAATTCCCACACTGTGTAAACTGTGTTTGAAACCTTTTTCTTTACTTCGAACCACAGATTTTCTATTGGGCTTAGATCTGGGCTGTTAGCTGGCCAAAACTGATTGCGCTGTAAGAAATTCCTTTACGGTGCGTGCAGTGTGCTTTGGATCATTGTCATGCTGGAATGTCCAAATAACCGGTAGAACGTCTTCGGCATAAGGTAACATTGTTTCTGCCAGTATATTTTTATATTGGAACTGATCCATGTTATTTTCTATCAACTTTACAGGTCCAGAAAAGAACCCCCAAATTTTCACATTTCCAACACCGTGCTTTAAAATTCGAATTCTGTATTCTGTATCGTTTTCCATCAGAACACACTCTTGTTTATTTTCGTTTCGTCAGAAAAAAGTACATTTGCCACTGTCGCACAGTCCAGTTTTCATACTTTCTCGCAAATGCAAGCCGGGCTTGTCTGTGGCAAAGTTTCAACATGGGTACCTTTCTTGCTATCCTAACGTGCAATTTTTCTTCTACCAAACGTCTTCGAATAGTGCGTTCTGAGATTGCTGAAGGGTTGTTTTCACCAAAATATTATTTTCTCAGCTCATTGGACCCTTCAAAAGGATTTTGTTTTGCCAAACGAACGATGTTTCGGTCATCTCGAGGAGTTGTTTTTCTCTGTACACGTGGAACATTCGAAGTAGTTTAATACGTAGCAAAATGCTTTACAGCGTGGAAAACCATCGTTTTTGAACATTGCAGATCTATCTACGGCTATCTTTTTATAAGACCAATTCTTCCGGCGAAGTTTTATTATTACTTCCCTTGTAGATTTATCACAACTTTTATTTTTCCCCATTGTTTTTTCATAAGAAGCAATCACTTTTAATCTTTTACAGCGTCAAAATTATACAAACAGTAAGAAATCGACTTAGTGTTCTCTGTTTAAATTATATAAAGGTATAAACTATTTAGCGTTCTTAATTACGTGACCAGCCAGTAAATAGGAATAATATGTTTAGAAGTAGTGTAAAAAGTGTGTCTATTTATTGTGTATCAATGAATACAGTGGTATTATGGAAAAGTTTTACGATACCGAGAGAAATAAAAAAAATTGCATGCAATTAGTTTTGCGTATTAGTTTGAAAAAATCCCTTTATATCAGCGTTCTTAATTATATGACCACCACTGTATATCCTAATATCCTACTAATATTATAAAAGCGAAAGTTTGTATGTATGTTTGTTACTCTTTCACGCAAAAACTACTGAATGTATTTTAATGAAATAATATAGCGTATACATCAGAATAACACATAGGCGAACTATGGACAATGCTTGGCACATTGAACCATTCATGTGACCATTGTGTGTGATTTTTACGAGTAACCATGTGTTTTTTTAACTCAATCATAAGTGATTTGTGTTGGATAGTACCTAGAATTGGTACCTACTAATCGGGTAAAGCGGTGTTTGTTATTGCCAATTTTCAGGCAACTCAGACAAGACATTACACGGTATGTAATCTACCTAAGTTGTTGCTTCTTTTACTTTAAAATTAAAAACATTGGTTTGCAAGAGACGAATAGGTAATTGGATTAGCCGCTGCTGGATAAATAGGTAAGTACCTAGTTACTAAATAAATATCTACTTAGTTTTGTGCTACAAACGAAACACCATGGCTTGTGTGAATACCGCAGTCAGTATGTAATGTAAGTACCTACGTCAATAGATACCTACACACACCAACCTAGGTACCTATCTAGCATAGCTTAGCAAGCAACGCGAAACGATGTAGGTAGGTAGGTAACGCACTGAGAAACATTGTTGACAAAATAATAAGGGTTGTCAATTTTATTTCTTGCATGTTTTTGTATGGAAATCTGAAAATATTAATTCTTCTGATTTGTACCCCCACAACTGTTAATTTTCATGGTCGGAATCTCCTCGTTCAGGCTTAAAATACTAGTTCCTGAATTCCCTATATATATAATAATTTATACTAGCTGACCCGGCAAACGTTGTTTTGCCATACAGGGAGATTCTTATAAAAATTGCAGCTGGTCTCAACAAGAACACAAAAATTTACTTTCTTCTCAGAGGCATCACAATGTAGGCAACTTTTATGTTTGTGTTGCGTGAACTCAAACGATACTTCATTTTGGGGTCACGCTCAGAGTTCAATAAACAGCTGATTTTAGGGACGTTACCATTTGTAGTAAGTGCATTTTTGAAGCAAACTTTGCTGCTCATTTCTTCAATGAAAATCATTGAACTTATAAAAGAGGTAAAACATAATGTTGTTCGGCCCACCTCGGCATAACATACTAGTTCCGGGACACCCTGTATGTAAGTTTGTTTTTTACGCTTTCACGCGAAAACTACTTAACCGATCATCATGAAACATTGTACCTACACATATTCTTGGAGGTATTAGAAGTAACAGGATAAAAAAAAAAAAAATTACGTAAGATATTTATATGGCAAAACAACGTTTGCCGGGTCAGCTAGTATATATATATAATATTATAAATGCGAAAGTTTGTACGTATGTTTGTCACGCAAAAACTACTGAATGGATTTTAATGAAACTTTACAATAATATAGCTTATACATCAGAATAACACATAGGCTATAATTTATAAAGGTATTGTGAAATTGTCCAAAATATAACGATACTAGCTGTCCGCGCGCAGCTTCACCCGCGTTGAAGATTTTTCAAGTGTCAAGTAAGTAGCAAACCATTCTGCCATCTGCGAGCTATTCTGGCGTGCGCTGCAAAAACCGTTAGAATTATACGAAGTACTAATCCTACGCAGACGAAGTCGCGGGCACCAGCTAGTTAAATATAAATTTTTAAAATTGCGTGGTCGAGAACTGTACCACGCTTTTAAACGAAAATCCCTTTTTCGTCCACATTGTCGGAGATCGGCTATATCATGTCAAGAAGGTGGTATCTTGTAGTTTTTTATTTATGACAAGCAAGTGATGTTTTTTTAATGAACTTGTACATTATACCCCCTCCCAAGTTTAATAGCCAGTTTTCGTCCGGGCTATTACGGTTAAATCAAAAAATACACATGTCGTATTTTTTAAATAATTGCTAACGGTCGGAACCAGAATTGGGTAATAATTACGTCTTAAAAACTAAAAAGAAACCGACTTCATTGAATGAAATTTGAGCCTATAATACATTTTTAGTGGAAAGTAGATGTATTTTGCATATATAAAATATGGGTAGGCCAAATAAACGCACCACTCCAATGAGACAGCGAGGTATGAAAGTACATGAAAACATCATCGATGTATACAAAGATTCCGACGAATTGAAAACCTCCTCCTCCTCCTTTTTGATAAAGTCGGTTAAAAAGACTACCAAGATTTCGACCATGATATAAGTATTACAATAAATGGTACAAAACCATAGTTAAAATAATGTTTTTTTATGCTATAAAATAATATGTAATGTGTTTTTTATTTTATTTTCAGGTTTTTCTTTTTTCCATACAATTTTTTTATAAAATTCTTAATAATATTGTGGTCGGAAACCGATACATCCCATCGATTTTCGACCATTTAAGAGATTATTTACATTACATTAGACACTGGCTAGATACAAATCTTCTTACGCTTAATCTTAAAAAACTAAATACCTATGTTTTCATAAAACTCAGGCTTCCGAACCAAACATAGAATACCAACTCAAAATACACTCTTGCAAACTCTCCAAATGTAGTTGCGAAACAATAGCACGTGTTGCGTCAATCCGCTATTTGGGGGTGGAAATTGATGAACATCTCTCTTTTAAGGAGCATATCGTGGCCGCATCTCTTAGAGTTAGAAGATTAATTTTCATAATGCGTCGACTACGCAAATCGGCTAACAAAAATATTCTGCAACTCGTGTATGCTTCTCTATGCGAGCCAATTCTAACGTACTGCATAGCTGTCTGGGGTGGAGCTGGCATCACGGCAATGATTGGGTTAGAAAGAGCGCAGCGCTCAGTGCTAAAAGTAATGCACAGAAAACCTTTCCGCTACCCGACGACAACGCTGTACGCTGAAGCAAGCCTATTAACCGTACGCCAGCTTTTCATTCATAAAGCAATAGTATTAACCCACACGAAGGTAATTGCTTCGGTCGACCATAAATCACTTTTGCAACGAAGGGTGTATAAAATACTTCAACCTGCAGTGAAAACCCATTTTGCTCATCGTTTCTCAAAATTTTTGCATCCATTCCTTTACAATAAAATTGCCAAATCTTGTGACATTAAAAATAGCTCTGCTAGAGAAACAAAAGTGATCACCTTCAAATTCCTTCTTTCTCTAACCTACAGCCAAACTGAAGATTTACTAAAAGTTGTTTCATAACGTTTTTCTCAGCACAGACTTTGTCTCTCTGCGCACTCTCGATTTTAAAATATAATCCATATTAGTCATTAACACACATACGTGCCGTGGTATTCAGTACCATACGCACACACAAAATCACACACTGACACACAAAATCACACACATACACACACATTCACACACACACATGAACGCTCATACTCTAGTTTAACTTTTCCGCATTTATTTAAACCTAATTTTCCATAAATTCACAAGTTTTCACAACACATACATTGTAATCGTCGAATGGCCCCCACGATACAGGCATAGCCTAGTGTGGGGATCATCGGTACATATTTTAACTAAAATGCAAAATACACCTGTGACCCAACTAAATATTAAGCTATGTATTAGTTAATAAGTTTCTCGTTTTTGGTTAATAATAAACATTTTTTCTCTTTTTTCTCTTTTTTCTCTTTTCAATAGAATCCAAAGAGCGACGAAACTCTTTTACATTTGAAAGTTTTAGGTTGACATTCAAAATATCCCGCCAACATGTAAACGTAAGTGCACGTTCGTCTTGGTATCGCGCAACAAGAAAAGCGTAGGCGTCCTGATAATGTTCCCCTACCACAGGAAAAGGTTTGATCACACTAGCTGCGTCATCATGCAATGATGACACTAAGTAGTGGAATCGTTCGGTGTCACTCAACGATAGGCATTTATGAATAAGGGTGTTATATTTTTCGATAAATTCTGGCCATTGTTTTATGTCACCCGAGAAAACAGGTAACGATATTTTTGGCAACTTAACCTGCGAAAATCAGTTTTTGAGGCTTGCTGTTGATGATAATGATGATTCGATTTTATTAAGACGGTAAATTGATTTAATTTCAAAATACATTTCATCAAATCTTTCCTGTAGATTTTGGTCTTCCTCGGACCTATCTGAAAGATCAATTATGGTGAAATGAAGTTCTTCAAATTTAATGACATTTGATTGCAAGTCCTCATAATAACAAGGTTTTCTTATTTTCATCAGATGAAATTGCCAAACCCAAGTCTAATGTTTTAGACATGCGATTAAACACAATGGTTCGCTTTCTTCGTAGAGAAGGCAAATCTTGGACCGAATATCCATCATCGACAGACTTGGACTGTATTGTTTTGGTTTTACTTAGCTTACGTTTACCTTTTGGACAAAACGACATGCTAAAGTTGTTATTCGAACACATAATCCATGTAAAACAGAGTACAAAGGTAAAATATAGATACCTAAACTGAAGCCGGCTAGATGGAAAACGATTTGATTACACTATAACAAACACTATAGACCGACAATGCCGCTAAAACAACTATTTACAGCTTACGACGCACCAAATCTACCCGAGTATTGTGTAGGTAGGTTACGTACTGCAGGTAAAAGTTATTATTGTACCTATTTAACGTGTACGATAGGTTTCGAGTTATTCGTATAAGCTGTTCTACAACCACCTATGACCAGACCACCCTAAATAGATCATTTCAAATAAACACACAAATAAATAAATAAATAAATTGCTAATATGAGTTATTGAATAAAAGCCGCGTTATGAAAATATCGCGGCGACGTAAGTAGGTATCTATTTTACCAAGCCGAAAAACTGCATATAGACACCGATAATACAAGTAGATTGTCTATATAGGTACTGATCCTGACAAAATAGTAATAACAGAACAACAGAACGATAAGAGGGAACAATAGGAATTCGAGTGGAAGAATAAATACAAGAACGATTAAACGAACACACACCAAAACTGAATCTCATGTGCCGTTGAGCCGCCGAGTACAGATTAGTCGATCTACACTACCTACTGTGATATAGGTTCTTTTTAAAAAATAGTGTTCTGTAAGTGGTAAACAACTATCCAATGATTATGTCGTAGATCTGTCGTAGACATGCTGAGATTAAACCTTTTTAGCCACACTAAAATGTTGATTGGTTTGCGGGAAGGGCTAATTTCTTACGCATACTTAGTTGATTTTTGTTTGTTTATGTGTTTTGTATAAATGTGTATGTGTTTGTTTAAGATTCCCCTTGGGGCCTATTTTTAGTCTGTTTCCGCTCATGTGTTCTCTTTTGTTTTGTGTGTGCTAAATAAATGTTTTTCTTTCTTTCTTTCTTTCTTAGATCTCCTTTGACTTCGCTTTGAGACTGATTGCAATTTGATTTTATGTTTCCGATAGATAAGTTAAACAAAGACCAACGTAACTTACGATTTTAGTTAAGTCGTTTAGAAATGTTACTACGCACACTAAATAGTTTTATCACAAGATGGCGGAACAACGGACACCCTAAATATGCTTTGACCTTCCCTAGATCATGAATATTTACCTACAGTGTTGAACAGAAAATATCAGACTGTTAATTACTCCTTAAAATTGGTTACAAAAAATATTAAATTGAAGGTGATTCCCTGGTTTCGGCACCATAAAGATGTGACGTATGGGCGCTGCCCTGTCACACTGGGTCAAGTTCCTTTACAAAAAATCGTATTGGGAATCGCCGTGTAGTTTTACATATGACACAAGGGTATCCTCCAGGCAACAATATAATGCGCACGTACCTAAAAAACCTTCTGTTAACCACCTCCAAAATGTGTGCGCATGGGTCGATGCTGAGCGACGCTGGTACCACTGGTTAAACACTCACCGGCCGGTGGAAAATTGCATAAAATCCTTTATAACACTTATGGTCACAGTTTATCGAGTTTATAATGAGTTCAGTCCGATTTGAATTTCGAATACGGTGCGCTCGTGATTCAACGATGTTATACACAAGATTTCTTCCTTTGTTCTGGCTTGGTCTAGCTGCCTAACCGCATGCTATTCTCCCGATTTGAAGGTAGATTTGTTTCAAAAGTACCGTACGCATTGGGTAATGAAATGTTGCCCATGTCACACGAAAAACAACCATAGCATCAGTACATAAGGACCACATCGAGCGAACCCATACTTAATATGAGGACGATACATACTAGCTGTCCCGTTCGCGATTTCGTCAGCGCGTTAATGACAAAATATCACTTTGTGACATACTATAACCATTTGACACTGGCAAAATTGACATTATTATGACACATGCCATTAACGAAAAAGAACGAAGAAGAAGAAAAATTGGTTTGTTTTGTTGTGCATGTTATAAAGCGTACCTATTGTTATGTTATTGTGTATTTAACATTTATTTTTTGATTGACTTTATCTGATAAAGTTTATCATTTCTAACTAATTATTCGAAAATACTACAACTACACTCCCGATGACGGATAAGGACAAATCAAAATCTAGCAACCAAATCAAACACATGCCGAAAGATGCCCATGTCATCATGTCCATCATGAAAGAAGTCGGAATCACGGATTACGAGCCACGCGTAGTGAACCAGCTTCTTGAGTTCACGTACCGATATGTTACCTTAGTACTAGATGATGCTAGAGTGTTTGCGACACACTCGAAGAAGAAAATAATAGATTTGGAAGATGTAAGACTTGCTGCTCAGTCACAGTTGGACAAGACGTTCACGAGTCCCCCGCCTAGGGAAGTGTTACTAGAGCTTGCTCGATCAAAGAATGTGACACCGTTACCGCTGATAAAGCCACACTGTGGCCTGAGATTGCCTCCTGACCGGTAAATAGCAACTTTTTCATGTTCCATGTTTTATTGTAAAGATATGGAACTTTAATTATTCATGAATCTCTTACAGATACTGCCTCTCTGCCTGCAACTACCGCCTCAAAAACGCCACTAAGAAGGCTATCAAGACCTCAGTTCCAGCACCTACAATCAAAACTATCACAACTGCTAAACCACAAAACATTGTGATGAAGAGGCCTTCTGGGGCTATTGTGAACATTGCTGGGAGTAAGCCTAATGTGCCTAAGCCTGTGCTGAAATTCAGTTCTACTAGCAAAGTAAGGCTTTGTTTTACCGTTATAGAATTTACACTACTGTCATTATTTTTTCGTCAGACCAACCAATGTTGCAAGAATTATAGTAGCATAGGCAAATTGGCAAATCTTTGTACTTATGCAAAGATTATAGTTTTAAAAATGTATATTCTTTTCAGATTGTGGCAAAGCCGGCAGTTCGTGTTACAGCTGGCCCAGCCCCTCAAGTAAAGATGGATGTGGATGACCTAACATCTCTTAAACGCAAGCGAGATGATGACGACTATGACATGTAGCAAAAGTAAAATTATTCTTTCTTGTAAGTAGTTCTAAGAAATATATGTAATTAATTTTTTATTTTGACTTTTTATAAATACACATCATAACTGTTTACAAGTGGCAGGCAATGCTGCATATTTCCTGTGAAAAAGTTCTGTACTCAAGTCTGTTGTAAAATATGATTCATTAAACATTTATTCTTACAATTAATAAACATACAAAATAAGCATTTATAAAAACATTTCTTACATATGATTAACTGATAGTTTCTGTGACTGATCACTGTAGCCACTTTCATCAAATATTACCTACATTTTGAAGAGATAGAAGTGTATTATAAGATTTTTGAAAAAAAATCCACAGGATCCTCATTACTTCTTCTCATATTTGTAGAATCCCTCACCAGACTTTACCCCCAATTTCCCCTCAGATACAAGTTTGTTGAGGAGTGGGATAGGTTTGAACAGAGGCTGGTCCGGGTACTTCTTAAACCAGCCATCAAGGATAAACTTATTGGTGTCCAGTCCGACATAGTCTGCTAGTTCGAGGGGGCCCATTGGGTAGCCGGCGCCGAGCTTCATCGCAATGTCAATGTCACGGGCTGATGCATCACCTATAGCAGATATTTGCATATAATATTACATTGTGACTTTGTTTTGTGTTGATTGTAAGGTATGTCTACATAGTTGAATGCCTGCTTCATTTACATGTAGCCTTTACTACAGTTACTGCAGGGAAGGTAATGTTTTCTGTTCTGTTATTTAGTAAAATTCTCATTCTAAGATAAAAACCAAAGGTTAGGCTTGGGATGTGACAGAGATGGGAGAGGTGCAAATATTTTTTTAAATCAATACAAAAATCAAAGCTACTTTGTTTGTTATTATTACCTCGTTCATAAAGCCTAATAGCTTCACAGATATATGGGACCAATAGTCTGTTGACAACGAAGCCAGGAGTGTCTTTGCAGGTGATACAAGTCTTGCCAACAGCCTTGCCCCACTGCATCATGGTAGTGTAGGTGCTGTCTGAGGTCTCCGCGCCTTTGACCACTTCCAGCAGACGCATCACTGGCACAGGGTTGAAGAAGTGCAGACCTCCAAACCTAAAAATATCTATTTATAATAGGTAATTTTTGAAACGTGTTATGTGTAAGTACTGTCTGAACAATTCAATCATAGTACCTACAATGTACACAATTTCTACATAATATGCATACCTCCACTTTTAGAAGCTTTTCCAGGCTCTTTAGACATTGCAGGTATCTAAATGGGGTAATTAAAACTAAGGTTATCTTAGTTGACTGCTAACAGTTACCTAAGGTGATTAAAAAATTAAAATTAAAAAAATGTTTTAAATTAACATAATAGCAAGTGAAAATATATAGTTACTGACTTGTCTTTCCTTTTCACTGCAGCAGCAATCTCATTGATGGATAATGAAGATGTGTTGGAGGTCAGGATAGTGTGTGCGGGTGCTGCCTATAATATACAAAAATGATGATGCATTTAGATCCAGATAAAAAACTAGTAAGCTAAACAATTCATCAATATGTACTTAAATAATCTTTCTAAGCAGGTCCTAACTCCACACCATAGGCCATAACTAATAATGGAAGAAAGCCAATTGCAGACAATATTGTAGAGTTCAAAATATTCACTTAAGCCAGTACCTAATTAGACAGTATTCTCACCGCATCCAACTTCTTAAACAATTCATGTTTAACAGATAAGTTCTCCACAATAGCTTCAACAACTAAATCTGTTGACTTCACAGCAGCTACTGGGTCAGAACTGGTCTTAATTCTAGCGAGGGCTTCGGCAACAAACTTCTCTCCTTCTTGGGGGCTTTCTTTGTATATTTTCTTGGCGACTCTGCCTAAGTTATTACCAATAGACTTTTGGGCTTTTGCTAGTACTTCAGCATTGACATCTACAAGTGTTACATTTTGACCTGCTTGTGCTGACACCTGGAATTTTATAAACTTTTTAATTAAAGTGTGTACTCTGTGATACCTTTTTTTTGTCTAGACCAACTTTTACATTAACATTTCTCTGCCCCATGGGTTCAAAAAATGTTTCTCAGGGTAACTTTTCTTGCTTGTTCTTAAAAGTATAATTTATCTTGAATAAATAAACCACCTGTGCAATTCCAGAGCCCATAAGCCCGCCGCCGATTACAGTAACATTTTTGATTGCACTTTGTACAGCTGAAGTACTTGAGAAGTTCCTTGCAATTACCCCGAACTGAATCATTTTGGACATTATCTCCTACTTAAATTTTGCTAATAAATAAACGTAACTAACGCAAAATAAAGCAACAAAGAAAAACAAATGACTTCCGAAAAGTCCAAAAACTATAATCCAATCCAAAGTTCATTGAATTGAACAAGTCGAACGAACCAGTGTTAGCAACCTGAAGCGAGCTGACTATCGTACCAGCGGTGTAGAATTATCGTATTTGTCAATCAATATATTCATAAATATTAATTTTTCGTTATATCATTTAAAAATCGTTTGGCATTAAATCACTATTTAATTCCTCTACATTCGTGTCACCATAAAATATTCAGAACCGTTCTGGCAGTGCTTTCTGTTGAGTTTGTTTTTAAGAGTAACGCTTTGTTCATGCGACTGTATTCACTTTGTGAATAAAAACATGCTACTGCGCTTTAGTTTAGGCTATCAGCGTATGAGTAAAATAAATTAAATCTTCAAATTTTGCATCATGATGGAAATTATCGTACAATCTGCGTACGATAATACTGTGCTATCGTACATCGTACGTAGGTACAAAATTATCGTATTTGTACGATAATTATCGTACGGTTCCGAACACTGGAACGAACTATCAAACAGCTGGATGGGGCAGGGGCCAGGGATGGCTGACTGACAGTGACAGACATAACCATGTCAATGTCACAACAATGAAAAAGTATGTAGGTATACATTTGATTTGATGTCATAAGCGTTCAATTTCACGGAATAAAGAGCTCTTTCAAAAGTATTGAATAAAACATTTTTGTTAAAAGTGGGACATCTAAAAGTCATGGTTAAAATAAAACGATGTAATCTATGAACTATGAGAACTATGTATCCATGAGCATACATTTATCTAAATGATTGCCATAGGCTTATTTCTGACGATTATGACTAAATGAAATGGGTAATGGGTATGGGTATGTGAATGAACGTGAAATGAAACGGAAACTAAATTCTACAATTTTGTACTGTTAGTTCAGGATTTTGTTTATAAAATATTTAGCGATTTCAAATTGTTATTACAGTTTTAAAAATCAAGATGTGTTGTGCAACAGCGCCGAAGCACCTGTGGTGCTTCTATGGCATGTAAGTAATACTCTACCAATCTTATCTACGTTGATAGCATAATCATTTACGTTAGGCTTTGTTGTGCGTGAAGGTGTGGTGTGAAGTGAAGTGCGATGTGTGTGAACTGAACTGAACTGAATTGTTTACACTACACGTCATTTAGCCGTAGGGATGTGACATTGTACATAAAAATCGATTTTTAATTAATCGATTGTTTTTTTAGCAGGAAAAATCGATTAATAAATAATCGATTTTTCGTCAAAAAATAATCGATTTATTTATATTAATCGATTTTTCCCTAATTTACTAATTAATTTCAATATAAACGCCATAAATATTATATTTATCATAGTTTCATTAATGAAATATAATATAACAGAAATGATAAGTTTTTAAATAATAAACATTATAATAGGTTCAAGTTAAAATTATTTATTTTTCAACAATAATTAACAAAATTACACTATTCAAATAAAAACAATCTAGAAATCCGCAGGCAATGAGATCAGGACCAACAACTTAGGTAAGCGTTTTGATAATTTTCGGCTCCTGGTCTTTGATAATATGGCGTAAGCTGTTCATCAGAACCTAAAGGTTACCTAAAGGTACCTAAAGGTTATACGCCAACTGTGTCAGTTGGGGATAAGCTGCCTCATAGCTTCTCCTGGATTTTAAAGCGTCTTCTTTTAATCCTATTACAGGCGCTATGTACAAAGTTAATCTTAATTCAGATGTCTGACTGTGACTTTGACTGGTTCTCATATTCTCCAACAACAGCTTGTTGTGGGTTTCCCAAATGTCATAATTATCGACATCATCAGCGGTCGAAGTTATTGACTGTGGACAATGCTCTGGTTCTCGGTTTTCTTCAATGGATCGCTTAGTGTAGTTTATAGTTCTTGCCAAAGATGCTCCGTCTTTCATAAGCACAGAAGGGATGCCATCGTAGATGCACAGATGGCGTTAGTGTAATATTATGGAGATGGTATTCATTGGTAGTTCGCACTCCGGGCTATAGCAGACCAGACTTAATGTCGAGGGGTAGCAGATGAATAATCGATTATAATCGATTTTTGAATATAAAAAAAAATCGATTATTAATCGATTAATTGTAATAATATAATCGCGAATAAAAATCGATTTTTACCTGAAAAAAAATCGATTTTAATCGATTTTTTCTATAATCGATTATTTTTTCACATCCCTATTTAGCCGCCGGTTCTCGTTGCATTGAGTCTGAGTCGGTCGACTGTCGATTCGTTAAAAACATGAATAAATTGGCAGGATTTTCGAGAAACTTTTCAAGTTCACTAACTTTAGGTGCCATAAAAAATGTGACCGTAGTCGGCGGAGGTCTCATGGGCTCAGGAATAGCACAGGTAAGCTTTATTATTTTTACAAATGTGTGACCAGTTGTTTACTATGGGTAGTGAGAAAGTTACTTTCTGTTTTTTGTACATTGAACTTTAATTTCGATGTTGATTATGCGCATTTACTTGTTATAATAACCATCCAATCAATCTGTATTCACATGTTTTATTAAAACATAGTTTATAAAAGTAAGGAAGTACTTACCTATATCATTTAATTACATACCAAATTTGAATCATTAATTTCCCATAGATGTCTAGAACATCCTAAGTAATATTTTATAAACTTTGACCATTCAGTACCTCTTTTTGACTTTGAACTGTATAAAGATTAGATAAAGTTATACCACATTCTTACAGTTTTATCTTTGAACTGTTCATATAATATAAAATAAGCCTATAAATATCATTTAGATATCATTAGATATCATTCTTAAATTTCTTAAATTCAATCATTGTATGCTTATCTGGTAACATCTGAAGGTTGCAGCTCAAGCAGGTCAGAATGTGACCCTGGTGGATCTTAAGCCTGAACTCCTTGAGAAGGCCCAGAAGTCTATCCAGGGCAACCTGACCCGTGTGGCCAAAAAGATCCATAAAGACGATAAGGGCAAGATTGAGAGTTTTGTCAAAGAATCCTTTGATAGGATCAAAGTATCAACTAAAGTGGAGGATGGAGTCAATGCTGATCTGATTGTGGAAGCTATTGTGGAAAAGCTGGATGTCAAACAAGAGCTCTTCAATAAGCTTGACCAGGTAGAATACCTATTACCATTCTAATAATCTTTTAATATTGTAATGGAGATTGGAAATTGAGAAGTGTGAGATGTGTGAATGTCTGGATAAATAAATAAATATTAGTGCACACAACACCATTTAGCCTTAAACTTAGCATTTGCTAGTATTATATGACAACCTCTGTGGCGCAGTTGGCTAAGACCCGGCTGAGACGCAGAAGGTTGCGGGTTCGATTCCCGCCACGGGACAAATGTTTGTACGGTATGCAAGTATTTGTCTCGGGTCTGTGTGTTTCTATGTATAATATGTATGTATTTACAAAAAAAAAAAAGTATATAAGTAGTCATATCAGTCATGTGGTACCCATAACACAAGCTCTGCTTACTTTGGGGCCAGATGATGTTGTGTGAAATGTCTGGGATTATTTATTTATTTATTTATTTATATTGACCAGATGACTTATAAAATACTTATACAAATACTTATGATACCTTATAACACCTAGATACAAAACAAACACCTATGTTCATCACACAAATGTTTGTCCTGGGTGGAAATCGTACCTCCAACCTACAGCGCAGAAGGCAGACCTACTACCTACTATTTTTCAGTTCATTCATTTCATTACTACCAACTGAGCTGACAGATGGTTCAATCACTCTACATTGGCTGGGCAGATTTAGATGAAATTTGGTACAGATATAGTCAGTGATGTGGATTAATATATAAACTACCATTTATGTAGGTACCACATGTTAGAAACTGCAGACAAAGCTTGTTCTTTATTTAATACATAGTTACAAGTTCTCATATAGATTAACAGCCTTTCTTATAAACACATCTCATCTTGAACACTGCCTAAACACTGCTTTGTCACTATGTCACTATTTGTCTCTATTTTACAAAAAGGGATAGCACTATTTTAAACAATGGTTAACCTATGACACCATAATTAAGACTGTAAAAGGTCAACACAGATGTTCTCTTAGTAAACTCACCTCCCAAAACATTTGTTAAAACAGTTTTGGCATCACATAGCTAGCTCACAGCTATCCATAATAACATTTTCAAAGCGTTTTCACTTTTAGAATACTATTTCAAGCATGCTTCATCTTATAATCCTGACTCTTTTTTTGAAATTCTTTTCCGAAATTCTGCAACACATGCGCTTTTAGTTTTAAATATCTAGTGTATAATTTAAAGGTTTGTATTGTTACCTTATGTACTATTACCATTGATGGTATGTGTGTGCTGGTTTATCAAATAAATAATAATAATACCGGACATTTCACACAGCATCATCTGGCCCCAAAGTAAGCAGGGCTTGTGTTATGGGTACCACATGACTTATATACTACTTATATACTTTTTTTTGTAAATACATACATATTATACATAGGAACACCCATACCCGAGAGAAATACTTGCAGATCATACAAACATTTGTCCCGCGGGGGGAATCGAACCCGCAACCTTTTGCGTCTCGGACCTAAGCCCACTGCGCCACAGAGGTCGTCAAATCGAAATGTATTATCTATCTATCTATCTATAAGTTGGGTTATGGTTTCAGCTGGCTCCACATCACACGATCCTCGCTACGAACACGTCTTCCATCTCTGTGAACGCTATCGGCGCTGGCATCAAACGGAAAGATAAGTGAGTAACAGTCATTAAATTAAAAACCACTGGTATGAAAAACCTTAAGTCATTATTGTATTACAGAATGTCATTGTAACTTTTCAACAGCTTTTTTTTACAAATGATTCATCAAACAAGTTTACAGCCCAACTGATGATAAGTAGTACTCTATACAAACAGATACCACAGGCACATTGCCGGACCTATAATAGAAATAAGTTCATTGGTCTAAGTGCCCAGTAATTTAGCATAGTCCAGTGCCCTTCAAACCTAAACACAGTAATAAATAAATAATGCCGGACATCCCGCATCATCTGGTCCCAAAATAAACAGAGCTTGTGTTATGGGTACCATGACTGATATACTACTTGTATACCTTTTAACAACACATTTCCATTTCCAGATTCGGTGGTCTACATTTCTTCAACCCAGTGCCAGTGATGCGTCTACTGGAAGTGGTCAGGAGCGAGCAGATCTCCGAAGAGACATACCAGGCTATGATGCAGTGGGGCAAGGCAGTTGGCAAGACTTGTATCACGTGTAAGGACACACCTGGCTTCGTCGTTAACAGGCTGCTGGGACCATACAGCGCTGAGGCACTTAGAATGTATGAACGAGGTATGCTTTATAAGTATGGAACTTAGTACACTATATTAGCGTCATTAGTTCTTTCGAACGAGTGTGGTAAAAAGATTAAATTATGCCTATCGCGTACATAAAAAGCTAGAATCTGTACTGTGGTTTTTTATCCGCGCGAAACTTATAATGTGCTTCCTCTGCAAGAATAATTTGCGCTATTAGAAACCATTCAAATATCCTTGTAAACTAATTTACTAAAATTTTAGATGAATTAAATTAAACAGTAATTACTTGCACTACTTATTGATGTACTAGTTACAATCTGTTGGGTTTGTTATTAATGGACCATAGTCATACAATTATATTCCTACAGTTTAACCCAATAATAACTGGAGTCTGGAAGTGCGACAAACCATAGACTTGTGATGCTATGATATTTTTCTTAATTAATTGTGAGTACTTAACCTTAAATTTAGTAGAATAATGTTGAATTCTCATCTACCTACTTACCTAAATTATGCATATTATACTAACCATTTAATTATCTATGTTAGCTTAGTAATTTTTATCAATTTATCAATCAATTACAGTGATTAGCTAAATTGCTGAATAAACTAACAATTAAGGACTCTGTCTGTATGCGGCTTTTAGTAGTTAAATTGTAGTTGTATTGTTAGTAGAATCTACATTAAAAATTGCCATCATCATTATATTATATTATGATTTTAAAATTTTAAAAGTACCTATATATTTTAACTGTTGCACCATCATCATTATGCAGAGTGGATTTTTGTGACAGGCCAGTAAAGGCAGCTTAATCTTTGTAACTACAAGAAAACATTCTTAGGGACTGGGGGCTTAATCTTGAAATCGCTAAACGATATATTAGGACAATAATCGTGGAAAACCCTACTCTTAGCGACATCGTTTCTCGTTTGACTCGTTTTGAGCGATGGAACGACTGACATTATTTTTGTCGAAATCCTTCACAACAGACGATTCAAAAGTTTGAATTTACTAACGAAACAACAATCAATTCGACTGAATTCAACGTACATTTCAACGATTTTATCGTTGCGATATATCGAAATCGGTTTGCAGAGACACCCTGGTCTTATATGTTTATTAAAATATCAGTCATCTGGTCATCATAATACAAGCTATGCTTAGTTTGGGTCTAGCTAGATGGTGTTGTCCTTCAATATTTATTACATATTTATATGAAAGTTATAAGTTATGTGGAACAGAACAAACACATGCTCGTCACACAAAACAAACTGACAGGCCAGTTCTTCTTCTTCTTTGTTAATGGCACATAATAATGTCAATTTTGCCAGTGTCAAGTGTTATATTTGTTTGTTAATAAAGTCTTAGTCGATGGTCAATTGTCATTTCTAAACGTCATCGCGGAATGGCCGTCTAGAATTTTCTTGGGATTCCTCGTCGTTCAAATCACATTGCACCATAATACACATACAATTCAATTGTCCATACTTGTCCTATGTAGTCACAATTTATTCATTAAAATTCCGCTCAGATTACTGAATAAGACATGCAATAAAACGAGTGAAAAATATTAAATTAGCAGAGCTATATCACTTCATGAAATGACAATCGAAGAGTCGCTAGGACAATTAATATAAAAATGTCACTCACTAACATTTTTCAGTCATTGTAATGTTAACTAGTCTGGCGAATCAACATAATCACCACCGTTCAATACTCTTGATTTTGATTTCATATATATTGTTATTTCCAGGAGATGCAACCAAAGAGGACATTGATATAGGAATGAAGCTCGGCGCTGGCTACCCGATGGGTCCGTTCGAGCTGGCTGACTACACCGGTCTGGATACCAACAAATTCGCATTACAAGTAATGTTTGAGATGACGGGAGATCCCGTGTTCCGTCCCGTACCGATCCTGGATAAGATGGTGGCTGACGGGAAACTGGGAATCAAGACTGGGGAGGGGTTTTATAAATATGGTGTTAAGAAGTAATTTGGTCTGTCTTACTGTTATGATGCAACACACTATCCTACAGTCATATAATTATCTAGCATGGTAAGAATGTATATATTTTTATATACACGGGCTTTACTCACGTATTATTTATTTTATCGATGGAGACACCGACACTGTTTCGAACCGTGAGCTCGAGCGGCAACTCACGGAGCGCGGATCAAACTCACCCTGGCGAAGATTCTCTAGATGAATCGAAACAGTGTCGGTTCCTCTATTGACTAAATAATACGTGAGTAAAGCCCGTGTTTATCAAAATGTATGGTAAGAATGGTTTGTCCATTAACTTTAAACAACAGACTAGATAATGTGTGGTTATAGATCATTAATGTATAATCATGATATATTTTTATAGAAGCATTATTTAACCTAAAATAAAATCATAATAAAAAGTGTAAGTACATTAAACTCTCTGAGCATCAGAACAATAAGTTTTGGCGATATATAATGTAAAGTAGCTCCTTATCATGTTATATAATGTAAATAAGTAATGTTATACATAAATAAATAAGTACATAATTTGTTATTGATTATCTAATCAAAAATATTTAGACTACAATTGGGTCCATCTATGATACACAAAATAAAATAAACTAAAATATATAATAGGTACAACAATCAACACAAGATACTTATAATAAAATATAATATACCAGCTTCTGCCCGCGGCTTCGTACGCATGGTACATGTATAAAAAGTAGATTCATTGCTACCAAACATCACAGGATTACCCGCTAGGCCAATCTGAAGATTTCCTAAAAAAATCATCAAAATCGGTCCAGCCGTTTCGGGAGTCTAAGGGAACATACATACACACATCGCCTTTTATAGTTATAGATTTGTTCAGCAAGTGGATTCATCAGAGCCGACATCCAGTACCGTTGAAGGCTACTGTCATACCGATTAGCCAAGGCCAAGTAGACTGTTATGGTGGTTGTTGTACAGGTATAGATACTTCTACAAATACTTTTTTGATACCTTAACTTTAAAAATCGAATTATTATATATTTTATATTATTACTTTTTAATTTTCACTCATTATTTTATTATGTAATTATATAAAAGTTGACTATTGCTTGTTTAAACATTATTATATTCTAATGTACACAAAGTATACAAGCAGACACGATAAACAAAAAATCATGTACGAAGACGAGCTTAATCCTTACAAGAATAACAACATTCTTATCTATGTATTTGACAATATTCAAGACTTATTATTACTTTAAATAAAATGCAATTTTTTAAAACAGTAGTTTTAGTATGTAAATGTGTATAAGTATTGTTCTATTCCCTCCCAGTACAAGCATTTGTGTGATGAGCATAGATGTTTGTACGGTATGCATTTAGAAATTACCTCCTTTTTGTGTCGTGTTCCTCATTGCTGAAGGTCGTGACCTCCGCGAATCATTCTTTGGACGATCGCTTTCCACTTGTTTCGGTCTTCGGCAGTGTGTAGGCTTTCGTGAACGTTCTTGTTAGTGGTGTCCCGGATCTGGTCTGTCCACCGCATCGGACTCCTTCCCCTTGGTCGCCTTCCCTGTATCTTTCCTGTCACCAGCTTTTCTAGGCTGTCGTTCTTCCTTCTGGCCATGTGCCCGAAGAAGTCGAAGATCCTTCGGAGGCAGATTGTAGATAGCCTTACGGTGATTCCCACTTCACGCAGAATAGACACATTTGAGCGGTACGCTGTCTAGGGTACTCTCAACATTCTCCTCCAGCACCAGCACCAGCAGCATTTTTAGAAATATTTAAGTATTATATCCGTCATCTGGTTCCCATAATACAAGCTATGCTTAGTTTGGGGCTAGTTGTGTGATAGAGCAATCATTCCTGAGTTTTTCTCCATGACCACTTGTGGAGGCTTCGTGAATAACTCCTGTTCGTGCTGACTCTTAGGAGTAGTCGTGTCATCTTGTCACGTGCAAGAGCAAGCTCAAACTAAGGTTATTTATAATAATTACGTTTTAAACTAGAAAGAAATCCGACTTTTGCAGTGATAACTTCTTATGGGAGGGTAAACCGCTTCGTTACGTAACGCGTTACGGTGCAGTCTGTCTGCACCGTAACGCTTCCCTTTCTTTCACCCACAGCGCTAGTTAGATTAGTTTAAGTTGTCACTTCTGTCGGGCGTCCCTTGACGCACACGTTTTTTTTATATAAAATCGAAAAATCGAAATTTCGATTACTTGGATGACGTGGATTTTGATTTAAAAACCAAACTGCTGAACAGATTTTTTTGTAATTTCTATGGGACCAATCAGAAAGTAGGTATATGCTATCACCAAAAAAGTATATTAATTTTTCAAATTGGTTCATAAATGACGGAGAAAAACAAAACAATTAAAAAAGTACAACTAAATTGAGAACTCCTAATTTTTTTTTCTTATCGCCTTGCGGCACTTTCGAGAGGTATGCCGTTATAGGTTGGCTGCCGTTTCCTTGGCTAGGTTTGTTTGCCTGTGGTTTTTATTACATATCCCAAACAGAACAGAACCCAAATAAGGTTATTTACGTGAAATTCGTTCTGATTATCGAAAACTATATTTGTAGGTGACGCTTCAGCGGTCGACATAGATACTGGGATGAAACTGGGCGCCGGATACCACATGGGTCCTTTAGAACTGGCCGACTTCACGGGGCTGGATCTCAAGAAGTATATCCTGGCTATCATGCTGGAGAAGACGGGAAACCCTGTGTTTGAAGGAATACCTATGCTGGATAAGTTAGTCGAGGAGGGGAAGTTTGGGCGGAAAAGTGGGGAGGGTATTTATAAGTATAATGGTCAATAAAAGTTATGATATTCAAATATTAACAAATAGGTAAGTAGGAACATAAACTGTAAATCTCAAATGCTTGTTTTATTAACCTCATCGATTTAGTACCTATATTGTTTTTTCTGTAACAGGAATAACATTAATTCATACTTCCATACCAATATATATAATACTAGCTGCTGCCCGCGGCTTCGCACGCGTGGTACCTCCGTAAAAAGTAGCCTATGTCCTTCTCCAAGGTCCAAAATTCATCGATTTTGATACATAGACATAGGTTCAGCTGTTAAGCTGTGAAGACGTAACAGAGTTATTTTCGCATTTATAATATTAGTAGGGATATATATAATTATATTTTTTTTATAAATATAATTTATAATTATATTTAATATGAATTACAATGTGTCTATGTTACCCTTCACGGATATACATACGGCTGAACAGATTTTGATGAAATTTAAGGATGTATCTTGGGGACAGACAGACATAGGCTACATTTCATTTAGGTACTAATACTATAAATTCCAATGTGTCCACAAAATGACAGATACATGTAAACCATTATTCAATAAACATGGGTTCTTGATCATTTCCTCGCTGTATATATTTGAGGCAGCTATGTTTGTTAGAATAACCCAGAGATATTTTTACGGCTTTCTGATGTTGTGGTTCGTACGAGACGAGATGACTATAAAGTCTGTGTTCGGGACTCAAAGACTACAATGATGCGCAATAGTACTTTCCGTACGGCTCCTTTCATTTATAATAAGATCCCTAAGTCTGTAAGAGAATTACCGTTTATAATGTTTCAAAGAAAGCTTAAAACCATACTCGCTAACAAGACTAGTGTTATTATTATTATTATACATTAGGAGAATTTATGACCGATAAATATATAACCATTTAGTTTTAGTTTAAAATTTAGTATGCATGACCATTATAGGATCAATAAAGATCATCATCAACAAAGATAGGATAGGACATTGGAGAAGAAAATAAGCTACTCGATTCTGCGCAGACGAAGTCGCGGGCACCAGCTAGTTACTAATAAATTATTGTTGTATTAAAGGCATTGTATGCCTCAATAGGGTAGAATACATTGATCAACTATTTAA
This sequence comes from Lampropteryx suffumata, assembly GCA_948098915.1. Taxonomy (NCBI): domain Eukaryota; kingdom Metazoa; phylum Arthropoda; class Insecta; order Lepidoptera; family Geometridae; genus Lampropteryx; species Lampropteryx suffumata. Next base: position 1,023,830 of record OX402564.1, on the reverse strand, counting down.
TAAAAACTACATCTATTACACAATGTACTTCAAGCAATAAATGAACTTTGAACTTTGTGTCTCTGTTACCTTTAACGCATATACGGCTGAACAAATTTAAAAAATAAATTGTATGTATATTTTTATATTGTATCTTGAGGACAGACATGGCTACTCTTAATGTAGGTACCACACGTGCAAAGCCGCGGACGGCGGCCAGTAAATCATAATTATTTAAAAACCAGTCCGCGGATTTGCATGTGTGGTACCTACATGAAAAGACGATAACAGATACATACCTACATGCTCGTACACTGGCCTCAATTCTGTTGGCACCAACCTAACTAATTTTAGCTAAAATTAGATTTAGAAGTGTCAAATGAAACATGGTATTCTGCTGTTACCAACTTATCCTAATTTAATTAAGCGTTCCTAATTTATTTAGATGGTACCAACCGAATAAGTTTTACAAATGCTATGACTAACTAAATATAGGTATTTTAGACAATTCCTAATTTTAGAAATGAACCTACCGAATTGCTACCATTTTATCTGCATATAATTTATTAATACTAATCGCTAATGAATTTCACGAGTTTCACTTAATATTTACCTGTCTTTTATTCTATAATAACATAATTATCTAGCGTTATGTTAAAGTATGATCGGTCCTTGTCAATCTAATGTCAATAGATAGAGATGGCAATAGATTTAAAGAACACAGCCAGTGCGTGATCGATTACCATGCGTCTTGAATCGATCACATTATAATGATCGATTCATTCACAAACTTCATTTATACAAAAATACGAAGTTTCGTATATTTGCATGACATATTTTATCCTATTTTGATTGAAAAACCAAACTACTGAACCGATTTCGATGAAATTTCTATGGAAAGCAAGTACATATATCCTTTAAAAAATAATCCTTTAAATCAGTTTATAAATGACGGAGTTATGAAGTAACATAAAAAAAAAAGAATTGAGAACTTCCTCCTTTTTTGATGTCGGTTAAAAACACGAAATGCTTTTATTTAGGTAGATAACCTATCTTAAAATAGGTTTGTTAGTCAAAGGCACATGTTACATGTTACAGGTAGATTTATTTTTGAAACTTATTATTACTAAAGGAAAATATACAATACTTATGTAGACGGAGTGCGAAGTGCCAGATTATTCAGTGAGAATCACAAAAGTCAATTTAATTGGTAGCATAGCGAACTTATCAAATAAATAAAACCTGTAATTCTCTGCCACAGAGGACGAACGGACCTTAGCCTACAGTAGACTAAGGTCCGGCTGAGATGCAGAAGGTTGTGGGTTCGATTCTCGCTGCGGGACAATCGTTTGTATGATCTGCAAGTATTTGTTGCGGGTTTGGGTGTTACTATGTATAATATGTATGTATTTACTAAAATATATATATATAAGTAGTATATCAGTCATGAGGTACCCATAACACAAGCTTTGCTTACCTTGGGGCCAGATGATGCTGTGTCAAATGTCCGGCATTATTTATTTATTTAATTAATCTATGTTCCACAATAAATTAATTACGAATTAAAGACATATTGGGGTATACTTAGTGCCTGAAAGTTTTTGCACCAAATTTTATTAAAACAATTTTGTCACTTGTTGTGTATGTAGGTAAGCTTCATTTGTCTTAGTATTTAGTTTTTTTTTTTATTTAAAAGATGCTCGAGAGAATTCTTAGCTATGCTTTAAGAAAATCTGTTCAGCCATTTGAAGATCATCAACTCTTTTCCAGTTGATGTGAGAAAATTCTACAGGTATGATAATATAAAAAGATTGGTATCTTGTTAAGTCAATAATATTGCATGAACATGGTAGCCTTGACCTGATGCTGCAGCATCACCTGAAATCTGCAAAATACCCAACTCACCCACCAACTTACAACAGAGGTATCGTGTTTGGGCTTATTGGAATCTTCTCAATTAATAAGTTATTTCGATGTATGTATTTTGTGTCGGGGTTTTATTTATACTTATTTGCCAGTTGCAACAAGGATGGTTGGTATTAAATACCTAGGTAGGTAGGTTCTTAGGGGTACTCGATCCTTGGAAAGTATTTTACGCATTACGGTATTGTCTAGAACACCATATTTATGTGGATGTTTCTTTAGCTCGGACGCTGCATCACATTGATAACACCTCGAATCTTGATTTACTACGGCGCTGATTAGATAAATCTATATCTTTCGTATTTGTTTTGCGAGTTTAGTCTATTTGCGGTCGTTGTGAGTACAAATTAGTGCTACTTTTTAAGGTAATTGTATGATCATCACACGTAACTGACGGAGTACCTACATGGATTCTATATTAGGATATAACTTAGTGTTTAGCTCAGTTATCTACCTAATTAAATGTATCCAGACTAAACTTATACATGTAACAGTTTTTCTAAATATTTTGGTTTGCGTTGTTGAGTGGTGAGTGTGTGTTGTCTATTGGTATTGGTAATTTTAACAAACAAAGCTCCTTCTAAAATGTTTTTGGTGTTGTGTACTAACGTTGAATTTCTTGCGATTATTTTTCTATTATATTGCGATTATATCTATATTTACAAAAATTTGAAGCCGAATATTATTTTAGTACTTACATACATTTACTCATGTAATACCTAGTATTCAGTCCTCCTCTTCAATGTAGTTTGCGAAAATATTTTTAGAATAGGTAGGTAATGTAATCTACTCGTATGTCATCGTGTGTATGAAGTCGTTATCAATAACAGTAGATAGATGCGGAAAATATATTCCAGTACTTTAGTGGAATTTATCTTATCAGCTTGTTACATTTGGCGCCTTTTCAATTTCTACTAACAGCTTCGACTACTTATGGTACAAGTGGTAAAAGAGGGTACTTACCTACAATATGCGCAAAATGACAGCTACGCAGAACTGACGTTGAAAATAGTATTTTTTTGTTCTAGAGGGTAGTTTCTCTTGACATAATTCTTTATTGTATTACATTTTATTTGGTTTATAGTTCACTTGGATATTTATTTTCTTTGTTGTTTTACTAAATTCGAAGGTATTTGATTAATATTAATGACAATTAATGCGCGCGTGAACCCACTATCCGGGTATTAAGGTTAAGATTCAGAGATTAAACCATGTGCTAAGTTTTGTTTAAATCAAATAAACAGAGAAAAATGTTGAGAAGCGGACCAACTTACGACCTGCGGTTTACGAACTATATTCCTAGCTTGCTCGGGGCCATTAATAAATCATTAATAATTAATTACAGGTGTTCTAAATGAGCGATGCCACAGACAAAAGAAGCGTCCGCCGCCAGCGGTCTATCTACCAAGTGCACTACAGTATCAAGAGGAAGGAGATGGCTCGTCCATTCTTTCATCGCGCCGGCTCCCCCGAGGTCACTGCGTATCATCAGCAGGTCGCCGGACATAGGAGCACGGAGGACACCAACACCAAGTATCTAGGTAACCATTATCTAAGCCAAGCCAATCGCTTGATTACTTGACTAGTTTTTATTATTTACGGCTTTACATATAAACGTTACCTACTCAACTTCTGTCAAAAGTCACTGTCACTTTAAAATAGTGCCGTCTCTTTTTAACATTCCGAAGTCCACAAAGAACCGAGAACCCTTATAGTTTCGCTATGTCCGTCTGCTTGTCTGTCCGCCTTTAATCTTACTTTAGCCAGACTATTTGTTTTATCGTGATTAAATTATGCACTGTAATTTAGATACTTATTAGTGGTAGTTAGATTTTAGGGATACCTCTCCTACCTGTAAATTGGGGTTGATTCTTTAAATATGTTACTAGCCTATCGTGTGACATATCGTTGGATAGGTATTTAAAAGAAACTACGTATTTTCTTAAACAGTGTTTCGATATAGTTATTCGTTTGATAAATATTCAACTTTGAAGGCCAATTTTTGACAGAGTATCCCGGTTGAACGGCTGTTTGGAGAAACCCGAAATGTTTTACAAAATAGTTGGATATAATGAAATTACAAGGAAAATTATGACGGATAGTACTAGACTAGTCTAGTCTTTACTAGATTTTGAGTAACAGCCTGATTTGTAAATTTTAAAAAGCGAAATGGCCCATACAATTTTTTTTGCTTTGTTAAAGGGCGATTATGGAACTCTTGATACAATCAATGTCTATCAGTTTCGATTAGCAATCGGCATCAATGTCTATCAATTTCGATTAGCAATAGGCATTATTTCAATCAATCATATGCGATGTATATAAATACTTAGTACGCTAAACACGGTTCCTACCACAATTGTACTATGTAAATTGGTCGAGTTATAGTTTGACACCAACTTCACATTGTAACTAGCGATAGAAGCCGATAGAAATCGCAGCGATCCGTAATACTAATTCATCAATAGTAACTGAAAGCTATTAGTATCAAAGTTACATAATCGCCCCACTGAGCACTTTTTAATCTTACTGACTTCGGAAACCTTCACTGTGTGTTTCACATGCGCTCAGCCAGTTTATTTAATTAGTGACGGACAGTGACAAAACAAATTTTATGCAGTGTTTTGAAAGTGTTCAAGTTGAAACCTCTCAACTTTATAAGTAAGAAATATTTATGTAATGTAATTTGTTTTTCTTTGTTTTACTAGCTTTAGCCCGCGTTCAGCCACAGACAACATCTATACCAAGTTTCACCCAAATTCGTGCAGCCGTTACGATGTTATTGAACTACAAACAAACCTAAAAAAAAACACAAATATAAAAACATCCAAACACCACACAAACTTACGCTTTTATAATTTTAGGATAGTAGGATGTTCCTTAAAAACTCCATATTTGATTACTAAATAAGTTTATTAAATAACTAGCGACCCGCCCCGGCTTCGCACGGGTGCGATGCTGATACCAAATATACCTACTACAGAATGTCTTTGTATACAACGTTATCTAAGAGAATAACATAATCTAAAAGATAGACATATACCATCGCCGACTTTTTTGTAGACCTTTTGTGTACAATACTATAATAATACTAATAATACTATTTTGATCTATCTCGTTCAGACAGCGTTTGTAATGTAAGCGCAAAAATATGAGTATATTTACGACACCACATTGGAAACCTCTAAAATTATCAGTGTTTATCTACTATATTATGCATGTATTATACATATAAACCTTCCTCTTGAATTACTCTATCTATTAAAAAAACCGCATCAAAATCCGTTGCATAGTTTTAAAGATCTAAGCCTACATCGGGACAGACAGACAGCGGAAGGCGACTTTGTTTTATACTATGTAATAATGAAAATATTAAAAAAACAGCGAGTTTTACAGTAGTCTCATATGTGTAACAGTAACTGACATCTCACCTTGGTAATAAGCAACATTAAGGCGACTCCCTGATCAAATGATTTTTGACGCGTATTCACGGCGCTCAAATCGCGATTTTTTTTATTAGAAAATATTCGGAAAATATATGGAATTCTGAAACAAGTTTAAAAGGTAATGTTTTAATTAGCTTACTTTCCGCCTATTAGTGTAAGCTGCAAGTTAAAACGACGTCAACTTTAGGAGAAGATGATGATTTTTGAATATTTTAGACATCTTTACATAGTATAAAACAAAGTCACTTTTCGCTGTCTGTCTGACCCTATATATGCTTAGATCTTTAAAACTACGAAACTGATTTTAATGCGGTATTTTTTAATAGATAGAGTGATTCAAGCGGAAGGTTTATATGTATAATACATGCATAATATAGTTGATAAAGACTGATCATTTTAGAGGTTTCCAATGTGGTGTCGTAAATAAACTCATATGTTTGCGCTTACTTTGCAAACGCTGCCTGAACCCTACGAGATAGATCAAAATAATGTACTACAGTGTTGTACACCCTCAAAAGGTCTACAAAAAAGCGATGGTATATGGCTATCTCTTAGGGATAACCATTCTGTAGTATAATTAGTATCAGCATTGCACCCGTGGGAAGCCGGGGCGGGTCGCTAGTAGTTTTATAATTAAAACTAACAGTTACATTCAAACAATTTGAAACGAGGAAGTAGGAAGCAAAATATTGAAAATACATACTATATATCTTTTATTATTCATTTAATTAACAAGCAGATAGACTAAATAGCAGTAAAAAATACATTTGATTTTATAATATTACATGTTCATTTGCTGTGGGCACCGTCTTAACATTATATACTGAATTCATTTATATAACAGCACACATTATACACAACACAGTTTAAGCGCACAGCTGATGCGTTCCCCTTCTCTATCCCTTTCTCGTTAAACACTGTTGACTGACAGTACCAACCTCTCGGAAAATAGGTTGGTACCATCGGACGGTCAACTCTAACACCGCGGGCGCTTGTTGGTCAAATCCTTGTGTAACAAAACCGTGGAAGCGCTTCCATCCCTTTTCACGAAATCACTCCCACAGATTGTAGGAAAGCAAGAAAAAAGATATTACACATAAAAAAAACCGTTTCAATATCAATACCTAAGTATGCTTAATTTGCTTATCTATACGATAGATAGTTCTTAAGTAATATTTTGTGCTATACTTACTAATTACTAGGTTCTGAAAGCTGGAAATGTGTGGAGTACCTAACCTTATTCAATTAGTTACTTACATAAATATGGTTTAACTAATCGAACTTACCTTACCTTAATCTTACACCTTTAAACGAGCAATTCTTGTACATATAAACTGAATCTCGGTAACGGTTCCAACGATTTTCATGAAATTTAGTACCTATGCAGGTTTCGGGGGCGATAAATCTAGCTAGGTTTAATTTTTAGAAAACGTCGTTTTATCCGTGTTTTATCGTCCAGGTATAGATACTGTTAATTATTCTCGCTAATTAATTTTGCTAGCTCACTATCTTTACAGGGTTACTGCAATGCAGCAACGGAACAATCTTGAAGCCCATCATCAAAGAAGCACAGAAGCGAGAAGTGCAGTTCTACTCGCGCCTTGCCTCGGCTACCGAGCCCGAGCTGGTGGAGCTCCGCAAGTTGGTCCCGCGGTACTTCGGCACCACGCGCTACTCGTACGCCGGACACGCTCAGGAGTACATCATGATGGAGGATCTCGCGCAGAGGATGCTGGAACCTTGCATCATGGACGTTAAGATTGGTGAGTGCTCAGTTTAAATTTAAAATGATATATTCTCACGACTTTATCCCCCCAAGCTTGGTAATGTAGGTATGACAGTTCTTTGGAGACGGCATAGGGTTACCAGAGCCACGTCTAAGATAAAGTTTATTTATTTGCATAAACATGTGTAGACATGTTTTACCGATTTCGGTGCAAACGGCCTCAATTCATGGCATGCTGAAGTGTAAACAATAAATCAAATAACATAGGTATTAGGATAATGTCAAGCAATAAAATTAAACAATACAATTACATAGGAAATAAAATTTGTCATTCATAAATTCGTTAATATTGTAATAGCATTTTTCAATTAATATTTATTTTAACTTATTTTTAAATTCATTACCACAAAGTTTCTGGTATTTTATTATAAAATTATTGGGGCCATACAGAATATACTTTTGCGTAACAATGCATTTTTGGATCCAAATAAACTCGGCTTATCCTCACGTACACTATGTTCAAGCCCATCGAAATACAAATCTACTAGTTATCGAATTTTGGTTTTAGTGGACTGGCCTGTCAGCACTTGTGTGATGAACACAGGAGTATGTTCTGTGTGTGTGTTATAGTTAAGTAGGATTTTCCAAATAAATGTCAAATCAAAACATTCTTGGTGATATTAGGTTTAAATTCCTTCTATCCAAAGTCGGAATCTTTACGGGCAGGTCGCAGAACATGGGACCCTCTAGCAACGGCAGAGAAGATACAGAACGAACAGGCCAAGTACGCTCTGTGCAAGCAACAGTACGGGTTCTGTATCCCGGGGTATCAGGTGTACCGGCTCGGTGCACGTCGTCTCCACTATAATAAGGAGCACGGGAAGAAACTGCACGGACCCGCCGTCGTCGATGGTGAGTGCTGGGAACTGACACTGCTACCTTCATCTTCTTTGTTAATGGCCTGTGACATACTAATGTCAATTCTGCCAATGTCAAGTGTTTATAGTTTATAGTCAGTTTGTTTGTTATTAGACTTAGTCGATGATCAATTCTCAATTCTAGACGTCACGCGGAATGGTGTCTAGAATTTTCTTGGGATTCTTCGTCGTTCAAATCACATTACACCACAATACACATATAATTCAATTATCCATACCCGTCCTGCGGGCCTAGCACGGCACGAGGAGAAATAGTCTTTCCACCTTTTTATCCACCTGTCAGTGGAAATACACCACCACCTGTCCACCACAGGTGGATAAAAACGGGGGAAAGACTATTTCTCCTCGTGCCGTGCTAGGCCCGCTGTAGTCACAACTTATTTATTAAAATTCAGCCAAGATTACTGAATAAAACATGCAATAAATAATATTAAATTAGCAGAGCTATGTTACTCCATGAAATGACAAAGAATCCCCCACTGCTACCTATCAGTATGAATACTGACACTGCTACCTTGTTCTTCTTCGTTAATGGCATGTGTCAAGTGCTTAGATTGTTTATAGTAAGACGTCACAAAGTCTTATGTTGTTGTTCGTCGTTTGTTATTTTATAAAAATTGGGGTCTCTTTATAAAATAATGAAACGGATTATTTTTGCTCGAATCACAAAGAAACACAAAACTTTCATTCCAATTAGTCAATAACTCTAGTTTTTTTTAAATAAAATCACCAAAATTACAAATTAAACCCTAAATAACTAGGAAATATATAATATAAGAGCACAATGACAAAGCAAAACGACCAAAAATAATCAAAGAGATAATCAAATAGGTACTGACACATATACCTACACAACACTGTAGGTTAAGCGCACAGCTGATGAGTTCGCCTTCTCTATTTCCCTTTCTCGTCACATACCGAACAACACAACGAGTAGATGTAAATGGAAAGCGTTCTCCGGGGTCAATGGTAAAAATGGGTATACCACAAGGATCAATACTCGGGCCATTCTTGTTTTTAATTTATATAAATGATCTACCTAAACTTGTAAAGGATGATCACGAGATTGTACTGTTTGCTGATGACACGTCACTTTTATTTAAATTAAAGCGACGACTTACTAATCTTGACGATGTAAACAATGCAATCTCATTGTAAGTTGTAACATGGTATAATGTTATGTAATAAACAACTTATTACCTAACGAGAAAAAAACTAAATGCATTCGTTTTATACTGCCCAACGTTAAACAGGTGAAAGCTAATGTAAAAATTTAAAACGAAAAGTAAGATCTCGTCGACACCACAGTGTTCTTAGGCATTACTTTAGATAATAAGCTGCAATGGGGCCCGCACATAGATAAATTGTCGAAGAGACTCAGCTCTGCGGCATACGCTGTTAAAAAGATCCGTCATTTTACCGACGTAGATACCGCTAGACTCGTTTACTTCAGCTACTTTTGTCTTATGTCTTATGGCATTTTGTTGTGGGGGAGTGCTGCTGATATTAACACTATATTTGTGTTGCAGAAGAGGGCTGTTCGTGCAATTTATTACATGGGCCCCAGAGAATCACTTAGAGATAAGTTTAAAGAAATTAATATTATGACAGTGCCTTGTCAGTATATACGAAAATTTGATGTAAGTGCACAAAAATGTTCATTTATTCAAAAAAAATGCGATAATCATAGTATTAACACTAGAAATAAAGATAAACTCGCTGTTCCCACTGTTAGGCTCGCTAAAGTTAATAAGTCTTTTATAGGGCAATGTACGCTTCACTAGCATGTAAGAAGACGATTCAAAGTGGTCCTTGAGATTGTATTGAATAAAGTGATATTGAATTTTGAATTTTAATCATACACGCACACACTGGCTGACAGTACTAACCTTTCAGAAAATGGGTTAGTACCATCTGACAACCAACTCTACCGACGCGCACGCTCATTGTTCAAATCATAAAGCCCCTTCCCCGACTTTCTGTTACATACTTCCGTCTCTTTCACGAAATCACTCCCACAGATTGCAGAAAAGTGTGAGGATGTTACACATCAAAAATAAAAATAATACACATTGTAAACATGAACAGGACGCTGATTACCTATGTTGATGCTTATGAATTATCCTGACGTCTTCATTAAAGCCTGTGCGCTGAGCAGGTTGAACTGTCCTTCAAAGATCAAAGTCAAAAAGATTTTTATTTAATACAATCACAAGGATCACTTTGAAACGTCTTACATACTAGATGAATTTAGGTGCTAATTCCTCCTACCCAAGTCCGAGAATAACTGGCAAGAAACACGCCCTGTAGGGCGATTATGGAACTCTAATGACAATCAAGTTCTATCAGTTTTCATAGATTTCTGATAGACTTTGAATGTAATTAGAGTTCCATAATCGCCCTACTGGTCTTAACGCTTTTTTGTATGATCCATCTTATCTACTAAAAACGAATACAAGATTCAAAAACAGTACTTGATACATTTCAAATATGTCAGATAGCCGTCTAATGGCAGAGCAACATGAGCCCATTCTTATCAAAAATGTATTAATTTATATTATAATACGCTTTCTTCAAGATTACCCTTTAGGGTAGGTCAGGGTGTCAGTTCAGTTCCAGTATGAGCAATGCTAAAACAATTTTCATTCAAAACGGGATATTTTATTTGATATACGAGTTTTTCTGCTTCTCGGTATTTCGGTACAGTTGCATGCGCCATCACGAGATAAACTCAAACGAGATGGTTTATCTCGTGATCATGCAAAACTCATACGTCATGGGAAATATCCCGCTTTGAGTGAAAATTATGTTCAAAACCATGATAGTTTTAGAAGTTAGAATGCATATTCACGTTCCAGCGATCAAGAACTACCTGAACGGTTCCGGACGGCAGCTGTGCCGCGCGCTAGTGTTGCAGCTCCTCTCGCAGCTGTGGCGCGTCCTCACGTGGAGCCGGCACCAGACCTGTCTGCGGCTCTACAGCGCCTCGCTACTGCTCGTCTACGACGCCGCCAGGCTGCGGGACTGCTGCGGAGACTGTGCCTCGTGAGTCTCACAACCTGCTCCTAGTAGAATCAGCATTGAGCGTTCACTGACCTCTCGGTCCATTCGAAAGTAGATCTGCCTTCTGTATTTTAGAGACAAATATTTGAGTGTTGGTTATAGTCTGGTCGTCGGCATCGTTTATTTGGTCTGTTTGTTTAGTAAATTCACTTACTCCACTGCCCTTTAAAGGTTTATAATTGAAGACGCAGAAATGCTTTGGCACTATTGCTTAGAGGCTGAATATCACTAAATGTCGGTGGACAATTAACACTCTAATCCCAAACTAAGCGTAGCTTGTAATATGGGAACCAGATGTCTCATAGAATACTTATACGAGTGTAATAATAATGCCGGACACGCAGCATTATCTGGCCCCAAAGTTCGAATAGCTTGTGTTATAGGTACAATGTTTGTAAATACTTACATATTATACATAGAAAAACACCCAGACCCGAAATAAATACTCGCATATCATACAAACATGTTAATGTTTGTATGCGCAGCGCGAATAAAACCCGCATCTTTCTGCGACTCGGACAGACCTTAGCTCACTGCGCCACAGAAGTCGTCAATATATATGCCGGACAATTACCACAACATCATCTGGCCGCAAAGTAAGCAAAGCTTGTGTTATGGGAGCCACACGATTTATATTTTTTTTTGTAAATACATAAATATTATACATCGAAACATTATTATAAATAGTTTAAGATGTGTGTACATCCACAGACCTGGTACAGAATGCCGCGCGGCCCCCGCCCCGGCCCCGCGCCGGCGTTCCATCCACTCCCTCCATCCCCTCGCCTCCAGCTTCAGCGGCCAGCTCACCGCCACGGGGCCTCACTACAAGAAGGTCAGCTCCGTGCCCGTCACCTCCATGGCTCTCGCCCAAACCACCTTCAACCCCTCGACCTCCAAGAACGACGCTTGGGAGAAACTCGGACACAACCACTCTTTCGACCATAACTATGAAGATAAGCTTTCCAAGATCAAGATGAATTACCGAGCGATGCTGGATCAGATGTCGTACGACAGTCCGAACCCTAACCCGTGGGGTACGGTGAAGATTATAGACTTCGCGCATGCGTTCTTCAATGAGGGAGAGGAACGAGCCGTCGATGATAACTTCAGAGAAGGGATAGAGAGTTTGGTGGAGATTTTTGAGAGCTTTCTGAGCGAAACTAACGATCAGGTAGCTTGACCTAAAGACGATCTGAACTCTGTTTCAATCTTATTACGACACCTTATTCTGTGTCGACTATAAATGTTGGCAATTGAATCTTGTGTAGACTATGATAACAAATTAACTCAACATTTTGATAAACACGGGCTTTACTCACGTATTATTTAGTCGATGGAGGCACCGACACTGTTTCGATTCATCTAAAGAGTCTTCATCAGCGTGAGTTTGCGGTCCGCACTGCGGGACCTGCGGGTGAGGTATCTCACGGCGCGAGTGCAGTGCGTGCAGGTAGAGGGGGAAACGTTGTCACGGCAGGCGGTAACTAATTTGGTGCTAGTACTGGCCCTTCGACTTCGCCACTCGTGCCCTCAACATTGGGAACCGTCAAACATACAGCACTGACACTATCACTAACCGGCTCCACATCGTTACTGTAATCCGTTCCGTACAGACAAGGTTTCCAGGCTGGAGAAAGAAACCAACCTTTGTGTCGGTTGAAGTTTGGAACACGGCCGATTTCAATTGCTTCACGGATCTTTCGAGGTACCTACAAAGAATATTTCTCTTGATAGTACCTGAGCCTTATCAAACCGAATGTAATGTGTAGAGCCAGAGGTTAGCGAGTGCTCTGTAATTGCTGACTTTTCCATGTCAGCATTCTTCACGGCACGAATGTGCTCAGTCAGCCTGGTAGAAATGTTCCTCTTAGTTTCATCTACGTAGGAGCTACCGCAATCACAAGGAATCTTGTAAACGCCAGGTACGCTCAAAGGGTCTTTGTCTTTAGGAGAGCGTATCAGTTGTCTGAGTTGAGTAAGCGGTCGGAATATTGTCTTAATGCCATATTTCCTTCGCAACAAGTGTCCAATTTTATCCGTCACCCTTTTCACAAACGATAGGTAAGCTGCAGCTCTCTCTACTGACATCTGACGTTTCCTTGAGGATGAGTTGGCAATGCGAAAACTTTGATTCCATCCGTAGCCATTCTTCTCCAGTGCATTCCTAACGTATGATAATTCTGCATCTAGATATTGAGGGTGGCATAGTCTCAAAGCCTTATTGATCAGTGTCCTAGGTACTGATGAAAGGTGGGCAACCTATCTGTGTGTGTTGGTACATGGTATACCGAGTGGGATAGGCGACCTGTATGTTCACGTTTAACCAACACGTCCAGAAAAAATAATACGTGAGTAAAGCCCGTGTTTATCAAAATGTCTCACGAAAGATTTGAAAGACAAACTAACTAATGTAAAAATTGATTGTGTCAAAGAACTTAGTACCTATGTATTTATTGCTCAACTACGAGACTATGTAAATTAATCGTCCTAATTATTTATAAGTTGACGTCAAAATATCTTACCTAGTATTTTAAATATCTTAAAACTTTTATAAATTTTCTTCCATGTGTTCCAAAGCTGTATAACAACGGAATCTTTTCCAGTAGTTCTAGCAATATTGGTATATAATGCGTAATTTAGGTTTTCAACGGCCGAAACTGGCTATTTCATTAAGTAAACTATTGGGAATTTAATTCCTAATAGTCTACCAGTCGAATTTGTTCAGAAGTAATTTTAAGTACTATTACTTAGTACTTAAAATTACTAGAACAGGCTCCGTACGCCAAATTATTGAGGTAAAATAAATATAGGTATATTTTGTTATTTAATAAAATTGTAAATAAATAAATGTTTCGCTTTCGCATTATAAATATTTATTTCTCATAAATCAGCCAAAATTATATATCCCAAATAAAAATTAACTATAAACTTAAATATAGAAATCTATTATGAAAATTGTGAAGGCGAACTCAGCCAGCCGCTGTCTATACAGAGTCAAATGTGGATTCCAAATACATTTCTATACGACTTGACTGTGTATAGAGTAGTCTATAGAAAATAATGTAACCCCATGAAAGATCATAGATACCAATACATTTTCATGCAAGAAAAAGTATTACATCATGTAAATGACGATGCGTTTCACATCTAACAATAACAGCTGCGTGCGTTATACAACTATTTGGTCTAGAATAGTAATCACTACAAGTGATAGGGTCTCTAGTTGCTAGTCGTTAGCAAGCAAAAACCAACTCAAACTCCGTGTAGTAGATACTACTTTAAGTTAAGTATAATTAGTAAAACAAATAAAACTAAACGAGAATTTGAAATCTATAAACATTACTAAAAAAGACACTCCATCTACTTCTAAAAACACAGAGATAATGAACTGATGACCTCCCACTAAACGAAACACTATTATCATTAGTATTTAAAGTTCAAAATTGAATAACAACAATATTTCTGTGTTCAAACTTCAAATGTTGAGTGACTTATCAATATTAGAGCCGTTTAAAAGATTTGATCACCAAAATGAGAAAGCATTTACTTACCAGCTAGTTACCGTGAAATTCATTCTATAAAAATATGTTTTTAAACTACAATCTAGGAAAATAAATCACAAACTGAAAATATTAAATACAAGCACACAAAATACATATTATCTTAACGAGCAAATCACTTGTAATTTGTATAAAAATACTTAAATAACCAATTAGGTACATTACGTGCATTGATATGCTTCGCTTAGACAAACAGCTACATTCCAGAATATTAAAAACAAATAACAGCAACCAATTCGAAATTGAAGAAAGTTTTATTGTAACCGGCTCTACAATTATTTCCCTAGAGCGAACAGTAAGTCTATTTACAGATTATGTATTATATTGGAAGGTAAATGGAAGTAAGTTAGGCCTGTATAGAGTTACAGAATTGCGAGATCACAGCTTGGATAGCAATGCCGGGAACTAGACAAGTTACGCTCGAAATACCGAAGATAGTAATTAGTATTTATAGACTAAGCTCAGCGATTAAGAAACGCTGCCAAAATTGCTTTGGCACGTGTTTATGTTACGATTGGAACTTGTCAAGTCCCCATTTTTCAGTTATTTTGTAATCGAGCATAAAATATAATTGGAACCAATACACTAGGTACACAAGAACCTAAAATAAAATCACCTTTACGTTAAAACGTAAGTTCTAAAGTTAAAAACAAATTTATAAAACTGTATTAATTACAGTTTAAATAGTACCCACGTTAAATGAGTTTTGTATAATACCTGCCTGCGGTTTCGCTTGCGTTATACCAAAAAAATAGCCTACTCCCGGTCAAGAACTATATCTATCCCAAATTCCATTCATATAGCTTCAGCCCTGAACCACAAACATGTCAACATTCAATCTTTCGCATTTATAATAGATTTATTACAATTTAGCAACAATTTTAGTGATCAAATCCACACTATAAAAATAATATCCACGATGACATTCTCAAAAGGTTCTTCTCGAAATTTTGTACCTTTTTTATTGTTGAGATTTATCACAGTAATCAGGCGAAATCATAGGAAGATGTTGAAACCGTATAAGTACTATAGAATCGGGTGAGAAACGCATAACAGCTCAAGAACAGACCCAGGGAGAAGACTCTATTAAAAGTCAAAGCAAACCAGACGAAATTTTATATCATCGACTGCTTTACTTGAGGCGATATATATATTTTGAAAAAAATAAATTATTGACAAACAAAAATCATAGAATTTACTTTGCTTTAGCAAAGTAACCTTTTACTTTTGTCTAGAAAAAGTATCTAAAATATTGCAGAACGAAGACACGAGACTACGAGGAAATAGTTTAAAAGCTGCTACACATTCCCACCTGATCCAAATTATTTTTTAAAACTTAAAAGTTTCTTCAAGAATGCCATCATAGAACAATCCACCGGTAATACGAATTTAAATCAATTATGTATATAATTATAAAGCATTCTTTACACTAGTGTTATAATTTAATATACAACAACAAATGAGCCGGGTGCACACTGAGCTCTTGCAACAAATTATTGTTGTCATGTAGGAACTTTTGAAGATGTAAATTTTGTGTTAATATTACTTTTAGTTGAGTTTAGTATATTTATAGAGATAAGACGTACATCATTTGAATGACTTTATTTGACTGCGTAGAAGTCAAACCACCGCGTGACTAGATAACTAATGTTAGCGCAGTGTAGACTAGCCAGTACATTGCGGGCTTCGCTACTACAGGAGTCGTGAAGCCACTCGTAGAGTGTAAAACTTTTTGATTGTTCAGAACGTAACTTTAATTATATCATTAGCTTTTTATCCATTTTATAAAAAAGAAGGTTTAAAGACACTCTTAAAATCCAATTACTAAACCTTTGCTACGAAAAACAAAAACATCAAGACTTTATACAAACATTAATTACAATACTATTTTACAAAAACTAGATTAGACATTGTAACAATAACAATTTGCAACAATTAGGTCTGTGTGGCCCCGGCCTTAGAAACCATACATTATACACAAGTGATCTAGCACAAAAAGCACCTCAAATCGTTAAGGGCCGTTTTAGAACTCTAATAATTATAATTTTTTTGTAAATTTTTCACAATTATTTCTTTACAAAAACAAACACACACATGGCAGATGATTTTCATTTTAATCTTAATTTTAGGTCAAAATATCATATCACATTTCGTTCGACTCCGCGCCTGCAATTTCAATACCCTTCGGGCGAAACTAGAGCGAAAACAACTTTTTAAAGTGAAATGAGTACAAGCGTACAACTAAACTAAACTACCGGAGTCCTCCTAAACGTTAACATACATTCTTCAACACTGAGTAACCTACGGTCGTAGGGCGTTTCAGTTCTGATCTTGTTCTAAGGTATTTATTCATTGCTTTGGGTTCAATATTTTTGTTAATCAAGGAATTCATCTCGCTAGCGTGCAAGCTTCTAACCGATATAAAAACGTATCTCACTCACTGTACATTATAACGCATATAAAATTAATGTACACGAGGCGGTTTTTTTTATATCCTGCCGTCCCGCTATCACCGCAACGACAAATCGCACGTTTGTAACCCGACAGGGTGGTAAGTGCACTAAATCAGTCGGTTACATCTCAAAAAACGCCCCACGAATGCAATACCAACGTCCAAATACTCGTTGAATACAAACACACTAGACACCTCGGTTGAATTGTGATAATTTTTTTCGCGAGGAGTTCAGATAAGTCGCTCGGGGAGACTTAGCCAGATGCCTCGTCGGAACACGATCCTCTCGCTACGGGCCCAGTTAAGTCGCATATAGGTTAACTTGACGTCTCGTTGGAATGCGGTTCCTTATTCGAGTAATATATAGTTAAGTCAACTTCTGCAATCTAACCGGACACCTCGTTAGATGCGACATTCTTCTCGGAAGGCGTCCAACGTCGCCCGGGTTGCATCGAGCCGGATGAGATGGAGGCGAGGGACCCCCGTCCTTCGCCTCCATCGGGCTCCCATCCGAGGGGAGGGTCGGTTTTGCGGTCGCAGGTTACGGAAAGCCAGAGGGATAGGAGCCGGTTTCAGAATGCGGGTCGGAGCGCCGCGGACGGAGGACCCTCCATCTCGTCGGGTGCCGCGTCGAACGAGGACGGAGGATCGGACGTCGGGCGCCGGGGGGAGCATCGCGGATGGCCGGTCGGGGGCTCCAGGACGGGGTTCCCGGTCGCATTCGGAGGGCTGGAGAACCGGGCGGCAGGTCGCGCGGAGACGGGGGGGGTGCAGGGTGCAGGGTCGGGGTGCACTATATCTTGGGCAGCTTGGGCGCCTGCACGCGCGGGTTGCCCTGCTGCAGGTCCCCGCGGGCGCGCGCGCGCTGGGCGGCCTGCGCGGCGCAGGCGTGCGCCTCGGCGTAGCGGTGCGGGGCGCACAGCGCGGCGCCGCAGCGGCACGTGTGCAGGGTGGCGATGCTGAGCCGCTTGCGACACGCCATGCACCGGGGGCGCTTCTTGTCTCTACTGCCCGTGCCCGTGCCCGTGCCCGTGCCGCCCGCCGCGATCCTGCACTCCTCCGTTCTGAAATAGATGCAAAAGTTGACTCGGTCTCCGCGAGGGCCGGCCGCCGCGATTTATACATCCTGCGGCGCCCCAGCGATCCCCGCGATGACCGCCCGCTTTTTGCAGGTTGCGGATCGGCAGCGCGAGCTCGATTACTTTATTATTTGTGACGACCTCTGCGGCGCGGCGGACCGAGGTCCGGCCGAGATGCGGAAGGTTGCGGGTTCGATCTCTACCGCGGGACGGATGTTCGGATATCTGCGAGCATCCGTCTCGAGTCCGAGAGTTTATATGTGTAATAAGTTTTTTCAAAAAAAAAACAGTAATGCGGTCCCCGTAATCCGAGCTCCGCTCGCTTTGGGATCGGATGCCGCTGGGTGAATTAAAAAATTGAAAATTTTGAAATGTTTTATTTGCAATTTCTAAAGTTTGTCTTGTGCACGCCCTAGCTGGAGAGAATGAATAAAATTGGAAGTTGAGAAGTTTCGCCGGTGACGAACGGAAGAACTAGATTAGTTTGGAATGGGCACGTTGTGACGGATGAATGAATGTTTCGAAATTTACGTATTTATTTATATTCACCTAGCTTTCGGAAAGGGAATGGATATCGGACAATCCGGTGACGAAGTCCGTTTTTGTGTACGACCAGCCTCAGAACCCCCTTGGGCCTGGACTGTACATAGAAAGTATTCGTAGAGCGGTGAACCGCACCACTCGCAGCTTCGTTCCGTAAAGCAAGAATGACAAAAGACCAACTAATAGGATCACATTAAAATGATGTAGGTTACCTGAGGGGGTCATCTCGGTAGGGCGCGGGCGGCGCGGGGGGCCCGTGGGGGCCGTGGGACGGTGGGGAGGCGTGGGGGCCGTGGGGCGGTGGGGGGGCGCGGGGCAGATGCAGGCCCTCGTCGCTGAGATGCAGATGTTCTCGGTTCCGGTGCCGGCTGAGCGCTGGCAGGATTCTACTGTTGACAAAACTATATTTCAATACTAATCACACTTATATTATTCAGCATGTACTTACTTTTCATACTAAACGCTAAAGCAAAACTGTGATCCACGATTTGAATACCCTACTATATGATGTTACCGATGTAAAGATTAATTATTCTTATATATAAAAATCTCGCGTCCCCATGTTTGTTCACGACGAACTCTGAAGCTACTTAACTTAAAAAAATATAAGAAGTTATGACTAATTTTTTTTATTGCAAATTGAGTATTTTCCCACAATAAGTTTCACAAGTTTCTAACAGATGGCGGTATAAGTTAACTTCAATATCTTTCGCTATCTAGATCGGGTAAGCGTATACCGTTAAAATTATTAGAACCACCGAGCCACAGCAGCGTGTGGCCGGTGTATCTATATATATTTATTATACAAGTTTATCAATAGTAGCTATTTCAACACTGCACAATAAATATATCAGCGATAGCCGCTCCTTTATGTAGCTAAAAAAAACTGTTAGACCAATTCGGTTGGACATGCTCGACCGGTCAGTTATTGCAGTAAGTTAGCAAGGGTACCTGTTCCTCTTGAGTTTCTCTAGTTCGGAAGTGGAGGAGCTGAAGAGTGCGTCGGAGAGGGGCGGATGTCGCGGCGCGGCGGGCGGGGCGCGCAGCTGCAAGGACGACGCCGAGTGCGAGTGTGCCGTGCGGGCCGCGGGGGGCGCCGGGCCGCAGGGGGGGGGCACCGCGCGCCACGCTACCCCTCCGCCCATCAGCGGGGCTGCACCGACACAACACATCATCAAATACAAAACATTATTTACTCAATAAACCAACGAGCGCGCCCTACGGTGGTTGCATATGATGTGTAGCATCTGACATATCAGAAAAATGAGCCAACTCTACCACCTCGCGTGCTTCCCCTGGCTTCGTGTTACACACTTCCGCCCCTTATCATAATATCAATCCCACAGATTACACTACTGATTAAAAGGATTGTACAGTTTTGTATATTTAAATGTTAACCTATATAGTATGTTTTAGTTATGTTAAGTCCTACTTTTTGATTTTGAATGCCTCTTCAAATGTATTCATTGTCTTTTTATATTTACTTATAGTTTGGGTCAATTGTTAATTACTCTGTGTTATATTGCAATAACTTTATATTATACACATTAGGGAAGTTACTGGTTTTCTGTAACACAGTGTAAACTAACACAGAAACCAATGCATCACTAACTCTGTTATTTGTTATCTGTTATGCAAATAAGCGAAAAAGAGAGATGTTACATATCATAATAACAAAAACCAATTTAAATCGTCTTCCAACACTTCTAACCCCATGAATCCGGCAAGAAACTCGTCTGATCTTAACGCGTTTTATTTT
Source organism: Lampropteryx suffumata (assembly GCA_948098915.1). Taxonomy (NCBI): domain Eukaryota; kingdom Metazoa; phylum Arthropoda; class Insecta; order Lepidoptera; family Geometridae; genus Lampropteryx; species Lampropteryx suffumata. Next base: position 1,003,359 of record OX402564.1, on the reverse strand, counting down.
ATGATCCTTGTTAATTTTATTATTATTTTTTGTCATCTAAATACTCTCTTATTTTATATTAAGCTTTGGGACGTTTTCTGTTTTATCACGATTTAAATTGGCCAATTGTCAAATATATCACGTCGCTTGGGATCTTGCTAAAGAAGGGTATTTGCACTTTCGAGACTTAGGCACTTGTGAAGTAATATTACGATTATCGCAATTTTTTTTAAACAAATACATATACAGGATTATTGGTAATTCGACGTATATCCGTTAGGAAGTGATAGGGGTGACTATTTGCGATAATTTTAACCCCCATTTTGACCATTTTTGAGTTATCATGTTTTTTAGTTTTTTTTAAATAAGTAAAAAATGCAACATCAAAAATTTATTAAAAAAAAAAGTATCAACTTAAATCATTTTTAAAACTGGTTATTTATCACTATTAAAGCAACAATTATCGGTCTAAATTTAAAAATGCGAGACGAAAAACGATATTATTTCAATGTTTTTTGAGATTTTTTTTCACTAAAATGCCTTAAACCAAAAAAATTGTAATAAAAGAAACTGAAAAAAAAAAATATGACAAAGGAAGCAAGGCTGAAATTCGTATTCAAACTAAACTAAAATTCACTGATTGAATATCTTGCAAATTGGTTTAATGCGTACCTAAACCAATGCAGGAAGCAAACTGGCAGGTTATGAAAAAAATAAAGAGAGTTTATTTTTCACCCCTATCAAGACACTGTAATGATATTTATTTCCTTACATTGAATTCTAAGTTTCTGAATAACAACACACTAGAATAGGGAACTAAGCTTATTTAGTTTAATCAATATTGGTGGACAATGCACACAACACCATCTAGTCCCAAACTAAACACAGCTTATACTATAAGAACCAGATGACAGATACTTGAATACTTGAAAAGCTTAGACCGACACCTAAACCATACCAATACTGCTTCGGTCGACTTTAGATCATTTTTGCAATAAAGGTTGGTATAAAATACTTTAGCCCGCAGTAAAAACCCAATTAACCCAACAAATTTTTTTTACGCATTAAAATAAAATACAATAAAAACAATCCTTTACAATAAAATTGGCAAATTTTGTAACATTAAAAACTGCTCTGCTAAATAAACAAAAGTCATCACCTTCTTTCAAAATATACACACAATCCATATTGTGACTGATTCCACAAGCACCATACGCACTCACACTCACACATTCACATTCCCACATACACATACACATACACACACACACACACACACACACACACGTGTGCGCACTGTAAGCTACTGTCTACGCTAAGCATTACATTTTCTTACCGCGGAATCATTATATCACTGTTATATCAATTTTAAATACTACACAAGTGAACAATGCCACAATCAGCCTTATTGATATCCAGGACTAACATTTTCAGAGATGAACATAATATTTGTACTGTGTCTGAATGTTTCATTTCATTTATTTGCCAATGTACATTCAGCTTATGTGAAAAAACGATGCTGTGAGTAGGTATAGTAACATTGTACCCTGTGAGGGCGTTCCCTGTGAGGGCGTTGCAAAATAAGAATAATTAATACAGATATAATAGATTCCTAATTAGGTAAGTTACGAAATACGTCAAAACTCAATAATTTACATAAAAGTCAATAATAGTTTAAATAAGTGTAGGTATATCTGTTAAAATGTCAATAATCTTAGATTTTTTATGTACATACTATATATGTCAATTTATTATGTCAACGTTATACAATTATATATTCCCTACATAAATTCTTAATAACTTTATTTCCTACTAGTAAAAAATAAAAATTAAATTAAATTGCACTGTCAAGTAATGTCAATACATGTTATGCCCATTACAAAATTGATTCATAGATAGAAGTTATGTCAAGCATTTGTCAGTAAGTAATTCCTCAACTGAATAATAAGCTTTTTCTAACAATAGATTCTTTATGTTTGTTGCGAATAATGCGTATTTTTCTTCTTTTTTTAGTCGTTCGGGTATTTTATTATAAATTTTTACTATCCTTAACGTTGGGCTTTTACCTATTGCCTGTAAGGTTGTTGTAGGAAGGATAAGTTGATTTCTGTTTCGTCTATTATAATTGACATTGCTTTCTGCATTTGAGTTAAACAAATATTGTTCCCAACAAATGAAGCTACTTGTAATATGTATATTGATGGTAAAGTTAATATCTTTTGTTTTATAAAATTTGGTCTGCAACTTTCTCGACTCTTTATGTTTACTAAAATTCTTACACATTTTTTCTGCATGATAAACATGTTATCAAAGTCGACACTATCGTTCTACAGTATAGTCGCATAGTTGAACCAGGCAAAAGCGTACGCATAATATGCGGCAAGGGCTGTCTCGTAATTAGTGTTAGATTTTAAAATGCTAAGTGCGCAGACGAATCGTGATAATTTTGTTTTTATGTTTTGGATATGAGATTTCCAATTTAAATGGGTGTCAAGCGTTATACCTAATAAATTTAATTCGCCCTTTTGTTCAATATTGAGGTTTTGCGAAAGTAGGTCAAGGTCAAGAGCAGTTCTTTGGTGTGTTCTGAATTGAACAAGTTTAGTTTTTGTTAAGTTGATCTCTAAGTTGTGGTCTTGAAGCCACTTAACACAAACGTTAAAAGTATTTATAATGTGCGTATAGTCAATATTGAATGTGCTGTTGAATAGGATGGATACATCCATCTGCAAAAAGGATACACGTTGAGTTGATTGATTTTGGTAAGTCATTTATATAATAGGTTGGGGAAAAAGTTTCTTCGCATTTTTTAAGAAAATTCAAAACATTTTTTAATATAGTTTATTTACATTTAACTAAAGTATGTAGGTACATGGATGTAGGTAGTATGTAGGACATGATCCCATTGCTATAGAAATTTTGAGACTTCTGATCAAAATACCGCGACAAGTGGTTTTGGCAGACCTCTCGTGATGTTAACCTGACACTGCCTAAAGAATTCTGAAGAGACCGAAACAGGTGGAAATCTGAATGTGCAAGGTCAGGACTATACGGCGGATGCATTAACACCTCCCAGCCAAACTATCTTAACTTTTGCTGAGTGGCTAAAGATGTGTGAGGTTAGCGTTATCATGATGAAAAACCACACCCCTTCTGTTGATTAATTCCGGCCGCTTTCTCTCAACTTCTTGCTTTAATCTCATCAGTTGTTTGCAGTAGAGTTCAGAATCGATGGTCCTGCCTGGTGGTAACAGCTCAAAATGAATAATGCCCTTCCAATCCCACCACACACACAGCATCACCTTGTTGCGAGTTAACCCGGGTTTCGCCACAGTCTGTGAAGCCTGACCGGCCTTTGACCACGACCTTTTTCGCACGTTCTTGTCCTAAGTGATCCAATTTTCATCACCAGTTATCAGCTTCTTCAAAAATGGTTCGGTTTCATTACGTCGTAATAAAGAATCACAAATGAGTACACGGTTCATTAGGTTTCTTTCAGTGAGCTCGTGAGGTATTCAAATATCGAGCTTTTTTGTGTACCCAGTTTTTTTCAAATGCGCCAAAACTGTTTTGTGGTCAATTCCCAGTTCTTCAGCTACGTCGTAACTACTGATATGCCGATCTTGCTCCACTTTTTCAAAAATGGCATCCATTTTATCCGTAATAGGGCGACCAGAGCGACGTGCATCTTTGACATCAAAATTTCCGGATTGAAAACGCTTAAACCAAATTTGTGTTACTCTCACAGACACTGCACTAGGTCCATAAACATCGCAATTTTTTTTCGATGCTTGCGTTGTATTTTTATCTTTTTTGTAGTAATATTTTAAAATGTATCGATTTTCTTCATTAGATTCACTCATCTTGACAGTACGAAAAACAAATCAAAATCACACATTTTCCTAATTTGAATTTGGAATTATGTTCTTTAAAATTAAAACTTTTAATGATACCAAAACCAGCCAGATACAAATAGTATAGCCAAAGAGATTTTATTACAAGTTCATACATACTATAATGCGAAAAGGATTTTCCCCAACCTAATATAATAAAAATAGTGTACATCCGAGCACACTACCCTGTGATATTGAGCTATTTATTGTTTTGACGTCAGATGTTCTATGATATGATTATGTTTATATTTAAAAGTGTATATGTATTCCATCAGTCATTTGGTTCCCATAATCTGGATAAGTTGGGTTGGATAATAAATAAATAATGGTGCACATTTTACACAGCATCATCTAGCCCCACAAGTACAGCTTGTGTTATGGGAACCACATGACTGATATATTAATATTTAAATATTTAAATTATCTGTTTTTGTAAACTTTGGAATCAGACGGCATAATAAGAAACTTAGGCTACCCCCAAATACAATTGCGTTACTCGACAAACGCGTGTTAGTTATGTCTATTTGTGTCTACAATCATCTACCTTCATTTTTATTAGATAATTAAAACTCAGTAGTGTTTCGAAGTTGGACCAATTTTGTGGTGATCACTGTAAGGAAGATCTTACCGTATTGCGTTGTAGAGATGGGCGCTAAGCTCTTAGCAGCCAACTGCGTGTCCTGCCTTAGTCTGCACTCCTCGCTATCGATGCACTCTTCTAATATAGCTACGTCCTTCTTCACTAGAATAGAGCCCGCCAGAGTATCGCTCAGTTTCAGATCATCTTCCGACTGAAATTATAATTAACTATTTTAGATACATTGACAATATACAATGGCCTCAATTCTGTTGGCACCAACCTAACTGAATTTAGCTAAAATTAGGTTCAGTACTGTCAAATGAAACTTTGGTTATCAACTTATTTAATTATTTAATAATTTAATTTTATCTAATTTAATTATGCGTTCCTAATTTAGTTAGATGGTACCAACCGAATAGGTTTTATAAATGCTATGACTATATAAAATATATTTTAGACATTCCTAATTTTAGAAATGAACCAATCGAATTGCCACCAATGGCCTCAATTCTGTTGGCACTAACCTAACTAATTTTAGCTAATATTAGGTTTTGAACTGTCAAATTAACCTTTAGTATTCTGCTGCTACCAACTTATCCTAATTTAATTAAGTACCAACCGAATAGGTTTTACAAATGCTATGACTAACTAAACTATATTTTAGACAATTCCTAATTTTAGAAATGAACCAACCGAATTTCCACCAATAACACGTAAACAGTGAACAAAGATAGCAAACATCATTATGAATTAGAGTTTATATTTTAATGGACTTGCAACCTGTACAAAATGTACATAATAATTTAAGAATATACAAAGTACTTATTGCCAAAAGAGAGTTACATTCAAATACAGTATTGGTGAGGGCCAAACTAGGCGTGAAGCATGTGTCTTAGGTCTTAAGAGCTCGAGTTACCTAATTAATACATATTGGTGAAGTTTGGCTTTAGTGTACATATTACAAATGATAATGTATATGCAAATAATGTAGGTACACATTAATTTAATAAATTCATTATATCATTTCAATATATTAATTTATCTATTCGATAAAAGGATTTCTCGACTAGCCACTTCTTAACCCTTATTTTAAAATATTACAACGAGGGTGCTTCTACCATAATTGTAAGAAGGTGATTATATACTGCCTGCGATATTATGTATTCCAAATATAATCTCTGAATGTGTCCTCAAGACAAATCCCTCAAGACAAGACTATGTTTAACTATCCCTCAAGACATCTTCAAAAATATTTGAAGTACTAGAAATCTAAGAAGTCGTCTGAGGATAATATAATTTTTCAAACATCTGAGCCAGCCAACAAGGATACAGGCCACTTGATGGTAAGTGGTTACCGGAACCTATGACTGGCCTGTCAGCTTAGTTTGTAGTATTTTTGCCTTCTGCGTTGTAGGTTGAGGGTTCGATTCCCTAGCAGGACAAACATTTGTGTGAAGAACATAGGTGTTTGTTCTGTGTCTGGGTGTATCATAAGTATCATAAGCATGTTTTTAAATATACAAAAGTATTCCATCAGTCATCTAGTCACCATAATACAAGCTACGCTTAGTTTGGGACTAGACGGTGTTAGGTGCATTGTCCAAAAATATTTATTATGCGGCTTGCAATACAGGAGGTATCACACGTCCGTTACCATCCCTTTACGTCACGTCCCCTTACGTTCTATTGTCTGGATGCTCGAGCTCGAGGTCTGATCGAGAAAACAAAAAAAAAAAAAGTTGCGTTTGTATATCTCACCTGGTCCCTAAGACTGGTACTCCTAGTACCAATAGGTGATATTAATGGTGGTAAGGTAAATCTGTCCGTGAAGGTGCAGTCGTAGTCGTATCTGGTGTAGTTGCCGTCGTAGAGCGGCGCGAAGGTATCCTCCGTCTCGTAGGTGCGCGAGTAGTCGCGCGAGTAGTCGTGCGAGTAGTCGCGTGAGTCGGCGCGCGAGTCGGCACGCGAGTCGGCACGCGAGTCGGCGCGCGAGTCGGCACGCGAGTAGGCGCGTTGGAAAGGCGAAGAGTCATCCAGGAGAGACGGCACAGATAGAGTTTCCTCACTTCTCGTCTTCTGAATATCGCCTTTTTCTAAAACAAATTTTAAATTCAATATTAGTAAATATTTATTTACACAAAAAATTACAGATATGTACAAAATAATATACAATAATATAAAATACACGTGAAACAGTTGAGCCATCTAAGGACCGTTTAAAACTATCTATAGATACCTCAACTGATCCAGTTCACTGACGGAGGGCAGCGTTCCCAAGATACTGGCGGCATTACCACGTTGAATGGCAATGCTAATACGCTGAGCCAGATAGGAGCCAGTACATATTATAATAAAGCTCCCATGCCGCGTCTGGCGTCTGAACGCGATTAACTCGAAAATGTCTAGATTTTCATACGGTTTTCATCGATGGATGAGTGAAGAAGACGAGTCATTCATAAGGAAGGTAAATTAATAATAATAATATTAAGATATTTATTCGGAACACACACATAACAAGATGACAAAAAACAGGCATGTCATAACAAAATGACATTGTGTGCATTGTTCAATATAATAATAAATACGTAATTATATAATAAATATGGTGTATTTACTATTCTATAATATTAGAAGTGTGGTACCTTGCCTCGGCGCAATCGTCTGCCGCTGCAGGGAGAGAGTCTCCAACCGACGTCGGATCTCCATCATCTTGTTGTGCGTCACCGCGTTTTCGGGCGCCCCCGCCCCCGCGCCCCGCCCCGCCCCCGGCGCCCCCACCCCTAGCGCCCCCGCCCCCGCCGGCTGCTCCGCCAGCTGCGTCAGCGACGACGAGTCTGATAATGAGATCCAACATATAATAAACTATTTATTAGGGTTCTTAAATACATTCAATACAGTGCAGTTTTTAATTAGATCATTATCTAGTGTTAATTTCATAATGGACAAAAACATCGAACAAAAAGTTTGTCTTTAATTTTGCATGGAATGTTATGTTCAGAGCCCCAGAAAATGTAACAGAAAGCTTACAGTGAATCGATTTTATCAAAAACACGTGCTTGCTTAGTGACACAAAGCGTTCAAAAGCGGTCGAGTTGTGATGGAAGATTTGCTTCGCTCTGGTTGGCCATCAACGTCTTCAACTGAAGTTAACATCGCAAATGTGAAGGAAATAGTGACTGAAAATCCTTATTCAAGTTTGAGAGAGATAGCCGCGGAACCAAGAGTAGATCCGTACCATTTAAACAATCACTTGGGTATGAAACATGTTGCCGCTTGGGTAGTCTCAAAAGACCTGAATTTTCTCCAAAAACACAATTGCATAAGAGTTGCTGAGGTCGTGCTAGAACGAGTCAATTCCGACCCAACATTCATGAAACACATTTTTACCGGTAACGAGACGTGGGTTTACGAGTTTGACGTGCAGAGTGGCACCTTCCAACTGAACCGAAACCGAGAAACCCACGCCAAAGTAGAACAAAAGTCACTCATGTTGACTGTTTTCTTTGACTATCGCGGTGTTGTGCACTCGGAATTCTTGCCGGAAGGTTAAACGGTAATTAAAGAATATTATTTGAGCGTTATGCGGCAATTAAGAGAGCAAATTCGACGATTTGCTGTGGAATTAGATTTGTGACATTAGAATAGATTTCTTGGATTTTGTACCACGATAATGCGCTTTCGCACAAGGCCATCATTGGAAACGAATTTTTGACCACAAACTCAACAAAGACCATCGAGCAACCACCTTATTCACCAGATATGGCTCCAGCCGACTTCTATCTTTTTCGTAAGCTCAAATTACCACTTCGTGGCACCAGTTTTCATTCGGTAAAAGACATAAAGGAGAATTTCGGCGAGAATTGAACTCAATTCCGGAAAAAACGCTTAAAAAATATTTTGATCATTAGATTATTCGTTGGCGTCAGTGTATCGTTTCTGAAGAAGCAAGCATCGCTTTGAAGGCGATAAAATAAATTTGGATGAATAACCGACATTTTGTGTATTATTGATCGTTTCCCGGTACTTTCTTGATTAAATAAAAAGACTAAATATTATATGTACATGTTATACTTTATTTCTACTTAAAAGATGGTCTTAACACTTATGAAATTGTTAAAAACTGTTACAGAAATAAAAACATTTTGTATTTTTTGTATTTGTATACAAATTCGTATTGATTTATATATAAAACAGAGTTAATGGAGACTGACTAAGGTTTATTAAACTTTTTAGCTAATGAGTTGTGAAATCTGTTGCCATATTTATTCGTTTGAGTGTGTTCTGTCCTTATCATCCTAATGTCAATAAATAAAGATGGATGCAGATACAAACAACACAACAGCTAAAGAGTGCTTATAACATAAACCAAGGCATACAAGCACTTAATTCTATCTGTTGCTATCTCTATTCATTAACATTTGACTGGCCTGTCAGATCAGTGGGTAGTTGCTCGACCAACATTGAAATTAATGGAGAGGCAATGAATCTTGTAGATTTCAAGATCTTCCTAGGTCTTAATATTGATACAAAACTACAGTGGAGACCACAAATTGAAACACTTGCTGGTAGCCTTAGTTCAGCTGCATATGTTCGTGCGATACGGTGGCTTATTGATGAAGCTACAGCTAGACTAGTTTATTTCAGCTCCTTCCATAGTGTTATGTCATATGGCATCATTCTCTGGGGAAAGCAGCTGATATTTAAAAAATATTTATAATTCAAAAAAGTACCATTTATAAAATATAACCGCGAGAGTCTTTGAGAGAAATATTCAAAGAAATTAATATTTTCACAATATAGCTATATACGAAAATTTGTTTTACACTCATAAGATGGGTTTTAGCTAAATAGTGACCTTCATAGAATTAATACTAGAAACAAATTATACAATACTAAAATAAGAGTGTGCGCTTCGAGCATAACTTACATTTGTTATGGTCTAAAGGTGAGTATGTGCCGTCGTGGTTCTCCCTCACTCGCAGCATGTTGACTCTCTCTCCGTCTCGGAACACCAACACCGTCACTTTGCATCCATTGCCGCTGGACCACTCGCCTTCATCTCTGTAACAAAAAATCACATTGATTGATCATTGTTACAGTATATAAAACTTGAATACTGCTGATAGAATCTACGTTATGTCCTATCATATATTTTAAATAATAAATAAATCATCATATCATCATCATATCAGCCTTTATGAAGTCCACTGCTGGACATAGGACAATAGATTTCCAGGAAGAACGATTTTGAGCTCCATCCACCGACTTCCTGCGATATTCACTGTCGTTAGTCCATCGGGTGGGGGGTCGTCCTACGCTTCGTTTTCCTGTCCGTGGTTACCATTCGAGAACTTTTATTCCCCAACGGTTATCAGTTCTGCGAGCTATATGGCCTGCCCATTGCCACTTCAACTTGCAAATTTTGAGCGCTACGTCGGCGAATTTGGTTCTACTACAGATTTCCTCGTAAATAAATATATCTTATCATTATCACTACATAGTATAAAACAAAGTCGCTTTCCGCTGTCTGTCTGTCCCGTTGTATGCTTAGATCTTTAAAACTACGCAACGGATTTTGATGCGTTTTTAATACACCGACAGACAGACATTTTGATGCGTTTTTAATACATGGAGTAATTCAAGAGGAAGGTTTATATGTATAATAAATGCATAATATAGTAGAGAAACACTGATAATTTTAGAGGTTTCTAATGTGATGTCGTAAATAAACACATTTTTTGCGCTTACATTGCAAACGCTGGCTGAACCCTACGAGATAGATCAAAATAGTGTACTACAGTATTGTACACCTTTAAAAGTTCTACAAAAAAGTCCGCGATGGTATATGTCTATCTCTTAGATAACGTTGTATATAAAGACATTATGTAGTACATTTAGTATCAGCATTGCAACCGTGCGAAGCCGGAGCGGGTGGCTAGTAATAAATAAATATTGGTGGACAATTAACACAACATCATCTAGTCCCAAACCAAGCATAGCTTGTATTATAATGACCAGATGACTGATAGAATATTTAATCCTTACTAATATTATAAATGCGGAAGTAACTCTGTCTGTCTGTTTGTTACGTTTTCACGCTTAAACCGCTGATGAATTATGATGAATTTTGTTATAGAGATAGATGAGACCTTGGAGAAGGACATGGCTACTTTTTATGAAAGTACCACGCGTGCGAAGCCGCGGACAGCAGCTAGTTTTTAAATACATTATGATACTTACTTTATAATATCCAAATATAGAACAAACACCTATGTATATTCATCACACAAATGTTTGTCAAGGGAGGGAACCGAACTCACAGCAAAGAAGGCAGAGTTACTTACTACCAACTGAGCTGACAAGTCAGTCAATAAGATGCCGAGAAGCAAGGTGCACAAAAAACTAACCTTCTGCATACATAAACATAATTTTAGTCAGTTTGTATGACTTTTATGCTTCCACCAAACTCCAAATTAACGATTTTAAATGATTTTCCTAGAATTTTCCGCGGTTATAATCATTACGAATTGACATCCGACTAAAATGAGCTAAAACACGTCAATCACGCTTCAATTTAGTAAAATTATTGTGTCATTTCAAAAAATCACTGTAATTTTGACTTATTTGATTAGACATTGGTGCAAATAAAAAAAAGATCGTTCGTGCTCGTATTTTCTGAAATTAGAGCCAGTGGCAAACTCTGGTGATGGTGTGTTTTTACAGCCTTTATTTGCGATATCGGGGTCTCAAATGCTGACTGATATAATATCTATATGTATTTGCGATATCGGGGTCTCAAATGCTGACCGATATAATACCTATATTTATTTGCGATATCGGGGTCTCAAATGCTGACCGATATAATACCTATATTTATTTGCGATATCGAGGTCTCAAATGCTGACCGATATAATACCTATATTTATTTTAACACCTACTTATGTTACTAACACAGAACAAACATCTATGTTCATCATACAAATATTTGTCCTGGGAACGAATCGAACTCACAACCTACGGCGCAGACGGCAAGGCCACAACCAACAGAGCCGTGAGAGCAGTCATTAACCTTTATCGCGGCTATGTGGTTGACATTGCAAAGGCTACAGTATGGGACTAGATGTACTAATTTGGGACTAGAGACTAATTTGAGACTAGATGTCGTGTGAATTTGTCTAATAATATTTATTTATAAATTTCCAATTTGACCGGAGAGGAAGGCGTGATATAGAGAATAGAATTACCTAGCAGTAGGTGATGTGGTCTGATTAGATAGATAGACAGGAGCTCCAGTCGCCAGTGTCATCATTAGGTTCATTCATAATATTGAGATTATTGATGTATAACATTGAGATCATAATATTGAGATTATTCCTCTCGCGTTCCTGCAATCTGTGAGAGTGAATTCGTGAAAAGGGACGAACGTGTGTAAAAGGAGGCCGGGGATACGCGCGCCATTTTCCGAGAGGTTGGTACCGTCAGCCAACAGTATGTGCGTGCGTGTGACGAGAACCTACAGTGTAGTATAAAGTGTGCTGTTATATAAACGAATGTTGCTTATTCGCAAGGTGAGATGGCAGACAGATGTCACACATCGTTCGCTCGTTTTTTTTCTGTGAAGTGTACCTATTGGAGTCTAGCAGTCGCTCGATGTCCGGCCAGGGCTCGGCGTGGTCCGGCACAGGCGGCGGCAGGCGGCGCGTGGAGATAGGTCCTCCTCTCATGCCCAGAACCAGTCGTAGTCGAGCGCCGTCGCATATCGCGTGCTCTCGGAGACACGACGCGTCTTCCAACTCCTTCAGGTTGTACAGCAAATGCTGCTGCGATATCGGAATGCCTGGAATTGTTATATTTTAGCATTTAAAAAAAAGAAAGAATAGTGTTTCTTTAACAACACAGAACAAAACGGTAAACATGTACAATGATAACATAACATAAATTGTTTAAAGTGAAACATGCAAACAGATAGATACATACAGAAACCTAAAACAAACAAGTAGAAGAGATTACCTACTTATAATAATAATAATTATTATAATCCCGGACATTTAATACAGCATCATCTAGCCCCAAAGTAAGCAGAGCTTGTATTATGGGTACCACATGACTGATACTACTTACATATTATTTTTTTTGTAAATACATTTTATACATAGAAACACCCAGACCCGAGACAAATACATGCAGATCATACAAACATTTGTCCCGCGGTGGGAATCAAACCCAACCTCCTGCATCTCTCCCGGACCTTAGCCCATTGCGCCACAGTAGTTTATAACTACTTAGGGAAGGCCATCCATTGACCCAACTAGTACAGCACCGTATATGCAGTCAAACAGGTTTTGAACTCAGCATAATGCTGCCTTACAACGTATAGACAGACAGGGCCTGGGTAATAGGATGGCATCACAATTTCACCTGATAGGACTTCTCTCCAAAATTATTTAATCTATTGCAGATTATTTGCGGAATCGCATGCAGTTTGTACATCTTGGCTGTTACGACTCTGTTCCTTAACATTATCACACTAGATCTGGGGTAAGCCAGGGTTCATCGTTAGGACCTCTCTTGTTTACAATTACGGTTGATGCTTAATATCTACATGCAAACAGACAAGATACAAACAGCAAGAGTCAGTGCCAGAAGTGCCTTCAATCAGTAGTGTGCTCGCATTATTGTGTTTACGTTTGAAGGGTACTGGAGCAAGTGAAATTACTGGGCAAACAGACAAAAGAACTTATGTCTAGGGCCTGTAACGTGCGTGTGTTACTTCCTGGTATTGAAGCGTCAAAAGTTACTGTAACCCTGTGTGTAAGGTCATCATGTGCACCGTATGCTTAGTTCCTAGCTCAATACTGCTAATTAATTACGTTTTAAAAACTAAAAAGAAACCGACTTCATTGAATGAAATTTGAGCCTATAATACATTTTTAGTGGAAAGTAGATGTATTTTGTATATACATATATAATATGGGTGGGTAGGCCAAATAAACGCACCGCTCCACGGTGTGGTATTAGATCCCAAAACCTGGCCAAAAATGATTTTTTTTAAAACCGGTTCACACCCCTTTGTTTAGTTTCTTCGAAAAGCCAAGTAGTTTTTGCAACAAAGGCCACAAACCGCAAAGCGCTAGCGCAAACCAGCGCGCCATGTGTTCAGTCGGAAGTTACCCTTCGTACAGTGTAGTGTGATTTGTCGATGTGATCTGATTTTTAGTGTTTTAAAACTCTTGTGGTTTTGTGCATATGCAATAATTTACTGGTTGTTTTTGTGATGGATTGTTCTGAACCAGGTATGTACTTTATGTAACACTACTTTTTCTCTATAAAAATCCACCCAATTTTAGTCAACCTGGCTAACAACCTAGGTGTATTAAACTATTTGATATATGTCAACTTTAAAATACTTACTAAGGGTTTTGTTATACTTCTGAACATTTCTAAGCTATGAAAACTATTGCATAATATGAAGAATTTAGTACACAACACAATTATAAATAAATCAGCCGCCCGAAACCGCCCCATTTTTTTTAACGATTTTTTTTTATTTCTACCTAATTTATTAAAAAAATTGCTATTATTTAGTTTTTTTTTTGTTATGTTTACAGAACCTTCTAGATTGAAGTCTATGACTCGAAATGAGTTATAATACCATCATGCAACGTTCTAATGAGGCAACATTTGAAGGAAAGCTTCAATTTATGGAGCAAGAAATTTTAAATAATTATGATCAAAATGATTCAGTACTAGCTGATGTAAAGCAAAAGCTCTCCATTATAAAACACCAATTCAAACAAAAATGGTTGGCTGTTCGCAAAACAAAAGCAAGATTTGAAGAAAACAATGCTGATTGGCTTAACGGCACTATCTGTTTACCTAGTGCAGGTACGTAAAACACAATAGACGCAAACCCATTACTAGTATTATTCTTCATAATTTGTGCTTTTGTGTAAAGTGCTAAGACAAACATATATATATTTTTTGTTATTAGACAGTTAGGTATATATTAATTTTTATGTTACAGGACTCAGTCCCGGTCGTCCTCAGAAATCGTTCGTAGACTCAAGTGAAAGAAGCTAAAGACGGAAAACCCAAGAGCTTCGATCAAAAGATGTAGAAGAGTTAACCTATGCTACGCAAATGAAATTGCGGGAGTCAGGCAAGGTCGATGCTTCGAAAGTAGTAAAAGATCTTACGAAAAGTCCTCGAAGAGCGACGAAATACGTTAATGCTTTAAAAAAAAGTTGTGAAGAGGAACCTCGCCAGTTGTCGCCTTTACGTGCTCTGTCTATGTTTACAGAAGCGGGGCTTACTAAAGCCCAATATGAAATAATACGTGGAACTAACAAGAGCTTTTTTCCGTGCTATTCTGTCCTCCAGAAACTAAAAAAAGAATGTTATCCAGAAATTCACAGAGTAACCGAGACATGTGCTAAAATACAAGTGCAAAAATTAATGGATCACACGGCAAAACGTCCGATGATAAACGTAAAAGAAGCTGTAGAATATTTAAGTGAAGATGAAAAAAATCTTTAATTTTAATTAGTAAATGGGGGTGTGACGGGTCTCAGCAAATGCAGTATAAAATGAAGTTTGAAAATGAAGCTGACTCTGATGCAAATGTTTTTCAAAGTTCTGTAGTTCCACTTCAATTAGTTTACGGACCCGAAAAGAGAATCCTGTGGCATACCAACACCATCATCACCACGCTACTGTCGACCTATCAGAATACGATTTGTCAAGGAGACAAGTGACATCACAAACGAAGAAATAAACTACATAAAATCACAAATTACAGCACTTTCCAGCACCGAAATCGAGAACATGTCCATAAAACATAAAATGTTGTTCACCATGGTAGACGGAAAAGTATGCAATGCTGCTACGCATACCAAATCTACAATGAGGTGCTATATATGTGATGCCACTTCATCAGAGTTTAACGACTTATCGAAAACGAGGGCGAGTAAAAAGGAAAATTTGAGCTTTGGTCTGTCCCTACTACATGCTCGCATAAGATTTTTCGAGAGTATTTTACATGTAGCATATAAGCTGCCTGTAAAAAAATGGAACGTCCGCCTTACTGCTGAAGAGAAACAAGTGGTGGCAAATAGGAAAAAAGAAATTCAAGATAATTTCAAGAACCAGCTCGGGCTTTTAGTAGACATCCCCAAAGCCAATTTTGGAAATACAAATGATGGCAACACTAGCAGGCGATTCTTCGAAGAATATGAAATATCGGCAGCCATAACAGGAGTAGATAAAATTTTAATTTATAGGCTAAAGATTATTTTGGACACATTGTGTTCCGGGTTAACCATCAACATAGAAGCATTTGAAAAATATAGTCAAGAAACAGCTGAGCTATATGTGACATTATATGGTTTCTACCCTATGTCCCCAACCTTGCATAAGGTACTTCGACACGGGGCCGAAGTCATCAAAGAAGTAATCCTTCCTATAGGTCAATTATCCGAAGAAGCTGCAGAAGCCCGAAATAAAAACATTAGGTCATACAGATTAAATTACACAAGAAAATTTTCGCGTGTGACCTGCAACATGGATGTTCTCACTAGGCTTCTTTTAACTTTGGACCCCCTAATTACAGGGATGCGATCCTACACAAATAAGAAAAAAAAGCCATTTACATCTGACGTTCTAAATTTGTTATCAGAAAGTAATTTTACAAATGTTAATATTTTAGAAGATAGTAGTTGCGAGGAATAAATGCTTTGATATGAAACTACGTCTTTGTCGTTTTATTTTTCACTCTACAATGTACGTCTGTAGCTGTTAGATGTACTAAATAGTTTTGGCCAGGTTTTGGCATCAAATACCACACCGTGCGCTCCAATGAGACAGCGAGGTATCGAAGTACATGAAAACATCATCGATGTATACAACTTTTAGATATTCGTTGATTTTTTAGCACGACCGATTTTGATTAAATTTATATGGGACCACCTGTGAAGTATAAAAAAATATATATATTCAGACGAATTGAGAACCTGCTCCTTTATGATAAAGTCGGTTAAAAAGAAGATACCGAATGAGTTAAATCACGGTTTAGCTGTAGGCGTCAAGCTTAGAAAAACATCTTAAAGAAACCGACATATGTAGGGTTTATGTTAGGTAATAAAAGGAAATATTAAGGGCAGTGAGATTTTTGTTACGTTACACCGATGTGGTCAAAATAACCAGAAATAAGTAAATGCCTTTTATTGTAGGTAGACTTACTTTGAAGCGCAACAAAGGAGCCTCTGAGGCGCACTTTAATCCTTTAACTAGTGATAATGTCAATATAATCTGGCTTATTTCAAACATAACATCACTACAAATTATGATGACTTTAGCTAACCAACTAAAAATAACTACAAACATACAAGGCAAAATAAATGGGGATATTTTTAAATGCACATCTGTATAATTTTTCAGCACACTAGGTAACTCCACTAATTAACTAAATGCATACCAGAAAAATGAATGCTGTGCTAAAAAACCAATTGATTAACTAAACATGTCCTACAATTGGTTAGGTTATGTTAGAGTATAGAAAATAACGCGCAAGGTGAGCGAGCGAAGCAAGCGTGCCGCGGCAGCGGCCGCCGAACCCGAAGCGCCAGAAGCGCCAGAAGAATAAAACAAGGTCACGGTAGGAGCTTATGAGTTCTGCAAATACCATTAAACAGTATATATAATTTGATTTATTTAGTGTGCATAACTTGTGTGCAAGTCAGTATTTTTGGTTTAACTTTGAAATATTTTGTTCGAAAAAAGGGAATACACAGATATCGATTTAATTACATGCCAAATAATGCTGCAAAATAACGAACTATTATGGGTACGAAGGTATTAATATAAATCATAAAATCGCCAGGTGTTTAGAACAGAGATCGTTCACTCCATCAGGGAGACAGGTGGTGTTAGCAGCTGGCCTCAGGCCAAGAAAACTATAAATTACATCACTGTTAGTAAACTTTCTTTTTACATACAGAATTCTAGTATTTACCCGACCACGGCAAATCAAGGCTAAAGCGTCTTGAAGTCTTTATCGTGTATAATAAATACTCCAAAATACATATATAAAACGCAGCCTGTATGTTATACTATAATAATAATAATAATGCCGGACATTACACACAGCATCATCTGGCCCCAAAGTAAGCAGAGCTTGTGTTATGGGTACCACATGACTGATACACTACTTAAATACGTTTTTGTTTGTAAATACATACATATTATACATAGAAACACCCAGACCCGAGACATATACTTGCAGATCATACAAGCATTTGTCCCGCGACGGGAATCGAACCCGCAACCTTCTGTGTTTCAGCCGGACATTAATCCACCGCGCCACAGAGGTCGTCAAATTATGCTTTATTATATACCTTAATTTATATTATGATAACTATAATTAATTTAGCTTTAATAGCGTGTTTTTTTTTTTTTAATTAAAGTGAAAGTTGAAAGTTTTTTTTTTTTAATTATTTGTTTGGCAAATAATTAAAAAAAGACAAAGTATGTAAGTAAGATAAGTAAGTTTGACAAAGTATAGCATCATTATGACATGTTGTCTTGTTTGTAGATACTAACAAGCCTTGTAGCCCTTGTAGGTACCTAACTATCTAAATAAAATCGTAATCTAATCAAATATCTAATAAAATAAGGTAATTGGATATGTATTTAAAACTTATTTCCCACACTCAAAAACATCAAGCCCGGTAATAATATAATAGAGGTATTACGTAGGTATTTAGGTACATCAAATTAAATGTAGATTAGGTAAGTAATGTAGGTAAATATTAAATGTAGATTAGGTAAGTAATGTAGGTAAATATTAAATTTTGTCAAATACATAATCATATCATAGTTAAGAGTTGGTTTTCCAATAAGTAATAAATAAAACAACAAAACAATAACGAAGTTTGGTTAATTATTTTTGGAAAACCAACAGCTTGTTCTAACAGAATATAACATGAAAGCCCATTAAAACTTTTCTTGTATAAAAAAAAACACAGTAGAGTAGTACAGTACACAATACACTCGTGAGCAAAAAAATAGACTCAGACCGTACGCGTGGGGTCACACGCCTCTGAAAAAAAACTCAGCCTTGAAATAAAACTTTATTTTTTTAAACTTAAGAGTGAACAAGTCGATTATCTTTCCATACAAACGTCGAAGGGTGATCACACCACCGTCTGATGATGAACCACCAAAACTAAAAGTGATATAAATTTGTCTTGTCATAATCTATGCTTGTATCAATACAGAATTGTGAAAATAATATGGGTTTGAAAGATACAAGACTCAAAAAAAATTGTTTTTCATCACTGATTTTAGGGCAACTTTAGGTTAGCGAATAAATAACAAACGGAGTACGCAAACTAAAAAATTGTTCCTATATAAGCATAGATTATTTATTCAAGAGCTCAAATAACTTTTTTTTTTATAATTATATTCAGTAGTTTTTTCGTGAGAACTCTTGAGCCAAAGGTCTATTCATTATTTTTACGCAATCGTTTTATTTAGAAATCATAGATTAATCTGATCATATGACTCGAAATTATAATCACGCTATCTCCTTACTGCTCATCTCTATCTTTGATGCACGTCTATCCTTTTCTCACACCAAGCAAGGTAAAATAGCATGCATTTTAGCTGCGCCCACTAACGAGTTTGTGCCGCTGACTTGTGTATCCTTAAAGTTTCATGTTCTAGGTTTAAAAATAAATTATCCCGGACATTTCACACAGCATCATCTGGCCCCAAAGTAAGCAGAGCTTGTGTCATGGGTACCACATGACTGATATACTACTTATATACTTTTTTTTTAGTAAATACATACTTATTATACATAGCAACACCCAAACCCTAGACAAATACTTGCAGACCATACAAACAAATTAACGTAAGCAGCGTTAACTTGATCATTTATTTGACCCAGGTATACATGTTGTTACTTGTAACCACTGTTTTTACACTTGTTTACAAAAACACTAATTAAGGGATATTAGGTCCTGTAAAAGGTAATTTACCTGAAAGACCCTTATCAGTTAGTCATCAAATGTCAACCGGTACACATCTCCCTTATAAAAAAAAACAAGAATATTACCTGAAAATGGACTCAAGAAGTGAAGAAGCAGCTCAAGCGATTACCCAATTACAAGCCAGAACCAGCGAGAAGTAGCTCGAGCATTGAACATGGTACTGGACTGGTAGCTTAGTCGAATACGAGGTTCCGGTAAAAAAGATGCACATAAGAGATGGATGAACGATTCATCGTCGGTACTTCGCTGAGAAATCGCTCAGCTCAGAGAAACGCGAGGAGTGGCTATTAGTGGTTGGACAGTCAGAAGACGACTTAAGGCGGCTAACATGACGCCAAAAAGGCCTGCTACTGGCCTTAAATTAACGCCAGCCCATCCAGCAGCCCGACTCCGTTTCGCAAGAGAACATGTAAATTGGACTCATGAACAGTGGAGCTCTGTTCTCTTCTCGGACGAAAGCAGAGTGTGTCTGCAATCTGCATTGCAGCGATAATATAAATAATAATAAATATAATAAATAATAAGTTCCTGGATGGTGTGGGCGGGAATTTTAATAGACGCAAAAACAGAGCTGGTTTTCAACGAAACTGGGTTTGATATTGAAAAGATACTAGAGGATCACGTCGTTCCGTATGTCAGCTTTATCGGTGAAAACTTCTTGTTAATGCAGCACAATGCCCGTCCACACACAGTGGCTTCTGTTCAACGATACCTACAGGAGGTCGAAATTGAATGTATGGAATGGCCAGCACGTAGTCCGGATTTAAATACTATTGAGATGAGCTCAATAGAAATGTTCGAGCTAGAAAGAAGTCCTGCGCCAGCTACGAGATCAGAGCTTCAAACGGCACTAACCGAAGAATGGAATGATATCCCGCAAGAAACAGTGTCACATCTTATAAAAACAATGAAGAACCGATTAGAAGCTGTAATTAGGGCCAGGGGGATCACTAAGTACTCAAATGTTTGCTTTTGATTAATTAATCATTGTTTTAGCTGTATTTATCTGTATTTTATTAGAAGTTAAAATTTTCTTATTTTTGAGTTTTAAGAAGAACTTTGTTTAATTTTTCTTTGTAGTACTTAATAAAAAAATATTTTGACAAAAAGAATGCCATGACAGCTTATTTTTAGGCAGACCCACACGTCTAAGATAATTTAGTCAAAATAATTATCTGTGCAACAGATTTTTTTTTCAGAGACGTTTGACCGCAAGCGTACGGCATGAGTCGATTTTTTGGCTCACAAGTATAATTTCAGCTGAGAACAACAAGATTAGTAGTACTTGCAGTGATGTATAAACTAAGTCAAATCAAATCAAAAATAATTATTTAGGAACAAGTAACATTTTCTAATAAACAATTACAAACGATGGTATCTGCAGAAGTTAAAAAAAAAAATCGGGTTGCACTCCGGGAGTGCCGACAGAAGTGAAAACTTATTTTGGCACGTTAGAGTTTAGTAATAAATCACATCAAAATCAGTAATTATGGCGACTGCCAATCAAATACTGAACGAACACAGATGATGCAATATTTTTTGTTCAGAATGTAGATAATATATCAAAGAACCTAACTCAGTAAACTTCTCCATGCAAAAGTAGACTGTAAACATGTGAATTAAGGTTTATAATCAAATGGGGCGAGCGCGGCAGCCCTGCGTCTCGCCCCACACGGTAACGGTGTCGCGAATCCAGAGGTTTTACCTCATCTAAAAATATGCGTACCGCGCTAAAATAAGTTTTCACTTCAAAAACTGTGTCGCAGACACCAACGCCCGCCTCCGTTTACAAAAAAGTATTAAATACCTATCGTCAACTTGACTTGTCGCCAAAGAATTCCTTATTCAACCGTTGCCTAGCTGAGCCTATACTAGTGCAGAATAGATCTAAGTCAAAACACTAACTCAACTTATTGGAATTATCACTTGCTTGTGTCAGGAACGTATTTGTTTGTAGTTAGTACCGACTACAGGAATATACCTAGATAGGGGGGTTAAATCAATTTTGCTCTGCAGGTTCGTAAGTTATCTTATGTCAATGTCACTAATGTCATCGCACAAGACTTCGTGGACATTAATCTCCTTACTTAGAAAAGTCTCCTAACTACTGTAGTTAATCACTGTTTAACACATTCACTGCCACTGACACGCCTCGCGTGTTCAGGCTAATCAAAGTCTCTACGCCAAGAACACGCCAGGCGTGTTTTGAATGTTTCGGTTATATTTCCAAAACTAGGCCAGATTTTCTGTTCAAATTTTTAGTGCATCATTTTTAAAGGATAGGCTATGGCATATTGAAGCGGTTCCCTAAAAAAACTAGTTACGATTTTTTTACGAAAAATAGGTATTTTGTAGTGCCGAGAACACGCTAGGTGTGTTCACTTACTGAAGCTACCCTTAGGTTCCCAAACTTTTTTATTCTATTAAACGCTTCGCTAATTTCAGAGTTATAAGCTTGCGATATGAGATTTTTAACCAGTATTTGATGACAAAACGGAATGTCATAATTTATCGGACCGTTTTTACCGTATACAGTACTGTGTCATGTATGAATAAATAATAAATAAATAAATAATGCCGGACATTTCACACAGCACCATCTGGCCCCAAAGTAAGCAGAGCTTGTGTTATGGGTACCACATGACTGATATACTACTTATATGAAGTCGCTTATACAGCTCCATACGACATCAATGAAAAAAAAACGTACCTATCCGATGTATATCTTTATATAATTATACATACACACACAGTGACATACACACGTACAGTAAAATTATCTCTATAATATAAAAATCAATTGCTGTTCGTTTGTCTAGCTAAAAATTTTGTCATCATTAATATCTTCCGTTTCCGGTACAAATTTAACTTTACTGAAAAAAAGATAAGAAATCAATTTATTTCATTTGAATATTTTGAATTTAATTCATACTTATGTAATTAGGTAAGGCCAATCAACCAACATTACGATAATACGAGATAAATAACGTAAACAAACTTTCTCTTCTTCTTCTTCTTTCTTTCACTTCAAAGCTTTTTATCGGTTTAATAATTTAGATGAATTCACTCATATAAGACTGAAAATATGTTTAAATATGATTGTCACTCAATATATTATTAAAACAAATGTACTTGCACTGTTAACAATGCCAATGTTACAGTTCACAATAAAACTTTATTCATTTATGCATGGGAATTTTAGTAAAAAAGTTTGAGAACCTTAAATTACGTTAAAATAAATTTACTAACTGAAATCTATTTTTCCAAGCTATGCCGCGAGCACGCCTAGCGTGTCCGCGGTTTTGTACGGCGGCATCTCGATAAACTTCAATAAAATCGTGGTGGCAGTGAATGAGTTAAAATAGTGCCGTCCCTTTTTTAACCGACTTCAAAATGAGGAGGTTACTCAATTCGACTGTTTGGGTATATATTTTTTTGTGTGTTCGCGGATAACTTCGTCGTTTATGAACCGATTTTGATGATTCTTGTATCTGATCTTGTACCTGATGGCGGTACCATGATAAGGTAACCAGGATCTGGTGATGGCATGCCAGAGAAATCGAGGAGAACCTTCGAAAATCGTAGTGGCGACTAGTGGGTTTGTTATTTGTTTCATTAAGTATTTCAAAGCACTACTATTTAAAAAGGTCTGGAGTCGATCTGATGATGGAGCCGAAAGACAGTCGAGGGAACTCCTGAACGATTTACAGCAATTACCTGGTGTTTGGGCTTGATTAATTTGTATTGATGAGAACTTTACACCTAGATGGGTTGTGACTGTCATTAGGGGTCTGATGATGAAGACGAAGGACAGTCAAGGGAACTCCTCAACGTTTTACAGTAGCTACCTTGTGTAAATACATGAAGTTGGTTGTCTTTTTAGTTAAAAACGTAATTATTGTAATATAGTGACAAATAGTGAGAGGGCGAATCATAAGCAGTGTTTGGGCAATGTTCAAGTTGAGAGGCCTTTATAAATAATGCCGTAAAACTATCTACGCAAAAAAGGAAGTTCATTAATTATTTGAATAATCTTATGAGTCAGACGGATTTGTAAATTTCCTTCCAAAATTATCTTGTTTGTATTTGGTAAACATGTGGTAGTCATGTTGAAAAAGATTACTTATATTTTTTTGTTTATTGAAGTATTAAGAGGATAATGTACAGTGTCGCGCATTTATACGAAGTTCCGGTTGCGTGGCGGGACCGGGACTTGAATTAGGGGTTTGAGATTCCCAATGAGTATTTCCACATACCTAAATCAAGTAGCTACTGAACGTAAGGATATATTGATGTTCGTCAGATATCTAACAGGGTCTTTCGGCTGAAGGTTTCGACAGAATACCAGCGCCTAGATACCTCCAAGTGGCGAGGCATATTATACTGAGTCTAGACATATTTGCTACTGTGGCACACAGATACATGACATACTCTTTGTACTCTCCAATTTCGTTTATTCTAAAATATATTTTTTCTGTTTGTACTGATTGTGTGTGCTTGAGTAACTAATAAATGAGTGTCTGTGTCTATGTCTATGTCTGTGTCTATATCTATATGGGTGATCATATTTGTTAATTGTTGGCATTTTAATAACAACAATTTACTAGACAGTAAACAATTCGGATTTACAAAGGGATGCTCAACGACTGATGCCGGTGTTGAGTTAATATCACATATTTTTGATATCTGGGAGGAATCATGTGATGCATTAGGTATTTTTTGTGATCGGTCGAAAGCTTTTGATTGCGTTCACCATGCAACTCTAATCAGCAAAGCAAACTACATCACTATGGTGTTAAGGGAGTTTCACTTAAGCTTCTCACACTACTTATGAGACCGAACACAACCAATAGATGTAAATGGAAAGCGTTCTCCGGGGTCAATGGTAAAATGGGTGTACCACAAGGATCAATACTCGGGCCATTCTTGTTTTTAATCTATATAAATGATCTACCTAAACATGTAAAGGATGATCACGAGATTGTACTGTTTTCTGATGACACGTCACTTTTATTTAAATAAAAGCGACGACTTACTAATCTTGACGATGTAAACAATGCTATCTCTAAAGTTGTAACATGGTTTAATGTAAACAACTTATTACTTAACGAGAAAAAAACGAAATGCATTCTTTTTATACTGCCCAATTTTAAACACGTGAAAGCTAATGTAAAAATTAAAAACGAAAATATAGATCTCGTCGACACCACAGTGTTCTTAGGCATAACTTTAGATAATAAGCTGCAATGGGGCCCGCATATAGATAAATGTCGAAGAGACTGAGCTCTGCGGCATACGCTGTTAAAAAGATCCGTAATTTTACCGACGTAGATACCGCTAGACTCGTTTACTTCAGCTTTATGTCTTATGGCATTCTGTTGTGGGGAAGTGCTGCTGATATTAAAACCATATTTGTGTTGCAGACGAGGGTTGTTCGTGCAATTTATAACATTGGCCCCAGAGAATCACTTAGAAATAAGTTTAAAGAAATTAATATTATGTCAGTGCCTTGTCAGTATATATATGAAAATATAATGTATGTGCACAAAAACGTTCATTTATTTTAAAAAAATTGCGATAATCATAGTATTAACACTAGAAATAAAGATAAACTCGCTGTTCCCACTGTTAGGCTCGCTTAAGTTAATAAGTCTTTTATAGGGCAATGTGTACGCTTCTATAACAAGGTCCCAAGCGACGTGTTAGATTTGTCGATTGGAAAATTTAAAAACGTAATAAAACAGAAAATGTCTATTAAAGCATATTATAAAAGATCTGATTACTTAGATGACAAAAAAGCTAGGATGAATCTGCTCCTACTCGACTCCGCATCCGTAACAAAATTGTCAAGGATCATACAAAAAAGTGTTAAGACCAGACAAGTTTGTTGTCGATTCTTCTTGAACTGGGGTTAGGAGGAACCGGCACCTAGATCCATTAGCATGTAAGAAGACGATTCAAAGTTGTCCTTGTGATTTTATTGATTAAAGATTTATTGAATTGAAATTACACTGAAAGGGACTGCAATAGTCAAATTAGCTGAGTTTAAAAACCGCAACCATGTTATACCATTGTAAGGACTTGTTAGTCATTGCACTTTATTGTCTGAACCATACATTATTTGACAAACAATATTGTCTACAGGAAAATGTATTAATAAGTACATTTTTAACCGACTTCGAAAAAAGGAGGTTACTCAATTTGATTTGTATATATATATTTTTTTTATGTGTGTTCCAGGATAACTTCGTCGTTTATGAACCGATTCTGATGATTATTTTTTTGTTGGAAAGGAGGTATCTCAAGGGTCGTACCATGATAAGGAAACCAGGATCGGATGATGACATCCCAGAGAAATCGAGGGGAACTTTCAAAAATCGTAGTGGCGACTAGTGCGTTTGTTTATTTTTTAATAAAGTATTTTAAAGCACTACTATTTAATGAAGATCTGGAGTCGATCTGATGATGGAGCCGAAAGACAGTCGAGGGAACTCCTACGGGAACGATTTACAGAAATTACCTAGTGTTTGGGCTTGATTCATTTGTATTGATGACAACTGTACACCTAGATGGGTTGTGACTTTCATTAGGGGTCTGATGATGAAGACGAAGGACAGTCAAGGGAACTCCTCAACGTTTTACAGTACCATGCTACTTTGTGTATATACATGGAGTCTGTTGTCTTTTTAGTTTTTAAAACGTAATTATTTCATTTAATTTTACTCATTTAATTTCTCAACTGACAAAATGAAAAACTACTGTGTTTGATAATGCCAAAATAATTCGTACTAAGAATAGATTGTGTATTGTTAGGTCATAAACCTGTCTATCTAGAGATGTCTCCCAGCTTCAGTCGAAAGGTAATCACTGTTCAAAATAGTGCCATCCCTTTTTGTTAGTGACAGGATGAACGAGCAGTGTTCAAATTGAGAGGCATTCTGAGGTAGAGAGGTATATCACATTTTAATACAGCTGATTACAGGCATGAAATATTATTTCAATTCAAGAAACAACAACCGTTCAGTCATGATAAATCAGCCATTACCCTACATTGATTGTTTTGGCAAAACATCAAAGTTTCCTAGATTTATAACATTGACAAGAACATTTTAAAGAGCATGACTTATTCACTAAATATACAATCAGCTGTTGTGCATTTTAATTGAGAATTGGTAGCTTTTGGTGTTAATGGGTTGACCTATCTACATAGTAGCTTAATTTGTTGAGGCCTTGCATGCATGGGATAGTTTGGTGAGCGATATACAATTACTGAAGAAGGTGAACATTTACATTGATGAAATAATTTTAAAACAAGAACAGGATCAAGTAAATGACTTTTCCTAATTCTAAACTTGCATGTGTATTTTATTTTAATTATATTTAGTCAAAGGATATGTTATTTATTCATCAATTGATCAATTCCATTTACAGACAAGGAACACAGTCAATTTAATGAACTCAAACTTTAGTAGGTTTATAAGGTAGTGCCTAGTGAGTCAGAGGTGGGTTTGTGCAATAACGTAGGTAGTTATTATATACTTTCTCTAGCTACATAATGAAGGTTTTCCCAAACTACATTAGGAGGGTCCATTTTGATTTGAAACTCAGATAATGTTTAATTTACATAATAATGTTTGAAAGTTTTACACATAGGTAAATTTTGTGTCTGGTAATTGAACAGATTACTTGTTAATAATACTATATAATGCTTTATCAATATTGCACACAATATTTAGTCTATAATAATATATTGGGCTGTTAGAAACATTTTAGAAAGATTTGACATAGAAACCCACACACAAAAAAAGGAGGCCAGATTCTATCATTGATCCATTGCCAATTTCATGTAAAAATGTTGTTTCACTTGACTTATTTACATTCTCAAGTCAAGCTGAGTCAGGCATATTGGACTGCCACATTTAGAGTCATTAATTTGCTCCTAAACCTGACAAAAACCATTAATTACTTAAAAGTGTGGATGTTAAACCAGTTTTTTATTTGACAGGCAAGTACTTGATAGCTTCAGCACTACACAATACAGTGTAGTGCTGAAGCACAGTGTAGTGCTGAAGCGCAGTAAGGTGTTAGGCTCATCAGCACAGCAGTAGGTTAAGTTAAGTAACAGTAAGTTACCTTAAGTTCCTACTACAATCCCACTGCACTACTACAATAATTATTATTATGGATGACAACCTGACATAACATACATAGCTATGGCTTACTGTTTGTGTCTTATCTGCAACTGAATTGTAATAAACAATTCTGTAAATCAGCCTTTCATCCATCAACATTTATGATTCCAAATACCTTCTTTGATGTGTTTTATAAATAGCCCAAGCAAAGATTCAAGTCAATGATAGAATATAACTCAAGTACCTAGTCTACAAGTACTGGTACTGGTTACAAGGCATTCAGTATTAATGTTGAGAATGCTGCCTTAATAGGATTACAATATATATAACAAACAGTTCAATATCTATATATATATATAGATATTGAACTGTTTGTTTATGCATGATTTTAATGTGGGGAAATAGTGAATTTCCATTGTCCAGCATTGTTTGTAAACCCTGGTGGGCCGTTCGCGCCGAGTAAACACCACGACGTTCTTTGTCGCTAGCAGATGACGCACGAACAGCGAGCCTCGTCGACTACAGATTGTGTAATACTACGCCAGGAATCCGGAACTAACCTTCTACCCTGAATATCTTCGACTTGATGGCGAAGACGGTGTCTGACGGCGACACTGTCATCTCGAATGCCGTGCCCGTCAGGGTCTCCACCAGGACCTCCATCGTGGGCTGGCTGGAGCCATCCTCTTGAAAACCTTTCGACCTGTTCGTCAGTCTCTCAGGACATCCATGCTGGGACATTTCACACGCGTTGCACTGATATCTATTTGCACAACATTTCACTACAAAAAATATTCTGGATAATTTTGTATTAGCTGGTTTTCTAGCACTGAGCACATCACTCGATGACGATGTAAATAAAAATGCGTAGTTGGTCACGGGCGCATACCAATATCGTTTTAATTAATTTAGGGGATTCTAAAAAGCGTAACTAAATTTATTTTGTATTATTCTAGTATTTTGCAACAAAAATAAATTACTCAATTAAATAAATTCTTCGTGACAGGCGATTATTTTTTTTCTGTTGATTGATGTGGATTAGGATTTAATTCGAATGAATTGAATGAACAAATCGGTCACTCTCGCGTGGAAGTTTTGTGATTCGTTTGTCTTGTCTATGAAATTGTAATAAAATTCGTAGAATCAGTAAAAATGATGATGTTGATTTCTTAATAATATAATTTTATATTCGCTGCTATGTTAGCCAAGACAGAATGAATAAGTTTACAAAAAACATGTGTTTTGTTTTACATATAAACTAGCAACATTAAAACAGAACGGAAACCATTCATTATTATCAACCGTTCTTTTGTCTAGTTGACAGTGGTACGGTACGGTACGGTACCTACTCACTCGCTCGTTCTTTTCTTTCGTTCCTTGATCGCGGATCGGAGGTTAGAAATATGGTGCGTAATTTCTTGGAAATAAAACAATAAATCAATAAAATTGAGTGTAAAATAAGAATCTGAGTTTATAAAGGGACACATTAACTTAATATCTGAAACAACCCGCAAGTTTTGTTTGTTTTGTGCGACAGATGCATCGGCGTCATTATGGCGTGTTGAACATGTGGTTTCAGTGCGTGGAATTTTTATTTTCAGACTCGCAAACGTCGTAATGGAGGGCGCGCCAAGCACGGCCGTGGCCACGTCAAAGCCGTGAGATGCACTAACTGTGCGCGATGCGTGCCCAAGGACAAAGCCATCAAAAAGTTTGTCATTAGGAACATTGTTGAAGCGGCTGCCGTCAGGGATATCAACGAAGCCTCCGTCTACTCGTGTAAGTTTCACTTGTCATTTTCCTTATTTGCATGCACTTTGACTTTGGTTATAAGTTCTAATCCAACATTTTAGCTCAACTTTGGTCAACTAACCTCGAAAATAGACTTTTAAGTCTTCTCACAACAGGCTTTTATTTGCATTCTAACTAAAATAAAATTCAGAATTCAGCAAATCTAAATTAAAATTTAAAAAAATCTAACTAAGTTAACAATAGATTTTACTGATTTATTTTCTCTTCCAGCATTCCAACTGCCCAAATTGTATGCAAAGCTCCACTACTGTGTCTCATGCGCAATCCACAGCAAAGTAGTCCGTAACAGGTCTAAGAAGGACAGACGTATTCGCACACCACCCAAGAGCAACTTCCCCAGGGACATGAACCGCCCTGGACAGAATGTGCAGAGGAAGTAACTTTTAATAATAAAGTGTAAAAATTACATCTTTTGTTTCAATTAAATAAAAGCTACATTATAACTAACTAGCTGGCCGCGCGCAGCTTCGCCTGCGTTGAAGATTTTTCCCGGGATAATAAGTAGCCTATGTCACCCGGGGATAGTGTAGCTTTCCAACGGTGAAATAATTTTTCAAATCGTTCCAGTAGTTTCGGAGCCTATTCAATACAAACAAACTATCAAATCTTTCCTCTTTATAATATTTGTATAGGTAGATTAGATTGTTTTAGTTAGGCTCGAATACCCGCACTCAAGATTGATTAATGATTATCCTAAATCCTTAAATGCCATGCTGACTAAGTAATTTTAGTATAGAGGGCATTGCTAGTAAGAGGAAATAGGTATCTAATTAACAACCCCACTTGTGTTATCCAAATAGTACAAGTAAAATGGTCATGAACTGCTTAGCATACTCAAATTATTTAAACTCAGTTCATATTGTTGTAGTTGATGATTTAGGTGGCGTCAGTAGAGTTAAGAGCAGTTAATTGTAATTGAAAACTTGTGTTCATGGATCCACTGCAGCAAGCTGAGGTGGGTGAAGTTTCCTCTCCACTGATGTCACACTGCCTGGGATTCTGTTTGATAGCGCAGGCCTTCCCAGGTACCCACACTAACCTCTGGACCTTGTCGACAGGACCCGCAGGAAAGACAAATCAGTACATGCGGTGTCGGTTCGGTTGCAACTGAACAAACACTGCATGTATTGTTGTAGTTATTGGGTATATATCGCATTATGTATACTTTTTAATTTATTCACTAATAATTGAGCTGAAAAGTAATGAAATATGGTCACAGGCACGGGCATGAGTTGACTTCATTACATAGTATAAAACAAAGTCGCCTCCCGCTGTCTGTCTGTCCCGTTGTATGCTTAGATCTAAAACTATGCAACGGATTTTGATGCGGTTTTTGTTAATAGATAGAGTAGGTAATTCAAGAGGACTCAAGAGGTTTATATGAATAAAACATGCATAGTATAGTAGAGAAACACTGATAATTGAAATAAACACATTTTTTTGCGCTTACATTGCAAATGCTGCCTGAACCCTACGAGATAGATCAAAATAATGTACTACAGTATTGTACACCTTAACTTCAAGAGGTAGTGGTCTACCCGCATCAGGTATGTAAGTCAGTAAGTACTTACGAAACATCAAACCCAAGTCCCAAAACTTTGTTGATTTCCCTTAACAGACACTTACGTTAAACTTAAAAAGGTCTACACAAAAGTCCGCAATGGTATATGTCTATCTCTTAGGTAACGTTGTATACCTAAAGACATTCTGTAGTATATTTAGTATCAGCATTGCACCCGTGCGAAGCCGGGGCGGGTCGCTATTCTACTATAAATTGCACCACTATTCTTAAATCAGACATTCAGATAAAACTATAATTTCTGTCAAATAACTGCAATTTGACGTACCTAAAGATGTGCGTGTTTGCATGTGGGATAGGAGGTTGTAGGTACCTGAATTGATCCTTGTGATTGTATGGAATGTAAATGATTTTAATTGAATGCATAGTGTGAGTACTTGTCTCTGATTACCTATACAAAGAAAGTTAAGCTTAGCTCATTGTGGACTGAATAATAAATAAATAAATATTCCCGGACCTTTCACACAGCATCATCTGGCCCCAAAGTAAGCAGAGCTTGTGTTATGGTACCACATGACTGATACTCAACTTATATCCTTTTTTTTTGTTAATGTCTACATATTATACATAAAAACACCCAGACCCGAGACAAGTACTTGCAGATCATACAAACATTTGTCCCGCGAATCGAGCCCGCAACCTTCTGCGTCTCACCAGATGACTGATAGAATACTTATATATTTTTGAATACATGCTGGTGATACTTTAAACCTAAAGAAGGTATGGAATGAAATAATAAACAGGCTTGTATGTAGTACATTCAATGTGTACTTCTTATATTGTATACCTACCAAAAATAACTAATAGTCGAAACACCACAAGCTTAGAAAATTACATTTTCAAACAACAATAAAATATTCATACATACATTAAAATGTGGCTACTTTATAATTCATCCACAGCTGGAAATTTTTAATAATTTGATTTATTGAAACTGATTTTTCACAGTGACACATAATTTCTATATTCCAAGTATAATTGTCGCATTTAATAATCTCAATCAGCTGAATCTTAGACTTCATCAAATTTTTTATGACAATTAAAAAGTGATTTGAATGGTACATATTCTTAGGAGTTAATTGAATTCCTAAAGCTGATAAAAGAGATGTCACCATTTTATTTTAAAATAATAAGTAAAATTAATTTTGGGTTTAGGACAGGAAATTAAATTAACAATATTTATACAGCAATTAAAAAATTTATAATATAACCTAAAGTGTACAACCAATGCTGACAGTTCAATTTAAGGATAATGACGAATTTATGTACTACATCCTACAGATGGTATGTTGGTTAGGTGAAAATTGACAAAATATGTTTATCCCATTTCTGACAGTTCAATTTAGTTGTAAGAATTAGGATTACAATTTAACACAAATGTTTACTGAAATAGACCAACAAAATATAAATAATTTACATACTTAAAAAATTACATAATGATAATAAAAGTGTTGCCTGTTCATGATTTCATAAGTAAAAAGCAAACTTCTGAATCCGATTTTAAAATGTAGCTCATTTACAATAATCACTTATACTGTAAGACTTCATTTTGAAGGAACTGAAGATTGACTGATTGACCTGGTTTATGGTACTTAGGAATTATAGATTCACAAGAGCTCAGCTTTTAAGGCTGAAGCTGAGAAAGAAAAGCTTACTACTACTTCAGAGGTCTACTTCAGAGGGCAATCGGTCGCAGCTTTACAAAAATTAGCCATGACGGGGGCCTTGGGGCAGGTAACCAACTCCAACTCTCAAAGTTGGCCAAGTTAGCTGAATTTTTAAATAGTAGTGGTATAGAACCACAACATAGAGCAATACTCTCTTTCTCTCTCTCAGTGTAACTGTTTGTTTCTGATAAAACCTGGCACTTGTTTCACATACAAGTAGGACACATACTCGTTCATTATAAGCTATAAATGATGTGTTTGCAATTTTATATTTCATGAAATCCTGGGCCTGCTATAACTGTGTATAAAAATTGTATTTGAATGAAGATATTAATGATTGCTTCAGTCATACAAAATGGACTGAGGTCATAACTAGTTTTGTAAAACTCTGAGAGACATCAAGTTAAAATTAATTTGCACTGCCATTGATCTTGTAAATAGTTTGAGGGAACTTAGGAGTTCCTTTCCGTCCCTCTACGGTCTCTAATGCATGCTTCAGGTTTTTCTCAAACACCTTCTTTGCGTCACAGAAGCCTTGCTTTGTCTTACCAAAGGAGTTGGGACCAGCTGATGTTGGAGTCTCTCTGTAAGTAAAGAATGGCTCTTGAAACCTCTTTTTGAACCAACTTCTAAAAGGAACGAGGATCTCAATTCAACTGTTTTTTTGTCTGTAACCTCATAACTTCGTCATTTATGAACCGATTTCACATAAAAAGATATAGTTCCCGATTAGTCCATTATAAATTTTATAAAAATCAGTTCAGTAGTTAGGTTTTAAATAAAAAAAACTGAAAAAATATGTCAACCACTTTGATGAAACAAAATTTTGATACATTTCTATCCTGTGTCTTTCCAGTGCTGTTTACGAATTTCGAAAAATGATAAAAACTTAAAATGAATGAAAACTTAAAAAAGAGTAAAATAAAAACTAACTGGCTCCAAAAAAAAGTTGTATTTTTATGGGCTCAAATTTTATTCAATAAAGTCGGTTTTCTTTTTTGTTTTTAAAACATGATTATTGAACAAGATTTTTTTGTTAATTTGTTTTAGTGTGACAATTCTCACCTGCCAATATTCCTCATCCTCATCTTAGCTTCAGCTGGCATTTCCTCAGGCTCATCATCATCATCATCCGCATTAAATACTGATGCCACTGTTGGCTTCTTAGGTGGAGCCTTTGTGGGGACACCAATATTCATCTTGATAGGAGCCTTGGTCTTGGAGAACCCCATTGATATCTTGGAGATGCGAGGTGGGGGAGGAGGGGCTGGTACATCTTCCTCAGAGCTGTCCCAGTTCTCATATAGTTTGCTGTCTTTGTCATCTGGAAAGTTTTAGTTTACATACTACACTCTGTAATTGAAAAATGCAAGGAAATTAATGAGTCTTTCTTTAATAGGAATTAGAAATTCAGGGGTCGATAACACTTACCTTTATTACTACTTAGATATTTATCCCTGCTGTCTTTTGGAGGCCTAGGGGGCGAAGGTGAAGAGGAATAACGACTTCTCGACGGCGGCGGCGTACGCCGCTGTGGGGACCGAGACCTTTCCCGCTCCTTGTACGGCCTAGAATCATCACGCGCTGATCGAGACGACCCTGCCAATGTGAAAACACTGGCAAAGATAAATAACAAATACACATTGAGTAAATAATTTTACTGAGCGATAGGAGTTCGAACTGCGACGTTATCGACAGGGGTTTTGATTAGTCAGTTCGTGCTACCGAATACCTTTAGAGTCCTTGTATCTGCCACTCATGTTTGTTTTTATCGTCGAAACAGTAATTATCAATCAATGTAGTTTCATGGATTTGTTCAGAATAAAATAAATCATATCAATAATACAATCACTTTACGAGAAACAAGCAAACCAAGCAATCGCCATTTTCTTTTCTTTGTTTTTTTTATTGATTGGGTTGTCAACTTTGACATAGCTGACAGTTCATCTGTGTTTTTTTGATTTTCTTTGCTATCATTTTTGCTAAGCACGCAATTCCGAGAAAAAAACCACTAATCAATCAAAGTGAAACAAACGGTGTGCTTTTTCAATTGGCACAAAGTACCTACTATAATTAGGTCATTTTTTCTTGGATTAAAACACGGACGTGGTATAATGCCTCTATCCACGCCACGCCACGCCACGCACGCTTCGAATCTGGAGATCTTTTTAAGACATTCACATGCGTGCTAGTGCGGAGCGTGCTTTATTAAGTCTCAACCTATGATTTATTTTGCTATCAGCCTCTCGAGAATTATGCTAATTTGGTAAATGCTCGAAGTATTAGCCCTCAAATGTAACAACTTGCTACTTAGGCCATGATCACGAGATAAACTGTAGTCTTTGGATATTATTGGCAGACAAAACGTTATAATCCTCTTTCTCAGTCTTTTACTTCTTTTAAAGTGAGTGTTTGGAAAACCATAAAACATATCGGTGATCCTGATCACTTGCGTTCCTGGAGTGAGGTGAAGATGCATCGTTTTTTTGTCTCGCTCTCTCCAAGGAGCAGCAGCGCGTCGTATGCCAGGGGGGCTATACCAACTAACGGGTAAAGCTTGTTCAATGGTGTTGGCATTTGGCAGCCCGGGCAACCTCTACTTCTCTAGCATGTACTGAGCGGTGTCATACTGGGCATGCATCCTCCCCAGTAAAAAAGCAGAGGGCAAGACCGGTGCTACGGAGGACTTCTAGAGAGACACTCCAAGATGTGTAGAACGCTATTTTGAGAGTTAATTTTTGCTTTAGTTTTTTGACAGTGGATTTTGAAGCCCAGCGTTCTATCCAGAGTAAGTAACTCCAAGGTAAACTGGGTTACTGCAGTGCTCAATATCAGTATCGAGCCACCTCGGCTCGGTTAAGACGGCGGCGTTTTGATTCCGGGTTCCTCAAATGGAATACTAAAGACTTCGTCTTAGAGGGATTTGGCCATAATGCATTCGCATCATATTAAGCACCCAGGTATTTAAAGGCTTGGGCTAGGTGTTCCTCAGCTTCCTCAAAGCTCAAAGTCTAAGCAGCCAGCGCCAGATCATCCGCATCTTTGGATCCTCTGAAGCTTTCCCTGATTTTAGCAAGGCCACGATTTTTGCTCTTCTCTATGACTTCGGGATATGGACGTTACAAAGGCAATTATTAAACAGGGCCAGCTACCATGACACTACCACAGGGCCTAGCCTAGTGCAGGTAGTGTCAGATCTTCTATAAAGGAGCAAAAATAGTTTTTATGGACAATTTTTGCAGGACTTTCGTAATCTTTACCGTCACTGGACCGTACAATGTATCAAAAGAGATTGACAACAAAATGTGGTATTTTTGAAGTGAAAACATCTTTTAGCGTGGTACGCATATTTTTATGAGGTAAAACCTCTGGATTCGCGACACCGTTACCGTCTGGGGCGAGACGCAGCCGGCTGCCGCGCTCGCCCCATTTGATTATAAACCTTAATTCACATGTTTACAGTCTACTTCTCTATGGAGAAGTTTACTGAGTTAAGTTCTTTGATATAGACGCAGCCGGCTGCCGCGCTCGCCCCATTAATTATAAACCTTAATTCACATGCTTACAGTCTACTTTTGTATGGAGAAGTTTACTGAGTAAGTTTCTTTGATATATTATCTACATTCTGAACAAAAAATATTGCATCATCTGTGTTCGTTCAGTATTTGATTGGCAGTCACCATAATTACTGATTTTGAAGTTATTTATTACTAAACTCTAACGCGCCAAAATAAGTTTTCCCTTCTGTCGGCACTCCCGGAGTGCAACCCGATTTTTTCGTTTAAAATACGGTCATTTGTGACCATACACCATATTTTTTTAATCGGTGGTTTTCGATAGTTTTATATAATAAAATGTTTCTGTATATCTTAAAATTTACGTAAACCATATATAATAGTTATACTCATTATAGGCTGTTTTTAGGACATATTTATCAAAGTTGGTAATTCAAACATAATATTTGCTTAACCTCTAGAGTGGTACGCGTCCCAATCTGGGTCGCGTCAATTTCGCTTGAGTGGTATGCGACCCAATCTGGGACGCAGCGTTTTGGCCATACGATAAATAAGTACGACAGTACGATAAATATAGCTATCCTGCTTGCGTCTATGTCAATGTGTACGGGATAGAATAGGCTAGCGATAAAGTCAATGGACGGTTTCAACTTAGTAGAATTTTATATCAGCATTGTTGTTTCAAGTTGCGTCAATCGCGCGCGCGCGTATTTTTCGCGGTGTTTTTAGCACTTTTGCGCGGTGTTTCGAGCGGTTGGCTTTTTAAACATTTTTTTACAGACTTAAGTCTGTAAAAAATATGCATGTAAATGTGTTATTTTATAGTTATATATTGTAAATAATATACCTAGGTTTAAAATAAAAAAAAAAAATAAAAAAAAAAAAATGTCTAGTTTTAAAATTATATCCTGATGTAGTACGAGAGTTCTACTAATTTTAATTGATTTCAAACTTTACATGAACATCATTTAAATTTTATTTGGGGAACTTAAGAATATTTATACTCTAATATATACTCTAATTAGTAAGAATCCAAATAGGTATAGATGTTATTAGGTATTCCTACAAAATAATTGAGAAATCTGAGAAATTACCCAGATTTCTCAACTATTTTGCAACTACC
Source organism: Lampropteryx suffumata (assembly GCA_948098915.1). Lineage (NCBI taxonomy): Eukaryota > Metazoa > Arthropoda > Insecta > Lepidoptera > Geometridae > Lampropteryx > Lampropteryx suffumata. The sequence goes on along the minus strand of OX402564.1, from coordinate 966,029 downwards.
CGATATGATGGTTACCGCGGGGGGGTGAGCGATCGGGTCGACGCTTGAGAGGAGATAGGGAATCTTTGGTTTTACTTAGGGTTGCCATCCGTCCGGATTTCCCCGGATTTGTCCTAGTTTAGAGGGCGTCCGGGGAGCGTCCGGGCGGGGTTTCATTTGTAGTCCGGGTTTAAAAATTTCAAGTCTTGGGCCGCCCCCACACAGTGGTTTGGCTACATACAAGAGCTCGGACATAGGGTACTAAAACTTTCGAAGTCTAATTGATAATTTTGAGTATGCCATTTGATTGCTATAATAAACTAAGCAAATGCTATTTTATAATAATTAGTGTCTAGATTTATAGTTCAGGAATGGCATATAACTGATTTTAATGTATGGGAGGCAATCTACAAACGTCTGTAGACTGCGTGTTTCGTCTTGTTTCGCTCTGGGGTTTCTATGGTACATTCTCGGGGTTACTATGTGGCACATTTTCTTCAAAGAGACAGGTAGCAACTTTTGTGTACTTTTTGAGATAATGTCGTAAAGGGCGAGATTTTTAGTCGTAAGTCTTAACACATTCACTGCCACTGACACGCCTCGCGTGTTCAGGCTAATCTAAGTCTCTACGCCAAGAACACGCCAGGTGTGTTTTGAATGTTTCGGTTATATTTCCAAAACTAGGCCAGATTTTCTGTTCAAATTTTAGTGCATCATTTTTAAAGGATAGGCTATGGCATATTGAAGCGGTTCCTTAAAAAAACTAGTTAGATTTTTTTTACGAAAAATAGGTATTTTGTAGTGCCGAGAACACGCTAGGTGTGTTCACTTACTGAAGCTACCCTTAGGTTCCCAAACTTTTTTATTCTATTAAACGCTTCGCTAATTTCAGAGTTATAAACTTGCGATATGAGATTTTTAACCAGTATTTGATGACAAAACGGAATGTCATAATTTATCGGACCGTTGTTTTTACCGTATACAGTACTGTGTCATGTATGAATAAATAATAAATAAATAAATAATGCCGGACATTTCACACAGCACCATCTGGCCCCAAAGTAAGCAGAGCTTGTGTTATGGGTACCACATGACTGATATACTACTTATATGAAGTCGCTTATACAACTCCATACGCCATCAATGAAAAAAAAACGTACCTATCCGATGTATATCCTTATATAATTATACATACACACACAGTGACATACACACGTACAGTAAAATTATCTCTATTATATAAAAATCAATTGCTGTTCGTTTGTCACGCTAAAAATTTTGTCATCATTAATATCTTCCGTTTCCGGTACAAATTTAACTTTTCCTGAAAAAAAGATAAGAAATCAATTTATTTCATTTGAATATTTTGAATTTAATTCATACTTATGTAATTAGGTAAGGCCAATCAACCAACATTACGATAATACGAGATAAATAACGTAAACAAACTTTCTGCAGTTCAAAGCTTTTTATCTGTTTAATAATTTAGATGAATTCACTCATATAAGACTGAAAATATGTTTAAATATGATTGTCACTCAATATATTATTGAAACAAATGTACTTGCACTGTTAACAATGCCAATGTTACAGTTCACAATAAAACTTTATTCATTTATGCATGGGAATTTTAGTAAAAAAAGTTTGAGAACCTTAAATTACGTTATAATAAATTTACTTACTAAAATCTATTTTTCCAAGCAATGCCGCGAGCACGCCTAGCGTGTCCGCGGTTTTATACGGCGGCATCTCGATAAACTTCAAGAAAATCGTGGTGGCAGTGAATGAGTTAATTTCATAGATTTGATCACACCATTCGATAGCTTTATTAATACGAATCAAATGTTATTCTATTGCACATTACGCCTGGACTTATAGTTCAGGAGTTAATGGCTGAAAACTGATTTTATTGCATTGAAATCAACTTTTTAAACTCGAATAGTGCGCATTTTACGTTTAATTTTGTTTTGAACTTTTATGGAACGCTCTTGGTACCTTTTTTCAGAAAGTATGTTGCCACTTTTGTGGCATCGTCATAACGCTAATAATACGATATATATATTTTTTATTTCTTATTCGACTTTCGTTCGGTTTTTACAATATTATAAGGAGTTAAGGTACCTAACCTGTAGTGGCAGTGTTTATTTACCAACACATTTTTTTAAAGAAATAAATAATGTTAGACTTAAAACTTAAACTTTTTAAAACTTTTAAGAGGTTCAGTTTTGTTGCTTAAGATTTAAGAACACTAAATTTAGTTCAAATATGTTAATAGACTTTTTTGTTGTAACTTTTTTTTGTTTTTGTTTACTTATGGCTGCTGATGAAAGCTTTAAGAAGATAATTATTATTGAGTTAAAAGAGTTACCTCAAAATTGTAAGACTCAATACTAAAAGCGTCTCAATTTTTTTAAGATTTTTTGTATAAAATAATAGTATAAGTAAGTTTGTTGAAAGTTGGTTAATATTTTAACAAAGGTTTTGTTATCATAACAGAGTACTTATAATAAAAAATGATTATCAAAACAATTTGAAACAAAACGTAAAATTCTGTTTTGTTACATTTAACAAAACAATTTTTTTTTATTATAGGTACTCTGTTATGATAACAAAACCTTTATTAAAATATGAATGATAATATGTATATGAAAATATGAATGAATGTGAAATGTCCGGGATTATTTATTTTTTTTATTTTATTTTCAAAAACAATAAAATAAAATATGACTTAACCTTATATTATTGTTTTTGAAAATAAAATAAATAATCCCGGATATTTCACACAGCATCATCTGGCCCTAAAGTAAGCAGAGCTTGTGTTATGGGTTACACATGACTGATATACTACTTATATACTTTTTTTTTATAAATACATACATTTTATACATAGAAACCCAGACCCGAGACAAATTTATGCAGATCATACAAACATTTGTCCCGCGGCGGGAATCGAACCCGCTACCTTCTGTGTCTCAGCCAGACCTTAGCCCACTGCGCCATAGAGGTTGTCAAATAAACAAAAGTTTATTTTATGACATTTTAAGTGGTTTTTGAAGTGATAACTTCTTATGAGAGGTTAAACCGCTCCGTTACGTAACGCGTTACGACGCCAGTCTGTCTGACTTCTCTTTCTCTCACGCATATGGCAGTGGTAGGCAGGCGCCTCTTCTCTTACTCTAATCCACAGCGCTAGTTAGATTAGTTTAAGTTATCACTTCTGTCGGGCGTCCCGAGACGCACACTTTTTTATTATACTGACTAAGTTTTAAAAAACCTTGACATGTCCGTTTTTTGGGCCCCAAAATCCGGGGTTTTCACGTGTCTTGTCCGGATTGCTAAATTTTAGAGATGGCAACCCTAGTTTTACTCATGGATATCAATACTTTATTTTATGTAAATTTAGATGTTTACCCCCAGTCCTTAAATAAATAATATATTGCATTTTTTCTCTAACACATTCTAAAAACATAATACGTAGGTACATAACGAATTGTATGTAGGTACTAAATCTAAATTATTATTTATAATTAATTAACATTCCTATCTATTACCGAACGCCGCTCAAAATATCGAATAACATTCACTAGGTAGGTACCTCATACCAGCTTCTGCCATTAAGTTTAGTTTTTTCCCCAGTTATTGACGTAAGTACCTAAATAAAATAAATATACATAGGTACATAGATAAAACGTTTATTTTATGCCCAAATTACAATGATTTATTACATATTACTTAGATAAATACACAATTTATAATCATAGTTTTAAGTTACAGTCTTCCCAAAGATACCTATACATATATAGATATACAAAGATATGAATGAAAAGGAAATGGATGCGATGCATAACTGCGAAGCCAAATTAGGATTATTATTCTAAATCAAGGTCTCAAGGCAAATTTTAAAACGTATTTATATAATGGCCTCAATTCTGTTGGCACCAACCTAACTAATTTTAGCTAAAATTAGGTTTTGAAATGTTAAGTTAAATTAACTTTTGGTATTCTGCTGCTACCATCTTATCTTTATTTTAGAAATGCCACCACTGGAGGCAATTCGGTTGGTTCATTTCTAAAATTAGGAATTGTTTAAAATATGTTTAGTTAGTCATAGCATTTGTAAAACCTAATCGGCTGGTACCATCTAACTAAATCAGAACGCTTAATTAAATTAGATAAAATTAAATTAGATTAAGTTATACTAAATATTACCAAGTTTCATTTGACAGTTCTGAACCAAATTTTAGCTAAAATTAGTTAAGTTGGTGCCAACAGAATGTTGTCACTGTCTCAAAGCTTAGTATAAAACGTCAAACGTCAAATGTCACTGTCTCAAAGCTTAGTATAAAACGTCAGATTATTAAAATTACATAAAAAGCTTGGGATGAATCTGATCCAACTCGACTCGGCATCCCTAACAAAATTAGCAAGGTTAATATACAAAAATATATATGTATATATAAAAACCATGACTAGACTATCCTGGGTCTTTCCGGGACCTTCGGGATTTCCGGGTTCTTTCTTAAACTGGGGTTGGGGGAACCAGCACGTTCCCCCAGTTTGGGTAACCAGCAGCTAAATTCAGTAGCATGTAAGAAAATAGCATGATTCAAAATGGCCCTTGTAATTTTACTGATTAAAGAGTATTATTATAAATAGATTTGATTTGATATGCTTTTTGTTTGTGATAGAGCCTCTATCATAGAGGTTTAATATACCTAAAATAATTTTATGTTGTGTTTTACTGGCTTTAAATAGTTCTTAATCTAGGCAGGTACTATTGATCTTCTCGTAGGTAGGTATTGCAGGTAGGAACCAGTCATTTAGTTCAGCTATTTATATTTGCATGTCGTAGTATTTACATGTAATTTGCATGTAGGTAGCTACAATTTGCATTTGAAGTTGCTTCACATTTGACTTGCTTGACATTTGATACGAGCAAGTGTCAAAACCAAAATCAGCTGTTCTTTCTAGTGCAGTGATGGAGTGGTGGCCTGGCCATGTTGTAGTATTTATTTTATGGGTGTTAGGTTATGTTATTAGGTAACAAAACAAACTTTAGGTTTTGGAAGTTCTCAAACTTTGGTTTGCACCGGAAAGAAATAAAATGCTTGTCTTACCTCGTGTTCATCGCCTGATCAAATTTGTTAACAAAAGTTCATACAAGAAATGCCGATGTTATTCAAATGCCAAACGCATACCTTCTATCACTGATAAACTAAAAACTGGACCTGATTTAAAGGATTTTATCACAGGAGTTTCTGAACCGATTCTCACTGAACGCCCTCATATACCATACTTGCCGGACAATGATCAATTCACGAAGAAAAGGAAAGTTTTTTTCGATGTGTATGGGTGTCAGATGAACCTCAATGATACAGAAATTGTGTGGTCAATATTGAAAAAAGAAGGCTTTGATAAGACAGAAGTCGAAGAAGAAGCTGATATATTCCTTGTCGTGACGTGTGCTATCAGAGAAGGGGCTGAGAGTAAAATATGGCATAGGTTGGACCATCTACGGGGTTTCAAAAGACGAGCTTTGCTCAAGAATAAGTCTGTGAAAATTGGTATTCTAGGTTGTATGGCAGAAAGGCTGAAGGAAAAACTAATAGAAAAAGAAAAAGCTGTTGATATTGGTAAGACAATATCACAAAATCACTTGTTGTTTGTTGTTGTTTTGTTTTTTTACATATATATTAGTGTGGTTATATCGTCTGCAATCTCTACTGTATTGACAGTTGCTGGACCAGATAGCTACCGAGACCTGCCCAGACTGCTAGCGCTCACAAGGAGTGGTCAGACAGCTGTTAATGTGCTGCTGTCCCTTGATGAAACCTATGCTGATGTTGTTCCTGTCAGATTGAATGAAGACAGTGTATCTGCTTTTATGTATGTACCATGTGACAACTAGCTGTCTGTCAGTGCCATATTACAATTACTATACTTACTACATTGGTAGCTCTAGGTTGAGATGGGTCTACAATGTTATCCTGGGATACTTTTCATGACTGGATATTTCACTAGCACCCATACACTAACTTTTTGAACCAGTAGGGCGATTATGGAACACTAATTACAATCAATGTCTATCGTAATTTCAATCATTCATTTGAAAACTGATAGACATTGATTGTAATTAGAGTTTCATAATCGCCCTACAGCTGTATTTACTGCTTGGCCCTGAAATAAGTGCTGTTTATTGAACTAGCTCTCTCACTGGAGCTGAAAGTACTAGCAATACCTACAATCAATCAATCAATCAATATAAGTACCTATCATAGTTCTGACTAGTAGACAGATATAGAGAAGGTACAGTCTGACCCTCTGTCCTCTGTCTTATAAGGGTCTGTCAAATTGGGAGTTCCCTATGAAAGGTTTTCCCGAAGTCAAAGTGTTTCCAGTGTTATGTTTGTTTGAAAAAACTAAACTCCTGAGACATTCTCAAATACTTAAGTAATTATAGATCTGAAGTGTCTATCAAGCCTGGGGATTACAGATTTGAGTGTATTTTTTGTGATTTAAGGCAACATTTTGCAAATAAAGTTGCGGTAAGTTCCGCTATTAACAATAAATAATAATAATCCACAATAGTAAAATATTTCAGACAAAAAAAGTCTTTATAATCCACAAACGAAAATTTACACCTACAAAATACAATCCATATAATTTTACTCAATGATTTTGTTGGGGTTTCTCAGTAAATGAAAGAAGTGGACTGTATGACTTGTTTATATTGGACAGTTAAAGAACGCGCGCCTAGTTGGTTTGCTTCCTTGGAGTGTATTGAATGCGTCGGCGCCCTTTTGGAGGATCCCCACTATAGTCGTAGCAGTAGTGGCGGGGCGCAGTGACGCTTTGTCTCCGACAATTTGCAATTAGTATATTTTATCAGTTTTAAAATAATGTGAAAGTATGATGACTAGTATGATGAATGTAAAAAAATAATGACACTTTCATACATTTCTGCAAAATCCAGAGAAGCCGGGTGGTCAAATTCATGTCCAGGGTCGACAGATCTAATAACTCCATTATTGCGAGTCTAGCTGAAAGGGTCTTCTTATATATCTACTGATATGTACAGTAGATACCTAATTTATAATCTAATAACTGATGCCCGCCGCTTCACACGCGTGATACCTACATAAAAAGTAGCCTATGTCCTTCTCCAAGGTCCCATCTATCTCTATACCATAATTCATCAAAATTGCTTCAGCGGTTTAGGCGTGAAAACGTAACAGACAGACAGACAGAGTTACTTTCGCATTTATATTATTATTAGGGATAGTAAGATTTTTGACTGTTTTATATTGTTTTTTTTACTTGTATACGTTATTTTGATATGGATCTTGAATCTTGTGTCTAAGTAAAGGATATTAATAAAAATATGATCCCAATGTTTCCAGCTCCATAATGCGAGGTTGTGACAACATGTGCACATACTGCATAGTTCCGTTCACCCGCGGCCGCGAGCGGTCCCGCGCCGTCTCCTCCATCGTTGACGAAGTGCGCGAGCTGGCGTCCCGAGGCGTCAGGGAGGTCACTCTGCTCGGACAGAATGTTAACAGCTACAGGGATGCGAGGGAGGAAGGGTCACAAACTCACGTGGCTAAGGGTAGGTTAACTTATGCAAATACCTGTTAGTATTAACTAATACTAAATTTGTATGGTTCCCAACGAAACATCCTTTTAAGAGCCTTTTATTGACATTGAGACGTTGGGGTTTAAGGAACAATAGGTGTTGATCAAAGGTTTTCAACTACTTTTTTTTCCTTATGCTCTGAGGATATTTCGCTTATGCGATTCAGGACTATTCTTCTTTTTGCACTCTTGTACAATCATTGAGCCCATCTGATGGTAAATGGTTACTCTAGCCAATGGGCGCTTGCAATACCGGAGCCGACCTTAAGACTTAGTTATTTTATCTATTGCCCAATAATTTTATTTGCTCTAGTGCTCTTCGAATCTAAACACAGTAATGCTTGCACACTGCTGCTTGGAGGCGGAATATCTGAGCTGGTACCCACCATAGCAGACTCTTGCTGAAGAATCCTGCTAAGTGAAACCTACCACTGTCAAAGTCAAAAGATACTTTATTCAATACAATCACAAGGATCACTTTGAATAGTCTTACATACTAGGTGAGGTGAATTTAGGTGACAATTCCTAACCCAAGCCCGAGAAGAACTGGCTAGAAACTCGTGCTAGTCCTTGCACTAGTTATTTATTTATTTCTGTTATTCTAGTGTGCGTAGAGAAGACGTTAGTTGCGGTGTTGTCTTCCATCAGTGATGAATTTCGTTCGTTGTCTACTCCTAATAGCGTATACGTATAGCGCGCTGATTTACTACGTAACATAACGAACATAAGGTGACGCTACACTTTGTACTTTGTGACTTTGTTTGTAATTCAGTACGTTTATTCACATAAGACATGGTTATAATATACATTAGGTGGAATTGTCAATAGTAGAGCTGCATATCTAGCCCGAGTACAGGCACGTGAATATATTTCATTTATCATACAAATTAATTGAAATTATAACGTATCATTAATCAAATACAATGTCACTATAAATACCAATTTGAAATCATTACATAGTATAAAACAAAGTCGCTTTCCGATGTCTGTCTGTCCCGTTGTATGCTTTTAGATCTTTAAAACTACGGAACCGATTTTGATGCGGTTTTTTTTAATAGATAGGGTGATTCAAGAGGAAGGTCTATATGTATAATACATGCATAATATAGGAGTGAAATACTGATAATTTTAGAGGTTTCTAATGTGGTGTCGTAAATAAACACATTTTTTTGCGCTTACATTGCAAACGCTGGCTGAAGCCTAGTATTGTACACCTTTAAAAGTTCTACAAAATTCCGCGATGGTATATGTCTATCTCTTAGATAACGTTGTATATAAAGACATTCTGTAGTACATTTAGTATCAGCATTGCAACCGTGCGAAGCCGGGGCGGGTCGCTAGTAACTTATAAATTAAAATTGACAACTGATTCTGATCTATCTAATATAAAACACACAATTAATATTAATATTATTAATATAAATAATAATAATTAATAATAGGTCAAAACTTAAAATGAAGATAGTTGTCAACAGAATAGAAACAATGATCAATTAATAAATTAAATAGCTTTCTATTGAATAAGATATAAGATATTTGATATGGATATTGCTTTGATATTTGGTTCGATTTCAGCCGCGGGACAAATGTTTGTATGATCTGCAAGTAGGTTCATATTGATTTAGCTATTTACAAAATTAATTGCAGAAATGTACAGATTAATATAAAATGCATGTGATATAGTTGAGCTATCTAAGGACCGTTTAAAACGATCTATAGATAGCTCAACTGATCCAGATCTCTGCCTGAGGGCAACGTGTCCAAGACGCTGGCGGCATTGCCACGTCGAATGGCAATGCTAATACGCTGAGCCAGATAGAAGCCAGCTCTTGGGTCATGCAATGTATCTGCAAGTTGTGTGTTTACAAAATAAAACTATATTATTAATATATCAGTCATGTGGTACCCATAACACAGCTCTGCTTTGGGGCCAGATGATATTGTTTGAAATGTCCGCCATTATTTATTTATATTTATTGTTACCTACTTGTTACTTTGTTGTCCGTCTTGATTTATTTTTAAATCATTTTAATGTAGATATTATGTGTATCACTGAACACTGATGGTACAATCTGAGGTACAATCCTTTCTACGATTAACAACGAAATTATAATATTGCTTTTAGTTATAAACGCAGGAGCACCATACGTGGTGGTTCGTTAATTATTGTAAGAAATAACTTAAAATGCAAGGAGCGTAAACATATTAGTAATCTTTCTATTGAAAGAACTATTTAGGTGTCGTGTGTCGAGCTGGAGCGGCATGTCTTCCTGAGCGTTTACCGTCCCCCTGATGCTGATTTTGCGTTATATGAATGCACTATGGAAGAAGTATTGCAAAAAATAGCTTGTGATAAAATCATAATAGTTTGTGGTGATTTTAATATAAATATTCCGATTCATCCATTATCTGAGAGACTTGAACATTTTTAAATGTTTCAATTTATGCCCTCTTTTTGATGAACCGACCGCATATTGCAGTTGCACACCACTTCATAAGTGTGTATGACCATTTTAGTTCTGACCATTACGGTCCCAGCGCCACCTTTTCTTGTAATCGTATAGTTGAAACTCAGAACTTTACTTACCGACCTATTACAGAGAGCCGCATCAAAACATTTCAAAGTAGAATTGAACACAAAGTTTCTCCCTCGTACCATGCATCGATGATCCAGATGATCTTTTCACCACATTGTCTAATTTAATAATTAAAGAACATGCGGATATATTTACAGTTAAAACATGCAAAGCAAAAAATTGTGCTAGATTTGCCGACTGGGCTACACCAGGTATCTATAGAAGTTGGAATACATTGTAAGAATTATATGCTTCCAGAGAGACAATGCTAGATGATCCAGTTTTTATCTTACATGTTAAGAATTACTGAAAAGTATTCAAAAAAGTTTGTCATGCGGCTAAGTCACTATTTTTGAGAAAAATAATATTAAATTCAACAAATAAAGTAAAAGCTACTTGGCAATTAATAAATAATGAAACAATTTTGTTACAAAATTGTACCAATTATATTTAATAAATATAATTGTACAATTTTGACAAAGGAACAGGATGTTGCGAATGCATTTGATAGTTTTTTCTCAGATAGGTAATACCAAAAATTGTGACCAAATCGTTAAACTCTTCAGCCTCCAGAGCTTCCGTTCTATTAGAATCTAGTGTTGTGAAAATGTTAGAATAAGTTTAGTTTTAGCTATATTAACGAGGCTAGTATTGTAAAAGCATTCAAGTTAATTAATATAAAAATACAGAAGATCTTTGGGGAATGTCTACAAAGGTGCTGGGTGTCATTATCTTAGATATTGCACCATGTTTAGCTTATATTTTTAATAGATGTATCGACAAGGGAGTTTTTCGCGATCTCATGAAACACAGTAAACTCATTCATGCAGTCTGGTAGTGTAAGTGATCTCGCTAATTATAGACCGATATCGATATTACCTGTGTTAAGTAAAATCTTTGAAAAAATCATTCTGAATCAGTTATTATATTACTTTAACGTTAACGGCCTGCTACATAGTAATCAATACGGATTTACTAAAGGTCGATCAATAGCTGATGCAGGTATAGCGCTCTTAAAGCATAATATATACAGTTGTGGTCATATAATTAAGAACGATTTGAAGTTATAGAAGTTTTTTATTGAAATCGTGTCATACACAGAGATGTGTAGGTACCTTCTGAGAAGCAACTAGTTATGTTATAAAATATCAATAGAGCAACGTGGCATAGGAATAAAGAATAAAATCGCAAACTATTTTTTTTCACATTTTATTTATTTTACCAAAGTAATACATTCAAATAGTATTGAAGCTGGACAAGTAATTAAGAACGATTTATTAAACTGCTCGGGAATTGTTTTGTATGACACTTTAAAAATCAATTTAATTAAAAGTTTATAGCATATCCACGGCTTTATACCGGCGAGGCATTGACTCTATTCATTTTTGACATTTCGCAAGAGAAATAGAGTTCCATTCTTCTGAAAAAACGTCGTACAGCTCTCTTAAATTCCCACACTGTGTATTTGAAATCTTTTTCGTTACTTCGAACTACATATTCTCTATTGGGTTTAGATCTGGGCTGTTAGCTGGCCAGTCTAAGACAGAAACTGATTGTGCTGTAAAAAATGTCCTTACGGTGCGTGCAGTGTGCTTTAAATCATTGTCATGCTGGAATGTCCAAATAACCGGTAGAACGTCTTCAGCATAAGGTAACATTGTTTCTTCCAGTATATTTTTGTATTAGAACTGGTCCATGTTACCTTCTATCAACTTTACAGGTCCAACACCTTGTCCAGAAAAGCACCCCCAAATTTTCACATTTCCACCACCGTGCTTTAATATAACTTTCGTGTACTTAGGGTCGAATGCTGTATTCGGGGGACGTCGTACATATCGTTTTCCATCAGAACATACTCTGTTTATTTTCGTTTCGTCAGAAAAAAGTTCATTTTTCCACTGTCGCACAGTCCAGTTTCATACTTTCTCGCAAATGCAAGCCGGGCTTGTCTTTGGCAAAGTTTCAACATGGGTACCTTTCTTGCTATCCTACCGTGCAATTTTTCTTCTACCAAACGTCTTCGAAAAGTGCGTGCTGAGATTGCTGAAAGGTTGTTTTCACCAAAATATTCTTTTCTCAGCTCATTGGACCCTTTAAAAGGATTTTGTTTTGCCATACGAACGATGTTTCGGTCTCGGTCATCTCGAGGAGTTGTTTTTCTGTTTAGGTACACGTGGAACATTCGAAGTAGTTTGATATGTAGCAAAATGCTTTACAGCGTGGAAAGCCATCGTTTTTGAACATTGCAGATGGTCGGCTATCTTTTTATAAGACCAATTGTTCTGGCAAAGTTTTATTATTACTTCCCTTGTAAATTTATCACAACTTTTATTTTTTCCCCATTGTTTTTTCATAAGAAGCAATCACTTAATGTTATACAGCACTAAATGGCGCCAAAATTATACAAACAGTAACAAATCGACTGAGTGTTTTCTATTTAAATTTGAATAAAGGTATAAACTATTTAGCGTTCTTAATTACGTGGCCAGCCAGTAAATAGGAATACTATGTTTATAAGTAGTTTATAAAGTTTGTCTATTATTTTTTTGCTAATCATGTGTATCAATGAATATTATGGAAAAGTTTTACGATACCGAGAGAAATAAAAAAAATTGCATGCAATGGAGAAGACAAACGTTTTTTTTTAATGCAAAAGTAATCTAAAAAAAATTACAAGAATAACTGTGTTTTTACTTTTTTTCTACCTTTAAAAATGGCTGAGAAAATGAAGATCAAAGTGTGCATTTTCGTACGACATTATTTAAAAACGCAGTTGGCGCTAAATCATGCGATGACGTCACAATTTATTTCGTCTTGCGCGAAAAGTTTCGGCGGGAGCGCCGGCTAAACTTACTCGCAGTCATAACTTCGGTAATACTGCATGTATTCACATGAAATAAAAACTAATATAACATACGTAGTCTACGCTTTAATGTTAGGTATATTTTAGTGTAACATTTTGACCCTTTTGTGTTCTCCAAAACCTACCTACCACATATTCAGTTTGAAGTTCGAAATAGGTAGGAATGTATGTAGGTATAACTTCTAAAACTATCATGGTTTTGAAAAATTATTTTTGTTTTGGATAGTTAATTTATCGAGGAAGGTTTTAGGCTTTATAACATCACGCTCGAACCAATAGGAGCGAAGCATCAATGGAAAATGTTGCGAAAACGGGAAACAATATTCCTTTTTGAGAGCTTCCGTTGCGTGCGCTGCGTAAACGGTTTAAGTTACGCAAAAATGATGTATGATGGAATTATTCCTCTTTAAAAGTTCTAAAAAAATGTCTGCGACAGCGAATGTCTATCTTTTAAGATTGACTCACTATAACCTTTTATATATGTTAATCAAATTTGTTCAAAATTAATGCATTATTTGCGAAGGAGTTTTATCAACATTTTATTAATCTTCATCCAAATAAATATGATATTAATCACAAGCATTTCATTGTGAACAAAATTGTCCTTGACATCACTTGATTTCAATCAACATCTTAGGAGATATCATAATTTTAAAATTACTCCGCAACATAATAGGTATGTCTCGAACATTCATGACCGCAACCGAGACGTCAAGCAGGGAGCGCGCGAAATCTCTAAAATTTAAAAAGTGTCTAAACTTACTAGCAGTCATAAAGTCAAAGTCAAAAGTCAAAGTCAAAAGATGATTTATTCAATACAATCACAAGGATCACTTTGAAACGTCTTACATACTAGGTGAATTTAGGTGCCAATTCATCCTAACCCAAGCTCGAGAAGAATTGGCAAGAAACTCGTCTTGGTCCTAGCGCTTTTTTATATGAACCATCTTATAACTACCTTAATTACGAAATACTAATACAAGAGAGTATACAATTCAAGTGTGTCGGTTAACTGTCTGCCGGCAGAGCGACATGAGGCCATGCATTCTTATCAATAATATAGTCATTTATATTATAATAAGCTTTCTTCAAAAGACTACCTTTAATGTATGCTTTAAATTTCTTAATAGGTAGTTTAGTAGCATTTTCAGGAAGCTTATTATAGAACAGCACCTTGTTCCCCATAAATTACTTATTAACTTTTTCTAGTCGAAACCTAGGGATGTATAATTTATGTTTATTCCTAGTGTTGATTTTATGAAGGTCACTATTTTGCTGAATCCCATCTCTATTTTTATGTGTATATAACAAATTTTCATATATATATATATTGTGAAGCTATTGTGAGAATATTAATATCTTTGAATATTTCTCTCAAAGATTCATTTTCAGGTTTCATTTTATAAATGGCACGTATTGCCCTTTTTTGAATTACAAATATTTTACCAATATCAGCTGCTTTCCCCCAGAGAATGATGCCGTATGACATAACACTATGGAAGTAACTGAAATAAACTAGTCTAGCTGTAGCTTCATCAGTAAGCCACCGTATCGCACGAACTGCATATGCAGCGGAACTAAGCCTACCAGCAAGCGTTTCAATTTGTGGTCCCCGTGGTGTGGAAGATCGTGGAATTTACAAGGTTTCATTGCCTCTCCATTTATTTCAATGTTGGACGGGCTATGAATATCATTTGGCAAAAATAATTTGGTACATTTAGTTTTTTTGGAATTAAGCAAAAGATTATTTACAGTGAACCAGTTAAGAACTAACGATAAGGATTCATTTACGTTATCGCAAATACTTACCTCTATCAACTTTAAAAATTAAAGACGTGTCGTCTGCAAATAAAACTATATAACAAATATTTTTTACAAAAAAAAAGTAAATAGTTAACGTATACTAGGAATAAAAAAGGGCCTAGTATCGAACCCTGAGGTACCCCTATATCAATAATTGATCCTGAAGACCTCTCACCACTCAGGTCTACTTTCTGAACTGTATTGAATAGATAAGTCTGTATGAGGTCAATCGCCCGGTTTTTAATGCCATAATAATTTAACTTTGTGATTAGGGTTGCATGACTCACACAGTCAAAGGCCTTAGATAGATCGCTGAATACCCCAACTGCATGCTGTGACTTCTTGACTACCTCTTTATTTGCAGACGACACGTCTTTAATTTTTAAAGTTGATAGAGGTAAGTATTTGTGATAACGTAAATGAATCCTTATCGTTAGTTCTTAACTGTTTCACTGTAAATAATCTTTTGCTTAATTAAAAAAAACGAAATGTATCAAATTCACTTTGCCAAATGTTATTCATAGCCCGACCAACATTGAAATGAATGGAGAGGCAATGAATATTATAGATTCCACGATCTTCCTAGGTCTTAATATTGATGCAAAACTACAAATTGAAACACTTGCTGGTAGGTTTAGTTAGGCCGCTGCATGTGTAGTTCGTGCGATACGGGGGCTTACTGATGTAGCTACAGCTAGACTAGTTTATTTCATTTACTTCCATAGTGTTATGTCATACGGCATCATTCTCTGGGGGAAAGCAGCTGATATTGGTAAAATATTTGTAATTCAAAAAAGGGCAATACGTGCCATTTATAAAATGAAACCACGAGAATCTTTGAGATAAATATTCAAAGAAATTAATATTCTCACAATAGCTTCACAATATATAATATGAAAATGTGTTATACACACATACAAATAGAGATTGGTTTCAGCAAAATAGTGACCTTCATAGAATCAATACTAGGAATAGACACAAATTATACATCCCTAGGTTTCGACTAGAAAAAGTAAATAAGTCCTTTATGGGGAACACGGTGCGCTTCTATAATAAGCTTCCTGAAAATGCTACTAAACTACCTATTAAGAAATTTAAAGCATACATAAAAGGTAGTCTTTTGAAGAAAGCTTATTATAATATAAATGACCATATTATTGATAAGAATGCATGGCCTCATGTCGCTCTGCCCTCAGACAGTTAACCGACGCACTTGAAATGTATAAACTCTCTTGTATTAGTATTTCGTAGTGAAGGTAGTTATAAGATGGATCATGTGAAAAAGCGCTAGGACCAAGACGAGTTTCTTACCAGTTCTTCTCGGGCTTGGGTTAAGATGAATTGGCACCTAAATTCACCTAGTTTATAAGACGTTTCAAAGTTATCCTTGTGATTGTATTGATAAAGTATCTTTTGACTTTGACTTGACTTGTCTGTCGCACGCGATGCCTGGAAAGCACTTCAAGGTCCCGGCTGTTAAATCAAACGTTAAGCCAAATCAGATGGCTTCAGAGACTTATAATCTCCCTCACCAGAGTGAAGATGAGAGATGGACTAACAATAACTAACTTCATTAAATATTACAGGATTCAAAACGGTGTACAAGCCAAAGAAAGGCGGGCTCCGGTTCGCTGATCTCCTGGACAAGGTGTCTGCTGTGGACCCTGAGATGAGGATCAGGTTCACAGCTGCTCATCCTAAGGACTTTCCTGATGAGGTGCGTATATCTTGCCCTCAGCAGAACGCAAATGGTTATTTTATACCATTGATTTCAATCTGCTTGCGTTTTGTGTTTGGTTGTCTGTAGGTACTGACAACACATTTAGGACATAAGGACCTACTTATGCTGAGAGGTAAGGTACTGTCAGGTTATTTTGTGGTAGTGGTCTTCCCGCGATGTTTTTCTTACAGGACTGGTTTTTTACATAATTACCCATAATGAAATATGAAATTGAAAGAAATTAAATATCTTTTATTTGCGTAACATGTGAGTTGTGAGTTTATGTGTTACATAAACTCACAACTCACATGTTCAAGGAAGAATAGGACAGCATACCGCAGGATTTCGTAAAAAAAATTATTTCTTCAATGAAACATCGAATGGAAGCTGTTATTCAGGCTAGGGGAGGCAATACCTCGTATTAATAAATCGTTACATTCACAAATTTTTTTTACCTTTTATACCTGCTCAAAGTCCCACAAACCGCGCTACCTGAAACGAGCGAATTTAGGCCATTCCATTGTTAAGCCGCCACTGCTATGATTTGGAAGGTCAAGGCCAGACATTATGGGTTTTTAGGAAGCTAACAGTGTGTATTTTAATTTAATTTAAGTTATATTTGCAACCAACATTTAATTTAAAAAAAAAAACAAGTGTAGAAATCAAAATGCAGGTAAATTCCCCTATGTGCAATTTCTATGCTCTCGAGTTTAGTTTGTCCATTGTATGTCCTACCTTATTCTTATATTCTTTGGCATGCAATTTTTTTTAAAGTTCTTTCTTAAACGTTTCTTAGTTTATATTATTTTGGAGTTACATCATAATTAATAAATGATGAATAATAAATAAATAACAAGCGAGTTCAGCATAAGAATAGCATGCACTTGTTTTAGAACTACAGAAACTAGTGAGCTAGTTTATAGAAGTTTAAAGTTTATATATCTCATCAACATGTATCATCTAATAAATAGATCTATCGCCTCTAATCTAATTAATAGATATATTTGATAGTTAATAATATATCCCGATAATTATATGTAATTTATTATGGAATTGATTTTGTATTGTTTAGCGACTACATTTTGGCAACAGATATTTTGCGGACAAACTCTATTATTTAAGAAATTTAAAACCAATTAGATTAAAACAGTTGTAATCATACCAATTTAATATTTATTTAGGTCCTGCAAGTGATATCTGAGAGACGTAACATCTGTAAGATGCTTCACCTGCCCGCCCAGTCGGGCTCCACCGCCGTCCTCGACAGGATGCGTCGCGGGTACTCTCGGGACTCCTATCTAGAACTCGTACAGCTTGTCAAACAAACTATACCTGGAGGTAACTACATCTTTAAATTCTGACCTTTATAATAATTATAATTTTTGCATGGCACCTTCAATTTATAACAGACTACCCAAAACGCTAAGAGATATTTACAGTTTATATAAAAAAATAAATAAAAAGTTAAAAACCATTTTGGAACGTAAATGTTATTATACAGTAAGTGACTTTATGGCAGACAAAAAAATTGTCTTTGATTTAAGCACGTAGGCAGCAAATTGTAAGCTGTATTTATGACATATTTTTTTTTTTTTGCCATTTCAATATTTAGTTTTTTAGTCTCACTATTATTTTTCAATTTTAATATATTTTTCAACACACTTGCTCATAAAGTGGCTCTATGGTCACCGCAATTAGGCACAGAATGACACCCATAATCAAACTGTGACTTTTTCATTGCTATAACTCACTAGTAACTTATAGTTTTTTTTTATTTTATGAGTTGAGGTGCTTTGTTCTTAAAAAAAATTTTATTCAAAAAAAGATCGTGTTTAATAGTACAAATAAATTAATGTTCCTATTGCTTGATCATTTCATGCAACTTCTTATTTCAATAGATAATTATAACTCGTACGTGTACGTGTAAATAAAACTTTCACTCAAATATAAATTTTGTTTTCTCTGTAATAAAAGAAAACTTTAAATTCCCCATTTTGTACGTGGCAGAATAGGCGCAAACCCTATGCGCGGAAAATAAAAAAAAAACCTCATCCCTTTAATCTGTGGCTGATCGCAATGCGCGCGCATAAGAAAACTGATTAATTTTTCCCGCCATAGCGAATCATTTTTCACAACTCGTTTTCACTGTTGAAATTATAGTTATTTATTAATTAAAATGTCTACAAGTACTAGTTACGAAGAAAATGATTTATGTTGTTCACCGCCCGATATAAGATGTGAAGCCCTTAACGTTATGGAAAGTTTACTACCTGAAAACTCCAAGGAAAAATATCTATTAGCGTGCCAAAATTTCATAAAATGGCAAAACAGCAAGAATACGCAGTCTTTTTCAGAAAATGTGTTCATGGCGTACTTTAAAGAATTATCTTCTAAGTACAAACCTAGCTCTTAGTGGTGTTTATACTCAATGTTAAAAAGTACAGTCCGAACAAAGAATGGAGTGGATTTAAAAACATACTCTAATTTGTCAGCTTATCTAAAGAGACTATCCGATGGATTTAGAAGCAAGAAATCAAAGGTTTTATCGTCTGACGATATTGAAAAATTTATAAAATATGCTCCAGATAACCAATATCTGGCTACTAAGGTTAGTTAGATTAATTTTAAATATCTACGCGACTTCAGCCTGTGTTGTGTGTTGAACTTATTTATTGTTTCTTTTTTTTCAGGTTGCTTTAATATTTGGTGTAACTGGTGCCTGTAGGATACAAGAATTAACAAATATAACCGTAAAAAACATAGAGAACCATGGCCAGATGCTTTTAGTGAAGATACCTATCACGAAAAATAAAATACCGAGGTCATTCACCATACACGGTCCATTCTATGAAATTGTAAAGAAGTATGAAAGTTTGCGGTCACCAAAAGCAAAAACTGACCGTTTCTTTCTGAATTACCAGAATGATAAATGTACCTGTCAGCCTATAAGTATTAACAAATTTGGTTCTATGCCTAAAGAAATCGCTAAGTTTTTAGGTTTAGCAGATGCTGAGAGCTACACTGGACATAGTTTCAGAAGAACTTCAGCTACATTGCTGGCTAATTCAGGAGCTGATATAATGCCTTTGAAGTGTCATGGTGGGTGACGATCTAGCAATGTAGCAGAATCATACGTAGAAGATTCCATACAAAACAATAAGGAAATTTGTGCAAAAATCACAAAAAGAATTAAACTTGATTCTGAGGCGCTTCCTACTGACGAAACACCAAGTACATCCAAAGATTGGATTTCACCTACCTACACGAATAATGAGCCATCTCAAATTACAATAGAACATGAAAGTATTTCAATAAATAATCTATCTGATGAGACCGCTAAGTCATCAAAAAAAGTTAATTATAATTTTACTAACTGCACATTTACTAATTGTTTCTCTAAATAAACTTTTTATCTACTAAATAAAATGAGTTTTTATTGTTATTTTATTCACAAGTGTGTTGAAAAACGTCGTATGATACACGTGTGTATTGATGATTACCGTCCTCGGCTCTCTTAAGACCTTTACCTAACGGCTCGGGTCTCAATGGCGCCTCAGCGGTAATCACCAACATTACACACTAGTACCATAATGTACTATTTCTTTACTTTAACATTGTGTAAAAATATTGCACGCCGTACCGGTACAAATACATTGTTTCTCATTTAACATACGACACCTATGTACCTTACATACATGTATTTGATGCAATAAAATATGACTTTACTTTAATAATAAATTGCAATACTATTCACACAATAGCATCTAGTCCCAAATCAAACAAAGCTTGTAGTATGACTCCAACTTTTGTTTAATTACTGTTTAATGACTGATATTAAAAAACCTGGATGACCGAGCTTTGCTCGCTATAAAACACGGATAAACGACGTTTTCTAAAAATGAAACCTAGCTAGATCGATTTATCGCCCCCGAAACCCCCTTCATACTAAATTTCATGAAAATCGTTGGAGCCGTTTCCGAGATTCAGATTATCTTCTTAATATATATAAATCACGTGTCACGTTGTTTGTCCGCGATGGACTCCTAAACTACTTAACCGGTTTTAAATTAAATTTGCACACCGTGTGCAGTTTGATCCAACTTAAAAGATAGGATTGCTTACATCTTAATTTATAGTCGCAATATACATTTTTTTTAAATTTTTGGTTTTAGCATTGCCGGCAACGTGTTACTTAGACTGAAGTGTAAATTAAATTCATATTATAATGAAGATAATACAGTGAAATTATTACTGCTTTTTACTTATTTGTGCTTCATTGTTCAAAACTCTATAATTTAAATATATACATGTAAGTATTATAACATAGTTATAAAAGTTAATTAATATATCAATGAGAAAATGGTACAAAGCTCCCCACAATTTTTCAATAATTGTACAAAGTTTTTAGGGGTTGTAGGGGTTTTTAGGGGATGTAGGGGTTTTTAGGGATTGTAGGGGTTTTTAGGGGTTGTAGGGGTTTTTAGGGGTTGTACGGGTTTGTAGGGGTTTTTAGGGGTTGTAGGGGTTTTTAGGGGTTGTAGGGGTTTTTAGGGGATTGTAGGGGTTTTTAGGGGTTGTAGGGGTTTTTAGGGGTTTGTAGGGGTTTACGGGTTTGTAGGGGTTTTTAGGGGTTGTAGGGGTTTTTAGGGGTTGTAGGGGTTTGTAGGAGTTTTTAGCGGTTCTAGGGGTTTTTAGGGGTCGTAGGGGTTTTTAGGGGTTGTAGGGGTTTGTAGGGGTTTTTAGGAGTTGTAGGGGTTTTTAGGGGTTGTACGGGTTTGTAGGGGTTTTTAGGGGTTGTAGGGGTTTGTAGGAGTTTTTAGCGGTTGTAGGGGTTTTTAGGGGTCGTAGGGGTTTTTAGGGTTTGTAGGGGTTTTTAGGGATTGTAGGGGTTTTTAGGGATTGTAGGGGTTTTTAGGGGTTGTAGGGGTTTTTAGGGGTCGTAGGGGTTTTTAGGGGTTGTAGGGGTTTGTAGGGGTTTTTAGGGGTTGTAGGGGTTTTTAGGGGTTGTACGGGTTTGTAGGGGTTTTTAGGGGTTGTAGGGGTTTGTAGGAGTTTTTAGCGGTTGTAGGGGTTTTTAGGGGTCGTAGGGGTTTTTAAGGTTTGTAGGGGTTTTTAGGGGTTGTAAGGGTTTTTAGGGGTTTTACGGGTTTGTGGGGGTTTTTAGGGGTTGTAGGGGTTTTTAGGGGTTGTAGGGACATTACCTTACGTAACTTAACCAGCACAAAACATAACAATAATGTATCCGTAGCTTTATTAATCTCTGCTATCATTACAATAAATTGAATAGCTAGCTATATTTTTTTAATAATGATATTAGTACTTTAATATTTTTTGTGAAATTGTAACCGCCCAACGAAGTGGGCACGGGTCAGCTAGTATATATATATGTATACATATATATATTATTACAAAGGAATAAGATATACATGTATATAAATAAATAATAATTAATAATCCCGGACATTGATGATGCACACAGCATCATCTGGCCCCAATGATGACTACCACATGACTGATATACTACTTATATACTTTTGTTAATACATAGAAACACCCAGACCCGAGACAAATGCTTGCAGATTATACAAAAATTTGTCCCACGGCGGGAATCGAACCCGCAATCTTCTGCGTTTCAGCCAGACCAATGCACCACAGAGGTCGCTAATGATACAAAGACACTGATATACATGTAAATTCTTATGATAGTTAATGATAAGCAGATACAAAACAAACATCTATGTAAATAACTACAAATGTTGGAGCTGGGTGGGAATCGAACCCACAACCTGCAGCGCAGAAGGCAGAGCTAGACTTGACCTAGTTACGGTTAGTACTTTCCTATGGAACAGAGCACTATGTACAGAGAGAAGCGTATATAAGATGTGGCCGTGCTACATTCCTGTGTGTATGAGGATGGGTGACTACGACATAGCGTGATGAACATAAACTCCAATCTTCAGGTTCAACTATTCTTGTATTCCTTGACCATCAAGTTGTCAACAATAGTACATCGTCAAATACATTAAATACATTATTGGAAATCAAATTATATATAAAATAGGTGATAGGAAAATATAAACGTGCTTACACCATGATAAAGTTTTGTCAAGAGAAAGTGACAGCTAGTGTACTATTCATGAAGTCATGATTTAAAGCTGGCTACACATGTTCCATCAGTTACCATTTTGGTTTGTTACCTATGTTTGTGCGTATTTTAAATTTTGAAGCCTGAAATAAATGCCTTATCAATCTATCTACTACCAACCAAGTGAGCTGCACACCGCTCCGCCACAGCTAGTCAATAACAATTGACCGAGCGAGTATTTCACAACCGATTCTCGTGAAATTTTGTGAGCAGGTTCGAAAACTAATATACATTTTTTGACGATTCAGTTTTTGTATTTTTTTTTAAATGTCAGAGAAATGGGGTAGTTCGAAAAATGTTCGCGAGGTCTACATCTCAGAGCCACTAGTATTAATATTATAATATAAAGTCTAAACAAGAAAAGATGTCAATTTATGTATGTTTGTTAAACCAAAACCTATTTTAAAAATTCTTTCACCTTTAGAAAGTTAAGTTATCAGCGAGTAACATGGACCATATTTTATTTTAATAAAACTAGAGATCCTTACGAAAATTGCAATAATGTCACCCAAGGTATTAAAAATTTACCTACAACAGTCATTAATTGGCGTGCGCTGTCAAAACTATTATATATAAAATGATGGTATATAAAATAAGGTTCTATGTGTTATTAGTACTCTTACTCAGAAACCCGCGGGGCTATAAGCATATAATAGTCAAATTACAAAAACCACTTCTTGTTCAAATGTGTCTGTCAGTTCCGTGTATAGTCTGGATCTGGGTGTTTGTTTTGTATATATGTATAATGTATATGTATGTATTGTATGTATATAAGTATTTGTTTATTTAGTTTATATTGTAGTTAATATTATTTATTTATTGTTATAATATTATGTATTTCACTATTTGTTATCCTGTAATTATGTATGTACATATATTGGATTTATTTTATCATAAATCGCTTATAATATTTTCATCACCCCATATTCAGCTATATTGATAACTATCCATCCTAAGGTTGTCTGGCAGAGATCGCTTTCTAGCGACAAGACCGCCCCTTGTACTACCGTGTAGCTAAACATAGTTTCTTATTATAGTCTTATTCTTATTATGTATTTGTGGTGTGCAATAAAGTATTTTCTATTCTATTTCTATTCTATTCTATTCTATGTACATATGTAAGTACATATAATGTTCGATATGATTATGATCTGCAAGTATTTGTCTCGGGTCTGGGTGTTTCTATGTATAATATGTATGTATTTACAATAAAAAAGTATATAAGTAGTATATCAGTCTACAATCAGTGCGTGTTGCCAGTGATGACATATGGAACTGAGACTTGGTCGCTAACTATTGGCCTCATACACAAGCTCAGAGTCGCGCAACGTGCTATGGAGAGAGCTATGTTGGGTGTTTTTATCAGAACGTGATAAAATCCGCAACGAGGAAATCCGTAGAAGAACCAAGGTCATCGACATAGCACTAAAAATTTGCAAGTTGAAGTGGCAATGAGCAGGCCATATAGCTCGCAGAACAGATAACCGCTGGGGAGTAAAAGTTTAGTCATGTCATGTGTTTCCCATAACACAAGCTCTGCTTACTTTGGGGCCAGATGATGTTGTGTGAAATGTCCGGCATTATTATTAGTGAAACCGTATGAAATTCCGTTCAGTAGTTTTTAGTTCGCATACAGACAGACAGACAGACGCGACGGGGACTTTTATAATATGTACTCATTTATTTGTAGTGGGCCTCTCAACGGATATGATCTGTGGATTCTGCGGCGAAACTGACGAGGAGTTTGAAGAGACGCTGTCTCTGATGGAGAGAGTTGATTACAATATCGCGTTTCTGTTCCCTTACAGCATGAGAGAGGTACGTGGCTTAGCATAGTCATTCCTGACAGTTATAGATCCCTAGTTAAGCTACGTTCAGCGCGGTCAGTCGTGGGATTAATGCCAGGCATCTAAACTTGATGAAGACCTGGATAATCCACAAATATGTTCATATTTAAATTAAAAAACATTTTTATTCAATACAAGGATATCTTTGGAGGACTGACAGATTTGCAATGTATGAACTACAGTTAACTTGTATTCGGTTTTCGTAGTTAGGCTATTTATAAGGATATTTTTAAAAAAGCGACCAGGAAGAGTTTCTTGTAAATTATTTTCAATGCAATGCAATGCAAACATCAAAGTCAAAGTCAAAAGATACTTTATTCAATACAATCACAAGGATCACTATGTAACGTCTTATATACTAGGTGAATTTAGGTGCCAATTCATCCTAACCCAAACCCGAGAAGAACTGGCAAGTGATGATGATGATGCATCAAAAGAAAGTTTTTTTTTATCTAGCTGACACGGAAGATTGCGGGATCTATTTCCGTCTCGGGACATATGTTTGTGTATGATCAGCAAGTATTTGTCTCGGGTTTCTATGTATAATATGTAAGCTTGCTTTGGGGCCAGATGATGCTGCGTGATATATCCGGCATTATTTATATTTTTATTCTACATAACTAAAATTAATTTCTCTTTCCAGAAAACAACGGCCTACCGGCGATACCAGGACGATGTTCCGGACCACGTGAAAAGAGACCGACACAACAGGATGGTTCATTTATATCGTACAAAATGCCAGAAACTTAACGAAGCTGAAATAGGCCTCACACATTTAGTTCTAGTAGAAGGAATCGTAAAGAAAACTGGACAGATTTTAGGCAGAAATGAACTTTATATCAAAGTGGTTTTCGATCAGATGGAAATCCCAGTAGAGAGTGAAATAGAGGGTCAAAAAGATGGTTATTTAATAGGGGGTGAAAATAAAAGCTTAATAGTAAATGAAGGTTATCAAAATGGGGGTGTAGTTGGTTTAAGAATAGGGAGTGAAAAAAGGAGGGTGAGTAATGGGGATTACGTAGCGGTGAAGATAGTGGGTGCTAAGTCTTCAGTGTTGAGTGGAGTGCCGCTGTATCATACTAGTTTGACAGAGTTCTATAGGGATAGGGGTTGGGGTGAAAGAGGGGATGTTAGCTTATGAAATAAAGACAATTAAGTAATGTTTAGTCGTAGGATAAATTATTAACATCACGATGAAACTAATAGTCTGTGAACAAGACCTCTTATTGAAGGCTGACAGACAGACAGACAGATATAAAGAAAATATAAGGATTTCTTGTGGACCTCGGAATCCTCAATAGAAGATTAGGTTATAATCTGAAAGAGATAGGAGTGATCACTAAAGCAGAGCTGAATGATTTGTTCATTGTGTTGTACCAATCAATAGCCTGAGTTTCATAAAATATTATTAGGACCTAAGGTACTTAAGGATACACTAGTCAGCGGCACAAACTCGTCAGTGACAGCAGCTAAAATGCATGCTATTTCATCTAGCATAGTGCGAGACGAGGATAGACGTGCACAAAGGAGAGTGATGAGCAGTAAGGAGATTGTATGATGATGATTTCTAATCATATGATCAGATTAGACTACGATTTGTACATAAAATGACCGCGTAAAAATCATGAACAGATTTTTGGCTCAAGGGTTCTTATGAAAAAACTGCTATCTGTTACTGTTACTGTCACTATTACTGTCACTGTTACTGTTATCTATTAAAAATAAAGTTATTTAAGAACTTGAATAAATAAACTATGCTTGAAGTTTGCGTACTCCGTATATTATTTATTTACGCCTAAAGTTGTGCTAAAATCAGATTGATATCATTTTTAGTTTTAGTTGTCAACATCGGACGGTTGTCTGATCATCCTTTGACGTTTGCTTATGGAATGATAAACGACTAGTTAAATTTTTGAGCAATGATTGCTTGGCATGAGTCGTAGTCACAGTTTAAATACCTCTGACATTTGGTAACTGACAACCGACGACGATATAGAGCGGGAACGCAGAGTATTGTCAGTCAGGACCAATATGCTGGCCCGCAGGTTCGCACGATGTTCGGACGCTGTTAAAGCCACTCTCTTCAAGGCGTATACTCAAAAAGCTTATAATGATATAACTTTTGAAACTATCATGGTTTTGCACATAATTTTCACTCAAAACGGGATATTTACCATGATATATGAGTTTTTCTGCTTCTCGATATTTCGGCACAGTTGCATGCGCCATGATCACGAGATAAACTGATGATGATGACAGTTGATCTCGTGATCATGGCGCATGCAACTGTGCCGAAATATCGAGAAGCAGAAAAACTCATATATCATAGTAAATATCCCGTTTTGAGTGAAAATTTTAAGCTTATAATGCTCTGCAATTGCAAATCCAATTAAATAACGCTTTTAAGACGCTGTTGAGACTCCGGCGCTTTTGTAGTGCCTCGGGCATGTTCGCTGATGCACGAACAGACACGTTTGACGCCATCTGCCGGATAAAGACGGCCTCACTATTAAGCAGAGGCCGCACGAACAACAACAGCATTCTAGAAGCAATTGCAACTAGTTATGTAAGTCCCCAGGTGTGGAAGCTCTCCCAGAGGACGAAATCTTGTTTTAGTTATTAAGAACTAATCCATACTATTTAAGTACAAATCCAAAGACATAATGGAGTGAATTTGAAAGTGGTACGACTAACCAGAAGTTTAAGAAATATTTAAGGTAAAATTGTCCTGTCCACAGGCTTGCAGTAGGCCAAGGCCCGGCTGAGTCGCAGAGGGTTGTAGGTTCGATTCCGTGCGACAAATGTTTGTTTGATCTGTACGTATTTGTCTCGGTTTAGGGTGTTTCTAAAGTGTTTTACTAACACTCTGTGAACACTTTTGTTTGAATGAATAACTTAAATTATTATTGTTATAATATTGTCAGTATCTGAATGAGCGAGGTTTGCTCGGTGTAAAATACGGATAAAACTTCGTTTTCTAAAAATTAAACTTAGCTAGATCGATTTATCGCCCCCGAAACCTCCTGCATACTAAATTTCATGAAAATCGTTCAGCCGTTTCCGAGATTCAGATTATATATATATGTACGTATGTATATACAAGAATTGCTCGTTTAAAGTTAGATAGATAAATTGATTAATGTTGTTGTGACACATAATTGACAAGTATTGCCCAGGATCGAGCAATTTCAATTGCATGTGTAAAGGTACCTTTTCACAATTTAACAATAACAGTACAGTAAGTAAATAAAACAGAAAGCTGCTTAGTTTGTGACACTTTAGAAGTGATGTTTATTAGAATCAATAAATCAGTAGAAAATTAATTATACCTAATAACAAAAGTAAAAAACACAATTAATAAAACTACTTATTACATTGTAAAATACAAACATGTGTAAGAGCTTAAGTTTAAGGATAGGCACTCGGACTACTGAATAAAAAGCTATTTCTGACAATTGATAAATAACTAAACCTACTTTTAATATAAACACTTCAAAAATACCTAAACTAAGTGATGGAATACTGAAAACATTATTATTATCCATTATTATTATGTGTACTTTAAACGCCTTATAAAACTATGTTATTGTATTTGTACTGATTAAGTGGATTAAATTAAAGTGGAGAGGAGAGATGAGGGTAAGTTTAAGACGCTACCCTCAGCGAATGACCTGATGTATCGAGCAAAAATTATTTTTTGCCACTATTTAGTGACTATCTGCTCGTAATTGAAGGAATAATAACTATAAAAATATAATCATGTATTTTCAGTATTTTGCCTCCACTTTTCTCATTTTCAATTGTTTACTTTTAAAACTATCATGGTTTAAAACAGAAATTTAACATAAAACGGGACATTTATTATGTTATGTGACTTTTTCTGCTTGCCGAGATTTCGGCACATTTGCGAGATAAACTGAATAAAAAAGTATTCAACTTTTTTTTAAATTTCTCATAAATTTTTTCCTAAAAAATATTGCGGTTTGATCGCTATCAAAACGCGTCAAAGTCATTTGCTCAAGGAGGCGCCTTAAAACCATAGATAAATAATCTAACGTGAACTGCATGTAAAACCAACCAATAGTCATGTAAACATTCCACATTATTTGTCTGATTCTGGCATTACACTCAATCGCTAAAGTTAAACAAAGTATTGCTGCCCTGTGCTATCACTACGAATCGAAAGAGGACTGCAATACTTTAGCTTTAGGGAATGCAATTCGTGTTACTTGCTTGACTGAACCTTGGCGCAATAGCATAAAGGTGGATTTACCCTTCTCCGCTCCGCTTTAATAGAAACGCCTTCTTACTGGACACTGCAAAAGGTCAACCGCCTATCCGGTGTCTGTAATTATACATTTGAAGCGATTCGCTTACCTTTTTGAGACAATTAGAACGAATCGAAAGTCGAAAGTTTTGAAAACGAAAAATATTGCGAATGTTCAATTAGGTAGGTAGGTAGGTACCTAACTAAGTACCTACTTACCTATTAATATATCTATTAAATTTGAAATAATACAAATCATTCCTTATTTTCAAAAAGACATCTTAGACATCTTAAAAGAACACCAATGTTTTACAAATCTAAATGACTAAAGCGGTGTCTCAGTGATTTCTTTAAAACACGTTACATTGAATACTTACTGTAGGTACGTTCTTGAGATTTTCCGTCAGCGATAGAAAGCAAGCTATGTATCGTGTTTTGTTTCGTGCAGCTCACACGTCGTAAACAGAGAATTTAACATGGCAGGCTTATGGTTAAATTCTACACACAAAGAGCTTTAAACGATAGCTATAAAACACAATTTTATTCCGCAGAACATTCTGCACTCATCTTGTAAAGAAATCAAGAATTTTCACATACTATTAAAAGCATATTACTTAGGTAGAAATCGTCTCGCTTAAATGAACCCTCCTCCACACTAAACGTGATTGTTTCTATGTTGAGAATAAATACATATTGCAACATTTGACTTCAGTGCGTGCTAAGATTTTACTGTGAACTTGGACTCATCCGCTCACTGTGAGGTCAACTAATTGTGTGCGAGGTCCAGGCCTACATTATATCATTGCTGTAGTGCTCCGCGCACTGTGAGGTCAACTAATTGTGTGCGAGGTCAGGCCCACATTATATCATTGCTGTAGTGCTCCGCGCACTGTGAGGTCAACTAATTGTGTGCGAGGTCCAGGTCCACAT
Source organism: Lampropteryx suffumata (assembly GCA_948098915.1). NCBI lineage: Eukaryota > Metazoa > Arthropoda > Insecta > Lepidoptera > Geometridae > Lampropteryx > Lampropteryx suffumata. The sequence continues at coordinate 936,264 of OX402564.1, read as the reverse complement.
AGTATCATTGCTGTAGTGCGTTCGATTCCTTATGCACTGGTGGACCATCAGATCCAGCTGTTCGGGCATGCACGATTTGAGCAATGATGACGAATTTGTGAGTATCGGGTCTACACACCTACAGTGTGTGATTAAACACATCAGAGGGGCGTTCATTTTTAGGCTAGACGGTGTTTATTACCCAATAAAATTTTGTTTTTATGCGATGTATTCAACATCTAGTCATTGTCAGTAATGTGCAGTGACTTATATATCGTTAGTATCTATTGAACGAATAGTGACTAAATGTGCTAATACACGGGCAACATTGTAACCAATTGTTGCTCGACGACTTGGGCAAGCTGGAGTGATATGAAGAAAATTTATTACCCAGGAATTGCCCGAGTAAGAGCAGCTGATCAAAATAATAGTTAATTTTTTATTTGATTTTATAAATTTTCTGAAAAATTTGACTTACTTGTACTATCGGCCTACACAAAACCATGCTAAGAACCCTGCAAATCAAATATTATTATAGTAGCTCCTTCTGCCTTTTCTGTCTGTAGAAAGATGTGAAAGTAGCTCCCACTACCTTTTTTCGTAGAAAAAGTTTACAAATAGGCACATAGGTACTCTAATATCACGCTGTTTCTCTAAGGCCACAGTTTTTAAGTAATTTGCGCTCACACTAAACTAAACTTGACGCCCCAATTTGCCCCATAGCTTTATTAGGCACCACATTGACTCTCTGTCCCGATAGGTTGTCTGTCTGTCCAGACAGACTCGGGCTTGGCCCTTGCGAGCTCCCGTAAACCTTGGTACTGTATCCCGAATCGTTATGTGACTCCCTGTCTGTCTGACTCTGGGTCTCCGTCAAATGCGTGTTTATAGCTAAGGATTGTAGTCGCGTGTGGAGTAAGCTATGATCTGGTGCTGGCTTTCTTGTCTGGTTGAAGTTATACATTGGTGCACGGTTATCGTAGTACATGCCGCGAAAGTGGTCGTTCTGATTAGCAATTTCGACCTCGGTGTTCTGGTCGAGCCTCTCACTGTAGCAGTGCGGTATCCTCTCCATTTCACGCATCATGTGGTCTTGCATCATAGCGTCGAAGACTCCAGTTTGATGGTGGTACAAAGGGTTCCGGTTGCGGGGTACTTGGCAAGTGGGAGGTTTTGGAGGAAGGCCGGGTTGATTGTAGTTTTGACAAGGATAGGAGGGTTGAGGGAGACCGTTTTCCATGATGTCTCGGTATGGCATCTGTCGGTTTGGGAGCTCGTGGAAGTATGCGTCTTTTGGCACGACTGGTCGACAGTCCGGGTAACCGGGTTGGCTTGGAGACGGAGATTTATTCGACATGGCTTCATAGTTCGGAAGGGGTAAAGTTTGTAGCAGGTTTGTGTTCCTCATTGGTCCAGGTTGAGTGGTACTTCTAATCGGATTGTCCTCTTCGTCGCTGCTCTCAGAGTGGTTGCCGTTGTCTTTTGGAGGGCTTTGGTAGGTCTTCCTAGTTGGAAAGGGTATGAGGTTATGCAAACTAAAACGTTTGCTTTTCGGTGGCTTTTCCTTCAGTACTGGAGCAGGTCTCAAAGGTTGCTGAGGCATTTTTAAAATGCTCGGACTTGGCTGCCCAAGCGTAGGCATAGGAGGTGGTTCTTTTATTTCGGTGGGATTTATTCTTGGTTCAGGAGTTTTACTTCTGTGCTGCTCGACTTGCGCTACTAGCTCCTGAACTGACTTTCTCGGTTCTCTGTTCACTTCATCGGTCTGATGCTTTCTTAGCCTTACGTATCCATCCTGAGATATGTCCAAAGATTTAGGGTTATTTCTCGCTAAGACATCAGCCATTTCCTTCTCCAGCTCCACTCTTTTCTTTATATCGTCTGCTGTTCTCTGCAGCACTTGGCTCTTCCACGTTGGCACTGATTCTCTTTGCATCTCTTCAATATCGCTAGGTGGGCGGGCAGGTGACCTGGCTTCGGATTGACGACTAGATGGAGGGTATCTGTACCCTTGGACTTCCATCGAGACTGGGGACTGAGAGACAGAAACCCTATTGGATTTCACGTGAATCTCAGCCGTCACATTCTGCAAGTGATCTTGTGGTGGGTTTGAGATGTTCCTAGGCGATCTAGAAAGTCTACTGGGTCCAGCGTCGAGGTGGTCACTACTTTTCGAGTTCTTAAGGTGTCTCCGTCTAGGACTAGGTGAGCGATTATCTAGAATCTCAGTACTTTTAGAGGTAGCTTTGCCATCGTTCAAGTCTTTGGTATTTGTCTCGAAGCTCTCGCAGTTCCTATTATAAGAGTTTATAATTTTATGCACTCGGTTCCATTCATCTGTATCTAAAATTTCTAAGCTCCTAGTCCTTTTCAAAGGAGGAATATCTAAGGAACCTTTTGGACTATAGTCCAACTTTTTAACTCTTTCGGACGCTCTGAACATCTTACCCCGGTTCAACCATTGCTCCAGGTGTTTATGTCTCTCCTTGCACATAGCTCTCTCTGCTGCCACAAACCTCGTCAATTCCGATATCTGTCCTTGCGTCTTCATCTCCAAATCTGTGACCTTTTGATCCAACTTTTCGTGAGCTTTATCAATATGTCGTTTAAGGTCTTTCTTGTCCTCGTTCAATTTGTCCTCCATGTGTTTAAAGAATGGTGCGCAGTAACAGGTGTAGCCAGCTCCGATGGGTCCTTTCTTGATGTTTCCAGCCAAATCTAAGAAATATTGCTCGCCTTTCTGCAACGGTTCGGTGGGTAGCGAGGCTAGTTTTGGTTCGGGGAAGAACTTCGGATCCGGGTAGTAGTGACATCCGTACGGGGACCAGTGGACTTTAGGCGTATTTTCAAAATGTACATTCTTCTTCTTCTTGTTCTTGTCTTTGCCATCCTTCTTCTCTTTCTTCTTGCTCGTATCTACTTCGTCCAAAGTCCTCTCCTTGCTTTTGTCTCGTTTCTTTTTAACTTTAGCTACAGGGGTATTGAGAATCTGCACTATTTCTTCCAAACCCTTTCTCGTGGAAATATCCCTCGCGGTTTCCCCCTGCAGGTTCTTGATGGACTTGTCACAACCGGCTTCGAGGAAGATCCTGGAGAGTTTTCGGCGGCCCATAGCCGCGGCGATGTGTAGGGCCGTGTCTCCGTTGCGGTTCTGCTCGGAGATCTTGCATTGGGCGGAGATGAGGATGCGAGATACCCCGGCGTGCCCGTAGCGCGCCGCCGTGTGGAGTGGCGTGTCGCCGTACTGGAACAGACAATAACACGTTATTTTTTATTCTTCAAGATACTCAAAGATGGCACGAACTGAGCAAGGACCGCAAATAGTTTGCTGCTGCCCTCACTTCAAATTTAAGGCGAAATTCTTATCAATAACAAGGATTACAGGAGTACTTAGTTACAAGATTTATAGAAAGTGTCCTACAATGGGCGGTCTTATAGTGGTCACGTTTTTATCAGACAGAAAGAAACTACAACACAGCAATTTACAATGTAGGTTAGTTCTTCAAATTAGGATTTTAAAAGAAGTTGAATATCACCGTGTTCTGCAAGTCCGGCGGTGCGCCAGCCAGCAGTATCTCCCTGCAAGACTGGTTGTGTCCATTCTGGCAGGCGAAGTGTAGCGGCGTGAAGCCGGCTGCGTTGAGCAGACGCAGATCTGCGCCGCCGCGCGCCAGTACGCACACTGTGCCCGAGTAGCCTTTCCAAGCCGCCTCGTGCGCCGCTGTGTTGCCGTACTGGAATACACAAATAACAAGAAGAACTAAAACTTTATTTCACACTTCTTACTAACAAAATCTTCTTCTTCTTATTGTGTTTATTCGAACCAGTGTGGTGAAGTACCGGTATAAATCCATTGGTACACGTCCGGATTTAAACCTACAGCCTTAGAAACGGAAGGCGAAGCCACTGCCACAAGACCACCAGTGTTCTCAGACACAATACCTAAGGAACAAAAATAAAATAGGAAACTTATAATTTTGGAGAAAATATATAACATAGAAAACAAAAAAGTTACCGCGTTACAAATAACACACAAAGTAGTTAAGTAGTTAAGTGGGTAATGACCAGTCTGAGCTTATTGTTACCCTGCGCCATGAGACGGAGACTCCAATAACTTACTTTATCTTGCAATTCATTGTTTGAAATTACCTTACCTATTCTCTGTTCGATTCCGTTCGCGTGATGATGTTTCTTTGGCAAATTTGATCCTTGGGTCGGAAATATCTATAATGATGCATACTTTAGTAATACATTCGTAAGTATAGATGCCATCAGCATCTCTGCCCTTATCCTAAGAGTGAGAGAGAGTAAAAATATAAGTATTCTATCCGACATACATAGTACAAGCTAAGCTTCGTTTGGAACTAGATGGCGTTGCGTCAACATGTACGATAGGTACATGACCTACCTACAACTTTTCAATCAGAACTTTCAAATAAATGCTTAGGTTATGATTTGAGGAGTAATAATTAAATATTGGTGGAAAATGCACACAACACCACCTGGCCCCAAACTAAGCATAGCTTGTAATATGTTGACCAGATGGCTGGTAGGATACTTATATATTTTTAAATACATACATAAGATACTTTATAACACCCAGACAAAGAAGAAACATCTATGTTCGTCACACAAATTTGTGTCCTAGGAGGGAATTGAACTCTCGACCTACAGCGCAGAAAGCAGAGCAACTACCAACTGAGCTGACAGGTTAGCCAGTATGTTTCTGAAATAAGACTGCGAAAGGAAGCCACAGAGGAAAACCAAGAGATAAACGAAGTAGAGGGCCCCTTACCACATGGTCTTGTTTATTGGGGTCTGCGCCATGTTGCAGCAGCAACTGCACAGCCGGCACGTGACCTTCTGCTGCCGCACGCTGCAACGCCGTGCGTCCGATCTGCAACCAAAGATACAACCATGAACAATTTACTTTCGTATGGCCATGGCCAACTCTGGGGTGGAGTTAATAGATACATAAATAACGAGCTGAAGCAGCTTAAATTTCGTAAAATACGATTTTAATTTGTTTAATTGTAAATTAGTGTAACATTTTTATATAACAGTTTTAAAATAAGTTTTTGACTACCTAGGCACAATTTTAGCTTGTCCGGTTAAATAACAGAATCAACAAGTTAACTATGGTCACATTTATTGCACAAAAGATACAAATATACCCACGTAGGTACCTACATATGCTGGGTTAAGTATTACTTACATTTCCTGCCTGTCAACCTCAAGGGTAAAGAAAAAAGATGGTGTAAAACCGTTAAGGTTAAATACAACAGTACCTACCTACTTATATAACATAGATCACTGGACATCAATTTGTATAAATATTGTCCTGGATCCTATATGATGTGACCCTGAACTGATATTCCCGGATATTATCCCGAATTCATGGAACCGCTTTTAACAAATATTGGCATGCAACCATTCTGTCCCGCCATGAGAATAAATCCTCCATTTACAACAAACCATACCTTGGTCAAAGCATTGTTTTAAAATCTTCAATAAAAGATTTCCTTACAAAATGTTGCAAAAAAACCGTTACCTACCTACTCATATCAAACTCATTGCGTTAAGTACTTAAATAGCGGTCCATTCCATAATAATACTATGAGAAATTATCAGCCAACGAATCAGCAATAAACTGTGAGTAATTAAATATAATTGACACTAGTACCTAACTACCTTAATGTTGTCCGAGCTGCCTAGATGCTGCAAAAAGTATCTGACACGGTATAAATAAAACACCCGTGAATCAAGAGCGTCGCCACTCCAGTCTTCAACTACCTACTGGATCCTAGAAGAGTGACCAATCAGATACTCAATAGCAGATTTATTGAAGTTAGCTTGTACATATAAACAGGAAGCTTGCAGGCAGTATTCAATTGAAGAATATCTACGGTGATTATCAGAAACATATTATGTTTATAAAACACCTGTAAAATATAATTGTAACGAATCTCCATAAACTTTATAATTAAGTTTTAAAAACTAAAACGAAAACAGAGTTCATCGACTGTAAAAAATATCATCGATGTAAGTACGACAGATGATTGACAGACAGACTGTACATCAAAAACATTTTAGATTTTTGTGATTTTTATACGCTTTATATTAGCTTCACTTGTATGTATGTTAGTATGTTTGTATGTAATCGACTCCTTAGAACGCTTTTGACCCATTTTAAACGGCCAGATTTCATTCAAATTCAATTCAATTCAATTGCACACCTGTCAAAGACCAATGACAATGCAATAATTAAAAAAAAAAATTAAAAAAACAAACATAAAAAAAAAAAAATATCCGGTTATCCTAAAACTAAAAAGTAGAAAATAAAAAATAGTTTAAAAAAACTAAAAAACACGCTTTATATAGAAAACCAAACTAAAAAATAGAAAATAAATTTTAATAAATGTAAGTAAGAAAAAAATGTTTTATATAAAAAAAAAGCGTGGCGTGCTTTTTAAGTTATTATCGAATTGATAATCCTTCCACCATACACCCCACGCTTTTTTTTAATAAAACATTTTTTTCTTACTTACATTTGTTAAAATTTATTTTCTATTTTTTAGTTTGGTTTTCTATATAAAGCGTGTTTTTTAGTTTTTTTAAACTATTTTTTATATAAAAACCGCTCAACTGATTTCGATAAAATTTAAATACCCTTTCAAACAAAAAAGTAATTTTCCAAATCGGTTCAGTCTTCGTTGAGTAACCGGTTTACTCAAAGAAGGTTTTTTGATACATAAAAAAAAAGATTCCAAATCTCGAATTGGCCAAGATTCAAAGATGAAAACTTTGCGCAACTTTACTTGTGTCAAATCGCACTGAATTTTGACAGACGAAAGCGTAAGTACACGCTTATTTTAAACTCTAAATCTTAACCTTAACATACTTGTGCAAACAAACACGATACGCACTTGATAGGTTTTTAATCTCTTTCAAAGAACCGAAGAATCGCGCTATGCAAGAAATAAATTGAAATACCTCAGCGTGAAATTTAAATTGAATTTACGAGCGTAAAGTCAATGTAAAATGTAATTTACGGTATTGAATAGATTCGCAAGCTTTGTAATGGGACATTACTTTAATATAAACGACTTTATTTACCGTGCTGAATGCAAATTACGTGTTTCCTTTGAGACTCCATCTTTGCATCACCCAAGATTAAATCTACATTATATGAATCAACTAGCGACCCGTCCCGACTTCGCACGGATGCATGTATTATACATATAAACCTTCCTCTGAATCACTCTATCTATTAAAAAAAACCGTATCAAAATCCGTTGCGTAGTTTTAAAGATATAAGCATACATAAGGACAGACCAGCGGGAAGCGACTTTGTTTTATACTATGTTATGACGACTTTACATATTGACATAAGCCAACGAACAGCCTAAACCGCTGACAGTAGAGACTTGAAATTTAGAGGGTGTGTTCTTTACAGTAGACACAACACAACAAGAAACGAATATCAACCCGCTAGGGGTGCATTTGGCGGTTAAAGTTTGTATCAAAATAACATCACGCGAACAAAGTTACCGAGTGTTCCGATAGTTTTATTTTTTTATCAATGATAAACCTACGTTTGACCACGATCTCGCCTGATGTTAAGTGACGATGTGGCCGACGATGGGGCACGTATAGAAAACACCTATTTACTCGAGACCTTGAAGAGACGTAAATTGTAGATTTCAGGAAATACAGACGACGACAAAGCATTCCAATCCTTGGCTGTACGCATTATAAATGTGGAAGCAAAGCGCTTTGCTCGTAAGAGTGGTAGGCTGACAAGGTATGAATGGTATTGAGCGGTACGTCTGCTTGTCCTGTTGTGAAAAGGAGAGAGATTCCTAGAATTACATGATCTAATTCCACCATCACATTCTCCGTTATAAATCAAGAATATCAAGATCTTAATAAAACAAAACATAGATGTACAGACTAGTCCATGCTTAATATTGTTAATTCGAATGTGTCTCTGTCCGTTTGTTTGTTTGATACCTTTTCACGGCTAAACGGCTGTACGGATCTAAACTTGATGATATATCATAAGAAGATTATATCTTGGGGCGCACATAGGTTACATTTTATGTTAGTACCACGCGTGCGAAACCGCGTGCAGTACAATAATATAAAATACATCTGAAACAGTTATCAATGTTTTAAGATCTTATGCGAAATAGAAGTTCTGAGATCTTTTGTAGAGAACTAGTTTGATTCTGTAACTTGTAGAATACGGCGGCGGCATTCAGAGTTTCTTGTTTGCAGAACCCTAAAAAGAAGGACGGAAAAGACCGGTTTGAACTATAAATAGTGCAGCTTCGTTTTGCCCCGTGTCGTCTCGAGGGTGTATTCATTAAAGTTATTCATATAAACTAAAAGGTCGTTTGTTTGTCATTACAAAGCGATCGTTAATGTTTTAAGTCTAGCTAAGAAGAAATAAAAATGAATAAGCTCACGACTAATTTCTGTTCGGTAGACATTTTAGGTCTCTAGGATTTTAACCGACTTCAAAGAAGGAGGTTTCTGAATTCGACCGTATATATATTTATTTTTATGTGTGTTCGTGGATAACTTCGTCGTTTATGAACCAATTTTGATGATTATTTTTTTGTTGGAAAGGAGATATCTCAAAGGTAGTACCATGATAAGGAAACCAGGATCTGATGATGGCATCCCAGAGAAATCGAGGGGAAACTTCTAAAATCGTAGTGGTGACTAGTGCGTTTGTATTTTTTTTAATAAGTAGGTATTTTAAAGCACTACTATTTATTGAAGGTCTGGAGTCGATCTGATGATGGAGCCGAAGGACAGTCGAGGGAACTCCTCAACGATTTATAGCAATTACCTGGTGTTTGGGCTTGATTCATTTGTATTGATAAGAACCTTACACCTTGATGGGTTGTGACTGTCATTAGGGGTCTGATGAAGACGAAGGACAGTCAAGGGAACTCTTCAACGTTTAACAGTAGCTACATTGTGTATATACCAGAAGTCGGTTGTCTTTTTAGTTTTTAAAAAGCCGTTATTGAGGCTGTGTCTAATTTAATAGAAAAAACAAATTAGTAAAGGTAGGCTAAATGATAATAAAATCATAATTTTCTGACCCTTATCCCATGTTAAGTATATCAGCCGTCATTTCAGTTCTCACGCCTTTCTTACTCTCTATGCTCTTTCACACACTCCATCTTTTCTTTCATACAACGCTAACCTATTTGACGACCTCTGTGGCGCTGTGGGCTTAGGTCCGGCAAGGACGCAAAAGGTTTCGGGTTCGATTCCCGCCGCGGGACAAATGTTTGTATGATCTGCAATTATTTGTCTCGGGTCTAGGTGTTTCTATGTATAATATGTATGTATTTACAAAAAAAAGTATATAAGTAGTATATTTTGAATTGAATTAGTCATGTGGTAGGTACCACATGACTAATTCAAGTAGTAATAACACAAGCTCTGCTTACTTTGGGCCTAGATGATGCTGTGTGAAATGTCCGGTATTATTATTATTATTACTTACTTTGTCTAATATACTCTGGCGACCTCTGTGGCGCAGTGTGCAAAGTGACGCCTGGCCCGCAGAAGGTGCCGCGGGACTGCTAGTATTTGTCTCGGGTCTGGGTGTTTCTGGGTGTATTATTTTGGAGCGGCAACTCACGGACCGCGGATCAAACTCACCCTGATGAAGATTCTCTAGATGAATCGAAACAGTGTCGGTGCCTCCATCGACAAAATAATACGTGAGTAAAGCCCGTGTTTGTCAAAATGTATAGTACCTATAACTCACAAAAGTTTTTTAAGTAAAATAATATGTATCTATTTCCAAAACAAAATGCTATATCAGTCATGTTGTACCCATAACACAAGCATACTTTGGGACTAGTTGATGCTGTGTTAAATTTCCGGCAAAAAAATACCTATTCCTCATCGGCACTCTGCACACTCTTAACATTCGCATCTCCGTCGCTTTGGTTACCCAACACTCAGATCCATACACAAAATACTCAAGCAAATAGCTCCAACTCAACTCAGCATCCGTAACAAAACGGGCAAGGATCATCCAAAAAAGTTTAAGACCAGACGAGTTTCTTGCCGGATTCTTGAACTAGGGTTAGGAGGAACCGGCACCTAGATTCACTAGCATGTAAGAAGACTATTCAAAGTAGTCCTTGTTATTTAATTGAATAACTAGCTGTTGCTCGTGACTTCGTCCGCATTTTTTTAAAGGAATTGAAGCTTAATTACTTCCCCAGGATGCAATTTATCTCCTTGCCAAATTTTATTGATAAGTTTCAAACCAATCACCTGACCACCCATTAAAAAGATTTCATACAAATATACACCTCATTTTACTCCTTTATGAGAGCTATTTTGAAAATCCTGAAACACGTGTCCATTTATTTTGCATTTTAAGTATCCACACCAAGTTTCTAAGAAATCACACCACCCGTTCAAATACAACATTTGACACCCTATTTCACGCCTTTGTTAGGGTTATTTTAAAAAATCCTGAAACACGTGTCCATTTATTATGCATTTTATTTATTCATATCAAGTTTCAATCAAATCGCACCACGCTTTAAAAAAAATCATACATTCGTTTTCACCCCTTTTCACCCTTTTAGGGGTTGAATTTCAAAAAATCCCCCCTTAGTGGGTGGTTTTGCTGTGAAAGAAAGCTACCTTCCAAATTTCAGCTTTTTAGCTTCAGTGCTTTCGGCTCAGGTAAGTCAGGTTAAGCTCTTTTATAGCTATAGAAGAATGTTTTGTTTATTTGTTACGGATCTGAGTGTTAGTGGAAAACGGCTGCACCATTTCCGTCATATTTGCAAACTGACACCTAGTTAGAGGTTTTTTTTGGAGACTTAGTTCCCCAATGTATTTCATCGTCAGACGATGATGATGATGATGATGATGAAAGCGTTGAAAAGCTGCAGCAGCTGCTGTTCAGGTGCCTGAGGCTATCAAAAGTGATGGTGTCAATGGTGTCAGCAGTTCACTGTTACTACCTCCTCAGTAATTCCAATGGCGAAATGTCTAGTTCACCAATAATTAACAAAAGATAATAAGAAGAACCTGCCTGTCCTAAAGCATGATCTGCTTTTCATAGACTATGCACTCAGAGAATTTAGCAATTTTTCAGTAAAAGATTCTTTAGAATCGGTTCAGTACTTTGGAACACGTACAACCAAAAAAAACAAAAGTACTAACTGTAGCTCTTATTATAATAATAGCAGATATCTCCTTATAGAAGTAACCTTATCAAAATGAAAATATCGAAAGTTCCCAGAACCACAATAGTGAAGCGAAAACGTCGATAAAAGTCAATGTCGCTTATTTATGGTGGTTGTAGCATGGCTGCCCGGCGCGTTTCACGACGCGTTCTTCATGGTTTGTTTCGGCGAGGCTGGCTGGATTCTGTCTATCCACTGGTATCACAAATCACAAGCCATGGTGCCAGACTACACAATTTCTGGAAGAGATCGCCGCTGGCGATAAGATTGCTGCAGCATTGAGTTATTGTTACAGCACGCGGCTGTTTCTGCGGCACATTTTGAAAATGTAATTGGAAGTATTGACTGGATCGATCTTTTATACTATTTACTTACAAATGTACTACCTGAGTATTTAGTTGAACATAAAACTTGCCAAGTTATAAATTTCAATATCGCTAAACGTTACTGTAGTTGTATGATTTCAGGAACTGCTATGAAACTTGGCACCAGTTGAGATCTCAACTCTTTTATCGACGTCACCGTCAACCCCGAATGCTGCCTTTTTTTAACCGACTTCAAAAAAAGCAGGTTTCTCAATTAGACCGTATATTTTTATTTTTTTTATTTGTTTATTTATTTATTAAATTCACAAAACAGATTACAATCAACGCAGCGTTTTAACTAAAATTTGTTATAATCTATTTATTGATTCGTAATCAAATATGTGAATGTGAAAAAAATACAGTTACAATTACAAGAACCAACTATGGAAATTATACATTTTTAGTACATTATTAGAGGTGCACTTATAAGACTTTATAAGTGCACCTCTAATAATGTACTTTAGAGGTGCACTTATAAGACTTTATAAGTGCACCTCTTAAACCTACAGATACAGTTATTAAAGACATCTAGATTATTATCTAGTTACATCTAGATTTTTGTTCGTTGCTGATAACTTCGTCGTTTTTGAACCGGCTGTGATGATTATTTTTTGTTGGAAAAAAGATAAAGGGTGGTATCATGAAAAGGAAACCAGGATCTGATGATAGCATTCCAGAGAAATTGAAGGGAACCTTCGAAAATCGTAGTGGCGACTAGTGCGTTTGTAATTTTTTTCATGAAGTATTTCAAAGCACTACTATTTAATGAAGGTCTGGAGTCGATCTGATGATGGAGCCGAAAGACAGTCGAGGGAATTCCTTAACGATTTACATTAGCTTCCTTGTTATTTAACTCGGATCTTGGTGTTTCTATGTATAATATGTATGTATTTACATAAAAAAAACTACATAAGTAGTATATCAGTCATGTGGTACCCATAACACAAGCTCTGCTTAATTTGGGGCCAGATGATGCTGTGTGAAATGTCCATGATTATTGTTATTATTATTATTTACAAGGTACATGAAGTCGGTTGTCTTTATAGTTTTTAAATCGTAAGTATACCCATTTATGTTTTTGTTGGGATACATTTTTACAGAATTCAAAATTACCTGCACTAAACGAAATCACTAATCAACGAAAGGACATATGTTTTCTGATATTATCTGATATAAAGATAACTTTTTATACAATTAAGCCGGCCCACCTGGTAAATAAATAAAACAAAAACATAGCTAGACATTTTAGTTATTTTATCTGTATGCCCAGAAATATCAGTTGCTCCAGTGCTTTTCGAACATAGCACACTGAGGTAGAATATCTGGCATTGTGCTGGTACCCAGACAGACTCTTGCTGTTCAGTCGAGGTAATACATGTATAATTACGTTTCAAAACTAAAGAAAACCGACTTCATTGCATAAAAAATGTTTAGTGGAAGGTAGATGTATTTTGTTTAATAATATGGGCAGGCCAACTAAACGCACTGCTCCAATGAGACAGCGAGGTTTCGGAGTAAACGACAATACCATCGATGTATACAATTTGTAGATTTTTGTTGATTTTTTAAAAACCGCTTGACCGATTTCGATAAAATTAAAATTTCACCTGAAAAGTATTAAAAAAAAACAAATCGGTTTAGGCGTCTTTGAGTGTTCGGTGAACATATATTAAAAAAAAATATTCCGACGAATTGAGAACCTCCTCCGTTTTTGGAGTCGATTAAAAATAACATGCGTTGTTGTTCATCCGAATATTGATTTATTTAGCTATTAAACATTGGCAGTCCCTACCAAAATAACACATAAAATTGTAGAGAGAGCCGTTAGATCATTTCCTAAAAGCAGTTTCTGACCAGTAATTTGGCATAAGCAACAAATCACTCGGCTACAACATGTAACACATTTCAATTATTAAGCTATTAAAATGTAAAAACATCACACTTTCCCACAAGCAAATTGGTTACATAAGTTCCTACATACTTAAAATGGTACCTACCCTATATAATTACTCCTAGCTTTTCGAGAATAACTGGTTTGGTAGAATTTAAGTAATAATATTTAAAATTTAAATGCGAATGACAAATCAAGCAAACGATGAAAAGATATGCAAAAAAGAACATATAGTATGAAGGTTCGTAGCTGCACAATAAACTACCAAACGACGTTAAGGATGTGAACTCATTGGACACATTTAAAAGAAGAAAGAATTTTTCATTTAAAACCTAACATCTAGCCAACTATAACCTAAGCTTACATATCCTAACTCTAGTGCAACATATCAACATCTCATCATGGCCTAGGCCTTTCCTAATAATCGTGGAAACGCAAGCTAAGTTCTCGCTCGTATACTATCTCAAATGCACGAATTTGGTGCCTGGTGGTACCCACTGTTGGCCTATTTTCTGTCTTTTTGTTGTGATTCTCAATTTTATTTTACTTACATATATTACTTGACTTATTGTACAACTCAATTTCCTATGTTACGATGTAAGGCACTCTAATATTACACTGTTTTTATTTTTTGTCTGTAAGTGAATTACTCAATTCTTGTGAGAAATAAATACCAATTTTCATGGTGACCCGGCCATGAAAATTGGTATTAGCGGTGTAATTTCAACATCCTGGTAACCCTGTACAATAAAGTCAAAGTCAAAGTCAAGATACTTTATTCAATACAATCACAAGGATCACTTTGAAACGTCTTACATACTAGGTGAATTTAGATGCCAATTCATCCTAACCCAAGCCCGAGAATAATTGGCAAGAAACTCGTCTTGGTCCTAGCGCTTTTTTTATATTATCCATCTTATAACTACCTTAACTACTAAATACTAATACAAGAGAGTTTATACATTTCAAGTGTGTCGGTTAACTGTCTGACGGCAGAGCGACATGAGGCCATGCATTCTTATCAATAATATAGTCATCTATATTATAATAAGCTTTCTTCAAAAGACTACCTTTTATGTATTACCAATTAATTAGAAAATGGAATAAAGTTTTGATATATTTATTTGACAAAATGGCTATAATTTAATCTTTTTATAAATCGGACCTAAAAATTATACCTACTTACTTACGTAGGTAATGACTGAAGTGATATGACTGAAAATCTGTATGACATTCCATTCGTTTTGGCCAGTTCAATCACCCTAGGTTTAACAGAAGTTATCGACATGAGTGTCTCGATAACTTGAAAAAGTGGTTCAGCTGTTCATGTATTGCACTGTGATACAAATAAGATGTCACGATAACATACGAAATACTAAATAAGTCATAAAATGTGAGACCTTACAGCCCGCTCTTGAACCATTAAAATGCATATTACCTATACCGGTTGGTAAACTTTGGGATTTAAAATGGTTTCTAAGGCATAAAGCCGTGTAATAGCTGCTTTAACGTTGTTTAATTATACCAATTTAAGTGATCGTTGGTTTTAAAATTAATTTAATCTTCATCTTAAAACACCGAGTTCGTTTTAGGATACCAGATGTTAACACGACTTTTTGCGATAGCGAAGTGTATAGACTTGTAGAGTGAAACGACGACGTCGTCAATAGCATAATGGGTCTACTTGACGACCTCTGTGGCGCAGTTTGCCAAGGCCCGGCTGAGACGCAGAAGGTAGCGGGTTCGATTCCCGCCGCGGGACAAATATTTGTTTGATCTTCCTACCTATATAAGTAATATAAGTCATGTGGTACCACAAAAACAAGCTCTGCTTACTTTGGGGCTAGATGATGCTCTGTGAAATTTCCCGCATTATTTATTTTATAATCACCAATTAGCTAATTTGTTGTTTAAATCTCTTGCCATCTTTATTCAATGACTTCAGAATGACAAAGACAGAGCATAAAACGACACGCTAACCAATTATGTGATTATCAATTAATTGAGTATATTCGTTTATGTACCTACTCTATTCGAAATTCGAATGTTTTAATTTGCTCGGAACGCGCAATGAACTCTTTTATTCACGGTAGCAACATTTGTACAGTTATGGCTGGGTTACCATGCGTAAAAATAACTAGAGTTACCAATTTTGCTTACCTCGTTTTCGGGGTAATAAATCAATCAAAATAACAACATTGATACTTCCTGTTAATCAAAGCTAGATCATTATAGCTAGATTTTGACGAAAGTCAATAAAGAACCGTTACTTAATCAATTTCGAGCAATAAGAACTGTAACGGCTAATCCAATAACACGAATTAAACCAACAAGGCCGTCCACAATTAATTATAACTCTAGAACGGAGGTGGCTAATGTAGAACACGCATTCTTCTGTTCTGCGCAATTTCGCTGGATTTATTTAGATAACTTAGTCTATAATTTCATAAAAAAATTATCATTAATTGAGAAATATATTTAACACTAGCTGTACCCGGCATGCGTTGCAATGCCACAAATTTTCTCACCGTTTAAACCTTCCCTGGACTACGACAAACATTTCAACACCAAAATCAGTCCAGCCGTTCTCGAGTTTTACCGAGACTAACGAACAACAATTGATTTTTATTATTTAGATTTATGTTCGGACTTACAAATCAAATCAAAACATTCTTTATTCAATAAAATCACAAGGACCACTTTCAATCGTCTTCTTACATGCTAGTGAATCTAGGTGCCAGTTCCTCCCAATTCCAGTTCATGAAGAATCCGACAACAAACTCGTCTGGTCTTAACACTTTTTTGTATGATCCTTGCCAATTTCGTTAAGGATGCCGAGTCGATTTGAAGCAGATTCATCCCAAGTTTTTTTGTCATCTAAATAATCGGATATTTTATAATATTTTTGATAGACAATTCTGTTCTGTTTTATTACGTTTTTAAATTTATTTGCCAATCGTCAAATATAACACGTCGCTTGGGACCTTGTTATAGAAACGTACACCTTGCCCTATAAAAAACTTATTAACTTTAAAAAACTAAGGTTCAGAACTGCAGGAATTTCTTGTGAAATTGTCTCAAGATGTTGGATAGCGATATCATTCACCTTTTAGGCCGGCCTAGAACTCACTAGCGAATTAATCCACGCCGTTAAACCACTTCATTGTGAAGTATGTAATTCTCAAGTTATATTTAACGCGGTTTTTTCCGCGAGTTCGTGCGCCTATGTCGAATTCCATTCCACAGAGTCCACAGAATAGCGCGAAAATTCGCCTTGTATTAATCCGGCCTTAGACAGAGTGTTGGAAAAGCTGAAACTCCGAAGTAGCATTCAAATATTGTGGTTTTGGACTGGGAATATAATCGCTAATCAATTTGTAAAGCATTGAGTGGTAACGGTGTATAACACGATCAGTCAACTAACAAGGCAATCAATAAGTTCAAACTCCGTAGAAAGAGGAATAAGAATTAGTCTCGGTCGCAGCGTGTGGCGCTTTTTTACCGCTCATTTTGGCTTCGACTCGCAATGGGTTCGTAAATTATTAACAAAGTAGACGGCTGCTTTGAAAGCGGCCCAAACTCCCGTTTCTCGAAAGACATTTGTTGAAAAAAACATGATATAAAAATAAATAAATTGTCCAAGTGCATGTGAGCACGCACAGTGGAGGCTTCTGAAGTCAGTAAGGATAAGAATGACTAGTGGTCAGCTCTTAAAGCAGTTCAACTCAATATTAATAAATGTTACTCAATATTAGTAAAGCCTTACTATCCTTGATAATTTTCATTGTAATTTAATTATATGCCGTGGTTCTGTTTTTGTTTATCCTGTCCATACAAAAGGCCGCCCATTGTACAGTTTTATTTAATAATTTGTATTCTATTTGTATAATATAAAGTGTTAATCTTTCTATTTATCTATATATTCAATACATTCATGTATTTTGTAAAATATTTTGGGTTTCTCTAAACAGAAATATAGCCAGTACAGTGACCTCTACTATAATAGGCACTACTACATCAGTCACTACAGCTACTTCAAAGCTTCGAAAAATATTCATCAAACTAATATCGAAAAACTATTAGAAAATTTATTTAAATCTTTTAATCATTAATCCAACGATACACCACACGATGTTAAAATATTAAGAAAATTAACCCCACTTTACATGTAGGGGAGGTATCAAAACTGTTTTTTAGTTTTTATTTCATTACTTTGTAGGGGTCACTAGAACGTATAATCGCAAAATTTCATCACGATAAATCTAAAAGTCTGCAAGCAAGAGCAACATTAGGGGCGAACAAACAGACAGACATAGAAAAAGTATAAGGGTTCATTGTGGACTTCAGAACCCCAAAAGGTTAGTTTCTGTCAAGTAAGAGCAAGGTCATGGTCTACTAAAAGCTTGCCACAGAATAACTATTACATCATTTAACCTTCTATATTTACAAGCTATGTTTATGTTTGTACGTAAGTTACAACTATGTACCTAGGTAGATATATTGACATAGTAAATAGTCGGACGGAACGTAGTTATATAAAGCCTTTAGAACGCCTAAGTTATGTCGTATTGTGGTTGCAAAATAAAATATTTTTTTTCACATTCTGTTGCGACTTCATTCGTTCATACGACGCCATTATTTATTTCGTAGATAATTAGCCTTTGTTATTCCAGATCCAAATCATTATTGATATTTACAAAGTTTTATTCAAATCGGTTCAGGATATTGGGTGATGAGTACCTAATAAACAAACATCAGCACAAACATTCTCATATATTTACATTAGTACAGAATAGAATAGCACACAAGACACCGTGCGAACGTAATCAGTAATAAGATTTATATTTTGTATGTATGTTAGAGTTTAAGGTATTTATCTAGGGGCCAATATGTTTGTATTTGTTGGCTGAATTATAAGATTACTATTTATTGTTATTATAGGCTTTCTAAGGTAGATAACAGTATGAAATCATATGTCAAATTATTGAATAGGAATCGAGTTAGAAGTGACTTTCATTCTAGTTGATCTAGGACACACTAGTAGCAGCCACAGCAAAGCAACCAGTCGCATTCTACAGGTGGATTATAAAAGTTAATTGTCAACCAACATGGCCAACGGCCGTTGCGTTTTTGTCCTGTCACAGACTGTAGTGTGACTCTATAAACCTACGGAGAAGCATCCGAGACATTTTAATGTAAATTATTGACTGGCTCATAGACAAGTAGAGATACACAGTGCTTCTAGTTTTAGAAACTCTATGGAAAAAGCTGATCTAGTTGGAAGACATTCTGACACGTTTCTGGTGAGGCTATAGCAAATTGAACTTTATGAATGTCGTTTCAAGTTGTTCGATGCTTCCGATATCCAACTTGTTAGCTTCGTAATGTTGGTATCAAGTGGAGTATGGTACAATTCTCTGTATGGTTTTGGAATGTCTTTGCAGAGGTTTTAGACGATAATTGTGGGAGTCTGTTCTATTACTTCTTACTTGTTACCTATGTAAAATACTGATAAAAAAAATAAAAAAGTGTGCGTCTCGGGACGCCCGACAGAATTGATAACTAAAACTAATCTAACAAGCGCTGTGGGTTAGAGTGAGAGAGGAGGAGCCAGCCTACCGCTGCCGTATGCGTGAGAGAAAGGGAAGCCAGATAGACCAGCGCCGGTGCCTTAACGTAAAGAAGCTATTTTCCCTCCCATAAGAAGTTATCACTTAAAAAATCTATACCTATAAAAGAGCTTAATCTGACTGACTGACTGACTGACTGATTCATCATCGACGAGCCGAAATCGCTAAAGCTAGAAAGCTGAAATTTGGAAGGTAGCTTCCTTTTACAGCAAAGGCATCCATTATTTTTTATTTATTATTAGGCGGGATTTTTTGAAATTCAAACCCTAAAAGGGTGAAAAGGGGTGAAAACGAATGTATAAACTTTTTAACGCGTGGCGCGATTTGCTTGAAATTCAATATGAATAAATATAATGCAAAATAAATGGACACATGTTTCAGGATTTTTTCAAATAACCCTAAAAAAGGGGTAAAAAGGGGTGTCAAAGTTTGTATCAAAACACCTTTTTAACGGGTGGTGTTTATTTGAAACTTGGTTTGGATACTTAAAACGCAAAATAAATGGTATGTGTTTTAGCATTTTTCAAAATAACCCTCATAAATTAGTAAAATGTGGAGTGAATGTTTGTATGGAAACTTCTTAATGGGTGGTCAGGTGATTGGTTTGAAACTTATCAATAAAATTTGGCTTCAATTCCTTTCAAAAAAATGCGGACGAAGTCGCGAGCAACAGCTAGTTAAATATATATATATGTATATAGTATCTACTAGCTTCCTGCTCGCACGTGTGGTAGCCTTTTTTCTATTTTAGGTCATAGACTATATTTACATATAAGTACTTAGTTTCATACAAATCCGTTTAGCCGTTACGGGCGTTATTGAGTCATAAACAAACACAACATTATACACACAAACTTCCGTTTGTGTGTATGCATATTTCCGCATTTTAAATATTAGTAGGAATGAATATTTGTGGGCAGGACAATTTCAGACAGCATCAATTTTAGAGAGCAGCTGCAAACCTAGATAAGTTTTTAAATTACGTTACATTAACTTAAAAACTATTGTTTTGTTATTTTTTTACTACAATATTGTTTTAACACAAGCTAACAAATAGGTACAATCAATGAACAAACTAACCTAGTTATCCTATACTAAACTATATAAAACTATGAACATTATTTTTTACTAGTCTTAATTCGATAATTACTATAAATAAAACAGAGTCCTCTTTAAGTAGGTACGAGTACAAGATTGTTCTGTAACCTGTTGTCAGTAAGAACTAGTTTTTTAATGGCCGACACGGGAAAGCTCTGGTTCTAGATGACAGATGATAAAACCTGCGATACTGTACAAATTAATTGTTTGAAGTTCCGAACACACCGGACACAGATTACACTACAGTTTCTATGCGAACTGTGACAGGTGGCCGTAGAATATTATTAAGTCAGTATCGAGTTTTGACAGCTTAAAGTTAAATAGGAACAGAAGATTGAGATCTTCGAGAACTTGTGTCTCTGTGAAATGCATCGGCTGTAAATGATTTTTATTATTTGTTTTGCTGTAAGTTTATTATGGTAATGAATAAAGAAAATTTAACTAGTAAAGTATTTAAACCTTGCCGTTCAATGTGGCAACGCCATCAGTGCCTTGGGGACGCTGCCCTCTGGCAATGATTTCAATCATTGGAGCTATCCACAGATCGTTTCAGGCGGTCCTTAGATAGCTCAATTGTTTCACATGTATTTTATACTAGCTGCTGCCTGCGGCTTCGCACGCGCGGTACCTAATTAAAAAGTAAGGAATTTAACTGAACATTTCTGTAAATTAACTATCTATTTATCTATGCTACTATTAAGTATTAGTTTTTTGTAAGTTTGTTTGTAATCGAATAACTCAAAAATTACTTAACCGGTTTTAAAAACAATTTCACATACCTATAGAAAGCTACGTTGTCAGCGAGTATCATGTGACTGTATTTTATTTTCAAAAAATTAGAAATTCCTACGAAAATTGCAATAATGTAACCAAAAGTATCACAAATTTACCTACATACCTAGATATAATTATTTGGCGTGCGCTGCGAAAACTACTGATGATACTATAATAATGTACAGCATGTTTATAGTACTCATCCCATTACCCACAAAAAAGTTAATAAGTATTGTCTTTTTAAAAAACATTAAAGTGAGTGAGTCAAGTGTTCCTGAGGATGCCTCGTGGAGGGGCGAAACACGTGTCGAATTTCTTTTGGAGGTAACTCTTTAGGAATAGATTGGCGGAATTGTACTAAATACCTATTTGTCCATCTGTTTAATGTTTTGTAATGTATTTCCGCAAAGTCACGCCTGAATCAATTATCTATATTTTTTATTAACCTATACTTTCCCACTGCTGGGCTAAGGTCTCCCCCAATTCCTTCCATTTGTCCCTGTCCCCCGCCACTTCCCACCAGCCTTTCTCGAAGGCATCGAGATCGTCACGCCAACGTTTCTTCGGCCTGCCCCGGCTACGTCGCCCATCTGCACCCATAATTATATCTAAGTAATAAAGTTAATTAAGTAAATTTTGTAATATTATTTGTAGAATGAGCACGTGTTGAAGTGCATCCGTGCAAAGCCGGGACGGGTCGTTAGTAAAATATATAACTATATGTACATAGATAATGTTAAAAAAATATCTGCAAGGACTACATTATCCCTCACTAATAAACTCGTTTTCGATAATACTTTTTTAAATTTTGTTCTAAATTTAAAAAAACGTTTGGGTTCAAATGTATTGTATTTGGCCAAGCTACCTCATTCACAGAGATGGGCGTTTTCGTTAAATTTTGTCATCGATGCGTATCGTTATTAAGTAAGCCGCATCCGATGCCGGCATCTTTTTATTTGGCATCGATTCGAGTATGGAATTTGGCAGAATTAGGTGCCGGTGCCGGCTGAAGTCTGCGTATAGATACTCAGTAACGGTGCCATAATGATAACATTTGTTGCCTATTTAACGAAACGACTTTGACTCATATATACTCATAACTAGTAGACGCTCGCGGCTTCGCTCGCCTAGTTCCTGAGTCGAGTCTTTTTTGTTACTGTGGCACACAGATACATGACATACTCTCTGTATTCTGTATATTATGTTTTTTCTGTTTGTACTGATTGTGTATGCTTGAGTAACTAATAAATGAGTGTCTATGTCTATGTCTATGTGAGATAACTACAATTATGACACAGAACATAGCATGATATGAATGTTTCGTAATAGATGCTGTTGTAATCTTGTTGTGAGGTGGATAAAGGAGATAGGTAACACTACTCTTTCCACGTAAAATTTGATGTCGCTTCTAGTAATTTAATGTCAATGTCTCATGACAATTCCGCAAGCGCAATCAATAACCGATCGTACTGAGAGTGAGCGAGCGAGCGATACGTCGGTCGTCTTCGGTTTGTGGTGCGTGGTCAACTGTCTGGCTCGCATCGCACTCGGTGATGTTTGCATCGGGTGATTCGGGTGTTGGATGCGGGCATCCGTTTTTCAATCTATTGGCATCGGATGCCGGCATCGTGTACTGGCATCGTTGTTCAAAAACGTTTTTACAAAAACGACCGTCTCTACATTCAATCTCTGCAAGAATAATCTAAGAATTTTATAAAACGCAATCGTGTGGTTTTAAAGAGTAACGCAACGGTTATACGTTATTGTTAATTAATTTATTGCAATAGAAAATTACGCACCTGTAGGTAATGTGAACGAGTACCTGGTACCCTTTACTTGCCCTTTACGAGCGGTTTAATAGGACTTGCCTCTGGGTATAAAGTGACTTAGGAAAATATTGTAAACTTTTACCGAGACGTATCTAATTAATAGGCCATAAAAATAAGCCTTCAGTCGGCGAGTTTAAAATTAAACCGGCTTTAACATTATTTTTAATAATATACTTCGGTAGGCGCCGATCGTACGGTGAAATATACTTCGGTAGGCGCCGATCGTACGGTGAAATATCCTCGGAACATTCAGATTCTAAACCAGACTACAAATTGCCTGAATCGGAAGAAATAATTCAATATCTATCACTTAAAACATTAATAAACTTCCATCTTGAGAGCTATTAGAGCTCAGTATTTCTACCGTCAAGATAACGTCAAAAATTCAAAGCTATGGAAAGCCGCCAGCATCAATCACTCCCGAACGAAATGTGAAATATCTCGATCAGTTTCCGCACGAAACGAATAATGTCAATGTAATAAAATAAATAGCATAGCGGGCTACTGGATAATAACGATTATTAATCACTCGTTTTATCTGACTTGTTCAGCTATTAGTTGCGTGTCTGATTAAAAACTTATGCTATGAATAACGTAGCCTAATTCGTGCTTACCTACTATAGTATCACTAGTTTTTTCGAGCCAGGGTAGTGAGAGAATTAAAGTAAGCCTTAGATGTTACTTCCCTGCACTTGACACACGTCTTCGAACTATGTATTTAGGTAGGTACGACATGTCAGTTTCCTCGCGCTCGCTAACATGAGCAAAATGCTTTCTTAAAGCATATTTGACGTACTGCATCTTTATACTGCTTTACGGATTCACCGATAACCTAGATCTCATCCAGAGTCAATTATCATCAACAATTAAATATGACAGTTTTATTTAACTTTAAACCTATTAAAATACTTCGCGCGCATAAATGAACTTTATTTCCAAGCTTCACTAAACGAGTAATGAAATCTTGGCCCGGGGCCCATAACCTGTGCCAACATTGATGGATGACGCGCCGACATCAGGGCTTACATTGTAACATTGAAGGGAATATAATTGGAACAGAACAATTATGTTCAGAACAGTGCAGGTATCTACATAAATACTTATTTCTACGTTCAAATTGGTCTTGACAAAAAAACTTAATTATTGGGTTTGTTTTGGAATGTAAAATATTTTAAACACATCATTTTGAAAGTTCGTAAGAAAAGTTGATTGAGCGGCCATTGCATGCAGTAAAAAAGCTATAGTAATACTGTATGTATACCATAGGTATATACCATACCATACGGCTTGATATTGTTGATTGATAGATATCAATCAACAATATCAAAGCAGGACTCAACTCAGAAAATTTGCAACCAAACCGGTTAAATTTACCTTTTCAATAAAAACATAGAACCTACCGAGTAGAGCCCACCGACCGACCTATATCAACCATAACTCATTGATGACAAGCAAACGGTATGAAATGCCCTCTAGCAATCTATGCGGGTTATTAAATAGCACTTGTCGATATACCGAGATTAATCGATACCATCGCAGCGATGCATATCGATACTTTATTTAATAATCGATTCTGAATGCGACTGGCCGCAAACAAGTTAGAAAAAAAAACAATGATTTGTAGTATTAATATTCGTTTTTTAAACAACGTGTAAATACCAAGGGTAAATTTTAAAATAAAGAGGTGATTAATGTTGTAAGCTAATTCATTCGCAGTTGGGCGCTAATTTCTTGACTTGACTACCTGCTTTGTCCGTATAAATAGGCCTACGGATAATGTTTTGATCATTCGTCTTGTGTTTGCGAGCTGTGAATATGAGCGATAACGTTCGGGTTCTCTATTCATATCGAACACGGAACTCGACACAATGAACTAAAAGCCTTTCTGTTGTATAATGATAAATTGAGTTGATTGCAGATAAAAGAGTTCAGTTCAATTATGTTTTGTTTAGTGACTTTTGACAAACAAAACGTCCACCTGAACACTCACACACTTCCACAGCGTCGTTGGTGTTTCGTGCGTCAGCAAAGTCAGCATTGAGGATACTCACACGCAATTTTCAGCCACGACGTCATCGATGAGTCATAACGAGTCATAGCGAGTTAGTTATGATCACAACATTTCCAGCTAAACATTCCGTGTTATTAACGTTAGTGTTTCGTGCGTAAGCGATGTCTGGATGCTAGCAAGTCGCGCCGCGCTTTACTACCTGTATAATCACAACATCCAGCTCCCTCGTCAGTGAAGTTCATGTTTTGTGCGTCAGCTAAGTCAGGAGGCTTGCAAGTTACGCAACCCTTCTACCTGTATATTCATAACACGACAGCACTCAAGTAATGTACCTCGTCAGTGACGTTGATGTCTCTTGCGTCAGCGTTGAGGATGCTGGCGAGTCGAGCCGCGTCGCCGCGCGCCGCCGCCTCCAGCACTGCGCCCCCCACACCCATGCAGGATCACACCATCACTGGAACAATACAAAAACATGATTAGGCACTTGAAATAGTCTCCCTAACTATCCAAACGAGGCGGACTCGCTTTTACCTGTTTTTAGTTTTTTTACTTACTAGCAGTATTAACATACTGCTTTTTAGGGTTCGGTACCTCTAAAAGAACCCTGCAGGATCATTTAGTTTTATTTGTTTAACAGGTATTTCTCGGGTATTACCTTTAATTTTTCCCGATGTTTCGGTTATGTTGCAATAATATCGCGGTCGCGGTCTGACTGTAGCCTGACTGTAGTTTTTGAAACTACCCTCACTTGGTATTCAAATATCCGAATGTCCGCGTTTATATAACGACTTATCACACTCAAGAGTATCAACGCACTGATATGGTGAAGAGCCTGTAATGCTATATTACTAAAATACTATTAACACAGTACCTATGCATTTTCATCGCATTTAATTAAGTTCTGATAAGTTTAATAAATAATAGTTTAAAAAAAGCTAAAAACACGCTTTATATAGAAAACCAAACTAAAAAATTGAAAATAAATTTTAAAATGTTAGTAAGAAAAATATTATTTATTTAAAAAAAAGCGTGGGGTGCATGGTGTCAATAGTTATAAATATTTCATTGACAGATATGAGAAGAAGGATTATCATTTCGATAATACCTTAAAAAGCAACCCACGCTTTTTTTTAAATAAAACATTTTTCTCTTACTTACCATTTATTAAAATTTATTTTCTATTTTTTAGTTTGGTTTTCTATATAAAGCGTGTGTTTTAGTTTTTTTTAACTATTATTTATTTTCTACTTTTTAGTTTTAGGATACTTAATCGGATATTTTTTTTCTTTTTTTTTTTGAATTATTGCATTGTCATCGGTTTTTGACAGGTGTGCAAAATTTGAATGAAATCTGGCCGTTTAAAATGGGTCAAAATCGCGTCCTAAGGAGACGGTTAAAAACATACAAACATACAAACATACACACATACAAACATACATACAAGTGAAGCTAATATAAAGCGTATAAAAAATACCTATAGGATTTTTGTCTGTCTGTCTGTCTTTCTGTCTGCCTGCCTGTCTGTCTGTCTGTCTGTCTGTCTGTATGTCAGGACCCTTTTTCTCAGAAACGCGTAGTGATATTAAGTTAAAATTAATATCAAGTGCTTCAGTCTGCTAGCAAACACGGCGAAATAAGATCAGTTATCCGCATATTTCGAACTAGCCAG
The DNA here is from genome assembly GCA_948098915.1 of Lampropteryx suffumata. NCBI lineage: Eukaryota > Metazoa > Arthropoda > Insecta > Lepidoptera > Geometridae > Lampropteryx > Lampropteryx suffumata. The sequence goes on along the minus strand of OX402564.1, from coordinate 909,775 downwards.
TATATCAAAATATTTTTTGACATATATTTTTAAAAACATACTTATATATAGATCAAACACCTATGAACATCACACAAATGTTTGTCCTGGGTGAGAATCGAACCCCCAACCAACAACGCAGAAAGCAGAGCTACTATCTACTGAACCGACAGGCTAGTAGTAACTGTATTAAATAGCTTTGACACGATTTTAAACCTCACGCTTAAGCAATAATCTCAAATGTAAAGCTGTAGGCACCACGCTTTGATAGAGCACAATGGTCATATTATTCAAATACCCTGTAATATGAAACATAATCTAACAATGACAATGGTTCTATTCTTTTGCCGAACTAACAATATATCGTAAAATATGACCGATCTTATTTCATTAACGCCAAAGTCCAATTTAGAGTAACAGTTTCAAATTACAGCATTAAAATAGTATAAATTATCATTTGTTCCGTTCTTGAATTGATTTTTGTAGGATCTTTCGCAGTTTTAATCAATACAAAAATACATACAAACGAGCACAAACTTTAATTTTATAAATTTTAACGTTTTGAAAAATTTAAATGAAAACAGATTTCATTGAATACAATTTGAACCCATAAAAAATTGAATATCTTGTTTCATCACCCTTAGGGATACAATTTTTGAAGTGAATACTTCTTTTAGCGCGGTACGCATATTTTTAGATGAGGTAAAACCTCTAGACTCGCGACACCGTTACTGAGACGCAGGAATGCCGCGCTCATCCCATTTGATTATAAACTTTAACTCACATGTTTACAGTCTACTTTAGTATGGAGAAGTTTACTGAGTTAGGTTCTTTGATATATTATCTACATTCTGAACAAAGACATAAAAGAATATATAAGGTATTTAAAGTTTCTAATAACTAATAAAATACAATTCATAAATAAAATGCAATTCATAACCCAATACTCCAATAACCCTAGTACCCATCTAAAAAATGTCTAACGCGCCAAAATAAGTTTTCACTTCTGTCGGCACTCCCGGAGTGCAACCCGTCATTTTTTATTATTACCCTTAGGGATACAATTTTTTTATTTATTTTCCAAATTCCTCATATTTTATAATTATAATTTCCTCAATACATAACTCAGTACAAACATTTTTCCCTTTATTATTAGCACCCGTGACCCGCTGTATTTTCTTTTCAAATGAAAAAACCCTCCAAAAAAAATTCTAAATCGGTTTAAAAATGTCGGAGATCTTAGGTAACTACGATCTCAAGTATAAATAATTATAAATGCAGCCGAATTGAGAATCTTCTTCGTTTTTTAAGTCTGTTAAAAATAAGATAGTTTGTGTTTTTCTAAATTTTAGTTAGTCTTGTTAAACAACAGAATAAGGGTCAATATCTGCATCCTATTAAAGCCCATCATAGTGTTCTCGCGAATGGGCATCATTAGCTGAACGGCCTAGGCTTGTAATAAGGTCCAAACCGAACCACTATCTTTTTACAAACAAAAGTACACCTTATTCTATACACAAAAAGACGAAATTCCGATTGTTGTTCGCATACATGGTACAGTCCACTCTATAACAACTCGTATTGTTAAGACACAAAGGTTGAGGTTCTGGTGAAGTGTAAATTATGAGGTAGCATTTTGTCGGGTATTTTACGCCAAGAAAGCTTTGAAAACCGCGAGTGGTGTTATTATGATTTAAATTACAACCTGCTTGTAACGCTTTCTGTATTCTATAAAAAACGTAAAAGTTTGTGTGTTTGTTTGTTTGTCTTGTATAATAAATCAAATAATAAATAATCCCGGACATAAGGTAAGCAGAGCTTGTGTTATTGGTACCGCATGGCTGAGATACTACTTATATACATTTTTTTTTGTAAATACATACATATTATACATAGAAACACCCAGACCAGAGACAAATACTTGCAGATCATACAAACATTTGTCCCGCGAAAGGAATCGAACCCGCAACCTTCTGCGTCTCGGCCTGACCTTAGCCCACTGCGCCACAGAGGTCGTATCTACATAACATCGTAGTATATCTGCTGAATGGCTGAATATATTTCGATGCGGAATAATTAATGTGCTTCTACAAGCATGAGAAGTGCGTTGAAGTCTTTTGTGGCGGGAAATATAAATTATACAAACGTTTTAGTGTATAATTAGAGAAAGGTTGGAAAAACTACTTTAAGGAAAGCACCAATCAGCAAGAGAAAAGGAAGACGTGGAAATGGCAGGACGAGATTATTTATCCGATTATGTTGATGTTACCATCACTCTTGGTAACTCTTGGCCAAGAGGTTATATATATATCTTGGCCAAGAGTTACCAAGAGTGATGTACAAACAACAACATAATAGGTTATATATATATATATTTCGTCCTACTATCTTTCTTAATTCTTAGTTCAACCTAAAAATGTGAAAGATCTAAATAAAATAATTGTTATGCTTTGATTTTAGGTCTAATAAAATCTTTTTATTTTAATTTTATTATATAATGAAAAACAGACGGCAACCATTTATTTTACACTAAGCACCATTTGGTTTTCGATGTATGTATTACCAATTAATTGACAGAGATGTGCAGGACAATATAAAATACATGTGAAACAGTTTTGCTAAAGGGACCATCTAAAACGATCTATAGTTATAAAGTGATCCAGATCACTGTCAGAGGGCAGCGTTCCAAAGACACTGGCAGTATTGCCATGTTGAATACGCTGGGCCAGATAGGAGCTCACGCAATGTTTCTACCAAACGGACGCCTTGAAATCATTTTAAAAACGCAATGGGATTCTGTTCCTTATGAGCATGGTTTCTATTACAAAAGGCTCAAATGTACGTAATAGAGACCATGTTTGCTACTCTTTAGGTAAGTATTTGATTTTACTCAGATATTTTTAGATCACCGAAATCGAATGTACTTAGGTATATGTCTACAAACGAGAATTATTCTTTTTTGGTATTGGTAATGAATTTGAGTGTATGTTTTGACACTGTCCAATGTGTGAGTAGCCTTTGCATTCATTCAATTTTAAATTTGGAACACCTTCCATCTATTTCAAAACATGGAACAGGAAGCGCTGGTCGAATAGAAGTTTTGTAAAAAGAATAAATCAAAACTTTCGTGAGTTGTTCTATACATTTTTACACGAGCGGCAACTAGCGGGCCGCGGATCAAACTCACCCTGATAAAGATTCTCTAGATGAATCAAAACAGTGTCGAGAAATAATACGTGAGTAAAAAACGTGTTTATAAAAAAAAAACTTTTGTACGAGATTTCTTGTTTTTAACCCCTATCCTCTTACACAGCAATAAGTATCACTTAACTGTTTAAAAAATGTAAAATGAAAAATGAACTGCCTTGGTAATGATGATACGCCCATATTCCACCATTTAAAGTTTACATTCATTTCTTGCAGCGTTTATTAAAATAATAAGGTCTGCGAACGTTGGATAAAAAAGTGTGAGGAATTTTAAATAGTATTGTACCTACTGGGGGAAATTACCATTAAATTCTTGCATTACTTTATACAGGCTGTAATCACGTGTAAATAGTGTTATATAGTGATGTTTTATTAACCCACGAAACAAACAGATATTAGCAGTTATATTATAATGTGGCTTCGAAAATTTTCTTAGCTTTGTTTCAAGAAAATCTGATCAGTCATTTGAAACCAATTTTTGGCTGATATTGGTTGATGTTTGGATATGATCTTCTACAGGTCTGATCGATTCGGAATTTGGCATCCTGTTACTTTAATGACACAGCAAGAACATGGTAAACTTGATGCAGCATCACCTAGAATCTGCAGGCGACTCTATTTTCAACTTAGGTATTTCACTTTCAAAACTTTCGTGAGTTGTACTATGCATTTAGATAAACACGGGCTTTACTCACGTATTATTTTGTCGATGGAGGCACCGACACTGTTTCGATTCATCTAGAGAATCTTCATCAGAGTTTGATCCGCGTTCCGCTCGTTGCCGCTCGAGTTCACGGTTCGCACTGACTAGATATTGCTGAAGTATCGTGTTTTCATCATGATTAGTAGATACTCCTATAATAATAGTCTGCGAGCAAGAGCTCTCATTTCAAGCTGACAGACACACGGACATACATGGAGCACTGTAAGGGTAAAATAAACCAAGCAAGCCGTAAAAACTACCAACTACGTTTCTTCTAAACGTATACCTACAAACCAGTTTACTTGTAATTTTATTGAACAAAACTCTATTTACAATAAACCGTATCTACAAATTAAGATTTATGAATATTTATAAATAAAAGAATCCACGTTTTTGTTTCTCGTATTATAGCCGCGGCTGATTGACTACACGGATGATTGATTCCACGGAGCGCCGCACGACTAACGTTTCCTTTACTAACGGACAGAAAGCTGTTTGTTTTGAGCATAAGTTCGACTTGTTTGATTTCCTATTTAGACATTTGAAGCCCACACAGATGTATTTGAAGCTACTGACTGGCTCATTGTCTTGATGTTGGTTCTAAACTTTAGAGCATCAATGTTTTAGAAAAGTGGAGAAACTATTTTTAGTTTGTAAAAGTTTTATAAGTTACAAAGTTAAGTCAAATATGTACTTACACCGCGCAAAGACCGTCGACCTTGCCAAACGATTTTTTTCTGGGCATTTTTTGTAAGGCTCTAGAAGCTAGATACTCCTAGATCTTTACTCTAGCTCATCTCCTAGCTTAGTTGATCCTAACAGATAAAATCAAAAATTAAAATACATTTTCTAAAGTATAATAATTATTTTGATAAAAGATTATACAAATAGAAATAATTTATTTGCAAGAAATATTATAGGTAACAGATATTGAGTCATACAGTAAGCTCACATATTATAGGTAACAGATATTGAGTCATACAGTAAGCTCACATATTTCATCAAGAGCATTGGCATGCAAATTATAATGTTTTCAAAAACATTAAATTAAACTATAGAGTATTCTATTTATGCATTGATCAATTATATTCATTAGTTTCCAAGAAATTCGTTAACAGTGTAAAAATGTTTGTCAAAAAGCCACAATTTTTTTCAAAAATCCTAATTGGCAAGTTATTTTGTTATATTTGTCCACACATTGCAAAATGATTAGTTTATTTGTTTGTTTGTAATTATAATAAATAAACGTTGGTGGACAATTGCAACACCATCACCCCTAAACTAAGCATAGCTTGTATTATGGTGACCCAGCAGATATTAATTTCCTTAAATTTATTTCTGAGTGATTCTCTGGGGTCCATGTTATAAATAGCACTAACAATAAAAGCACAAGTGCCATCAAGAATCGTCTTCATACATGTTAAGTGAATCTAGAAGCCTGTTCCTCCTAACCCTAGTTCCAGAATCCGGCAAGAAACTCGAGTGTTCTTAACTATTACTTAGATAACATAATGACAATAACTATGTGTACAGCGCCAAGAGGAACTTTTTACATCACTTACAAGTCTGTAGTTCCCGGAATTACAAATGCGAAATTAAATAGGGTAAGCAATTGATTTTTTGCAGGAAACCCACGACAGAATTAAATCCACTTGCCTGTCGGTTGGTAGTACTTTTAACGCTGTTGGTGTTGGTTGGGGTTCGAATTCCAAGACAATCATATCTGTGAACGTAGCCGTTTCTTCTGTGTCTGGGGTATCCTAAAGTATCATAAGTATTTATTTAAAAATAATAATAATAATACCGGACATTTGACACAGCATCATCTGGCCCCAAAGTAAGCAGAGCTTGTATTATGGGTACCATATGACTGATATACTACTTATATAGTTTTATTTTTGTAAATACATACATATTATACATAGAAATACCCAGACCAGAGTCAAATACTTGCAGATCATACAAACATTTGTCCCGCGACGGGAATCGAACCCGCAACCTTTTGCGTCTCAGCCGGACCTAAGCCCACTGCGCCGCAGAGGTCGTCATATATAAAAATATATGATGATTCTACCGGTCACCATAGTACTATGCTTAGTTTGGGGCCAGATGGTGTTATGTGCTTATCCAAACTGGTCCAATCCGAAAATCCAATAAGGATTTACAATGTTAATTAATGTAAAATACTAACTTGGCATAGAGACCAACGTTACACTTACATCCTCTATTTTTCAGCTACTGTCTCGTAATCACTGGACACCATACACAAGCACACGTCAGTCACGACATCTCTACAACTAAACTAATGTACTGGTACAGTGTTGTGAACTCATTTATCGATCTTCAGGTGAGGCTGGTGATAGCGTGATAAGCTGAAGCGAGTTTCTGTAGAACATTACATAATCTAATTCTTTGGAACACCAATAAGAAACCTGTGATGAAATTCTGAATATAAGAAAATTATTTTCGTACAATAATCATGCAAAAACTACCCCAAGTTACATAGTTTCAATTATCGTTTTGAACGATGGAACGACCGAATCTATTACTGACAGGTGTTGTTATCCTACTCTAGCACCACACAGACGATAATTTAAATTTGACAACGAAATAACTATAATTCGATTGAATTCAACACAGATTTCAAAGAAGTTGTCGTCGTTATCGAAATCGGTTCGCTCAGTAGAATTTCTAGAGCTAAAGTCGAAGTGAATTATAAGGTTTTTTTTGCATTTATGATCCCGGTGTTACTTAAAATGTTTACTGCGAACTTAGATTCGAGTTATGGGGTAGGCTGAAAAACAACCCTTCGTAAACCATTTTAGTGCTGAGTCTACTCGAATTGCTTAATTGCCTCCCGGAAATGTACATATATCGCCCGTTTATTTTCCGAACTTGGCTGACACACTTCATTGTGTCTAGATTCTAAGTATGTAGGTAAAATATTTTATTTTGCAATACTTAAGCCTATTTGTATTTGATTTGTGATGTGACCGTAATCTATTTTTAAACCAGCAAAGAGGCTTGTGGTTTTTGCAAGTTGACATTGGCATGTGTGCTGAGTTCTCTTGCACTAGAAGTACATACATACATCATGCTTGTTTATATATTAACTAGCTGACCCGGCAAACGTTGTTCTGCCTTATTGAACATAAAAAAAATGTTTTTGGGGCGAGCCACCCTTAACACTTGAGGTATAAAAATTAGTAATAAACCTATTCTCTACCTAATGACCTAATGAATATACATATAAAATTTCATCAAAATCTGTCAAGCCGAGGAGTATAAACACGAAAATTTTGACACAAGATTTTTATATATATATAGGATGTAAAATCTTGCAGTTTGACTTTGAAAATTATCTTGCACTAGAAGTATTTCTTGCGGCAACCGTGTACGGAAGCACGCTTGTGGCCTTGTTCGACTATAAAATCGCTGCCCGCTCCCGCTGCCTCCTATCAGCACACCACCGCTTAGTGAACAATAAGGAATTATTCGTGGATGACCGGCTCCGCGCCCTTCCGCTGCCGCTGATCATCTCAATTGCAACGTCGACGTTTCCTTCGTTTGTTGCCTTGTTTATGGCTTGGCTTTCAGTGAGCTGCAGACAGATGGCACTGAATACCCATTTCCTGAGCCTGTTTGTCTAATAGAGGTGAAAATTACATTGTAACGGGTACAGATGTAAATGTTTCATGGTCTGTTACCGTGAAAAATTGAGAAGCTCCTCGCGAATTCGTTTGTTTGTTCTACCTAATCTTATAAAATGTAATCTTTATAAGTTAACTGACAGATTTGTAACCTTGAAATAGTTTTATGTGGATTAGCTAGTTAGAAGTAGGCTTATACAAAAAAGAGCTAGAACTAGGACAAGTTTCGTGTCAATTCTGCTCGGGCTTGGGTTACGAGGAATTGGCACCTAAATTCACCTATTATGTAAGACGTTTCAAAGTGATCCTTGCATTGTTTGTTTTGTATTATAAGTATTGCATTGAATAAATATGTTTTTTCTCTGACTCTGTCGGAAGTCCTTAATAGGAATACTGGGAATTCCTTCTAGTTCAACTGAAATTACAAAATTTTTGAACTTTAGTATTTGGCTTTTATTACAAATTGAGTTAGTTAAGTAGATAAGTTTATCAGAGTATATACGCTCGTGACTGCCTGACCTGACAAGAGCTTAGGTACCTATTCTGTTATCACCGAAATCTGCTGTCCCTCTAACATAATAACATCTCATGGCATCAGCTGGTTTGGCTCGCGGTTTTATTTTGTTTAGAGAGCTATTGACCTATGACGTCATCTGCATTAATAAAAAAAATCTTGCTATATTATAAAACAAATCCCATATTTCAAACCACCTTTCCCGACGCATTTCACAACATCATTATTTAGAATAGTCGCCATATTGTTTTTGCCGCCATCTTGCGAGATTATCATAGACAATCCTTCCGCGTCTTTGGAATTTAAATGAGGTTTTACACATTGTCACGATATCGAATATGTTTTTTAACTGCGATTGATGTGATGGCTTCGATATTTAAATGCGGTTGAATGATGGCACTGTTATGTTATGCCAATGTAGATGTCGATGCTTGGAGCTGTCGTTTATGGACATATTTATATGCTCTGACGTTTACAGCTTAGTTATCTGGAGTGAGTTACGATGTCCCATAAAATATTCATGTTGATTTCTGGTGTAGGTAGGTACGAGTATGTGTTTCTATATGTGTTCCTTTTAAAGTAGAACGACAAAGTACTTGTATGCGAAGTTGCTGGTTTTCACTATTTGAAAGTTACTTACTCGTATGTCTCTTCCAGAATATAATGTAGTGTAGGTACCGTAGGTACACCTCGACAGGAAGTCATTAAATGAGAAATAAATCTTAATTTTCATTTGAAGGACGTAATTAAGACGTATTGAGTTTTGCTCTAAAATACAAAAATAAAATAATTTTTATTATTTTATTTTTTATACATTCTCATTAATCTAATTGCGATTTTTTTAGTTTTTTTTTGTTTCTTATAACATCGTAGTGCCATTTGCTTGAAACTTGATTTGTTTCAGGATTTTTAAAAATAACCCATTTAGGAGTAAAATGGGGTGTGAATGTTTGTATAAAAAATTTTTAATGGGTGGTGGGTGTGATTGGTTTGAAACTTATCAATAAAATTTGGCAAGGAGATAAATTGCATCCAGGGGAAGGATTTAAGCTACAGTTACAAAAAAATAATAATAATAAATAATTAATCCCAGACATTTCACACAGCGTCATCTGGCCGCAAAGTAATCAGAGCTTGTGTTATGGGTACCACATGACTGATGACTGACTACAAAAAAAGTAAGTTAAGTATACTTTAAGTATACTTATATACCTTTTTTTTTGTAAATACATACTTATTATACATAGAAACACCAAGACCCGAGACAAATACTTGCAGATCGTACAAACATTTGTCCCGCGGCGGGATCGAACCCACAATCTTCAACGTCTTAGCCAGACCATAGCCCACTGCGCAACAAAAATGCAGATGAAGTCGTGGGCAACAGTCGTGGCTAGTATAGATATACGATGGTAACAGGCCTGACGGTATATCTCTGGTGTGGGATGCGACTTGTGTGGACACTCTGGCGGCCCGTACGATCAAAATATGCATCCATTGGCTTGGTTGTACATTTCTGCCTTTTGGGGTAGAAACTTCAGGCCCGTGGGGACCTGAGGCGTGGCTCCTATTCATAGAGTTATCGAAGAGACTGGTGGACAAGGGCAAAACCAATGATCAAAGGGCTGGTGCTTACCTCGGACAAAGGATTAGTATGGCTATTCAACGAGGTTACGTTGCCAGGCTTTTGGGCACTTTACCTGCGGTCAGTGAACTGAATTTTGTTTTTTATCTATAAGTAATTATATAGGTATTTCAGTCTTTCTATTATTGTTATTATTATACTGTTTCATATTGAATGAAATATACCTTTTAGTTAATTCCCGATGTTTTGGTTGTGTTATACCTACTCTTTATTATGGAGCCCGCGATCACGGTTATTGCAACAAAAGCGAAACGTCGGGGATAAATTAAAATGTCATACTCGCTGAATACCCGTTAATTACTAAACCAATTTAGGTAAAACTATATTTTAAAGATACGTGAATATAAAATATAAAGCCGCCAAAAAATCTACAAACACGACTTCATTTTATGTCTATTTTTACCAAAGTCAAAAGATACTTTATTAAATAAAATCACAAGGATCACTTTGACTTACACTGAGTCTTACATACTAGGTGAATTTAGGTGGCAAGAAACTCGCCCTGGTCCTAGCGCTTTTTTGCATGATCCATCTTATTAACTACCCTAACTACGAAAAACGAAAAAAGAAAAGAGAGTTATACATTTCAAATGTGTCGTTTAACTGTCTGAGGGCAGAGCGACATGAAGCCATGCATTGCTACCCTAGCCAACCCTTTATGTATGTTTTAAATTAAATTAAACCTACCTACCTAAGTACACATCTTATTTTAGTTTTTCAAATTCAGTTCGAAAAGTAATAATTAATTAAAATGTATGATACAGTCTACATTTAATTGTGATTCAGAAACGTGACGTTCCAATGCAATGAATCTAGTGGAAAAATGTCTTCGTTAGGAGGCAGCGTCCCGTAATGAGACATTAAATTCTTGTTAGTTATGGTGTCATGTCTGCCGGGATGTAATGCTCGTGTATTGATGTAATGGCTCAGTGGGAGGTTGGACGGCCAATAGATTCAAAAATCGAATTTGCAACATAAACTTTGAACATCGAAGCCAAACGATTGCACCGTTTTCATGCACACTAGAAACTACGATGGAATTACCTACCTAAATGCAACGGTATAAAGTTTATTTCACAGTAGCATGATAGTTATAGAAGGCAATATATATTCAAACACCTCGTATTTACAGTAGGTATATGCTGTGAATGTAGAATACGAGTATAGACAGAATGCTATATAGTTAGTTAGGTATAATATGCGCGGGCGCGTCGTATTGCATTTTTGGATTGTTCCAAAGTATGTAGTGGAATCTTTGCTCGTCCATTGAAGGAATTGATTGATCTAAATCCAGTATTGATCTAAAATAATGATGGACGTACCAATAACTAACCCCCCTTAGATATCCCCAAAGAAGACCTAAGTTACTAAAGATCTTAGAAGTTTATCAAGCTTGCGAAATACAGTTGTAGATGATATACGAAACTACCGAAGTCTTTACGAAATTTGTAGGTACTAAAATTCTTTTAGACACAGTCGTGGGCATGTCTATTTAGTTGTATGGCAACTTACCTACCCAGCCTTACCCTTAGACTCCATAGAGATCAATTAAAATAAGGCAGTGGAATAGATTGAAGGCTGAGGGGAGAACAGGAATAACCCCTCCCAAGTACTTATTCAATGTACCCCACAGAACACGGGTTACAGAGCATAGGTTAATTGGCTCTGGTCTAGCTAAGGCCAGCGACTATACCTTCGTGATCGGACCGAACTTGCTTTACCTACTAATTATGCGGTTGTCTGTGGCGCGGGATTGGTCGATCAACGTTGGCGGTTGAAACAAAAATTGAGGATTCGTCGTTTGAAATTTTATAAAGTACCTAACATAATCATATAAATTAACTAGAGACCCACCCCGGCTGTGCACGGGTGCAATACTGATACTAAATATACTACAGAATGGTTCAGCCAGCGATTGCAATATAGCGCAAAAAAATGACTTCATTTACGACATTACATTAGAAACCTCAAAAGTTATCAGTTTCTCTACTATATTATACATGTTTTATAAATATAAACCTTCCTCTTGAATAACTCTATTAAGAACCGCATCAAAATCCGTTGCGTAGTTTTAAAGATCTAAGCATACATAGGGACAAACAGTCAGCGGGAAGCGAGTTTATTTTATACTATGAAGTGATGATTAGTTTTATTATTTCATGTTTTGTTATTTCATTTTAGAAGCATTTAATCAATGAATTGACTTCATAGCACAAGTGTAGTCAATTGAATGAATTGAATTATACATTATGTGTATTGTTTCTTTGTGTATTATGTTTCTTTGTGATTTATACGACGAAAAATATACCTAAATTCCGTGATGGCGTTTAGAATAGACAATTATGACGATTTTGTGATGATATTTTACAATTAAAATCTTGGTTAGTGGCCTTTATGAAAGGACCACCATTTTGTCAATGTCACGTTTTATGCTTATTCTCTTCACGAAGAGGGGACTTATGCGGAATATTTTTGCTCGAATCCCAAAGCAATACAAAGCTTTTATTCCAATGATTCACACCCGACTCAATAACTTAAGCTGTATTTAAATAAAAACACCAAAATTACTAATACAACTAGAAATAACTCGGGAAAAATAAATAATATAAAAGCGCTAAAAATAATCCAATCAAAAAGACGTTATTACAACAAAACAATCATTTGACATTGGCAAAATTGTCATCAATACAGATTATAGGAAAAGATGAAGTACAAAAATCGAGTCAAGCTATTTCTATCAATTTTTACAATTATAATAATAACAAAGCCGTAATAAAGCCATGGGTTAAAGTCTCCCTTAGTCAGGTGTTCGCCGGAAGTCATGAGCTCATGACACACGCTCACTTTCACTATCAATGAACGCATTAAGTATGTCACTTCCTGTCATTTCATACGTCACGGGTACGAGCATCAATGGCGATAATTTTTTATCTAAATAAGTAAGTAGGTGTCTAAAGTAGTAAAAAGTAGGTGTTTTTTTAATATAATACAACAACCTTATCTCAAAGCACATAGGGCGAAAATTACAAAAAAATCAGTGTAAGTATTTTTATTTATAACTTAAATAAAAGATATCTCGAGATTTATAAGAAAATTAACACGGCTTGTGAGGTTTTACCAGATTATAAAATATAAGAACCAGAATTGTAAATAATAAAAAAAACATGCAAAAAGCTATGAAGCACTGCACATAGGTGCACCATTCGCACCGGTGCGGTGATGTAATGATGTGGTGCATGCAATCTGTATTTGAATTTCTTTGTTTTATTTATGTTTTGTATGTTTTAAATTATGATAAATATGGCTCTAATTTGTACATATTCTTATGCAGGCTGAAATAAATGAAAATAATTGAATTGAATATCTAAATTATTTTATTTTAATAACTAGATAATTTTTGGTTTGGGATCAGACCACTAGTCATCTTATCCTTACTGACGTCAGCAGTCTTCACGTGGCCCCGCGCTTGTCGAACATTTAATTTATTGAAAAATATTTGGTAATATATATGTTGACGACCTCTGTGGCGCGTTGGCCAAGGCCCGGCTGAGACGCAGAAGGCTGCGGGTTAGATTCCCGCCGCGGGACAAATGTTTGTATAATCTGCAAGTATTTGTCTTGGGCCTGAGTGTTTCTATGTCTAATATGTATGTATTTACACAAAAAAGTATATAAGTAGTTTACTAGTCGTTATTTTATGGCCAGATGATGCTGAGTGAAATGTCCGGCATTATTTATCTATTTATGTGTACAAAGAAAGAAAAGATGCATACATAGAGTTATTAGTAAGTAAAGAAAACAAAATCAGATATATCGCTACTAAGATATCACTTCGGCCACACTACCACTACTAGATGTTTGAAATTTTCATTAAATTTCATTTTATTTCAGTACATTAGCTCTCAACTGTCCGGTAATCACATCGCTAAAATGTCCAAATACGTCGTGCTCGATGTGTTTCTTGCCGGATTTTTTTGGACTATTAGGAGGGACCGAAGGCTTGAGGCTTGCAAGGATTATCTGATGATAAGAAAAGATAACAGGTAATAGGTAGGTAGCGTTATGTGCGGTACTTGTAAGTATTGTAACACTAACTGTTGCCTTAAAACCATGAGAAATCGCAAAATGTTATGTTTCTTGTCCTGCTTCTCAATTGTAAACAGGCATAGTGCGCACTGCGGATTAATCTGCAGCGAACTTTTGCGCACTTTTCCATGGATGAACATGGATGGAGCTCGCGCACAGTCGAAATTTCCACTGGTAAGTTCGTAAATTCCACGAAACTAGCGAAATAAACGGGCACGGTGATAAAAACCGCGGTTGACTGTAAAAGTTATCATTGATGGCAATAACCTCAGGTGGCGGGAAATATGACGGCGCGTGGTTGAAAAAACGACGGTTGTCGGTATAAAACGCGGGTGACGGAAAAAACCGTGTGCGGTGGTAAAAACTGCTAGTGCCTGCTACCAAGAATTCGCCAGCCACGAAACTTTTCTTATCAAAATATTCACCGCGGTATAATCCACTGTTGCGTACTGTTATGCCTTACATTATGTACAAATTGTAAACTATCGTATTTGTATATTTAGTTCCTTCCGACTCGTTACATTGATTAGTGCTAGTATAACGTCGCCGTCGAATGTGCTATACCTATTGTGACTTTTAAGAATGATGCTGGTTTTTAAAGTATTAATTGCTTTATTTGATTTGCTAAAAAAAGGTATGGATTTAAAAGTATTTTTAATTACTTGGATGCTCTTTTACATTATGTTCCGTGTTGATGTATGTTAGTTAATAATAATAAATAATAATGCCGGACATTTCACACAGTATCATCTGGCCCCAAAGTAAGCAGAGCTTGTGTTATAGGTACCACATGACTGATACACTACTTATATACTTTTTTTTTATTGTAAATACATACATTTTATACATAGAAACACCCAGACCCGAGACAAATACTTGCAGATTATACAAACAATTGTCCCGCGGCGGGAATCGAACCCGCAACCTTCTGCGTCTCAGCCAGATTTAGCCCACTGCACCACAGAGGTTGTCAAAGTTTTAGATGTTAGTTTTAGTTACATTTAGATGTGTTAATAGGGTAGCTACCCAAACCTATGAAATGTTTTTAAACAAACAGATCGAATTTTTATAGTACTATCGCTAAATAAATTCAGGATGTAACTAAAATTTTATAAAATTATATATCTAGGGCAAATATACTAGTTGAGCAACTAATCAAATGATTTTACCCTTAATTTATTTTAATATACATATAAGAACTTATTGTAATCTAAATGAGTTTCCTATCAATACAAACGCAACTTTACTCGTACAGTGAGAAACAGTTTATAAGTAAACAATAAAAAAACCACTACTATTCATTCTCCTGACTTCTGAACCCGTGACTGCGTGGTCACATGACCCCAAACTGATTCAAACTGACGATGTGTGTATGTTCCCTATAGACTCCTAAACAGCCGGACCGATTTTGATGAAATTTTAACCAAATCTTCAGATTGGTCTAGCGAGTGATCCTATGAAGTTTGGTAGCGATCGGATCAACAGAACTTTTTTTTTTACATCTATTACAGTCGATCTGCTTTTGTTTTCATAACCCGTATTATGTTGACAAGTACGTCGTATACTTTAATTCAATTATTATATATTTTAAAGCGTCGTAACTTAGGAACGGACACGGGCTACTTTTTTATGTATACTATGCGTGCGAAGACGCGGGCAGATGCTAGTCGTTAATAAAACGGCTTGTAAAGATGTTATATCCAATAGCCATGATTTTAGTATCGCTACTTACATTGTTTTTTGTTAATTCCTTCAAAATAGATGTGGGAGCTTCCGTATTGGGACATTTCAGTTGTTACAGAGGGTATTCCCACTGGAGGATAATAGAATATAACCATGTGGTGGACATGCGAGCGTTTCCGTGGCTGGGAGTCGTCCAGCATTCCTATAGTGAGTTGCTATTCCTATACTCATATTATATTAAGTAAGAGTACTTACATGTGAAACTGTACATAAAAATGTGTTAAACAACACGAACAGATACGGATTCTAACACTATTCGAATAAGATTGCTCTTATTTGACCATTTCGATACCGAAACATAACATAAGCATGTCAAGTTAAACAATATTATATTTAATATATTTTTTATTTTTACTCATTGCGGGAGCCTTAAGATTTCTAAGGGCAGTTTATAGCTTTAAGCAGTTTTTCGCTTACAACTTAGTTAGTCCCAGTTATACAATTAAATGTCATAACACTAATATCAGTTATAACAATATCATAGTCACATTAAAAACAGATTTTTTTTTTTTTTATAAATAAGGCATAGACAATAAATCGAAATTACTATTATACATAATTATTTACAAAACATAATATTAATAGATTAGCCCTTAGGAATTCGCTTTGTGTACAGTGGAAAATGTCTATGGTGTCTGCCTTCAGGTTTAAGTGTTTGGATTGTGCGCGTCAGGGAGGCTTTATATAGATATATAAATAAATAAATAATAAATAATCGCGGACATTTCACACAGCATCATCTGGCCCCAAAGTAAGCAGACCTTGTGTTATGGGTACCACATGACTGTTATACTACGTATATACTTTTTTTTTTATAAATACATACATATTATACATAGAAACACCCAGACCCGAGACAAATACTTGCAGATCGTACAAACATTTGTCCCGCGGCGGGAATCGAACCCGCAACCATCTGCGTCTCAGCCGGGTCTTAGCCCACTGCGCCACAGAGGTCAATATGAAATATATATATATATATATATATATATAAAAATATATATATATATATATATATATATATATATATATATATACATATATATATCTGTCTACCTGTCTTAGATTCCTCTGCTTAAAACTACTGAAGCTATTTGAATAGGAATTTCAATTTATGTAAACTTATTTTCCATGTTAGCAATAAATAAATAAAATACATTTATTCTGAGGAAAACACATGGGTACAAGAAATACACAACATGGACATAAAAACTAGTTGGTGGACATTCAAGGCACAGTAGTGCCTTGAATTCTTGTATAGGAACAGTTCATCCTGACAGCTATCATTGCCAGAACGGTGTATGGTATGTTAATGTATATAATAGGCAACAACGGTTGAAGTTCATATGGAAAAGATCATAAACGTGCGGGTTAGTATACAATAATATAAAATACATGTGAAACAGTTGAGGTATCTTGGCAGTGATTGGATCTTGGAATTGAATTGGGTAGCTCAGGACACTGGCAAAGTCACTAGGCTAATGCGGACTGTGTATCTACTCATAAAAAGAGCAACTTATCGAATTTGTCGATTGGTTTTATTTTCAGTGATAGAAGGCAAACCTAAGTACGTGGTCACCACCGGAGTGCTCGTGCACCCGACCCACGCCATCGCAGGTGCTCAAGAGATGGACAGGATACCGCGTCGACACCTCAGGTGCCTACTGTTTTATCTGAATCACGTCAAAGCTGACGTCACACTCCTTGTCGCATTCTGAGGTCGGATATATGTACTATCAGCGCATAGGTTTAGGGTGTCAGTAAGACATTCTGGTCTTAAAATTTCTTGAAATTTAAAATATTATAGACATACTCGTAAAACGGAATTTGATTGTCACGGGGATGTTTAAAATGGGTTTTATACCGAGTCCATTACTCCTGCGCTCTGGAGCAAAGTCTGGAAAACGGTTCAATATGTTGTTTGAATCAAACTTCATTATTTTAGGCAAAACAATACCAAGCTTGTACTATGGCACAACAGAGAAGAGAAGTATGTCATGGAGGTTCGCGACTACTACCTGCATCCGGAGTATCCGAATGTAACGATCGGGACCATCGCTCTCCTCAGGCTCACGCCCGCAGCCAACCAATGTTTGTATTTTATAATAATACCAGCTGCTGTAAAAGTTGCCTATGTCCTTCTCCAAGGTTCCATCTATCTCTATACCACAATTCATCAAAATCGGTTCAGCGGTTTAGGTGTGAAAACGTAACAGACAGACAGAGAGGCAGAGTTTCTTTCACATGTAAAGGGTCTTCCAATAGGCACGTCCGAACTTTGACAGTTGGTAGCGGCCATCTTGTTGAAGCTACATCTGTCAAATTAGTTGTAATTTATTCATTCTGTTTTGCCAAATCAGCATGGATAGCTATAGCATTCAACAACACGTGCAAATGATAAAATTGTTTTATCAAAATGAGTGTTCTGTTCGGGCAACGCACCGCGCGCTTCGCCCATTTACGGTCGCCATAATCGTCCTACGGAGAGGACTATTCGTCGTGTGGTGGATAAATTTGAGTCCACTGGTTCGGTAAATGATCGACCAACACCCGTACGTCAACGAAACGCAAGGTCTGCCGAAAACATCGCCGCTGTCCGTGAGAGTGTGCAGGAGAATCCGAGGCAGTCGATTTCGCGTCGCTCACAAGAACTCGGCCTTTCCCAGACCACAACTTGGCGAATTTTGCGTCGTGACTTGGGCCTGCACCCGTATAAAATTCAACTCACCCAGGAATTGAAGGTAAACGACCATAGACAACGACGTGTGTTCGCTGAATCAGCACTGGAGCTGATTTATGCGCAAAAGTCATGGAAAATTGGATATCTCGCATGCGCTCCACCCAGAGAAGCCGTGGCGGACATTTGAATGATGTCCATTCCACACATAATGGCATCACTACATCTTTCAAATAAATAAATAATTTCATTAATATATCACACACACTTTGTTTTATTTAAATTTAAAGATAGGACACGCTTAATGAAAGACCCTATATAATATTAGTAGGGATAATAACTAGCGATCCATCCCAGTTTTGTACGAGTGCAATTTAGAGTTGAAATTTACATGCACATAATGATAATGAAACTATTTAGTTGGATAAGGATTGATATCATGATACGAATGTCATCATCTTTCGATTCTATCAAAGTTTTTATTATTTGAACAAGAAACGGTTATTGTAACTCAACTATTATATGACTTTAGATATCAATTGGTCTCTCAGTGCAGTTGGTAGTTGGTTCAGTAGCTCTTTAGCTTGTGGAACAGCAGCGGTCGTGGCAGAACCAACTTACTCATAGTTCAACAAAGCAGCGTTGTGCATGATTAGAGACTACAGAGGTATTTTCATCTGCTGCGCTTTCTTCTCAGATTTTCTACAGAGTTGTTAAGACGAAGCCAGGCAGGCTATTCAGAGAATTGGCCACAGATATGTAATTTATTATTATCTATGAGCCAAAATTGTAAAGGTAATAGTTTTATTCTCTAACTTACCATTTATAGAGTAGTCTAAAGTTTTATTATGTTAGTCTAAGCTCTACTTATATTATAATAGAGCTATACTTAAGCACTGCCTAAACACTTAAGATTCATTCTGTCACTATTTATAAAAAGGGATGGCACTATTTTAAACACTGATTAACTTTCGACAGAAGTTGAGAGAGGTTTTTAAGTAAGGGCAAAATAGACTTACTTAGAAGTGAAAACTTCTTTTAGCGCAGTACGCATATTTTTAGATGAGGTAAAACCTCTAGATTCGCGACACCGTTACCGTCTAGGGCGAGACGCAGCCGGCTGCCGCGCTCGCCCCATTTGATTATAAACCTTAATTCACATGTTTACAGTCTACTTTTGTACTGAGTTAGGTTCTTTGATATATTATCTACATTCTAAATAAAAAATATTGCATCATCTGTGTTCGTTCAGTATTTGTTTGGCAGTCGCCATAATTACTGATTTTGAAGTGATTTATTACTAAACTCTAACACGCCAAAATAAGTTTACACTTCTGTCGGCACTCCCGGAGTGCAACCCGATTTTTTTTATTAATGTCACTGATAACGTGCGATCAGTGCTGAACTTCCTGAACATGTCACCTGTCGGCCAGAACACGTCAATGAATGTCGAGAAATGATCCGTTGGCAATCTCACTATAAATAAATTGCAATTTATTTTACAGCGACATTGTAACTTGACTAGAGAGGCCGGTTTTCTGCTTCATATATTTCACGACTTTTTCCATGTACTCCATAAACCCTTGTGCCAGTTATTGTACTGGTGATTGCAATCTTATTATTCGTATATCATTGTTAATCGTTAATTCGTTTCATTAATCGACTCGACCGACAATTTTTAGTTTCAGGTTCCGTGCTGCCGGTTTGCTTGCCTTCCCGCAAAATATCGTATCGTACATCAGATGAACATGATTATTTGAATAGTTATACATATCCTCATAATCATGATTGCACGAATGTAAGTACTTATTAATATGTATTTGGCCAGAAACGTAACTTAACTGACTACGACTACTGACTTCGAGCACTATCGGTGGGGTACCTAACTTAAAACCTATACGTATAATCACAATTAAGTAGTTTTCCTTATTATTATTGAATATTACCGTTGCTTTGGGCCTAGCGCGCACTGCGGATAATTCCGCGGTGACTTTTGTCTTGCTTCACTGTGGAACATGGAATCAGGATGTAGACGCATGCAGTAGCGGAAATTTTCGCGTTTCTCCGCTGGCAGGTATGCTGGACGCTGGAATAGATATTTCTGCTACTTTCTTAGTATTTCTACTTATATTTCTACATTCTTAGTTATATCATATGGCATATTTTTTCACAGTAGCTTCACAATATCTTTTTAAATATCTTTATTCACTCGTAAAAATATCTTCATAGAATCAATATTAGTAACAAAAAACAAACTAAAATTAACTTTACAATTCTAAATAAATATTTTATTTTTATTTTATTTTACAACTCTAAGTTTCGTCTACAAAAAGTAAAATAGGTCTTTTCGGGGTAAATGTTATTATTAAAGCTTACATAAAGAAGTTTTGTAAGGAAAGTGTATTATATATAAAAATACTAAATGGTATCTAAACTACTCGTAGCATCAGTTATTTCATAAATAGGGAGATAAGCTAGTTAAAACAGGACCATACAAAAAAGAGCTAGGACCAAGACGAATTTCTGTTAAATTCTTCTCTGACTTGGGTAAGGAGGAATTGGAACCTAATCTCACGTATGTAAGTTTTTTCAAGTGATCCTTGTTATTGTATTGAATAAATGATTTTGACTTTGGAAAAAACCACGACGTGCGGCGAAATACACCGCGATAAATCACGGGCGGCGGAAAAAACATATAGTGCATGTTACCAAGAGTACCAACCAACCAAGATAATTTTCTCGCAAAAATATTCGCTGCAAAATAATCTGTAGTGCGCGCTTGGCCTTATTCTTATTGACTTCGGATTCTTATTGCCTTTAATGTGCGTGGTCTGACACGCGCTTGAAAAATGTATTTCTTGTTACCGGGAAAACTAATGAGCCTTTAATTATGCAGAAAGGTTTATACCACTGGGCAAAAGTCTCCGGCCATCACATGCATGCTGTAAAGATGTCAGATGGTTTGCAAATCAATAATTTTTTTAGACATGTGGCACTGTATTTGTACTAAATAGCACATTTTTGTTTGAAAACCCCTGATTCTATATAGATTGAAATTAATCGCACAGCGCGTTATTTTTATAGTCCACACTTTTTTACTTTAGTCTTACTTTTTACATTTCTTTTTTATTGGACGCTTTTATGGGGGTAAGTTTGATAAATCATTAATTGAGCTTCTAACTGTTTTAGCTTCTTGATTTCAGTATTTTATTTTTTCAATATTGATGAATTATCAATTATTCAAAAAAGTTCAAAAAATTACCTAATGTTACTTTAATTTAATATTTGCAGATGGTTATGAAATTAAAAAAATGAGAATGAACATGTATTTAAGGTGTGATACATTCTGCAATGATACTAACAAGGTAATTAAGGGTATATCTTATAATTAAACATTAGCTAATGTGTGGTTTATCCCGTGTGATTATAGAATAGACCCCAACCCTCTATCTCTAAGACCCCTAGTTTTTACTATAAAATTTTTTTAGGAAAGGAACGGATGTAAATCCCTGCATTTATTTTTCTATAGTTTAGTCTCTTTCCTACCCATAAAAAACTCGATATCGACTTTCTCTTTTATCGGGCCCATGTTACATAATCGAAGTCAAATCAAATCAGTTTCTCCAATACAATCACGAGGAAAACTCTGAATCTTAATTACTTATTTCATTGTATTTTAAGAACTATACTAGAATAAAAATAACTATAACTAAAATACCATTTTGGTATGTACGAACAAACCCTTTAAATACCACATAATATTTATCACTTTAATATTTTAATATAATTACATACCAAATTTATCAAGTACATATCTGCAACCTATTAACAAATTCCATGCTGATCTGATCAACGGTCTGTACGTTATATTCAACAAACATACGAATTTACAAACATAATCTTTTTAATAACTACACCTCTACACCTACGTCTACACTGCTCTACATTATTTACTTGGATTCTGTTTGTGGTTGGTACTAGACGAGATTATGTAATCTGTGTTCGTGACTCAAAGACTACAATGATGCGCAATTGTATCTTTTGTACGGCTCCATTCATTTTTAATCAGATCCCTAAGTCTTTATGATGGTTATATTGAATGTTGCAGAGAAAGCTCAATACCATACTGGCAAACCTTACTGGCAAACCATACTGGCAAACAAGTGTTATTATCTATAGTTTAATTTATGACCAATAAAAATATAATAACTTAGTTTTAGTCAGATATGCATGATATATTGTTTTATATAATTACGTTTTAAAAACTAAATATAAAAATATTCTTTTACTTGGATGACTTTTATTGAATTATTTTTTCCTTCTGTTTTGATTTAAAAACCAAACAACCGAACCCATTTTGTTGAAATTTCTAATCGGGAAGTACATCCTTTCAGATAAAAGAATTTTTTTTTTGTTTTTCTGTACTTATAAATAAATAAACGAAACAAAATATCATATAGCTACCTCACAGTATTAGAATGAATGGTTGAATTCAGCGAATATATTGCACAATAATCAGCACCCAATTATATTATATTTACTTATATACGTAGACGTAAATAATAAAAATACATGTATATATAATACGGGCATCGCGAGATATCAGTTTCAGGCGAACTACAAGTTTATAATAAAATTGTATAAGTAAATACACTTGTATATTATATATTATATTATATTAGATTATAGTTTTGCCCTGTACTGTCCTTATTTTCTATTATGTCCAACAGCCCAGAGAGGATCCAGTTTTGCCAATGTGTATGAAATCTATAAGGTTCAATCAAGGTTGTACTTGGGATAGTGGTGTGGCAATTGTCGACAGTACCAACGGAAGTGATTGGTTATTGGTAACTAACTTGCTTAAATAAATAAATATTAGTTGAGAATACATATAACACCATCTAGCTCCAAACTAAGCATAGCTTGTATTATGGTGACTAGAAAATTGATAGAATATTTATGTTTTTAAATTCATACTTATGATGCTTAATAACAGACACCTATGTTAATCACATAAATAATAATAATAATAATAATAATAAGCCCCCTAAAGCCCAACCCTTCGTCCGCGCTGAACATCTAAGCCACGTGGGGGGCGGACACCTGCAATAAAGTAACTTAGCAGATCACTAACAGGGCAATGGCAAACCCATTATGATGGAGAACAGTAAGAATGTACGTATATGGTCGCTTCCCGGGGGTGATCGCCGGGGCACGTCTGGAGCCGATGCTGGACGTCACAGTATGCAAGCCATCGGTGGCGAGGGTAATGGGCGACCCTCTGCCGGGGAACCCGAACAAAGTGAGCCCAAAAGGAGGTACAACCTACGACCGCAAAAAAAATCAAACCGGAGCATAACTCGAGCCGGCACAAGAAGTAGCAGCAGCATGCGTGCAGCTGACATGGGAGCAATGCGGCTTGACTCGATTGAGGAACGAGTCCCGAGCCGAGCAGATTTGGCTGAAAAGAACCGTGAAGTCCAATCATTTACTTCCTCATCTAAATATCTTTTTTCTTCTATCTCTTCTTCTCCACCCTCTTGTCTTGACTTTGATACTAACCCCTCTTCTTTTTCTCCTCCTTTTCGAAGATCTTCATCTTCATTAGCTGAGGACGTTGTACAGGCGACAACAGTCGATGGTCCTGTACCCGCCAAAGCTAAAGCACGTGCGCGCAAAAAATGGACAGAAGATATGAATACTTTTATCCTGCGCACATATCTCATACTTACAAAACTTGAAACGCAAACTAAATCATACCTTACAGAACTGCACAACAAGTTCACTGAGCAATTTCCTAATATGGATGTTAGTAGACAGCGCGTAGGTGATCAACGCAGGGCAATAGTTCGCAGTAAACTCCTATCAACAGCTAGTATAACTAAGATTCGAGCAGAAGCAGAGTCCTATTTCTTATCTAACCAACATGAAACACAACCGCCCATGGCTCTAACGCAAACTACTCAACGAAGACACTGGACTACTGAACAGAACGAAACAATCATAAAAGAATACTATAGGATTACAAATTTAGAAACCAATAAAACAGCGTACAGAAAACCATTACACCAAAATTTTGTTAGCGCATTCCCACACCTTGCCCATATCAGTGAGCAAAGAATAGCGGATCAGAGAAGGGTCATCATAGCAAACAATTTGATTGATAAAGATAGACTAAACTTAATAAGACAGGATGTTGCTAGAGAGTTAGGTACACTAACAACAAACTCACAACAGAATTTAAATCCAAACGAACACATCCAGGAGGATCTAAATAGAACAGTATGGTATGATGCACTCAACGATTTAAATGCTTTAAATGATAATGATAATCACAACACTACAACTACACAGCTCCAACCACAAATAAGTTCAGACAACAGTGCCAATGATCACGACAGAAATCAGGAAATAGACCAAGTATTTAATGAGGCTTTGCAATATTTTAAACACACTAGTCCAGCAGAGAGACCCTTCATTCCGAAACAAAAGGCTACAAAAAAACTCGGAATGCTTGTTAACTACCTCAATTGCGTAACCTTACCTGAAAATATTAATGTAGAAACTGATTTTGAAACTCTCCAAACTACAATATACTGTGTGGCATGGACATCAGCCAAAATTAATGGATCTAAACTCAAAATGCCGCCAGAAGAAGTACAAAATCAAAGGCAACTAAATTTCACACCTAATTGGCAAAAACGTCTCGATAGAAAATTGGAAGATCTACGAAAAAAAATTGGTAGATTGACTCAATACATAAATGGAAACAGAAGTAGGGCTCTTACTAAACAAGTAAATTCAATATTAGAACAAAACAAAATCCACACTACACATGAACAACCAAATACAGAACTAATTCATTACCTAGACACCTTGAAACAAAAACTAATTGTCGTAAGCAGCCGCCTAAGACGATACAAAGCTTGCTCGTTCCGTAAGACGCAGAACAACCAGTTCAATAACAATGAAAGGAAATTTTATCAAACCTTATCAAAATCCACGAGCAATCAGACGGTGACGTCTGAGACGAATGCTAACGACACCCGAACTAATAGCTTAGACCCTGCCGCCCTACGCCAATTTTGGGCAAATATATGGGAAAACCCAGTTGAATTTCAAGACGGAGCAGAATGGATACAGAAAGAGTATGCAAATCACGCAGCTATAGACTCTATGGATTATGAAAGAATACCTGTAGAAACCTTCCATCAAGTGCTAAAAGCAACTCATAACTGGAAAACGCCGGGATCCGATCATATTCATAGTTATTGGTATAAAAAACTCACCTCCATACACCCCTTTTTATACAACCACATTAATAGTTTTATCAATAACCCTCATGAAATGCCTGACTACATTACTACCGGAGTTACTCACATGATCCCTAAAGACACAAACGACACAGCTAATCCTGCAAAGTATAGACCGATCACATGTCTGCAAACTATTTACAAAATTATAACAGCGTGTTTGTCGCGCCTAATTAATAAACACTTAGATAACAATAAAATACTTACTGAGCAACAAAAAGGATGTAGAAAATTCAGCCAAGGCTGCAAAGAACAGCTTACTATAGATGCAGTAGTTTTAAACGAGGTACAAAAAACTAAAGAAGACCTATATACTATATACATAGATTATAAAAAAGCGTTCGATTCCGTTCCACATACATGGCTTGTAAAAATTCTAGAAATCTATAAAATACACCCCCAACTAGTATCGTTTTTAAATAAATCCATGACTAGGTGGACAACTAGATTGCATGCACAAATGTCTAACACAACTATAGATACGGAACCAATAAGAATACAGCGAGGTATTTTTCAAGGAGACTCGCTTAGTCCCCTATGGTTCTGTTTAGCTTTAAATCCTTTATCAAACAGCTTAAATTCAACCAATATAGGGTATTCTCTAAACAAAACAGACGACGGACAGACAGACAACACAGCATGCAAACTTAACCACCTGCTTTACATGGATGACATTAAAATTTATTCCTCTACTCAAAGTGAGTTGGAACATCTAATAAAAATTACAGAACAGTTTTCACACGATGTTGCAATGAGCTTTGGCATTGATAAGTGCAAGATAAACTCCATCAAAGCTGGGCAAACCTACCAACATGAATATCAAATGCAAACTGGCGAAACCATAGATCCTTTGTGTGAAAACGAAACTTACAAATATTTAGGCTATCATCAGGCAAAACAAATTAATTCTAAAGAAACTAAAACGAAACTTACACTAAACTTTAAACACAGACTAAATTCTATTTTAAAATCACAGCTATGCTCTAAAAACACAACTAAAGCAATAAATTCATATGCTATACCAGTTTTAACTTACTCATTTGGAATATTAAAGTGGACCAAAACGGAATTAAAAAACTTACAACGCCTTGTCAATGTTACCATGACAAAACATAGAAAGCATCACCCACGAGCTTGCATACAAAGACAAGTCTTGCCACGATCAGAAGGTGGACGAGGCATCATCGATATACATAACTTACACAATAAACAAATAACGTCGTTGAGATCATACTTCCACAGTAAATCTGAAATATCCTCTTTGCACAAGTCAGTAGTTCAGCTAGACCGAAAATTAACAACGCTTAACTTAGAAGATCGCAATAAACAGCTCAACGAAAACATGACAGATAGACAGACATTAATTACCGAATGGACCCGAAAGCCCCTCCACGGAAGGCACCATCACGATCTGAGCCAACCCACCGTCGACATACAGGCGTCGAACGAATGGCTCAGTCGCGGTGAACTCTTTCCTGAGACTGAAGGGTTCATAATTGCAATACAGGACCAAGTAATCGAAACACGCAACTATCAAAAACATATAATGAAAACAATAGCAAGAGACGGATGCCGACGTTGTAACAGCAGTCCCGAAACAATCCAAAACATTACGGGGGCCTGCAAAGCCATCGCTCAAACAGACTACAAGTTTAGACACGACCAAGTGGCCAATATTATTCACCAAAACATAGCAACCAAATATAAACTTGTAGACACAACAGAAAAACTTCCGCCGTATTATAAATATACCCCTGAAACTGTACTGGAGAATACTACACACAAACTTTATTTTGATCGAGCAATCTTGACCGACAAAACTACACATTTTAATAGACCAGACTTGACTCTTTTAGACAAAACTAATAACACAGCACTTCTCATTGACATCGCCATACCCAACACGCATAACTTGCAGACCACCATTGCAGAGAAACTGTTTAAATATATTGACCTTAAAAACGAAATAACTCGAATGTGGCGTTTGCAAAAGGTCTCAATAGTTCCGATAGTCTTGTCATCAACCGGCGTTATTCCTAAACAACTCTTCCAATCTCTAGAGCAGTTGCACCTTCCCAAGCATACGTATGTTTGGCTACAAAAAGCTGTCATTTTGAATACTTGTAGAATTGTAAGAAAGTTCTTGCAAACGGAACTTCCTAGTGAACCCCAACCCAACAATACTGGGGCGCACTTGGCTTAGGCCCGTGCGCTCCAATGAATCCGGTATAAATTATACCGAGTAGAAGAAGTCTCTATACAAATAATAATAATAATAATAATGCAGGACATTTCACACAACATCATCTGGCTCCAAAGTAAGCAGAGCTTGTGTTATGGGTACCGCATGACTGATATACCACTTATATGATTTTTTTTTGTAAATACATACATATTATACATAGAAACACCCAGACCCGAGATAAATACTTGCAGATCATACAAACATTTGTCCCGCGGCGGGAATCGAACCCGCAACCTTTTGCGTCTCAGCCGGGCCTTGGTCCACTGCGTCACCGAGGTCGTCATGTTTGAATGTTTAAATGTTTGTCCTGGGAGAGAATCGAACCACCTACAGCACAGGAGGCAGAGCTACTACCAACTGAGCTCAGAGTCAAAATAATAGACGTTTGCTTCGCTAAGACAGTTCGAAAAATGACCTCTCATGTATAAATAAATAAATAAATATTGCTAGACAGTTAATAAAAATGTTTTCCAATAGGGACGGGCAGATTTAGACGTACCATGGAGGCCATGTTGTTCTTTTTATGTTTCTTAAGACAAATCACCATAATAACATTCAACGTTGAGCAAATGTACAAATTATAAAACTTTAATATCAACCACTTTCAAAAACCACCTTAAGATAAGCCATTGTAAATAAAAAATTATATAAATAAGTGGGAGAGTTATATTTTTCATATATATTTTTTTTTAACAATACATAAGTAATGCTATACAATGCATACAATACACTCTCTGTGGAGCATTTCTTTTCATAGACTAACCAAGGTTCTAAAAATATTTTTGTGAGTCTCGCAAATAGTTAAAAATTCAATTTCCTATTTTTAGGGTTCCGTACCTCGAAAGGAAAAAACGGAACCCTTATAGGATCACTTTGTTGTCCGTCCGTCTGTCCGTCTGTCTGTCAAGACACTTTTTCTCAGAAACGCGTGAAGGTATCAAGCTGAAATTTATATCAAATACTCAGGTCTACTGTCCCTTAAAGCTCAAACTTCTAAGCCATTGCAATCAAAAGATACAGCCGTTTATGCCGCAAAGTTTCGAGACTCCCAAGGGACTCAAAACCTACAGGGTACTTCCCGTGAACTCAGAATCTTGAAATTTGGTACGAAGCAACGACTTATAGCACAGATAAAGGATAAATTGCGATAACCGTACATTTTTAGTTACATCGTATAATAAAAATATTTTTAATAATTTTAAACTTACTACCCTTTTTCTCATGAACGCGTAGAGGTATAAAATTGAAATTCATATAAAATACTCAAGTCTATAATACCTTTAAGCTGTAATAAAATCAAACTTCTATATCAACGCAATCAAGAGAAACAGCAATTTAAGTCGCATATATTCAAACTCGCAACTCGCAAGGGAATCAAAACCTACAGGGTACTTCCCGTGAACTCAGAACTTGAAATTTGGTACGAAGCAACGTCTTATAGCACAGATAAAGGAAAAATTTCGAAAACTGTAAATTTTTTGTTACATCATCCAACTATGTCTCGATGGGTGAAATTTTACTTATATACATAGGTACGTACGGAACCCTCAGAGCGCGAGTCCGACTTGCACTTGGCCGGTTTTTATTGCTTACTCCAACTTACCTAACTATACATCATTATAATCATAGAAAATCATAAATGCAGTGAATAATATAAAAGAACATTGAATTAATTTTATTCCATAATTTATGGTCACTTATAACTAATTTGTATGGAGAATTTAACGTTTCAATTTTATTAAATACCGTAAGCGTAAACAACGCTAAACTACACCTAATTATAATAAAAATCCATATAGGTATCTACACTAAATGTTACAGTCGTTATGTATATTCAAGATAAGTAGGTACTAGGTACCACCAAATATTTGTAACAGACCGTCAGGAATTTACCCAGAATACATACCGCGATCTAGTACAAGTTGAGAATCAAAATGCTAAATGACTCAAATAATAATAAATAAATGCCGGACATTTCACACAGAATCATCTGGCCCCAAAGTAAGCAGAGCTTGTGTTATAGGTATCAAATGACTGATATATTACTTATATACTTTTTTTGTTTGTAAATACCTAAATACAATATTATACATAGAAATACCCAGACCCGAGACAGATACTTGCAGATCATACAAACATATGTTCCGCGGCGGGAATCAACCGCAACCTTCTGCGTCTCAGCTGGACCATGGTCCACTGCGCTACAGAAGTAATTTCATATTCAGATTAGGCATCTCTGATAAATAAAATTGAAAAATGCTTAAGATATTATTGTCCTGTGGTCACCATAATACAAGCTAAATTTAATTTGGGGCTGACACGAGATTGTCATTAGATGAGATGGTGAGACAGTGGCCTCAATTCTGTTGGCACTAACCTAACTAATCTTAGCTCAAATTAAAGTGTCAAATGAAACTTGATATTCTGCTGTTACCAACAAATCCTTAATTCATTTTATATAATTTAATTAAGCGTTCCTAATTTAGTTAGATTGTGCCAACCAAATAGGTTTTACAAATGCCATGACTAACTAAAATATATTTTAGACAATTCCTAATTTTAGAAATGAACTAACCGAATTGCCACCAGTGGCCGTCTAGCAGATGATACTAGTAAAAAAAAAGTAGGTGCCTTTCGACGATTACATTATGTATGTGTGGTGCAAACTTGTGAATTTAAGGAAAATTTGGTTTAAATAAATGCGGAAAAGTTTAACTAGAGTATGAGCGTTTGTGTGCATGCGTTGTGTGTGTGTTATTTTGTGTGCGCGTATGGTGCGGAATACCACGGCACGTATGTGTGTTAGTGACTAAGTACTAGTAATTTGTATGTTCAGGTAGGTATTACCACAACCAGCGGTCCCGGTTGCAATGAAACTGTAAGAGCTCTGAGATTGGAAAGGGAATATGAGGAGTGGATGAAGAACATGATAAAGTCACCGCCCGAGAAGCCTGAAGAGGATGTGCAAGATGAGCAGGGAATTTTTGTGAAACAGTTGACTAAAACAAAAATAATTATGTATCCGTGTAAGTACCTTTTGATGCTGCAGGTCTATATTTAGCCAGATGAGGTTTTATGATCATAAACTTATAACGGAAATGTATCAACCTGTATACTGCATGCAGATAAGCACTGTACTCTTATTCTGTCCGAGTTTATTTTTAACCGACTTCAATAAATAAAGGAGGAGGTTCTCAATTCGTTGGAGATTCCAACGATTTTTTTATGTATGTTCACCGATTACTCAAACTTTCATAATTTGTAACTTGTTTATATATTTAGATTACCTGTATATATAGATATTTTATTGTAATATTATGTTATGGAGGAATTCTGCACCTAATATAAACCACATTTCGTTTTTTAAGGTGTTTTTATTATTAAGTTTAATTTACAAATGATTTTTTGTTAAAAACAGAAAAACAAGTGCAAGAGCACTCGTTTTCTTAACAAATAGTTTATGTGTGTCAGTGCTTCTGTTAAAGCATGCCGTTACCGTGGAAATTATAAGACTAATTGCCTCCGAGCTAGAGCCCTGTAGGGCGATTATGGAACTCTAATTACAATCAATTTAGATCAGTTTTCATAGATTTCTGATAGATATTGATTGTAATTAGAGTTCCATAATCGCCCTACTGATTAAGGGCGGACAGACAAATCAGACAGACAGACGAACATGGGGAAACTATAAAGCTTACATAGAATAGAGTAGATAATTCTTTATTGCACACCACAAATACATTGGACTGTCATAACAAACAATGCTTATCTACACGATAGTACAATGGGCGGTCTTATCACTAAATAGCGATCTCTGCCAGACAACCTTGGGATGGATAGAAAATCAATATAGCTGAATATGAGGTGATTATGTAGATATATATAATATGTACATACATTATATACAGGATAACATGATATTTATTATCCTCATAATATCTAAAATACTTGTAATTTCTCTTTGTTAACTACTGAAAATTAAAAAAAAACTTTGAAACATTACAATTAAGGTCTAAGTACGTACCATAGGATGACTTACTTAGATAATTAATTTTAATTTGATATTTTTGGATTATCTGGATCAGTTGAGCTATCTATAGATCGTTTTAAACGGTTCTTAGATAGCTCAACTGGTTCACGTGTATTTAATATTATTGTATATTATTATGTACATTTGTGTAATTATTTCTGTAAATAAACGTCTTATATTTTTGTAAATGCAGCCTATGAGCGCTTTCCGAAGGGAGTAGGTCAATGTGCAGACGACCAGCGCGGATACATTCTGTACCGAGACAAGATGAACATCGTCACCAACAATTATGATGGTCAGGGAATCTTCTTCGTAAGTGTTTCTAACGTGTACAAGAATATAAAAAATTAAGATATAATAATAAGAAAAGCTTTATTAAACCCTAAACATAATAGTAAGACTGAAATTTTAGGCTTAATCTAATTCTTGGGCAGTGATCTGGATCAGTTGTGCTATCTATAGATTGTTTTAAACGGTTCTTAGATAGTTCAACTGTTTCACATGTATTTTATATTATTGTATATAATTATGCTGTACATTTCTGTAAATAAATTTATACATTCTTACGTATCTAAGTCTAATGTGTTTTAGTTTAAATTATTAACCGACTTCAAAAAAGGAGGTTCTCAATTTTGTCGGAATCTTTTTTTTTATGTATGTTCACCGATTACTCAGAGACGCCTGAACCGATTTCGTCGTATTTAAATTTTATCAAAATCGGTCGAGCTGAAAAATCAACAAAAATCTAAAAATTGTATAAGTACATCGATGATATTTTCGTTTACTCCGATACCTCGCTGTCTTATTGGGGCAGTGCGTTTATTTGGCCTACACATATTATATATACATATATTTTCCACTTAAAAATGTATTATAGGCTCAAATTTCATTCATTGACGACCTCTGTGGCGCAGTAGGCTAACATCCGGCTGAGACGCAGAAGGTTGCGGGTTCGATTCCCGCCGCGGGACAAATGTTTGTACGATCTGCAAGTATTTGTCTCGGGTCTGGGTGTTTCTATGTATATTATGTATGTATTTACAAAAAAAAAAGTATTTAAGTAGTATATCAGTCATGTGGTACCCATAACACAAGCACTGCTTACTGTGGGGCTAGATGACGCTGTGTTTAATAAATAAATATATTGGTGGACAATGCACACAACACCACCTAGCCCCAAACTAAGCATAGCTTGTAACTATAATGATCAGACTGATAGAATACCCATATATTTGAATACATACAATACTTTATAACACCCAGACACAGAACAAACACCTATGTTCATCACACAAATGTTTATCCTGGGAGGGAATCGAACACTCAACCTACAGCGCAGAAGGCAGAGCTACTACCAACTGAGGTGACAGGCCAGTCAATAATGTCCCGTATTGTTATATTATATAATATTAAAGGTTTTCTAATAAGGAAAGGTACTTCTGCTGAAAGTTTCACATAGTAATATTAGTAGAATTTATTTATTTGTTCAGGTGACGGTCAGCGATGTGGCGTCGTTCACCTGCGCAGAAGTCAAAATGGTCGAAACTACAATGAAGTCCAAGACGAGGATGTGGGTCGAGCACAACTGCCACAAGGAGATCATGGGCACGGCCTACGGACAGGGAAAGCCAAGGGATTACAGCAAGTATGCCATCCTTCTATATTACATTTTCTTAAAACTGACTTCAAAAAAAGGAGATTCTCAATTGTTGTTTTTTTTTTATGTTTGTTACCTCTGAACCGATTTGAAAAAAATAGTTTTTGTTATACATTCCGATTGGTCCCATAGAAATTTCATCATAATTAGTCAAAATAGCTGGAAAAAATATGTCATCCAAGCAAACGAAATTTTATTTGCTTTCCTGTAACTTTCCAGTAAAATGCTTAAATTTCATTAAATGAAGTCGGTTTTCTTTTTACTTTTTAAAACGTAATTATCTATGCAACAAGCGTACTTCTTTATAAGTTGGTACGTAAGTAAAATAAGATATTATGTGTATTATAATATCATAAATATAAATAGGTGTTAAAATAAAAATAAATTAAGAATATAAGTTAGTAAGGTTTTAGTTAAATAATTACAAACAAAGGTACTTTTACAAAAAACGTTCAACTATGGATATTTATATTTCCATGCCGTATTTGAGTTTCCAAAAGTTTGAGTCTAAAACCGTTGGGACTTTATGAAATGTGAGTTTAGAATCTGCTCCCTGTGAGCAAGTCAATCAAAATTTCTGCTTCCAGGAGCGAATGCTTCATGTACTTCAAGTCCACAGCGTTCGTAGAGTTCCGCTTCATGTTCTCACACAACGCGAGCGTGGAACTGACTCTGTGGGGCTTCGCGGAGGCCGAGCGTGTGGTACCGCGGAGCCCGTTCCTCGCGGCGACGAGCACGGAGGCCTGGTGGCCGACAGACGACAAAATCCACTGGAGTGACTTCGGTCCTTATAACACATGGTGGTATAATCTATAAGCTCTTTGAATAATTGTCCTGTGTCGCGATCACGAACTATCATATTGACAAATTGTGAGGGGGCCTACTCTTGAAAACAATTAAAGATATATTCTGCCAATAATTGTAAAAATGATTGTATTGCAGTTATTATAAATATATACGGGTATTTATCGCGTTTATTTACCTATTTTTCCCGACGTTTTGACAGGTTTACACTCTGTCGTGGTCACGGATGACTCTGAGTCATCCCGTGACCACGACAGATATTTATACATATAAATATTTATAATAATGTGTTCTGATCGCGTAAGTTTATAAAACTGTATTGCAGTTAGGTATGAAGACTCCATGAAACCTTTGGTTGTGGGTATAAAGCATTTGCGTTTCAAATCAAATCAAATCAAAACATTATTTATTCAATAAAATCACAAGGACCATATTGAATCGTCTTCTTACATGCTAGTGAATCTAGGAGCCGGTTCCTCCTAACCCCAGTTCAAGATGAATCCGGCAAGAAACTTGTGTCTTTACACTATTTTGTATGATCCTGGTCAATTTTGTTAGGGATGCCGAGTCGAGTTAGAGGAGATTCATCATAAGCTTTTTATCATCTAAATAATCTGTTAATTTATAATCAGCTTTATGAGACAGTTTCTCGTTTTAAAACGTGCCAATCGACAAATCTAGTACGACGCTTGAGACCTTGAATAAGCAGGGACACATTGCCCTATAAAAGATGAGGCGAACCTGTGGCTTTATCTTTATTTCTAGTATTAGTATTGTAATTAAAGCAATCTTTTGTGACAAATAAAAATTTTCGTGAACACGAATACAAAATATTTTCATATTTTCATTCACATAAATTTATTTTTAAGTAATTATCTACAGGTTCAACAGGTTATGCCTACTCCCTTGCGATAAAATAATACATTGCAAAGGAGAACTTCGTTTTTAGGGTTCCGTACCTCGAAAGGAAAAAACGGAACCCTTATAGGATCACTTTGTTGTCCGTCCGTCCGTCTGTCTGTCTGTCTAGACCTTTTTTCTCAGAAACACGGGGAGGTATCAAGCTGAAATTTATATCAAATAATCAAGCCTACTGTCCCTTAAAGCTGTGAAAAAATCATACTTCTAAGCCAACGCAATCAAAAGATACAGCCGTTTATGCCGCAAATTTTCGACACTCGCAAGGAATCAAAACCTACAGGGTACTTCCTGTGAACTCAGAATCTTGAAATTTGGTACGAAACAACGTCTTATAGGACAGATAAAGGAAACCGTAAATTTTTAGTTACATTATACAATAAAAATATTTTTAATAAATATTGTCATGTTATAGATTTCATTTTGCAATAAAAATACCATAACTATGACTCGATTGTCGTGATGGATGAAGTTTTACTTATATACCTACAGGCTTCTACGGAACCCTCGGTGCGCAAGTCCGACTCGCACTTGGCCGGTTTTTAGGGTTCCGTAGCCAAATGGCATAAAACGGTACCCTTATGGATTCATCATGTCTGTCTGTCTGTCTGTCCGTCCGTATGTCACAGCCACTTTTTTCCGAAACTATAAGAACTATACTGTTGAAACTTGGTAAGTAGATGCTTACCAATTTTTCTGTGAACCGAATTAAAATTTTCACACAAAAATATAAAAAAAAAAAATTTTTGGGGGTTCCCCATACTTATAACTGAAACTTAAAAAACATTTTTTCATCATACCCATACGTGTGGGGTATCTATGGATAGGTCTTCAAAAATGATATTGACGTTTTTAATATATTTTTTTTCTAAACTGAATAGTTTGTGCGAGAGACTTTTCCAAAGTGGTAAAATGTGTGTCACCCCCCCCCTGTAACTTCTAAAATAAAAGAATGATAAAACAAAAAAAATATATATGATGTAAGTACATTACCACGCAAACTTCCACCGAAAATTGGTTTAAACGAGAACTTGTAAGTAGTTTTTTTTAATACGTCATAAATCGTAAATATCAATAACTTAATTAAAAAAAATACACTAGTGGAGAGTAAGTAAATGTGGGCTAGTGCTTTAATATGGGCTAGTAACAATTCTCAAAAGCCTACAATCGAATGACGCAACAAACGACGATCGTCTATCGTATTCATTCGCTCTAACATCGCACTCACTCATTTTCGTAAGTCGCGCGCGAGCTGTCGCCAGTATCGGCTGTACTTGTGTTGCTGCTGTCGAATTTTTTTCTGCGGTACGTATCAATGTGTTATTTAATTAATGAAAATTAGCTCTAAATACTGTAACTATGTGTTTTATTGCAGAATGTAAGTTTAATTTTATGATTTTCGGTCGATTTATTGCTTGCTATATATGATTTGTAAAGTACACGATCAAGTTGATTTTAGTAAAGAATTTCGAATATGGGCTATGACTTTGGTCCTGAATATGGGCTAAAAAAAAAGTCCGAAAGACATCTAATAGAGGTAGAAAAGAGGTTGTGGCCTCGGTTATAATTTCTTCTCCATATAAAAATGAACTTATTGAAACAAATAAGAATAAAATTGAAAAAGAAAATAAAACAACAGATAAGAAACCCAAGCAAAAGAAAAGAAGTATAGAAAATAAGAAAACCAAGACCAGCGACGAAAGTGAAGATGAAGAAGATATCCAATTTGATTCAGGTAGAGAACCAGATGCCTCTATAGGAAGAGAGGCTCCTGAAACTGCCGATGCAGCGTGTACGTTTTGTCAGGAACTTTTTTCCGAAAACGCAGCAGGAGAACTGTGGGTCAGATGTTTAATGTGTAAGCTCTGGGCACATAATGACTGGCCCAGAGTTTGACACCTGGATATGTGATTTTTGTAAGTAAATTATGTGATTTCTTCTACCAAATTAATTTGATTTCTTATAAGATAAATATTTATAATTGTTATTTTCGTACAAGATATTATAAATTTCTATTTGTAGCCCATATTTGAGTATCTGTTCCATATTTAGCGTCTATTTTGATATTTTGTTTAATGCTCAATTTAATAATATATTATAATATTAAGAACATAAGATTGTTACTTAGCTCTTTAAAAATGTATGTGTGATTATTTTGACGTCAATAAATGGTTAATTTTTTAATAGTTTTTTTTATTTTTGAAGCAAAACCAAAATGGTAGCCCGTATTTGGTTACTCTTCTATATTATTAAAACATCGATCAAAGTTACAACGAACTACAAGAACTTTTATATTATGTTACTTGCTGCTACGGAACCCTTCATGGGCGAGTCCCACTCACACTTGGCCGGTTTTGTCTTTTATTTTTTATTAAGATATACGTATATTTTTTTACAAGAGCAATAGTATTACGCGAAGGTTAGTCACATCGTATATATAAAATAAACAATTCTATCCTCAACCAAATCGTCCGGCGCCGGCGGTGAGAATTGGTACACCATATCACAGTTACCCCGATCCTAGTTTGTGTACCAATGTTCGTCCAATCAATAACAAAAAGCCAATAATTACAGAAATATATTAATTAGGTTAAGTTATGATTGTACATTGATTGCTTACGTTTGTTATTCTCAATAAATTTCATTTAATTTTATAAAAACTATAGTTCAGTAATGTGTCGACGTGACATATGGTCATATCATATCTACCTATGTACTCTGTGCTAGGTACTTATGATTATGGTGAGGAAGGTGATTCGTTTGATAATAAATTAAGTTTATCGTAAAATATTAAAACAGTTACGACCCATTTAATTTTAATTATGAATCCCGATTCGTAGCGTGGGAGTCGGCTGTGGAAAATCTATGCCTACCGACTCACTTGAATTACTGTAACTGATAAATGGTAGTACCATCAGCAAATAACTGAAATGTGAATGAGAAAAACATGGTAACTATTTTTAATATTTTGCATCTAACTTCCATATATCAAATTGTTTTTAATGTTAATACTGTCATTTTATTATGAAGTAATCAATTTACGGTTTGGGTACCTTCAAAACGCGTCAAGGTAATTTGCTCAAGGTACTGCCTTAACAATCACTTCTTTGTAAACTCTAGTGATGTAAACATTAATGGGACAGACAACCCTGTGACTTTTAAAAGAACTTAGCTCAAGATCAAGTATTTTCGATAAATGTTATTAACATCTTAGCACATTAAGTTACACACATTACCTACTTATATACGTGTGAATGATATTATTTAATAAGTATTTAAATAAATAAATAAACATTGGTGGACAATCCACACAACATCATCTATCCCCAAACTAAGCATAGCTTGTATTATAGTTACCAGATGACTGATAGAATACAAATATAACTTAAAACATATTTAAAATACCTTATAACACCTTTGATTTCACAGAAACAATATAAATGCAATCAACGATAACAGGATATCAAAGTTATTAAACACAGTCCATGCGCCTTTTAGAATGCCATAAACCGAGATAAAAATCCAAAGATATGAAAGATGAAGCCATTTGGCGATATCACGAGTTTTACTTAAAACCCGTCGTAATTTTAACGCAATAATGTGCTTAATACGGTTAGAATAAGGTTTAAAATGTACCAGCAGGTTGAAATGTATAGGTATAAGCCCGCTTTGGAATGACAGTTTCATGGCTTCATTGGAAAGAGGTTTTAAATGTCAAGCCACATAAAATGGTAATCTGTTACTATTTTACAATGTTTGACTACAAGTGTTGTGTTAAATTGAATAAACAATAATAATAATACCGGACATTTCACACAACATCATCTGGCCACAAAGTAAGCAGAGCTTGTGTTATGGGTACCACATGACTGATATACTATTTTACTTATATTAGGTACCTATTACCTAAAAATTAGGAGTATATTTTATAAACACTAACTGTGTTGTTTACATAATTATTATTAATGTAATAATCTAAGTCTTATGAAGAATAAGTATGTATTAAACAAATTAAGTTTTAATCATTTGGTTCACACAGTACAAGATGCAGAATGAGGCATCCATCAATAAATTTGGTTAGATAGATAAGATATATAGATAGATATAGATAAACACTTGATTGTACACAAGATAATATACAAAAAAAAGGTTATTAAAACAATTGTACAATGGGCGGCGTTATCACTAAAAGCGATCTCTTCCAGGCAACCTTTTCCAGGTTATAGGTTGGTATGTCTGGAAAAAATATTACGCTTTTGTCTATCACTCTGGATCGGATCACTTGAGCTAGATTCGTATAATCTGCGTATTTTTTTATATAGAGCTCAACTGCTAAACTCTTGCGTAGTTCAAAGTAATTTTAGAGGTGGATCTAAAAGGTGGACCATCTAAAAAATGTCTAACGCGCCAAAATAAGTTTTCACTTCTGTCGGCACTCCCGGAGTACAACCTCTAATTTTTTTTGAGAACAATCCCGGCCAAAATTCTATAAATTTTCAAAGTAATGTCTGTAGGAGGTTTTACGATAAGACCTTAGTTTTAATTCTTCCACTTGCATTTCAAACATTTGATGACCATTAGCATAATAAAACTGTTTTAAAAAAAATGTCGTCAGAGATGGCTCGTCAAAAAAGTTAAATATTATTTGATATCTACAGCATCCCTCAACAGGCAATGATGATGATGCTGTACATATCTAAGTACTAAGTACTCCAAGATTATTTCCCAAACTGTTCCATGACAAAAAAAATATAAAAAAAATGAGTTATATTTTACTCCAAGAGAATAAAAAATGTTCTCAAAGTACTCCAGTGTTCAGGTTTCTTAAAAGGAAAATAGTGAAATAATATCTTTCTAGGAATATTATTGATTAATTTTATGTTGCATCCTACTCCAAAATATAGCTGACGTACAGTCAGCTGTCATCAGCTGAGGTGCAAAGATTTTAGTTATAAAATATGTTTAGCTATAAGATATAATTAAAATACCACACAGTAACTTATATTTGTATTTTTTATATTAATAGAATCGTACATGCATAACATAAAAAGGAACTCTGGATTTAAACATTCACTAAACAATAAAATAATTTAGCAAAAACAAACAAAATTATATACATATGTGTTAAATTATATACCTAAGCAGGCGTGTTTATTTACATAACAGGTTATTTAATCTCTTGTGCCACGATTCAACCAAATTAGTGGATCTGTGACGTTGTCCTTCGCAATTCCATAAATGTATTGGCAAAGACGAACTCTCAAGCCAAATTGTACCAAAATAATCATTAAATTTCGGTTTTTGGACTTCTTCCATTATTACCAGCCAACCATCTTCAACAAACTCAATTGGAAGATGAGCTTAAGCACCACATAAAGCCACATGCTGTTTTCGTCTTTCTTTTTCAATCCAAACCAAATGATCAATGGCTGCTTTGTATATCATAAAAAAATGCTTGGGTTCTGAGAACTTGGCGTAAAGTCATACTTTTATAATCGCGACAAAAGGCTCTTTTACACTTTTTTTTTAATTATGATTTTTACTCCATTTAACACAAACGTAAACGACTAATACAATGTAAAGAAAACTTTAGTGAATATTATATTACAATGATTATAATTATAAATATTGTGGCTTACTGTACCTCTTCACCATTTCATGGAGTAAAATGAAACTAAAATAATAATATTTCGATATTTTCCATGGAGTAGTTTGGGAATAATGATGATCAATCACTGGAGTACTTTGAGAATAATTTCAGCTACCTGCGGAGTAGGATGCAACTTAAATGCAATATTTTTATAAACAAAATTTATAAGAAATAATTTGTTGGAGTAGTTTGAGAATGAATGTATGGGATTCTTATCTTTTTAGAACAAAAGAATGGGGTAGTTTGGGAATAACCACTAAACATTGCATCACTGTCTAAGAATCTGAATGATATTTGACGACCTCTGGCGCAGTAGGCTAAAGTCCGACTGAGACGCAGAATTTAAGTAGTGTATCAGTCATGTGGTACCCATAACACAAGCTCTGCTTACTTTAGGGCCAGATGATGAGTGTGAAATGTCCGGCATTATTATTATTAACTATTTTTACGTAAAAGCACAAGTCTCTTCACGATTCTACTCTACAGTTATTCTAATACTTTCTGCAATAAAAACTTGATGGAAACGCCATTCCCTGTGCAACAAAAAGCGATGGAGCGCGTTGATGTCTTTTCAAAGATACGACACGCTCGTAGCAATGCTACGACCAACTTCATCTATACGGGTCATTTATAGGCACTTTCAAGGGTTATTCCCAGCCATTGTGCTCAATCGTCTTCGTACACCTGGCAAAATATTAGAACATCCTCTTCATATTGTTTTAGTAATCAACGTGTATTTCTTTGAATTTGCGTATTGCTTTGAATTTTTCCCGGCGTTTCGCTTATGTTGCAATAATTGTTGTTATATTTTGAAAAACAAAGGTTTTTGGAACGAAGTTCCTTATCGCGGATTGGCGAGAACCTAGCCGAGAAAAAATGTAACGCGTTACATTATCTGTACGTGACACCATAACTTCAATACAATGTAATTATTGATATACATAATGTTTATTAAATTAAATAAAACATTCGGAGAAAAACAAATAGCATAATGGTGTCAATTCGGTTGGTTCATTTCTAAAATTAGGAATTGTCTAAAATATATTTAGTTAGTCATGGCATTTGTAAAACCTATTCGGTTGGTACCATCTAACTAAATTAGGAACGCTTAATTAAGTTAGATAAAATTAAATAAGGATAAGTTGGTTGCAGCAAAATAGCAAAGGTTAATTTGACAGTTCAAAACCTAATTTTAGATAAAATTAGTTAGGTTGGTGCCAACAGAATTGAGGCCAATATCTCGAAGGGAAAGCAAGATAGGCCAAAAATATCAATTAAATATAAAAGTATATAAATCATCGAGGCGCACAAAAATCGTCTTGGTTATATACTACCTCAATATAACTTATTTAATGATTAATTATGCCAACCCTGTATACGAATCGAACTTCGTTCCAAACGCGTGTCCCGCGACACGTTCATTTATTATTTTACTCACCTATTATTTTGTGGATGACTATTTTATAATATTTATTACAATTTTGTGTACATATTCTCGTACATAGTTCGTGAAAAGCCGCTAGTTCAGTGTCGTTATATCGATCTGGGCGACTCACTTCTATGATGAGTACGTCACGCAACGTGAAGCCTAAGAAGCTTTTCTTAAGTAGGTAGGTACTTGGTGAAGGTGGATACTACAAGCAATGACGGAGGTGACTTATCACGTAGCTAAGTATGTACTTGCCTAAATCAATAACCAGAGATTGCCAAGATTGCCAAGATCTACTTATTACTCAAAAGTTACAAGCAAGCACCTAAGAATAGTATATGGAGCACCCTGGTCTCAGGCTGAACTCGTTTTGGGAAAACCTGTTCAAAGCTACAGCCTCCATTGTCATAAGATGCTATCTGATGATTAATGATCGATAATGATTGCTCGAGTAGACGACAAAATGTAACGACCTTTTGGAATCACCTTTAGGTACTTACGAGTATTAACCCTTTAAACGCTATTGGTGATGTTTTGAGAAACTTGAATTCTGATGAAATGTTGAAAGAAAGGCATCTCAAGATCGGTCGGCGCGAAGACACACAATATAACTGACTTCATTATGTTGGTAATGTAAGTTGTACTTACTTTAGTTTGATATAGTTGACTTCAGGAATTTTCTTTTTTATGACCATGGAGGTCTACGTGCAAGGAAAGAACTATAAATAAATGTTACCTGCAACCCATCCAATAAGATTCCCGTACAGCGTACACAAACACAATCCAGCTTGGAAACAATACACATCCATCAAATTATGCGGTTGTTCTCAATTACATCACATCATTACAACACTCACTTTTGCCACACCAATGTATTATTTTCCAACACTTCACAAAAAATCCACTGTTTTATTTAGTAGAGCGTGAGCGGTAACACGCGTGTGCGCACTCAAGGTTTACACAAACTGAGTGCAGAGGCCGCTTCAATAGCCTTGCGCGCGCAACTTTGCACAAAGTAGCGTCGTCACTCTCTCTCCCATTGGGTGCTAGGACAGTATCTGAAAAAGACAGAGATATGATTAATCGAGGCTTCGATGGAACGGCCTGATGCGTTACGAAAAAGTGGTAATCAGGGTTACGTCGCATAAAAGGTTAAAAGAAATCCTCACGTTGAGTTTTCGTACCGGCGCGGCCAGCTTACTGAACAAGTGAATAACGTAATAAATAATGCCAGACATGTCACACATCATCATCTGACCCCAAAGTAAGCAGAGCTTGTGTTAATTATCTAATAATAGTTCAGATAATAATCTAAACGTGACTTTTACGCTTCCATCTGTCTAAATTTAATGCATTTTAACGTTTGGAAATGTGAACTTATAAGCGTATGTTTCCGTTACTACCTACCTGCCTTAAATTGATCGCCTGCTATACATGCCTGAATATATAGAATAGAATTGAATTGATGTTTATTTGGTACACACACAAACAAAAAGAAAGTAAATAGGTATTTTATATGTAAGAAAGACAGTATTATTTTTAATAAAAACTAAATAATATAAAATACATACCTACATTCACATACATTCATATTTTTTTTGTAAATCTCTATAAATAACAATCTGGTAAACAGCCTATTTTAAGGGATTAAGTATTTTGTGTGGTTCAGGGCGTAGGGCGTAGTTTTGCTACTGCTACTTGTTTTATGTGTAATTAGTGTATGAAACTCCCTTTAATAAATATAAATAAAATAATTTTGTATTTATTAGAGCAGATACTTATAAAAAAAATACCGTGTAAGTATCACATTATATGGCATTACTCTCCCAAAGGTTTTCTGTATCAATGAACCTTTCAACACGTATCCGACTAGCACTTATCCGAATTTTTATTTTAAGGTCGGTTGTGGTACCTACGCCACAGATCAAATTATAGTTCCTATATGCGAACACTTACCCAAGTACCTATTTGTTCTTGATAACGGTAAAACCAAGGTGAGTATGACATTTTGAAGAACAATTAAGTACGATTGAAAAGAAGTAAAAAATGGAGAATGCCAATAAGGTAGGCGGAGATGCTTTCTCCAAAGAGTATTTTTCTGATTATATGTTTATTGAGACTGGTTATGAAAGAGATACATTAAAACAGCCAAAAACACACGCTATACTTATGTATATTCTGTGTTATCACAGATATATATATATATCCAGCACTGTAGCTCAGTAGTTCTAATACGTTGAACCAATATACCCTAACCTCTAAAATTAACAGTGTTTCTCTACTATATTATACATGTATTATACATATAAACCTTCCTCTTGAATCACTCTATCTATTAAAGAAAACCGCATCAAAATCCGTTGCGTAGTTTTAAAGATCTAAGCATACATAGGGACAGGCAGACAACGGGAAGCGACTTTGTTCTATACTACGAGTATGTAGTGACTATACATATATGTATATATATAAATATATTTATGTAATTCTAACTTGGCAAGGACATATATTTATTGTACCTATTATAAAACTTTTTAACAAAAAATTAAATTAATAAAAATAATTGCTTGTTTGGCGACTCAAAATTACTTAGGTATACTTACATTAGTATAAGAACTTGTTATTAAGGTTAAATAAAAAAGGTTTATAATTTTTTGCTTTTCAGTTTTTTCGGTAGTTTAATTTTTTGTTAAAAAGTTTAGTTTAT
Organism: Lampropteryx suffumata; assembly: GCA_948098915.1. NCBI lineage: Eukaryota > Metazoa > Arthropoda > Insecta > Lepidoptera > Geometridae > Lampropteryx > Lampropteryx suffumata. The sequence continues at coordinate 864,821 of OX402564.1, read as the reverse complement.
AGTTTTTTGTGACTATAATCTACTAATTACTACATGCTTAATCATTGATTACTATTAAAACAGCAACCTACCTTACTTTAGCTTTACATTACAATCAGTGAGTGAACAATCAATCGTACCCTGTTTTCCTACCCTTAGGGTTGGTGTTTTTACACCTTTTCCATTAAAAAAATAATTATCAAAATCGGACTACTCAGTAAAAAGTTATGCTCATACATAAAAAAAATATACGCGTATAACCTCTTTTTCGTCGGTTAAAAATACATATTGTGTGACAAAAGGTGTCCCTAGAGCATTCTCTACATTAATGCGTTTATGTTAGTTTCGTTTCCGAACCTGCCTTTGATTGTTAAGGATGTCTATAAAGGGAAATACTCAGAGGCACATCCAAACATTACATTTAGCATATAAAAATATATATTTTGGTGGACCATCTACACAATGGCCTCAACTCTGTTGGCACCAACCTAACTAATTTTAGCTAAAATTAGGTTTAGAACTGTCAAATGAAACTTTGATATCCTGCTGTTACCAAATTATCCTAATTTAATTAAGCGTTCCTAATTTAGTTAGATAGTACCAACCGAATAGGTTTTACAAATGCTATAACTAACTAAATATATTTTAGACAATTCCTAATTTTAGAAATGAACCAACCGAATTGCCAACATTATCTACACCTAGTCCCAAAGTAGGTATATATTTTGAAATACATAATCTATAAAATACCCAGAGCATGGAACAAATATCTATGTTCATTACACAAAATATTTGAGCTGAAAAGGCAGTCCAATAAGCTTACATGCTAGTCACTACATACTCGTAGTATAAAACAAAGTCGCTTCCCGTTGTCTGCCTGTCCCTATGTATGCTTAGATCTTTAAAACTACGCAACGGATTTTGATGCGGTTTTCTTTAATAAATAGAGTGATTCAAGAGAAAGGTTTATATGTATAATACATGTATAATATAATAGAGAAACACTGTTAATTTTAGAGGTTAGGGTATATTGGTTCAACGTATTAGAACTACTGAGCTACAGCATCGCGTGGCCGGGTCAGCTAGTTAATTATAAAAGGACATAATAAAGTTGATGAAACTGGGAACAAAATAAAACTATCACATAATATATTGCTTGTTTTTCAAGCTTGTCTTACTCTCTATTTCAATTAGCTCGGTATCGATGTACCTATCGCTATCGATCTCGATAGGTCTCAATGTCTATCGGTACTCGTGTGGACGGCGACACGCAGATAGCTGCATGTGATATCTCGTATCCGCCTCTCTATAAGATAGGGGTGTGATGATTAACGTAGGTACAAGGGGCCTAATCTTGAAATAAATAAACGATATAACAATAAACGTATAAAACCCAACTCGTTCCGACTCTTCTTTGTTAATGGCATGTGTAGTGTTTATATTGTTTATAGTATGTCACAAAGTCGTATCTAGTCGTTCGTCATTTGTTATTTTATATAAAATGGTGCCTTTCATATAAAATAACTACGGATTATTTTTGCTCGAATCACAAAGAAAAAATAAGCTTTTTTTTTCAATTACTCACACCGGAGTCAATAGCTCTAGCTCTATTTAAATAAAAACACCAAAATTACTAATAAAACCGGAAATAACACGAGAAACATAAATAATATAGGAGCACCATGTTTGCTTCGCAAGACCACAAATAATCTCGTTTCGACTTATTTTGAGCGATGGAACCTGATATTGACAATTCATGTCTTAATTCTTCATAAAAGTCGATTATGACTTCGACGATAATTTGATGAACATTTCAACGACTTTATCGTGGAAGAACTCGAACTGTAGTTGTTATTAAAATTGAATTATACAACATTAATATTTATTTTTATTTTCTTGAATTCAATTGTATTTTATTTTTTGTTTTTTTATTATCTATTGTTTTAATTATGTGTAATTTTAGGCCAATTTAATGTAATATATTCAAATACAATGTATATTGTTATAAGAATAAATGAAATTAATGAGTTTCGATGTATCGAAAACGGTTTGCGGAGTAGACGCCAAGGTTTTTACATGGTTTATAAAATTACTGTTGTACAGTGAGTGGAAGACACTAGTGCAGGATCGAGGTAAATGGTAAGTATTCAAAAACTCTTACTCAGCAGTGTGTGAAATCAGACTATGCATGAGAATGTTTGCATGATCTGCAAGTATTTGTCTCGGGTCTGGGTGTTTTCTATATAAAAAAAAAGTAGTATATAAGTCATGAGAAAACCCATAACACGAGCTCTGCTAACTTAGGCTTGATGATGAAACGTCATTATTTATTTATTTATTTAAGTACGGCATAGCTGCTTGCTAGCTTGCTCAGGTTGCTATCAAGTAATCGGTTATCGGTGCGAAGACGCAGGCTAAACTAATTACAAAAATGTACGGAATAATATACGATAATATATAAAATACATGTGAAAAAGTTAATCTATCTAAGGACCGTTTAAAACGATCTATTGATAGCTCAACTGATCTATATCATTGCCGGAGAGCAGCGTCCCCTCTTGGGGACGCTCAAGAGGCGTCATTGTCACGTTGAATAGCATAGCTAATTCGCTGGGCCAGATAGGAGCCAGGTCTTGGGTCACGCAATATTTCTACCAGACGCCGTTAAATATTTTTTACAACAATTAATAATTAAATTTATTAATCCACTGCGTACATTTTTCTATCTGACCAATGTCGCGCTAAGTTATTGATCAAAAGTAATGTCTTGCTCATCTTCGCACCGTGCACATAGGATGGGTTGAATGGCAGGGTTAATGCAATACGTCCTAGATGAGTAATCTTCTTATATATAAAAATCAATTGCTGTTCGTTAGTCTCGCTAAAACTCGAGAACGGCCGGACTGATTTGGCTAATTTTAGATTTGAATTATTTGTGAAAGTCCAGGAAAGGTTTAAAAGGTAAGTAAATATATACTAACTATTAAGAAATTTAAAGCATATATAAAAGGTAGTCTTTTGAAGAAAGCTTATTATAATATAAATGACTATATTATTGATAAGAATGCATGGCCTCATGTCGCTCTGCCGTCAGACAGTTAACCGACACACTTGAAATGTATAAACTCTCTTGTATTAGTATTTCGTAGTTAAGGTAGTTATAAGATGGATCATATAAAAAGCGCTAGGACCAAGACGAGTTTCTTGCCAATTCTTCTCGAGCTTGGGTTAGGATGAATTGGCACCTAAATTCACCTAGTATGTAAGACGTTTCAAAGTGATCCTTGTGATTGTATTGAATAAAATATCTTTTGACATTGACTTTGACTTTTACGTATATGTATATGTAATTTCAGTTCGCATTTAAACTATCGTTCTTAGATCAAATTAAATTATTCGTTCTGAAATACTAACTATGCCTTAAATTTTTAATATCTCGGGAAAATATTAGGAAATAAGTTAGTACATGGACCTTGATACTGTTGTATCGCCGGACTAACTAAAGTCTAAATTAGACTAACAGTTTTAATTGACAGTTAAAATAAGTTAAAATTAACATTTTGTAGCATTATTAAATAGATTTTTCTAAAATTTTCCACGGTTTTAATCACCATTAAACAACATGATGACTTAAATGTGCTAAAACACATCAATCACATCAATGAAGCGTCATTTCAAAATGTTATGCTAAATCAGACATAGATATATAGATAGATAAACACTTTATTGTACACAAGAGAACACGAAAAAAATATATTAGCAATACAGTTGTACAATGGGCGGCCTTATCGCTAAAAGCGTTCTCTTCCAAGAAAACTTTGGGTGGTACCCATAACACAACCTCTGCTTACTTTGGGGCCAGATGATGTTGTGTGAAATGTCCGGGATTATTTATTATAATTATATGTATTATACAATATTTTAATTAGTCCGGCGAAATAGCTGAATCAGAGTTGTACCTACTTATCGTGTCAAAGTCAAGGGTTTAAAAAAATATCTGTGTAAATAGCAGCCGGGTCGACAATAAATCTTAAAAACGCCTTATAAAGGGAACCATTTAACTTGACACTCGTAGTATTTTTTCATTCAGGACACATTCTTTTTTTACCTACTTGCTAAATATTATGACAATAGGTAGTAAAGAAGAACTTACTTAAAAGATCGTTCAGGTCAGGCGAAATCAACACAGTTGTATCATAAGAACAAAGCCACATAAAATCACTTCCATCATTTAAAACAATAAACTTAACCGCTAACAGTCTCACTGTTCTATAATTTATAACAATTACAAGCTGTGGAGAATAAACATCGTTGGAAATTATGGAGTAGCGCACTGTGCGGCGCGGCGCAGGGGACGGCTGTTTGTCTTGTCGGTTATACTGTTGTTATGACAACCCATATGTCAACTTGTGTTGTAGGTCATATTTTTATTCTTTTCTCTCGTTGTAAGCCATGAAATGATTCTTCGTTTGTCATTTCATGAAGTAACATAGCACTTCTTAATAAATTATGTTTACTCGTGCTTCTCGGGTTTTTTTTTCGAATTTTAATTAATAATTACGTTTTAAAAACTTAAAAGAAAACCTTATATAAAATACAAAATTCTAAATTAAATATAACTTTATTCATTACAATCACAAGGACCACTTTGAATCGTCTTCTTACATGCTAGTGAATCTAGGTGCCGGTTCCTCCTAACCCCTGTTCAAGAAGAATCCGGCAAGAACCTTGTCTGGTCTTAACACTTTTTTGTATGATCCTTGACAATTTTGTTACGGATGCCGATTCGAGTTGGAGCAGATTCATCCCAAGTTTTTTTGTCATCTAAATAATCTGATATTTTATAATATGTTTCTGTTTAATTACGTTTTTAAATTTGCCAATCGAAAAATCTAACACGTCGCTTGGGACCTTGTTATAGAAGCGTACACATTGCCCTATAAAAGACTTATTAACTTTAGCGAGCCTAACAGTGGGAACAGCGAGTTTATCTTTATTTCTAGTGTTAATACTATGATTATCGCAATTTTTTTTAAATAAATGATCATTTTTGTGCACATTCATTAAATTTTCGTATATATACTGACAAGGCACTGTCATAATATTAATTTCATTAAACGAATTTCTAAGTGATTCTCTGGGGCCCATGTTATAAACTGCAGGAACAGCCCTCTTCTGCAACACAAATATGGTGTTAATATCAGCAGCACTCCCCTACAACAGAATGCCATAAGACATAGTGCTATGAAAGTAGCTGAAGTAAATGAGTCTAGCGGTACCTACGTCGGTAAAATGACGGATCTTTTTAACAGCATATGCCGCAGAGCTGAGTCTCTTCGACAATTTATCTATGTGCGGGCCCCATTGCAGCTTATTATCTAAAGTAATGCCTAAGAACACTGTGGTGTCGACAAGATCTATATTTTCGTTTTTAATTTTTACATTAGCATTCACCTGTTTAACGTTGGCAGTATAAAACGAATGCATTTCGTTATTTTTTTTAAGAAATTTTCATTTATACAAAATACAAATTTTCGATTACTGATACTTACTGATTACTGATTTAATCACCAATCTACTGAAGCGATATTGATGAAATAAAAAAAAAGCCCGAAAGTATATCCGTTCACATAACAAAAACAATTGTTCAAATCTGTTAATAAATACTACTTGTATACCTACATTTTCCTTTGTGTTAATACATACATATACATAGAAACACACGCAGACCCGAGACAAATATTTGCAGATCATACAAACCTTTGCCCCACGACAGGAAACGAACCCGCAACCTTCTGCGTCTCAGGCAGGCTTCTCCCATTGACCTCGGTCGTACAAAGGACCTTAATATGTTACTAATACTCACTTGAATTTTTTAGGTACCTACTTTCTTAAACATTTTTGTATAATATGTAACGCAGAGATCTAGCAGGGGCGAATACAGATAAAATCTATGAATATATTCGTAATATCAATAATAATAGTATCCAAATAGTAGGTTAATATACACTTCATTAAGTTGCAAGCATAAAACCTTAAGTTCACAATATTAAGGGTCCGATGGTTTTAACTCACGCGTAAACTTATTTGGTTACACTCGGGTATAATGTGACATGTGTCAAGCTCCTGTCATAATCGCACGGTGGATCCGACCGCTCCCAAAGTAGGCTTGAAAGGGTAATCTGAGATTTATTTTTTGACACCTTGGACCACCCGGGGATTTTGACGATACCTGAATTTGACACTGCTTGGTGATACGGTGGCTGCTATTATTTTTGTGGTTTGTGGGTGAGCTTAAGATTATCTTCTTCTTCTCCTTTTTTTTGGATTTTTAGATTTAAAATACAATTTGTATATACTCAGGTTTCGAATCATAAACAGAATCTTTCAGAGGCTGTGATCTTAGATAAAGTACTTACCTATTGTATTGACTGGCCTGTCAGCTCAGTTGGTAGTAGCACTGCAATCTGCACTTGGTTGAGAGTTCAATTCCCTCCCAGAACAGACATGATAACACAGGTGCTTGTTTTGTCTAGGTGTTATAAAGTATCTTAAGCACGTATTTAATAATATAAAAGTATTATATCAGAAATCTGGTCACCATAATACAAGCTATGGTTTTGGTATGGGGCTAGATGGTGTTGTGTGCATTGTCAACCAATATGTATTTATTTATTGCATGCGTGCGTTGCGTTGTTGTTGTAGGTACAGTGCTTATAATTATGAGCATTCCGTTCCTGAATACACCTAGCAAATGGTAAAACCATTTAAAATGGTTCTTGTAATCGTTTTAAATAAAACTGAGTTGATTTGAGTAAGCAATCAAATTTTACGATCGAAATAAATCACACAGTTGGTTTCGCACCTCGGGCTCGGGGGCATAGCCTCTTCATCGCTACGGCAATAAATTAATTACTTTGCATATTTACTTATATACTTTCGATCCGGAAGTTATTTTATACTTTCGCGACCAAAATTCATATTGATTTAGGTTTTGAGTCAGCCCGCGACCACGAAATTATATTAAAAGGTACTACGCGATAGACCCTTTACCTATTATTATTGTGTCACTATTTATTTAGAACCAGTGCACAGTGTGGAGGAAGGAGTAAAGTGCGCCTCAGAGCTCCCTCTAGTCACTTGGCACATATCTTCGAACTTTATAGGTTCTTCGACAAGCCGGTTTCTTTACGATGTGTTCCTTCACCGTTGGTTTAGCTTACATATTTTTTCGAACCGCAAAACCCATTGGTGTACGACTGGATTCGAATTCACGACCTTAGATACGGAAGGCGGGGCCACTACTGGACCACCAGTACGTACCGTACATTACAATACAGTTAACAGTATTATAAAACAATACAATAGTATTACTCATCAGCCCATAGCAGTCCACTGCTGGACATAGGTCTCCCCTAATGAGCGCCATTGCGCCCTGTCTTGAGTTCGACGCATCTAGCTTCTGCCGGCAGCCTTTCGCAGATTGTCACTCCACCTTGCCGGAGGGCATCCTACACTACGTTTGCCGAGCCGCGGTCTCCACTCAAGAACTCGTTTACCCCAACGGTTATCGGTTCTTCTGCAGTTATGGTTAGCCCACTTCAGCTTACTAAGTCTCTGAGCTATGTCGACAACTTTAGTTCTATGTCGGATAGTCTCGTTCCGGATTCTATCCTTCAAAGAAACCCCGAGCATAGCTCGTTCCATAGCTCGCTGAGTGACTTTAAGCTGGTGGACTAGCCGTACTGTGAGTGTCCACGTTTCAGCTCCGTATGTCATAACAGGTAGGACGCACTGATCGAAACAATAGTATTGATGATATATTAATTCATCAACATTATCGGCCTTTTGCAGTCCAGTGATGGACGTAGTTCTATCCCAAGGCGTGCTACAGTGCCCGAGCTCTTCGACTCTTTCACATCCTGTCAGCCATATTGCGCATATCTTCATTATAACGACAAATGTCAGTCAAATACACGTAAAACAAAGTGATAAAATAGCCTGCCCTTATAAAAGCAACAAAAACAAGGCAATGTGATCACATTTGGTAGCTATTTATATCGGTAAATGGCGCTTCGTTTAATCTATGTAATATTATTTAATTAAGGCATGTAATTAAAATCGATGTCTATGTATTCCCTTTTTTCGAACAAAATATTTCAAAGTTAAACCAAAAATGACTGACTCACACAAGTTATGCACACTAAATAAATCAAATTATATATACTGTTTAATGGTATTTGCAGAACTCTTATGCTCCTACCGTGACCTTGTATTATTCTTCTGGAGCTTCTGGCGCTTCGACGGCTGCCGCGGCACGCTCGCTTCGCTCGCTCGCCTTGCGCGTTATTTTCTATACTCTAACATAACCTAACCAATTGTAGGACATGTTTAGTTAATCAATTGGTTTTTTAGCACAGCATTCATTTTTCTGGTATGCATTTAGTTAATTAGTGGAGTTACCTAGTGTGCTGACAAATTATACAGATATGCATTTAAAAATATTAATTAAGTATATAAAAGGAAATAACAATTTGTTGATAACTATGGTAGTAGATTGAGTTAATTCCAAACCCCCCCTCACATAGTGACCACATAGAATAAGAGAACAGAAAAACGTAATGATTTTTTAGCTCTCTATTATTAAAAAACCGTTAGACGACATATACAAAGCGCCGACTATCCATTAGAATTGTTAAAATAATCAACACACGAGTCAATTAACAAATTCGATATTTGAATAACTAAATTAAACTAGAAAGCGTTACCAATGAAGTCAGTTTGAACATTCCATCAATCAATTTATTAGTACTAGAAACTACCCCTTTTTGGGTTAAGGTCTACTTATTCTCCTTTTACTCCTTTACTTCTCAGCGACTTGGATATCATCATCCCACCAATCAGGTTAGTCGGCCACGAAGTGTTTAACTTAAAAAAAAATTAGGTTCTCAATTTGATTGTATATTTTTTTTTATTTTGAAGTGATAACTTCTTATGGGAAACAGCTTCGTTACGTAACGCGTTACGGCGCCAGTCTGTCTGGCTCTGTCCCTTTCTCTCATGAATACGGCAGCGGTAGGCAGGCTCCTTCTCTCTCACTCTAACCCACAGCGCTAGTTCGATTAGTACTTCTGTCGGGCGTCCCGACGCACACGTTTTTTTTTGTTTTTACTTCATGACTCCGTTATTTATGAACGATTTGAGTAAAGGTGGGTCCCATAGGTCCCGATAGGTTTTATAAAATTCCATCAAAATCGGTTCAGTAGATTGGTTTTTTAATCAAAATAGCTGAAAAATATATGTCAGCAAAGTAAACTAGATTCCAATATTTACGAATTTCGAAAAATTATAAAGTACTAAAACGCGTAAAATAAAAACTTTTTACCGCCTTAAAATAAGGAGGAGGTTCTCGATTCGGCTGAATTTTTATGGGCTCGAATTTCATTCATTATTTCCTGGTGATTTCTACTACTTTCTTGCGTCTCCTATCACGCAATAAGTGGGGCGTAAGGGCCATTATCGCGTATCTGAGATGTAGTTGGACAAGACGTAGGTATTTGCTCGAGAGAGAGCACGGTAATCTTGTTTGTTTAACATTCATAACTCTCATATACACCACAATGTTGAATTTCACGTATTTTGATTATTGGTAAGTTTACGCCATCTTTGCCTTGGCCTTGCCACGCCACGCATGAAACTAATTTGTGATACCTAGTGTTTTTAAAACTTTCGCGATCAGAATTCATTTTGTTGTAGTAGTCGGCAGTTACTCGGCTACTCGGCGGCAGCCTGCCAGGGACCAGCCAGTATCATTACAACATAATCGAAACGTCGGAATATATTTTATTTTCTTTTACTCTTTTTAGCGCACCTTATTCTAAAACAAAATACATATATTGTTAACGCATAACATATGTATGTATGTAAATCGCACGGCCGTGATCTCTATATTGATATAGTTTAACCTGCTGCTTACAGGTCTTCACGATACAGGCTTACCCAGTGTGAAAATGTATCATCATCATCATCATCATTGGCCTGCGTTCATCTGTTGAAGATGATTTAGGTAGCGTCAGTAAAGTTACAGAGCAGTTAATTGTAATTGAAAACTTTCGTTCATGGATCCACTCCAGCAAGCTGAGGTGGGTGAAGTTTCTTCTCCACTGACATCACTCTGCCTGGGATTCTGTTTGATTCTGTTTGACCTTGCCAACAAGACCCGCAGGAAAGACAAAACAGTACATGCGGTGTCGGTTCGGTTGCAGGTGCATAACGGCTGGCACTGAGCCGGGCTTGTTTCTAGTTTTTCATCTCTATTGCAAAATGTATATACAAATAAATATCTATCTAACTACGAACTGATTACGAACTATTATTATAATAAAATATTCCACTACCTAGTTAGGTATGAAACCTAACAAGTTAGCTAATTAAAAAGTAAACCCAGCGAAAACGGCAAAGTTATTATATCGAATACTTTGATTGGAAACTCAGTATTAACATTACATAATTATTATTGTAGGGGAACTATTCTACGAGTATATTTTGGTTTCCAGTTCCCACTCGTTCCATTGGTTCGTACGTAGAAATAGAAACGAGTAGGTAAGTAGTATACATCAGTCTGTCGGTGAGAATGGAGCTGGTATTGAAATTATTATTTGCTTTAATCGTTTTGACTAGAAAATATGGATTTACAATGATTTTTATATGTAATGTGTTACTGCTTACAATATTTATTCTATATCAATGTTATATATATCTTATATATTTGTCTGTACATTGTTATACATAAAATACTGTATTTGTTTTTATTTAATTAAAATTGTAATAGTTTATGATATACAGTTATGGCAGTTTGAGAGTTTATATACCTATATATACGTAAGATCTTCCAATAGGGACAGATAGATTTTGGCAGGTCATGGCGGCCATGTTGTTTTATCTTTTTATGGTTACTAGTGGTCGCCCACTGGTCGAAATTCGAACATAATTAATTAATAATAAATGTATTTTTATGCATAATTAAAAAATATATTAGCATTCTGTACAGTGAAGTGATAAGTAACTATATAAAAACACAAGAAAAAAGTGTCTTCCCTTTAACTAGAGACTGTAAGAAAAGTGCTATTGGACATATTTTTAAGTATAATTTATTTTATAAAACTATGTCATAACAAAATTACTCATTAGCTTATATAGCTAGATTGTAATATTATTTAGCGTATGATCAATATTGTACACTAAAATAATAAAAAAAAATCTGCACTCCTCTATATAAAGTATAAGTGTGCGAAATTTCATACTCCTCCGTCCGCGCAATTTTCGTAAACAGGGGTACAAAGTTTTTGGTTCACGTATTAATATATAGACTTAAATGGAACACTTGCTTGCATGTATATTTGCGCACATGATCATAGAATTTGCCCGAAATATATTACTTTCCAGTAAGATGCTTAGAGGGTAGTACGACTACCTTCTGGGAACAGATCCCGTGCTTCAGAGGGCCCGTCGAACCGAGAAGCGAAGGAGGTCTGGTCGTGAACATGGATAAGCTACCATTTCTAGGAGTTATCCAGCATACGTTTAGTAAGTTGCATTAATCTAAACTAATATTATAAAGAGTAATTTAAGAGTAACTACTTAACCGTTTAAAAAAAAAAGAAAAAATACCCGTTGAAAATTCATTATCAGGTTGTATTTTTTTTTAAATAAAGTACCTAAGAAAAAAAATACATCATGTAACTCGTGCACCCGTGCGAAGTATAATACATAATTTTATACAATAATACAAAATATTTGTGAAATAGTTCAGCTTTTTATGGACCGTTTAAAATGATCTATAGATAACTCAGCTGATCCATATCACTGCCAGCGGTCAGCGTCTCAAAAACACTGACTGCATTGTCACGTTGAATGGCAATCCTTATACGCTGGACCAGCTTTTTGGTCACGCGATGTTCTACCAGACGCCGTGGTATAATTAGTTCGTACAGACTGGGCTGTCCTATTAAGTATCTCTATCACGATTATCACTAATGTCCACGCTTAAAAGTCTACCGGTTTGTAAATGGTACCCGTGGTTTGGTTTTCAGCTATTGAAGGCAAACCTAGGTTTGTAGTCACCTCCGGCTTGCTCGTACACCCGAAGTACGCCATCGCAGGTGCCCAGGACATCTCTAAGATACCGCGTACTAAACTCAAGTGTGTATTATTATAAATAACTTATGATTAATATCCTCACAATATATTTTGTTCACTGATTAACAAGACGAACTTACGATTATCATTATATTGTTTGGTACTTTCCATAGTAATCAGTAATTTTAGATTTTAAAGGTCACTAACCATTATTTTAAAACTATGCAGGCCTTGCGTATTGTTCGTCTAGGCATCGATAATAGGTACAAATAGGTATATGATGTATGCTTTTCACGATCTCGATTTTTAGCAGAAGCATTTGAAACTAACTCAAACGTTTAAGAGCCCGTTACTCTTTTAAAATTGTATGAGTAGGTACCTAAAGTAATGGAAACGTCATCTACGAGCATGTATTATGTAGCTTTCAAACGTAAGTTCAGTTTTCGCTTAAAACGATTTACGTATAGCTCAACTGATCCAGGTCACAGCCAGAGAGCAGTGTCTCTAAGACAGCATTGCCACGTTTTAGTAAGTATTCAAGAGTTAAATGTTTCCAGAAACAATACAAAGTGTTTACTATGGCCCAGCAATGAGACAAAACAAGTCCTGGAGGTCGGCGACTATGTCTTGCATCCGGAGTATAACACTTCGACGTACGCCAGCATCGCTCTCCTCAGGTTGATCACACACGGCCAGTCAGGTATCTATAGTTAAAAGTGGTCGCCCACTGGTCGAAATTCGACCATAATTAATTAATGATTAATGTATATTTAATGCATAATTTAAAAAATTAAATTTAAAATATTATTTTGCATTCTGCATTCCTTCTCTATATAAACTATAAGTGTGCGAAAGTTCAAACTCCACCGTCCGCGCAATTTTTGTAAAAAGAGGTTCAAAGTTTTTGCTTCTCGTATTAATATAATAATAATAATATATATTTGTGGTACGTAACTGTGGTATTGGCGAAGCAGTGCTTAGTGCTTTTTAAATTATTATTTAAAAAAATATTGGTGCATAATTCATATATTTGGTTGGTTTCAGATGCCGCGTTGCCAATATGCATGGTTCCCAAAAAATGGCGCTATGATGTAAAGATGTACCCGTATGCTGCAATGATCAGATGGTCAGATGGTTTGTAAAAAACAATATATTATCCAAGTGCATGTGAGCACGTACAGTGCAGGCTTCTGAAGTCAGTAAAGTTAAGTTTGACTAGTGGTTAGGTCCATCTATTTAGCAAAATAAAATAATTTAGGGACCCACTAATTAGTAAGACCGTGCAAATGTTGATTAAGATAAGACTAATATTCTGCGTGCTAGAGCACTGATTAGGGGCGGACAGACAGACAGACTGACAGGCGGATATAGGGAAGCTATAAGGATTCTTTGTGGACTTTGAAACCCTGAAATGGGTTACGTCAGTGGTTTGGACGAATGAACTCAGATCGCGTATGCAATTCAGAGCTAACTAAACTAGCTCAATAACTGGATATTATATATTTTCTTTTTATTTATAATCTAGCCAAGGAGGCCAATGAGTAATTTAACAATGACTTATTTTCATAACGTAAACTATGCCTAAGAATGTGTTCAATAGCACTTTTCTTATTGTCTCTAGTTATGGGGAGGACCCTTTGTTCTTGTGTTCTTTATGAATATACTAGCTGCTGCCCGCGGCTTCGCACGCGTGGCACCTACATAAAAAGTAGCCTATGTCCTTCTCCAAAGTTCCATCTATCTCGATACCAAAATTCATCAAAATCAGTTTAGCGGTGTAGGCGTGAAAACGTAACAGATAGTCAGACAGAGTTACTTTCACGTTTATAATAGTAGTATAGAATATAGATCAATAGCCTAAAATTTTATGCTTCTAGTTCTGAAAATGACAATACTTTCATATAACTTTATACCCCCCTTTTCAACCCTTTACAACACTTTTATCCAATTTAAAAGTAGCCTATGTTCCTTCTCAGGCTTTAGACTATCTGTGTACAAAATTCATTTAAATCGGTATTAAATTAAATCAGTAGTTTTGGCGTGAAAGCGACAGACAGACAGACAGAGTTACTAAAGGTTGTATTGTAATTTTCACTTTCTATCACTGTTACACTACACTAACTCAAACAGCTTGGTTCGTTTGAGTATTCTCACTATGTCCGTGTTGTCGAGAAGCTGGATTGCCTCGACGTTCACATGATGGTGAAGTCTATGCTCATGAGCTTCTGCGTACTTTGTAATAACTGTGTCGACGAAGTCTATGCCAAGGTCCCGATGGAGGTCTTCGCTTCTTACGTACTAGGGTGCATTCACGATGTTCCTTAGTACTTTGATATGAAATCATTGTATGATTTGTATGTATATTTTTGGTACAGCCCCACAGCTGAATACCATAAGTCCAAAAGAATATTATAAATAGAAATAGTTAATATATATATAACGTCACAAAACAAAAACAGTGAAACTGAAACATTAAACTTGGTCACTCAATGGATTATCGTTGGTTACGTCGAATCTGTCGGAGGAAGTGTTTATATAATACGAAAAAATCGGATAATTAAGGAGCAATAGTCAAATATGATATGTGATAAATCTTGTAAATATATGTTTTCGATTTGCAGCTAATAATGTAATGCAAAAAGAGTTATGGAAGATGAGCTTTTATAATACCCATTTGTGCGAGGATTATTACAAAGTAAATAATTTCGAATCTACCTTTAAAAACCTTTCGTCTCATTAGTTGAACGTTCCTATGATGGCTCCAGTAGAAAAAGTTTGTGCGCGTTCCCTGGAGAGCCATGTGCATGGATCTAAGCTTTGTGTGTGGAACAGTGGAGTGGTGCTCATGAGCGGAGACACACATGGATACTGGGGGTTGGTAGGTATCTCAAACTTAATTAATATTCTGTTATAACCTGTCAGCCTGTCAGCTCTGTTGGTAGTAGCTCTGCCTTCTGCGCCGTAGTTTAAGGGTTCGATTCCTTTCAAGGATAAACTATTGTGTGATGAACATAGGTGTTTTGTTCTGTCTGGGTGATAAAGTATCATAAATATGTATTAAAAATATCTTCACATAATAAAGCTATGCTTAGTTTGGGTCGAAGGTCGACAGGCATCTGTTCTTCTTCTTCTTCTAATAGTGTCACTAGTTATTTAAAATCAGTGTGGTGAAATGTTTTTTGATTGCTCCTTGGAGGCTCCTTTCGTGCACTTGGCACATGTCTTCAAACTTTTAAGTTCTACGACTTAACTGTTTTTGCATCTTTGGAGTTTTCTTTTACCTTTGGAGAGTACTGGTATAACGCACATACATTTTACGAATAGAAAATAAAAAAAACCTTAGGATCAGAAGTCGAGGGCACCACGAGACCAACAGTGCTCTAATAAGGAATAATTCTAATAGGGAAGCATAACACTGAATCGAGATATTTTTGGTCCTGTAGCACACAGTAGATACGTTAGATAGATAGATAGATAGATAAACACTTTATTGTACACAAGAGAACACACAATAAATAATGATTAGCAATACAGTTGTGCAATGGGCGGCCTTATCGCTAAAAGCGATCTCTTCCAGGCAACCTTTGGATGGACAGGATAGGCAAAAAACCAAAAAGTCGGCGGTGTACAAAAAAAAGGTTAGGTAGGTAAGTATACAGTATAATTTTAAGGTTATTAATGGTCTGGATGGTGTTGTGTGCATTGTCTACTAATATTTATTTTCTATATAAGACATAACAGTATGTTTGTCGAGAAGTCTTCGCCGCCCAAAGACTCTACGAGCGAAGCATACTCTCCGGGGTAAGATTGAACTATGGTTTAGTAGATAGTAGCCCATTCCAATAGGATCAAAAGCCCCTAATACCTTGATATATGTGAATGGCTTAAGTATGTCTTGATGATGTTTTATAGGTGTTGCTGTTTGTGTTTGATTTATAGATTACTAGCTGACCCGGAAAACGTTGTTTTGCCATATAAATAACTTTCGTAAAAATTGACGGGTTGCACTCCGGGAGTGCCGACAGAAGTGAAAACTTATTTTGGCACGTTAGACATTTTTTAGATGGGTACTAGGGTTATTGGGTTATTGGGCTATGAGTTGCATTTTATTTATGAATTGTATTTTATTAGTTATTAGAAACTTTAAAATACATTTAATATTCTTTTATGTTTTTGTTCAGAATGTAGATAATATATCAAAGAACCTAACTCAGTAAACTTCTCCATACAAAAGTAGACTGTAAACATGTGATTTAAGGTTTATAATCAAATGGGGCGAGCACGGCAGCCCTGCGTCTCGGTAACGGTGTCGCGAGTCCAGAGGTTGTACCACGCTAAAAGAAGATTTCGCTTCAAAAAAAAATTTTTTTTTTTTCATAAAAAGTATCCTATGTTACTTGTGAATATGTGTACAAAGAATATGTGTACAAAGTTTCATGTTGATCGGTTAAGTAGTTTTCGCGTGAAAGCATAACAAACAAACTTACATTCACATTTATAATATTAGTAGGATTTATTTCTCAAAAAGACAAAAGTCACTTACATGAATATTTATCATTAGAGGTTTAGAGGTAGTTAATAATGTAAAGGTGTCGTTCTTGTTATACCTAAACTAGATATGTTATCTAAATTCTAATTATAGATTAGTGAGATACCACATCAAACTCAATTAGACCGGTAACTAAACTAATAAATACATAAAAATAGTTCTGACATGTTGGGCTAATTTATATTTAAACAATTAAAAATATTTGAGTTTCAATCCAGCGTTCGGCGAAGCGACAAGTCGCAGTGCAGAGTATTTTTCGTTAAAGTGCGGAGCGAGACAATTGTTCCTGAGAAATGTCGTGGAGAGGCGAAACACGTGTCGAATTTCCTTTTGTGGTTGTATAATACGTAAATGGTGTGCGATAACTTTATAGGTACTAACGTTTTGCATGGATCTTCAATTGCGGGCGGGAGTTGAGGTGCATGCGTCTGCCTGCATCGTGTCCAACTCATTGGGAATAGATTGGCGGAATAGTACTAAATATTTGTCCATCTGTTTAATGTTTTGAAATGGATTTCCGCAAACAAGCCTAAACCAATTATCTATTTAAACACATTGAATAAGTTGGTTTTTTTACAATTGAGGGTAGTTTGTTATAAGCTACACGCATGTGAACATTTTTTCTCATAATTTGTTCTTACCTTCGGACATACTAAACATCTAGCTCGGCGAGTGCTTGTATGTTCAAATAGGTTTCACCACGACCCGCATTCCTGGCTGCGAAGCACCCACCAGGTTCGTGAGAATGCGTTGGTATATGCAGTGGATGGAGGACACGATACAATCACCGCCAGCGGTGGTAGATAAATATATAATTGTTAAACAACCTGTGTAAGTTGTATTTATATTAATTCATGCATCCCGTCTATTTCTACTCTACTTCGTATTAGTAAGTGGCCAACTATAATGCGAACGACTCAGTGAGCCTTTACCTGGAGTTGAAGTAAGCCACTAACTCATAACCCCTTCAAGGGTTAAAGAGGAGTTGAATGTTTTTTTTCCTCTAAACATTAGCTCCACCATGAAAGAATTATCAGGAAGAAACTATGATTCTTTCGGTAACCATCACTTACCTTTAATTTTACCTTGCCGGACATATCACACAGCGTCATCTGACCCCAAAGCAGAGCTTGTGTTATGGGTACCACATGACTGATATAGTTTTTATGTACACAGAAAAACACCAAATACTTGCAGATCTCACAAACATTTGTCCCGTGGCGGGAATTGAACCCGCAACCTTCTGCGTCTAAGGCAGGACCTTGCCCACTGCATCACAAAGGTCGTTATTTACATATTTAGATATGACTTCTCATGCAGGGAGTTTTTTTTTTTTTTTTGTCGCCGTCTCGAAACGGCACTAGTAGCTGTCCCTCTGACTCTGGTCAGAGACTTTTTGTTGCTTAATTATATAGTAAAACACAGGGTACACTTTTTATTTCAAATTATGGTTTAGGATTTAGGGTGTGGGATACGTGTCTATCATGTTCTAAGTTTTACTTATTGTTTTTTATTATACATTACAGGGTTTGTATAGCGCTTTTGCTATCATACATCTATCACTTACATTTTATCATTTTTATTTTCTTACAACAATTTTCTTTCTTAACATACGAAGGGAGTTGGTCAGTGCGGAGATGACCAGCGTGGCTAAAAGCTGTACAGTGACAAGATGACCATCCTCACTGACAATGAGTGGGGCCGGGGATACTTCTACGTAACTATCTAGTTTAAAAAAAAACTTCTGGAAATGCCTGAACCATTTTAATGAAACTATCTATACTAGTCCATACTTTCCATATTAATTTTTAAAACTCACATTTTAGAGGATTTCTCATTAAAACATAACTTCTACCTATAATATAACTAAGCTTACTAACTCACCATGGCCTAGGCCTTACATCTTTACTAATATTATAAATGCGAAAGTAACTCTGTCTGTCTGTCTGTCTGTCATGCTTTCACGCCAAAACTACTGAACCGATTGAAATGAAATTTGGTACACAGATAGTCTAAAACCTGAGAAAGGACATAGGCTACATTTTAATTGGAAAACAAGTGTTGTAAAGGTTGAAAAGGGGGATGAAAGGTTGTATGAAAGTATTGTCATTTTCAGAACTAAAAACATACAATTTTAAGCTGTACCACGCGCGTGAAGCCCCGAGCAGCAGCTAGTACCTAATAATCGTGGAAACCCAAGCTGAGTTCTCACTAACCAATACTAATTTAAATGCACGAATTAGGTTCCTACCCACTATTAATATATATTCTGTTTTGTTGTTGTGATTGTTATTTTTATTATACGCTTTATATTAGCTTCACCTGTATGTATGTTTGTATGGAACCGACTCCTTAGGACGCGATTTTGACCCACTTTAAACGGCCAGATTTCATTAAAATTGTGCACACCTGTCAAAGACCGATGACAATCCAATAAATCGAAAAAAAAAAAAAAAAACATAAATTAAAATAAAAATATCCGGTTATCCTAAAACTAAAAAGTAGAAAGTATTTTATTTTATATTACTCGACTTAGTTAACATTTCCTATGTTAATGGTGTAATAACTCTAATATTACGTAATTTTTTTCTCTCTAAGTGAATCACTCAATTCTTCTGAGAAATAAA
This sequence comes from Lampropteryx suffumata, assembly GCA_948098915.1. NCBI lineage: Eukaryota > Metazoa > Arthropoda > Insecta > Lepidoptera > Geometridae > Lampropteryx > Lampropteryx suffumata. The sequence continues at coordinate 845,528 of OX402564.1, read as the reverse complement.
TATTTTTAACAAGATAAATCCGAAATGTCTCTGTAGCTAGGTGTGTCTGCTTGTTTGTTTGTAACCTGTATATAATATATATTTTTTTATGTGTGTTCGCGGATAACTTCGTTGTTTATGAACGGATTTTGATGATTATTTTACCATGATAAGGAATCCAGGATCTGATGATGGTATCCCAGAGAAATCGTGGGGAACCTTCGAAAATCGTAGTGGAGACTAGTGCGTTTGTTATTTTTCACTAAGTATTTTTAAACACTACTATTTAATAAAGGTCTGGAGTCGATCTAATGATGGAACCGAAACACAGTTGAGGGAACTCAATGTGTTTGGTGTTTGGGCTTGATTAATTTGTATTGATGAGAACTTTACACCTAGATGGGTTGTGGCTGTCATTAGGGGTCTAAAGATGAAGACGAAGGACAGTCAAGGGAACTCCTCAACGTTTTACATTAGCTTCCTTGTGTATATACAAAAAGTCGGTTGTCTTTATAGTTTTTAAAACGTTTCTGTTCGTCTGTTTCTTTGTTTGGTTGTTACGTTTTCATGGCTAAACGGCTTACTGATCTTGATAAAATTTTGTAAGGAGATAGATTGATTCTTGGGAAAGGACATTAGCTACTTTTTATATAGGTAAACGCGTGCGAAACTGCGGGCAGAAGCGACTTATGTACCTATCATATCAGCCTTTAGGAAGTCCACTGCTAGACATAGGCCTCCTCAATTGATTTCCAGGAAGAACTATTTTGAGCCCTCTTTCGACTTTGAACCGACTTCCTGCGATCTTTACAATGTCGTAGTCCATCGGGTCGAGTGGGGGGTCGTCTTAGGCTTCGTTTTCCTGTCTTTGGTCGCCATTCGAGAACTTTTATTCCCCAACGGTTATTAGTTCTGCGAGCTATATGGCCTGCCCATTGCCACTTCAATTTGCAAATTTTGAGTGCTATGTCGGTGACTTTGGTTCTTCTACGGATTTGCTCGTTGCGGATTTTATCACGTAGTGAAACACCCAATAAGCTCTCTCTATAGCACGTTGCGCGACTCTGAGCTTGTGAATGAGTATTCGTTTTCCTTACGAACTTCATTCAACTCCAATTTGTTGCATTATGATTGAAATATATACAAGCATCCACACTTTGTCCAGGTGACGGTCAGTGATGTGGCGTCGTTCACCTGCCCTGAAGTGAGAATGGTGGAATCCGTAATGAAATCCAAGACGAGGATGTGGGTCGAGCACAACTGCCACAAGGAGATCATGGACTACGGACTGGAAAAGCTAAGGAATTATCGCAAGTATGCCACTTGTTATGTATTTTTCCACGTCAGTCGTGCAGGATCCTTCTGACCTCACAGTCCATACACCTGGATAACCTGTGATATTATCAGAAGCTGCGTAACCATGATAGTACCTACGAGTAGCATTTGGACTCTTCGGTGGTGAGTATGTATATATCTACATATCTAGAAGTGTCTACTTAAGATCAACTTAGTTAAGACAGTGCCCTCAGCAAATGCACTTTTATATGGAAAAAAAATCTTTTTTTTCCGATATTTATTGGCAATCTGCACGTTAATTGAATAATAGATATAAAAGATACATGGTATTTTCAATATGTTTCCTCCTACTTCCTCGTTTCAAATTGTTTTTAAAGTTATTGTTAAGTTATATTTAATAATTTAATTAATAATATTAAATAATCATCATCTTCTCCTAAAGTTGACGTCGTTTTAACTTGCAGCTGATACTAATAGGTGGAAAGTAAGCTAGTTAAACTTTTTACAGAATCCCTTATTTGAATATCTTCTGGTAAAAAAAATGCGATTTGAGCATCTTGAATTATGCGTCAAGATAATATGATCAGGGAGTCGCCTTAAGTATACACAAGTCAGCGGCACAAACTCGTCAGTGCGCGCCGCTGAAATACATACTATTTCACCTAGCACAATGCGAGAAAAGGATATATGTGCATGAAAGATGGTGATAAGCTGAGAAAGAGTATGATGATGATTTTTAATAATATAATTAGATTAGACCGAAATAAAACGACCGCGTAAAAATCTTGAACAGACTTTTGTCTCAAGGGTTCTCATGAAAAAAGTACAGAATGTATCTATTAGAAATACATTTGTTTATGCTCCTAAATAAGTAATCTATGCTTGTATCGGAATCATTTTTAAGTTTACGTGCTGCGTATGTTATTTATTTACGCGGAAAGTTCCGTTAAAATAAGTGTTGAAATACGATTTCTACTGAGTCTTGTATCTTTCAAACCCATATATTTTTTTATGATTCTGTTGCGATACAAGCATAGATTATGACGAGAAAAATTTATAACACTTTTAGTTTTGGATGTTCTACATCAGACGGTGGTGTGATCATCCTTCGACGTTTGTATGGAAAGCTAATCAACTAGTTAATTCTTAAGCAACGTTCACTGCATTTGTCATTTAACGGGTAAACATAATATGGGTGATTTCGTGCTTTGAAAGAGTTCACGTTAAGTTAAGCTATCGGTTCCGTATTGACACAACCGTCTTGCAGATTTCTAAGTTTATGCCAACTCTCTGTTCAAACTGTTTATTATGATTGTTTCTAAATATACTGGCAGCTTTTAGATGATACGTGTATCATTTATTTATTTTGTATGTTTATGTTCGTTTGTTTAGACGAAGTATCTGCTTCCAGGAGCGAATGCTTCATGTATTTCAAGTCCACAGCGTTCGTGGAGTTCCGCTTCATGTTCTCACACAACGCGAGCGTGGAACTGACTCTGTGGGGCTTCGCGGAGGCCGAGCGTGTGGTCCCGCGGAGCCCGTTCCTCGCGGCGACGAGCACGGAGGCCTGGTGGCCGACAGACAACAAAATCCATTGGAGTGTGTTCGGTCCTTATAACACATGGTGGTATAATCTATAAGCATTTTGAATTCCATGTCAAATAATCTAGCTATAGATCGAAAACTGTAGTTTTGTGGTTTTTTTCTGAACTTTCAATAATGAGCGCTTTAAAAATGATATCTGTAAGTAACTAAACTATTTAAGTCAGGTAGGTGCTTAATATCTAAAAGACGTAAGCCGTAATGCATGGTAAGTGTGTAAAGCGAAGTGTATTTTTAGGGTTCCGAAGTCTAAAAGGAACCCTTTTATGCTATGTCAGTCTGTCTATCTGTCTTTATGTTCGCACTTAATCTTGCACTTGCTCGCAGACTATTAGTTTTATCGTGATGAAACGCGGTATTTTGCACGGTAATACGTATTAGTGACTACAAAGTTATAAAATAAAAATTACGTTTTAAGAACTAAAAAGAAACCGACTTCATTGAATGAAATTTGAGCCTATAATACATTTTTAGTGGAATGTAGATGTATTTTGTACATATATAATATGGGTAGGCCAAATAAACCGCTCCAATGAGACAGCGAGGTATCGACGTACACGAAAACATCATTGATGTACCTTTAAAGGCTTTACTAGATTTCGAGTAACAGACTGATTTGTAAACCTTAAAAAAAACAAAAAGGCCCCATACAATTTTGTTTTGCACAAAAAAAACACACGATCGTAAATTATGGTAAAATCCGGGAGGTCTATGCTGAATCAAAACAATGGATGTCATTTTACAATCTTTAATTATAAAGTGATAGTCTATGTAATAAAAAGTGTAATTTTCGATTTAAACAATGTAAAGTATCTTGGAAACGCTGCCTTCTGGCAATGCTCTGGACCAGTTGGGCTATCTATAGATCGTTTTAAACGGTCCTTAGATAGCTCAAATGTTTCACGTGTCTTTTATATTATTGTATATTATTTTGTAATTTCTGTAAATATTTCTGTAAATAAATACTGTTATTTATGTAAAACTAAATAATAAGATTGTAAAGGCAATTGAAATTGAACCATACTGACTTCGGAAGCCTTCACTGTTCGTCGGCAATTTATTAGGTTTGTGTTTAACGAATTTATACAAAGTACATTGCAAGCATAAAAACTTTTACTTGTCCCTATTTCCCTTTATCTTCTCACACGTTATCCGAAGGAGATCGCAGCGATAAGGCATTGTGCATTGTGCTCTACATGCGTGGGAGCTTACGGTACTTTGACTCACCTAAAGTAAGCTCTTATTTCAATAGTAGATATCTGTCAGTATTATCATTATCACCAGGAATTCATTTAGAGAAGCCTTTCAGGTTAATCGATGAGTTGTATACATATTACTAGCGACCCGCCCCGGTTTCGCACGGGTGCAATACTGATACTAAATATACTACAGAATGTAAAATGAATATAATACGAATATAAAATAATATGAACATAAAACGTTATCTAAGAGATTAACATAACCTAAGAGATAAACATATACCATCGTGGTTTTTTTTGAAGATCTATTCAAGGTGTACAATACTGTAGTACATTATTTTGATCTACCTCGTGGAGTTCAGCCAGTGTTTGCAATGTAAGCGCAAAAAAATGGTCACATCACATTAGAAACCTCTAAAATTATCAGTATTTTTCTACTATATTATGCATGTATTATACATATAAACCTTCCTCTTGAATCACTCTATCTAATAAAAACCGCATCAAAATCCGTTGCGTTGTTTTAAAGATCTAAGCATACATAGGGACAGACAGACAGCGGGAAGCGACTTTGTTTTATACTATGAAGTGATGTAAAGTAGATATGGATTAAGGGAAGCCGTGGACAGGAACTAGTCGTTCGAGAAGGCTTATAAAAAGCTATCCGTGCAACGGACTGATTTTAATTGAATTATTAGCTCACGGTATTCAATGGAGGAGGGGAAGCGGTTTCCTCCACATTAAAGCACGTGACTTGGCAACATGGAGTGGCTATTACGACACTAAATTATAGGCTCACTGTCACATGAGGTCCGATGGTGTTCTGTGCATTGCTTTGGATTTCTTTTAAGACGGAACCGGTCATTATGCCTCGCTACATTGTTTTCGGAGCTATTTAAATTCCTATCGAATTCATTTTATATACCTGTTAGATCGGTAAGAACTATGTAGGTAATCCTTACTAATATTATAAACGTGAAAGTTTGTATGTATGGATGTATGTATGTTTGTTAATCTTTCACGCAAAAACTACTGAAAGGATTTTAATGAAACTTTACAATAATATAGCTTATATGTACATCAGAATAACACATAGCCTATAATTTATAAAGATATTGGTGGCAATTCAGTTGGTTCATTTCTAAAATTAGGAATTGTCTAAAATATATTTAGTTAGTCATAGCATTTGTAAAACCTATTCCGTTGGTACCATCTAACTAAATTAGGAACGCTTAATTATAATAGATAACATTAAATTAGGATAAGTTGGTAGCAGCAGAATACCAAAGGTTAATTTGACAGTCAAAACCGAATTTTAGCTAAAATTAGTTAGGTTGGTGCCAACAGAATTGAGGCCATTGTGTGAATTGTCTAAAATATAACGATAAATGTCAAGTAAGTAGGAAAAAAACCTGCCATCTGCGAGCTATTCTGGCGTTACACGTATAATGTATTACACATATATAATGGAAATGTTTATCATAAATAGTTCTACAAAAAAGCCCGCGACAGCATATATCTATCTTTTATGTGTAAGCCATTATCGCCAAAATAGTGAACCATAAATACAATAAAAATTTACTATTTATTTCTAGTACATTTGTTAGAAACCGATTGATCCTCATATCAAAATAAATACCTTTATCGCTTCCGGTACTGACTATTATTTATGGTCTACAAGTATCTCCCAAAGTAACTCTGTCTGTTACGCCTTCACGACTAAGCCGCACAACCAATTTTGATAAATTTTGGTATATAGATTAGGACCTTGGAGAAGAAAATAAGCTACTCGAAGTACTAATCCTGCGCAGACGAAGTCACGGGCACCAACTAGTCAATAAATATTGGTGGATTCCTGTAAAGTTATTAATAAAAAATTGTTGTGTTAAGAATACCCACGTTGCTTTACGTTCGGTCTTTAAAGTTTGTACCTTCTTATATTTTATGCGTTCAGACGTGCGTTGATGACGTAGCTTCTACCCGCGGTTTTACTTGTGGTAGGTACCTGGATAAAAGTCTATTACATTCCACAGACCTAACTGGTTGCAGCTTTCTTTGTACGACCCTATTCCACAATTTGATTGCGATTGATGGTGTTTTAAAAAGAAATAAAGACTTCGCTTACAAAATGACATTGTATTCGCAGTGTATTACGATTGTTGTAGAAATTTAAAGCATATATAAAAGGTAGTCTTTTGAAGAAAGCTTATTATAATATAAATGACTATATTATTGATAAGAATGCATGGCCTCATGTCGCTCTGCCGTCAGACAGTTAACCGACACACTTGTAATGTATAAACTCTCTTGTATTAGTATTTCGTAGTTAAGGTAGTTAAAAGTTGGATCATATAAAAAAGCGCTAGGACCAAGACGAGTTTCTTGCCGGTTCTTCTCGGGCTTGAATAGGATGAATTGGCACCTAAATTCACCTAGTATGTAAGACGTTTCAAAGTGATCCTTGTGATTGTTGATTGAATAAAGTATCTTTTGACTTTGACTTTGACTTTGTCAATGTCTGCTACTATAAAACAACCTTGCAGTTAGTGTAGGTTCTTCGTTAGTTTATGAAGAACCATAGATCTTATAAATACGAGTAGGTACCTATGTTAGTTTTTCTAGAGTTATTTGATTTTTTATTTGGTAATCTCGGGGGAACTTTAATATAATTGTAAATTCCTAGCACGTGTCAATTATAAGTGTATTGTACTACCATGTAGTTAAACATTGTTTCTTAAAACAGACCAATGTATTTGTGGTGTGCTATAAAGTATTTTATTTTCTATTCTATTCTACGTTGCTTTGCGATTTCTTCTTCTTCGTTAATGACTTGTGTCATAATGATGACAATTGCAAGACGGTCGTTCCGCGATGACATTTAGAATGACTTTGAGACTTTATAACGATATTGTAAACAAACAAAAGTCGCTGAACCGATATTGATGAATTTTGAGAAATAGGTGGTAGGTACCACGCGTGCGAAGCCGCAGGCATCAGCAAGTAAAAAATAAAAAAGAAGACTTAATCAAAACAGTCAGATTTTCAACGGTCCCCCTAACTTCATACAGGATAGTAACTATACATTTAATTGTGTGGATTTGTGCGATCTACACTTTCTAAGCAGACAAACTTGTCCTGTCACTTTTCTCGTAGTTCGCACATTAATATTTAATTAAGCTGCTCTAGAATGTAACTCCTATTATTATAGTGGAATGGAGCTCGCAAACCAAGCAGCTTAGTAGCCCTCTACCAAAAGCCTCCTTTAGTCAGATGACAAGTTTTTGCGAGCTACAATATCCTGGTTTGACAATAATTTGACCAATAACATGGGTCGTACATGGGACTTAATAAAAACTATTATCAAATCTAAATGATTATGTTTAGTATCTACCAAACGACAGAACGGAACACAAGACAAGCTAACCCAATCATGATATTATCCGAGGGCTGACCATACAGATATATGCGCAAGCACCGGTCCAGCATCGCGAAATATTCCTGGAACTTCCATCCTTAGTAAGACGTTATCTGCGTGGGCCAAGGTATGAGTTGTAAAGGTTCTATAGCCTGACCGAACACTATAGAATTAAAATGGCGTGGGCACTGGGGACACACAAAACTAAACATTCAAAAGTCTTAATGCAAATAAAATATAATTCGTTTGAATGGGAGCGAGCGTTCAGAATGCAGAAAAGGGCAGTATTTGCCATAGTTAGAGCAGCTTGGGATACTCCAGCTCGTCCAATCATTCGCTCTGTAATGATAATGACACTGCCGTCCCTTGTAATTTTTCTGAACGAGTACTCGAGACTCTGTGATAGTCACAGATACCCAAATGCGGAACGCTCTGAAGCTGAGAGTCGTACCGAGGCGCCTCACTAAAACGTTGAAGTTGGTTCACGTGTTGGGGCCGTCAGTATACAACCGCTTACTAGAGGCTATTACGAGTTAACAGATAACTGATAACTGAATATTTCAAGCAGGAACTTAAAGAGTTATTCGTTTAGTAATTTTATTATAATATAGGTGTTTTTTTTAATATTAATTTACTAATTTATATGTTCATTTATTTGTATTATTTATTATTAGGAGGCTTTTTATTATTACTTTTATCCATAATGATTGCTACTATGTATATTATTATATTATGTATTATTTATAATAAAGGTTGAACTAACATGTAACAATTTTGTTATTAATAAATAAACAAAAAAAAACAAACTTAAAATCATAGAATCGCTATAATCTTAATACATGGTGCACACCCATACTTGTCCCTAGCACTGCGAACCAGAGATCCCTCCCTCAGGCTAAATTTACCAAATAATCGCATTACTCACAATCCATTGCGTTTCTACAAACCATACTGCAATAAGTAACAGCAATTATCCAGCAATGGTGTGTGAATATTTTTCTGCGGAGTTAGTTACTGTGGAATCACAGAAGGAAAGTTAAACAATGGGAGGCAGAAACATGTTCTTGGCCTCAAGGTGGGACAGCAGGTACTTAAATACAGAACTTATATAATGTTTGACGTTTGGATACCGTGGATTCAGTTGGGAGGTACCTACCTAAAGTATTTGTGTAACTTCATTCCTTAGGTACTTGTATTTATAAGTAGTTTCTCCAATAACGCATCTTTACAACGCATTTTTATCTTTACGCTAAAAGTCCACAAAGCGAGGGCGGAAGGCAGTGCAGCTGCTTACCTTACGTAGGTTGGCTCATAATAGGTTTTTTTAGTCATTTATTTCTTTGCCTGTACACTATGCACTAGTTATGGACTTCCTATGTAAGTATGCAATTATTATTAGGTATGTTAAAAAACTTGCATTTAGAACCCAAGTAGCGAACTGACGAATTACAAAAGGTCGCTCACCTCAAACGTGCATGCACATATCTGGAAAGGCACGGCCGCCGCCGCACAGTCCATTCAGCTCTTTGGAGTAGGTACTCACCTACCTACATGTGCACTTTGCAAAAATTCAGCCACTCAGGGCGTCTACCTACTAGGCGAACAGATTTCGAGGTATCGAAACGATGAGGTCGAAGTTGAAATGTTAAGTACGTCGAATTAAATATAATTGACAGTTGTTTCATTACCAAATTCAAATTATTGTATCGTCTGTTATGGATGATAACGACATACATTTTTCGAAACGATGTAGCTAAGAGTAGAGTTTTGCACCCGATATATCGTTTTATCGATTGCAAGAGTCGGCCCCAAACGCAGTAAGCAAAGCGGATTAAGAGTTTTATGAGTTCCTTAATCGAGATGAACATACCCGTATAATTAAGCACCCGATTCTTTCGATTTTGTTGACGACCGAGATGATTATCTACATAAAATGAGCAGATTTTAAGCGAGTAGGTACCTCGATCTATCGAAATGTTGACATTTCTCATGGAATCTCGATTGAAAAACTGTCAACAGCGAGACAGACCACCTAATGAATGGGCCGTGGTTGAATGTCGACTTTGATGTCGAAATTGCGCATTCTATCTAGGTAGTCACTGTTTCTTGCTTGGTCATCTAGGAAATCGGTTATTAGAGAGCAGTTTGCGAGCACACAAAAAATCCCTCTCACCACGAGAGGGATTTTTTGTGTGCTGCCAGCTGATTGCAAAATATGCACAAACATACGTAGGTAGGTACTTACTTTTGCTATAAAATGTAAAGACGAGAGAACATTACCGTACTAAGACATTTACGACACCCGCAAGACCCGTATGTTGTGGTATGGCGGTACTATATAAAGGAACCGCTATTTGAACACCTTACTACTGCCTAGGCTGTAAACTTAGTAAAGTTCAGACTTTTAGAGACGTGTGTATGTACCTACTCCTGTACCTGAAATCTTATTTTACAAATATTTTAAATTAAAAAGAAAGAAAGAACATTATTTATATTCAATAAAATCACATGGACCATTTTGAATCATCTTGTTATTCGAGTAGTGTACCTATACTAAGTGAATCTAGGTGCCGGTTCTTCCTATTCCAGTTCTCCGGTTCTCTCTCCAGTTCTTCCAGTCTCCAGTTCAAGAAGTTCAGTTCACTGGTTCTCCGGTCTTCAGTTCAAGAAGAATCTGGCAAGAAACTCTTAACGCATTTTGTATGATCCTTGCTAGTTTTGTTACGAATGCAGAGTAGGAGCGGATTCGTCCGCTCTACTACCTACTTTATGAAATTTAATAAGAAAATTGAATCTAGAGGAACGACTTAAGCTAGTTTTTCTGTAGGTAGGTACCACGTGTGCAAATCTGCGGGCAGAAACTAGTGTTTAAGTTCATAGTCAGTCTCTTTCAAAGGCACTTTCAAAAACGCTGTTCTCACTGTCCGCCGATATTTATTGCGTTTACTTTACGCATTAATTACTATTTAATCTGTGGCTCAGTCGGTAATTAGTCTAGAGATATTAGTTGTCTGAAGCCGAGCCATATTTCACTGTTGACTGACGGGGCTTGATGAGGTTATAACTGAGAGTCAACGGCTTCAAACTGATATAAATTTTGCCCACAGGCTGCCTCTACCGGTAGCGTTTATATTCTCTTTGTCTTTGCCTATCGCGGAAATACTTTGTTTTATACGTTTTTGTCATATATAATTACACTTTAAAAACTAAAAAGACAACCGACTTCATGTATAGACACAAGGTAGCTACTGTAAAACGTTTGTGTAGTTCCCTTGACTGCCCTTCGTCTTCATCATCATACCCCTCCCCTAATGACAGTCACAACCCATCTAGGTGTAAAGTTTTCATCAATACAAATTAAATCAAGCCCAAACACCAGGTATTGCTGTAAATCGTTAAGGAGTTCCTTCGACTGTTTTTCGGCTCCATCATCAGATCGACTCCAGACCTTCATTAAATAGTAGTGCTTTAAAATATCTACTTAATTTAAAAAAATAACAAACGCACTAGTCTCCACTACGATTTTCGAAGATCGCCTCGGTTTCTCTGGGATGACATCATCAGATCTTGGTTTCCTTATCATGGAACCACCCTTGGGATATCTCCTTTCCAACAAAAAAATAATCATCAAAATCGGTTCATAAACGACGAAGTTATCCGCGAACACACATAAAATATATATATATATATATATATAATATATACGGTCGAATTGCAAAACCTACTTTTTTGAAGTCGGTTAAAAATGTAATCTGTAGTCTTCGTCTCACTAGTTATTAGGTATACCTACTTGGTCACCGGCACGCGATGTCATAAGTATGATTTTATTTATTACATTAATGGAAAATATTGCACCCCAATTAATTGTTGGTGGCATTTAGAGTTATACCTAATTGTATGGTGAAACATACTTCAAGTCCACAGCTTACAAATTTAGGTATTTTTAACCGACTTCAAAAAAGGAGGAGGTTCCAAATTCGACTGTATTTTTTTTATGTTTGTTACCACAGAACTTTAGACTGGGTGAACCGATTTTGATGATTCTTTTTTTTTTTGAAAACTGGTGCTTCCTGTGTGGTCCCTTTTGGACCAGTTCTGACAATGGCATCCATGAGAAAACAATATAAGTCTTAAATTTGCATTAGGTATGTGCGCGACAAATGGACGAATAGCTCAATATCACGCGAACCGATTTCGATGATAATTTTTAACCGATTTCAAAAAAGGAGGAGGTTCTTAATTCAACTGTATTTTTTTATATTCAATAAAGTCTGTTGTCTTTTTAGTTTTTAAAACATAATTATTAGTTTTTGGGCAGCGGCGCTGGCTTCCGGGTGAACAGCAACTGCTGATTTTTTTATACAGCGTTTTAAAGTTTTATTGAAAATAAAACTGCTGTTTGCGGTGTTAGTGTTTCTTCGATCCTGCGCGGAGCAAGTCAATTGTTCCTGAAGATGCCTCGTGGGAGTCGAGGGAGGCGAAACACGTACTCAATTTAATTTGTCTTTATGTCATTAGAAAAGATTGGCAGGGTAGTACCTACTAAATATTTGTCTACCTGTTCATTAAGGACCTTTATTCTTTTTTTTTATAACATTCAGCATATGTTGTTCGCTGATAATCTTAATCTTAATCTCTTAATCTTATAGCTTAGAGATACTTACATACCTAAAAAATTTTTTTTAATCTGTTTTGATTTTTTTCGAGTTTATCTATTACAAACAAATTTACAAACTAAATTAGATAATAGGAACCTACCTATGTACTTAAAAATATTACCTACGACTGGGTACCTAGGTAATCTTGGTATCTACTTACCAATAGATGAAAGTTAGTTTCTTTTACAAAACTGCATGCCATTTATGGAGCGTTTTGACGAGGCGTGGTTACTTGACCATTTTCGGCGAGTTTACCCGTTTTAGATAACGAGACGCGGAACCATGGTGTTAGTAAGGAATGACCAGAAAACAAAACTCCATTTCAAGTTTTTCAGGTTTATTGGCGGCGAGCTCACTACGATTAGACAATTAGACAATTACAAATAAGTAGACATACGTGCTTCTGTCGGCGCATACAACCGCTTGTTATATTGCCAATACTTTACTTTTTACCGAAGATGCATAACAGAGTGTACTTGTAATAAAAATAACTAAAAGTAGGTATTATTGTGTACGTTGGCTAAAAGTCTATAAATAATAGATGTCTCTGGAACGTGCATATTTTTTACGTATATAGGTAAACCTTTTTAGGGTTCTGAAGTAATATTTATGAACGTAATAGTAATATATTCACGTGCCTGCAGGTACTCGGACGAGATATGCAGTTCTACTATTAATAATTCCACTTAATATATTATTATTTATAATGTCTTATGTTAATAAAATTAATACTGAAACCCTAGATGACATTGACAATATCTTGGCTACAGAAATCAAAATTTTTAGGGTTCCGTACCTCGAAAGGAAAAAACGGAACCCTTATAGGATCACTTTGTTGTCCGTCTGCCCGTCCGTCTGTCTGTCTGTCAAGACCCTTTTTCTCAGGAACGCGTGGGGGTATAAAGCTGAAATTTATATCAAATACTCAGGCCTACTGTCTCTTAAAGCTGTGAAAAAATCAAACTTCTAAGCCAACGCAATCAAAAGATACAGCCGTTTATGCCGAAAATTTTCGACACTCGCAAGGGAATCAAAACCTACAGGGTACTTCCCGTGAACTCAGAATCTTTAAATTTGATACGAAGCAACGTCTTATAGCAAAGATAAAGGAAAAATTGCGAAAACCGTAAATGTTTAGATGGATTTCATTTTGCAATAAAAATACCATAACTATGACTCGATTGTCGTGATGGATGAACTTTTACTTACTACATACCTACAGGTTTGAACGGAACCCTCGGTGCGCGAGTCCGACTCGCATTTGGCCGGTTTTTTTTTAAATGACAATTCACAATGACATTTTGCACGGTACCTAGGTAATACATGTTAGTGGCTCTTAGAAAGTATTTTAACAATTTTGAAAAAATCGTTTTTAGGGGTACCTACTCGTACATGTAAAAAGTTCTATACTAAAATCTTGTAGTTTCTTAATTAGAAGGTGACCTGACCACTGCTCATAATTATCTCTACTGACATCGGAAGCCTTCACTGTGCGTGATCACATGCGCCTGGCTTATTTTTTGACTTACCTACGTTTCCACAAGCGATTAAAATAGCTTCACACCCTCGGCAATAGTAAGCACAATGAAAAATTATGACCCCTTTGATCCCCTAAAACAATAATGATCGTTATCCACCTGACAGTAGATTATCTACGCAATATTTTTGTCACAAACCCGGATTGCTTCCCGTCACGCTATGCTATGGCGCCCAACAAGGCTGTTCCAATTCATGAAGTCTCCGTGATTTGGAGAAAGGTTCAAGACATTTCCGGTATCTGGTAACCTTTTCGTTTTATAGGTTTGCGAAAAACAGGTCACACGCAATATCGTGAGCATAGGTAACCGTTCAAAATGTACAAAACAAATTTCGCGAATGGATCGACACGCACGCAACGGATTCCTTAATTACTTAGGTACCCACTATAGTTAAAGTTTCCAGTTAGTTACATGAGGCAAATGCCCAAATAATATTGAGATGTGTAGGTATGTGCTCCCTGTGCTGAACCTAAAACTAAAACAATACGACGCGGCCCCCTTTACAATCAGAACTAATGAATAAACTCGCAGCCTGCAGGGGCCGACAACTACCAGCCTCGTTTACGCAAAGCAACAACCGTCATGTCTCGGTCGTAATATTATTAGTCGTTTTTAACCGGCTTCTAAAAAGACGGCGGTTCTCATTTCGAATTATTTTTTGTATGTATGCTATGATATCTCCGTCAGTCATTAACCGATTTTCATAATTATTTTTTATCCTGTAGGGTTTATTTCCTAAATGGTCCCATATATGTTTGGTGAGGATCCGATGGTAGAAAACATAATAAGAATCCGAAACTCTTCAACGCATGAATCAATCGCAAAACAGTAATTATATTGGTATATATTATGTATATAGTAAGGGAATACCTATTTGTATAGTATTACACCGTTCAGTGGTCAACTAGCTTAAAAATGGACTCTGAAGATACCCTAGCCGGATGGTTAAGAAGCCGGTGTTCAGTTTTTTACAAAAATATATTAGTTATTTAACTACCAAACATGTGACCCCTTGATCTGAGCACCTACCTAGATGCCATTAGAAAGATACCTGAGTAGGTATCAGAGTAGAAATTTCAGACATTAATCGTAGTTTCTAAAAAAAATATAGAAGGAGATCCCTTCTTTATAGAGAGGTAAGCGATTCCCCTTGGGTAAGTACTGGGCACATTTGAATACAAAAATTCGTTTAAAACGATTTGAACTAATTCGAATGCTGTTCCTACTATAACGGCAGCTGCTTTTTAGAAAGAACATGAAGTAGATCTACCTACATTGGCTGGTTACAAATGGGAGTAAAATTTTTGTTTTAAACATTTGATGAAGGGGCGGAGGCCTATCACATCGGTACTAATCACCCTTTGAAGGTTAATTGGTGTTTTAATTGAGGGTTCGAGGATTTGACATTTAATTTTAATAATTGGACAAACGATTCATTTTATTAATTGTACATTCGTATTTGTTAATTACTTAACCCCAAGTAAGTATATATAATTCCATATAGGTACCAAAGAGTTTACAGAAATAAAATAAATGACAATTTTGATAAAGTGACATGGTTGTTTTAAATACCTATAACGTCACAAATGCGAATTCGATCATCATTTAATTTTGTCAATTATAAACGGCCGGCATCGCGAAATGACCATCTAAAATTTTCTTAGATTCCTCGTAGAACAAAATAAATCACGCAAAACAGTATAGGTACCTGCTTACGTACTCTCAATTGTGCTGTCTACACTAGTTATTAAAAGTCAACTTATTCATTAAACTAATTCATTTAGATGAGCAATGTTACACTTCACAAAATTTCAAACGTAGAATCCCTTTTGAGTAATTATTTTTGTATCATAAAAGTCACCTTAGGCACTCTTCTCTAGCAACCCGAACAGTCCCATAGGCCATAGGCCTTCGCGTCCATTATTTTATGGTACTTAGGTAAGACCTACAAATACCTACAAAGATTATGTAGGTACATCTAACTTTCTGTTATTACCGCGACAGTAGGTACCTACCTACCTACAGTCGGAAACCGCGGCAATTACAGCAATCGATCGCATCGCGCTGGAACATCGATTGATGCGGCTGGCATTGTAGAGAAAGCAACAAATTATTAAATAGGTACCTACACATCTCCATAATACAAGTTGGCTAGTTTACCTATACTATCAGGTACTTACATACTTACATATGGAAGCTAATCAAAGGAAACATGTGCCGACCCCAAGTAACCTGGGATAATGAGAGGTTGTTATTCATCTATTTATCAAGTATGTGACCCTTCATTTGAGTAGATGCCACTATAGGAAGAGAAGAAGAAGCTGAAACTCCTTTATTTGAGTATTTATCAGAGTTTGCGATTTCTGACATTATTCCCAGCTTTCAAAAATATGGAAGGAGCTCCTTTTGCGCCTATTATGGCCTATTTGGATTTGGACCTATTTGGAATTCCCTCCATTATGTACAATACAACTAGCTTCTGCCCGCGGCTTCGCACGCATAGTACATACATAAAAAGTAGCCTATGTCCGTTCCTGAGATACAATCTATACCCATACAAAATTTTACTGATACAAAAAAAAAAACTTCTGTTGATCCGAGCGCTACCAAACTCAGGATCATCCGCTAGGCCAATCTGAAGATTTCGAAATCGAATTCGGTCCAGTCCATACATACATACATACATACATACATACACACATCGCTTTTTATAGATATATACCTATACTATTTTTTAATACGCGATAAGTTTGTTTGACAAAAGTTAGGGACCTACCTAGACCATACCTACGGTTCTGTATGCCGATAATACAGAACCGTAGGTATCTGTATAAAATAAGGCGTAGCGGTTACCTGTGTGGCTAACTACCACACAGGTTTTAACCACTACGCCATATTTTTAAAGCTTTAGTTTATGAATTTGAACCTTCATCCTCATTATTTTGTTTATAACTTTTCTCAGCCTCATTAGTTTTCAAACTCACAAAGATCATTCATTTTGAGTGATCGCAAATAGATACAATATGTTTCCAGCAATAAAGTTCGACAAAGCATCAGAATTCGATCTCATAAAGTACAGAAGATAGATGTAGTAGGTATTTGCTGGCGGAAACACCATAAAAGTCCACGAGATCCGCGCGTATAAATTATCGTCTACAAGTTTATTGGTCCTCCCATTAAAATAGATGTGGCTTAACCTGTTTTTGACCGTAAAAGATTATCTTTTATGCCCATTTTATAGTTACTGTTGTTGGTTTAGTTGATTTTATCCATCATTTGTTTCAATTTATCTATTAGTGTGATGGTCGGAGTTCTAGCTAAGGTTTCCAATTTTGCGGCTGATGAGAGAGTCGTCGACGAATTATACCTACCTAATCGCCTTTTTACTATACGAGATATATGTTACGTATAGTAGGGTAAAACACCCAGTAGTCAGCCTTTTAGTGGGTAATGAAATTGGTTTCAATTGTATTTTAAATATTAAATAATATTAATATAAACAATAGCGTTTCTCCGAAAGGTTATTTATTAGACTCACTAAAAAAATCAACAAAACATTTAAATTGTAATAGAATGATAAAAAAAAACAACATTAATTAAAATATGGCACTTTTCACCAGTGCTCAGCCTCATTTCTCCACAAGTCAGCCATGTCTTACCCTGTAGTCAGCCTCTTACTTATTTTTGCATATTTGGCTTCATTATCATCATATCAGCCTTTATGAAGTCCACTGCTGGACATAGGCCTCCCCAATAGATTTCCAGGAAGAACGATTTTGAGCCCTCTCCATCCACCGACTTCCTGCGATCTTTACAATGTCGTCAGTCCATCGGGTGGGGGGGGTCGTCCTACGCTTCGTTTTCCTGTCCTTGGTTGCCATTCGAGAACTTTTACTCCCCAACGGTTATCAGTTCTGCGAGCTATATGGCCTGCCCATTCCCACTTCAACTTGCAAACTTTGAGCGCCACGTTGGCGACTTTGGTTCTTCTACGGATTTCCTCGTTGCTGATTTTATCACGTAGTGAAACACCCAACATAGCTCTCTTCATTGCACGTTACGCGACTCTGAGCTTGTGTATGAGGCTCAGTTCCATATGTCATCACTAGCAACACGCACTGATTGTAGACTTTCGTCTTGAGGCTCAGCGGTATCTGTGACGAGAAGATGTGCCTTAATTTCCCGAACGCTGCCCATCCGAGTTGGCTGACCTCTTTGTCGAAGTTGGACTTGCCTAGTTGAATCGTCTGACCAAATAGACATAAGTCTACAACTTTCATTATATCGCTCCCAACATGTACCGGTACGGGTGCAACATGAGCATTTGATATGATTTTTGTCTTGCTCATGTTCATTTTAAGACCCACCTGTTGGGAGACGATGTTGAGGTCGCTGAGCATTGTGCCTAGGTCTTCCAGCGATTCTGCCATGAGGACTTTCGGCAAGTCGGCAAATCGAAAGTGAGTGAGGCGTTCGCCATTGATGTTGATACCATGTCTATGCCAGTACAAGAGCTTGAAAACATCCTCCAATGCAGAGGTGAACATTGCATAAGCGCAAAAAATTCGTTTATTTACGACACTACATTAGAAACCTCTAAAATTATCAGTGTATCTCTATTATATTATGCATATTTTATACATATGAACCTTCCTCTTGAATTACTCTGTCTATTAAAAAAAACCGCATCAAAATCCGTTGCATAGTTTTAAAGATCTAAGCATAAATCGGGACAGATAGACAGCGAGAGGCGACTTTGTTTTATACTATGTAATGATGATACGCTTTCATCAAAAGACTACCCTTTATGTTTGCTTAAAATTTTTTAATTGAACTCTGATTATAAGGGCTTTAAGGTGCTATTTTGTGAAACAGCTACAGACGGCTGATTACTGGATTTGTAGATCCATTGGTCGGCCCCTGACATGCAATTATGTTAGAATGCGGTTGACTACTGGTAAAATACCCTTTTCGCCTTAGAAGAGTTATGATCAAACTAATGAGCAAAATTGGGATTAATCGCTCCGTTAATTTGAGCTAAATATAAGAAAATTACGAAAAAACCAGTAGTCAGCCACATAAGGCTGAGCACTGGATCTACATTAAAAAATCGATATCCAGTAGTCGGCCTCCTAAATTACAGCTTTTAAAGCAAATAAATGCATGTTATAGTTAATTTTATCACATAATAATCATTAAATAGTAACACAGCATCCCAATCCACCACAAATTACAACAAATAGACACAAAAACTTACAGAAAACTTATACGTGTCTCCTTAAGAAAAAAATACTGACAGCGACACGTCCAGTCATGTCTGTGTCGGAGGTGAAAAGGAATGCGTGTAGCTCTCCAACCTGACATGTTATTGTTTCGTATTTGTGCGTAATAGCCAAAAAGGATACAGGGATTTGATTAAACGTGATTTTAAAGGTGAAAACCAATTTCAACACTATGAGGGATATAAAGTCCGTAAAGGCTGAGTACTGGTGCGGGGCTGACTACTGGGTGTTTTACCCTATACGTACCTATCTACATAAATAAGTAAATATTGGCGGTCAATGCACACCACACCAACCAGCTCCAAACTAAGCCTAGCTTGTATTATTGTGACCAGATAGAAATATTATATTTCTAAATTACATAGGTAGGTACCTACCTAAGATACTTTACAATCTAGACACAGAACAAACACCTGTGTAAATCACACAAATGTTTGTCCTGTGACGCAATCGAACTCGCCATCTACAGCGATGAAGTCTTGAGCTGCTACAGCTAGGTAGGCACTTCTACTACTTACTAATATCTGAGCTGCCAGGCCCGACATAATATAATGTAATATCCATGATCTACCTACCTAGGTACTTATAATTATGATTAACAAAGAGAATAAACCGTTACGCGTAGATCTTACCAATCCTAATGAGCGGAGGTATTTATTTATTTAAGTACCTATATAGTTTCACCATCAATTTAGGTAGGTATACACAAAAATATAGGTCCTACTTACAACTTAAGGAAAGGCAAACACTAATTCAACATTTACTTACTTACAAAAAAAAACAATGTACTTACCTAGATGTTGCATCTAACTTATAAAATAATAGTAAAAAACCCTATGTAAGTGGACAGTAGATTATTGAAGGCAAAAAATAGATTATTGAAGTAGATTATTGAAAGCAATAAAAACAGGAAAAATACCTATAATACCTAGGTAGGTAGGTACCTATAAAAAGTTTGCGTAAAAGTATCGATCGTGGTGTCAGTTACGTTACGTGGCTGCGAGATGAGGAGATGCAGTTATATCTGTACCTACCTATGTATACACTACACAACACTAAACAAATAAAACTAGCCACAAATTGTACACAATGTTCATCGATTGTGGCCCACAATTGATGAACATTGTGTAGGTACATCAGGTAAGTAACCCCAGTCCTTTACTAACTTCCAAGCAATCTACACCGCACGCAATGTCTACAAAAACCAAACAAAAACCTCAACCGATAGGAGCAACTACCTACGAAGGTAATACCTACATACTCTGCAAGCACGAAACACCTTGAAACCGCAGCACGTACGTTGTTATAGATATCGAAAGTTTAAACCAACATGCTTCTACACACCGAGCCTAAATTGCTCAATAATAACCCGAACTGGAAGATAATACCTACCTACCGATAGGTAGGTACAATAACATCTCTTATTGCTCTTCTTGTCTTTATTATGTCAACTTTGCCAGTTTCAAATAGATAGTTTGATTCTATGAATGCTCGTGACGGTGTTATATTCTAATTCAATACAAACACAAGGATCACTTTGAAACGTCTTACATACTAGGTCCCTGTGGTTGTCAGTAGGTACCTACTCACATTATATTATAAAACAAAGTCCCCCGCCGCCGATGCGTGTCTGTCTGTCACAAGTCACAACGCGATAAATAAGTAACGCACAGATTATGAAACTGTTTTCACGAATGAACGGACTGATTCATGAAGAAGGTTTAGGTGTATTCATCTGTGCGAAGCCGGAGAGGGTTCTGGATCGGTATTGATTTTTAACTTTGGCTAGTCCTAGCGCTTTTTTGTATAATCTATACCTATAGAAGAGCTTAACCTGACTGACTGGATGATTGATTCATCATCGCCGAGCTAAAACCGCTGATGCTAGATAGCTGAAATTTGGAAGGTAGCTTTCTTTTACAGCAAAACCACCCACTAAGTCGGGATTTTTTGAAATTCAACACCTAGGAGGGTGAAAATGGGTTAAAACGAATGTATGAAACTTTTTAACGCGTAGTGCGATTGGCTTGAAACTTGATATGAATAAATAAAATGCAAACTAAATGGATATGTGTTTCAGGATTTTTCTAAATAACCCTAACAAAGGGGTAAAATTAGGTGTCAAATTTGTATGGGAACTTTTTAACGGGGTGGTGTGATTTCTTAAAAATTTGGTTTGGATACTTAAAATGCAAAATAAATGGACACGTATTTCAGGATTTTTCAAAATAACTCTCCTAAAGGAGTAAAATGGGATGTGAATGTTTGTATGGAAACAATTTAATGGGTGGTGGGTGTGATTGGTTTAAAACTTATCAATAAAATTTGGTAAAAAGATAAATTGCATCCTGGGGAAGGAATTAATTCCTTTCATAAAAAATGCGGGCGAAGTCGCGAGCAAAAGCTAGTCTTTCATAAAACAATTTTATCGACATGTACCTTCAAGTGCTTCCTTTTGCCATTCATGCACCTACTTCCTCGTCCCTATCACGTTCACACTGCTTTTGCCAGATTGGCTTGGTGTGTTATAATTATAAGCAGCATCACAAGAGCAAGTGTGTAGGTAGGTAGGTACCTAACCGTATCAAGTTATAACGAGCCCTTCGAAAAGTATTGGTTTACAAAACCACTGAGAAGTCTTACAACACCTTTACTGATTTAAGAATTTATTAAGTCACTGCGTTCATTATCTTTAAAATACTTAGCCTTATCTAATTAATTAATTTATTTATTCAATTATTTATTTAAATTAATTTATTCTATAATTGTTTTTGTTGTATTTCTGTGTATTTCATGTTTTTATTTTTGTGTAATTAATTGTATTCATTTTAATTTTTTCTCACAATACTTATGAGCTTAAAGCTTGAAATAAACAATTTTTATTTTATTTATTTATGTAATGTTTTCAGAAGTTTAATTTAAAGGTAAGTACGTAAGTACAATAAAGAAAAAGTTAGGAGTAGGTAAGTAGGTAGGTATAGATATATTAGATACCTACTAACAAGAAAAATATAAAACAAAACGGAATTAATGCCGGACATTTAACACAGCGTCATCTGGCCTTAAGGTAAGCAGAGCATGTGTTATGGGAATGTAGTGAAACTGATTTATTTATTAATATTAATAATGCAATAAAAGCTAAATCTCAACAGTCCGTGATCATATAATTTATCTGACTTCATGACTTGAGAGTTGAGACCTATCCTAACATTAGACTAGCGAGAAGCTGTGTTTACACTGGAAAGTAGATGGCAGAGTCAACTTGGTCGATGTCATTATGTGTGGGAGTTTTACGAGTTGTCAAAAGTGGCATCGGGTGAAGATATAGGTAAATACTTATCGTTGTTACTTTCACTAAGAAAATAATAAGTAGGTACTGCATATTCGAGGAAGGCAACCGTAACATTATAGCTTTGAATAAATGCAACACTTTACACAGGAATAGAGTGCGTGAGGTAACGCAACTGAAACACAACATATTATTCTTTGTTAGTTATGAAGTATGAAAATTCCTTCTACGTAGCTGGTTACGAAGCTTGGTCACGTACATGCACTAAACAATTAAAACTGAATTATCTTAGTTAGGTACCTAGTTAGTACCTTAAATTAGTGTATCTATTCTGTGCTGTGTGGTCCGCGGACAGGCAGGTTATAATTTGATTGTACCTAACAGTTGTCACCATTAGAAACAAAACTAAATTAGAATATACGTCCTAGCTCTTAAGACCTACAATATGTTGAAACAACGACGACAGCGACTAGGCCGAGCAGCTCGACTAGTGACAACATGCAGCGCTCTCTTGTTTGCCTCCGGCTGATCGTGGCATTCCTCGTGCGTACTTAAAGGTACTTATACCGTGG
Source organism: Lampropteryx suffumata (assembly GCA_948098915.1). NCBI lineage: Eukaryota > Metazoa > Arthropoda > Insecta > Lepidoptera > Geometridae > Lampropteryx > Lampropteryx suffumata. The sequence goes on along the minus strand of OX402564.1, from coordinate 822,698 downwards.
AACAGCTAGAGAATCTTTATTTGAGGAAATTAAACGCGTTCTTACGAGAATGGCGGGACTTGCCTGAGGCAACATTATAGAGATTATTAGCACTTAGGTAGGGATCACTAATCTTAATCAAAAAATCATATGCGTGTTTTTGGTTTTAGGTAGATCTTGCGAAACTTTCAATGTGTGGGCTGCGTTATTTTTAAGCATTTACAAATCAGCTTGCTTGCTTCCTGTAAGAGTGCCTAATTTTGCTTTTATAGAATAGGTAAGTACCTACTTAGAATTGCTCTCACTCACCTGTAATCCGAGAAAACGAAGATACACTTTAATTAAGTAAGTACCTACATATGTGCATGTTTATTAAAGTTTAAAACGTAGGTATGTTCACTTGGTTGAATTTAAAACAATCATACAAGCACCACACAAAACTTTTTTTTTTTTTTTGCAAAAGTAAAAAGTTCCAGTAGGTACTAATTTTATTTTATTTGAATTTTGTTTGTATGAACTTTTCTCGAAAGCCACTAACAACCGGGCAACTGATTCGTGCGTCTTCTACGGACGCGCGCGGCACTGAGCCCTCAAACATTAAACACCCTCAATACTTAAAAAGCTTTGCGTCCTCTTCACTCTCATTGATTTATCGTATCTAAGGGAAAGGTGGCGTGTCTTGAAAGCCTTGATCAGAACGGCAAAAAAACGCAGCTTTTTACGCGAAGCTCGATCCACGATCGAGCAAGACTTGTCATGTAGGTAGAGCTAGCGAATAAAGACTGGACTCAGTTCACTAGGTTCGCCGAATTTCAGCCTTGAAAGATTCAATAAGGATACAATAAACACTGGGCGTGTATGCTTATAGCAGGTACCTAGTAGGCATATGTAAGTACCTCGATTCCTACGGTAGGCACACATAGATATAGTTATGTGGGTACCTAAGTAATGCGTGCATAAATAGCCGTGGGAAGCCTACACGACCGACATTGCCAAATTGCAACAGTAGCTAAATCTACACGCAATGCGCGCCGCCCAATTTAATTTGCATAACAGCAACTAACAGACCTACTTTAATTTTTTTTAGGTATACCTGCGACGGCTTGTCTACTTTTTTGAATGAATGGAACGAGTATGTGCCCTAGTGGAAAATACTCCTTGTAATCAATAAGTTATAAATAAATAAGTACTTACGTACCTACCGATTTATTTGAGTTTGTCCTTCCTGCCTTTGTGCAATCTATAAATAAAACCACTTAAGTATTTAAATTTTCGAAATTATTATGTACAAAACATACTTTATTCTTTATCTATTCTATTAGAGCCTTACCTAAATTTTAAAAAATATAAGTTTGCACAGTGCATGTAAGTTCTTTCAACAAGCAGTCGTCACTCTCTGAGCCGGTTACATGCGTACTTTTCAAAATTGTGCTATCATTGGTCATCAGAGCTTTAGCAAGAAGTTTGACGCTATCCCCGTCTCGGCATATCCCTCCAAGTTTATTCATCAGGATAATAATTTGACCCTTAGTGAGACTTTTCACCGCACGTTTCGTCAAAAGGTTGAAAACTTTCAAAAACTGTATAGCGTCCTTCATTTCTAAAATATCAACATTCCGTAGACTATCGTATAGGATAACTAATATTTCGTTTTCAACGTCCTTATTAATTTTCAGTTCGACAAAATCGCTTGTTTTTCCTACCTTGGCATGACTTTTAGCAGCAAGGCCCTTTGTGAAAGAGCTTAACTTCATACTGCACAACATGTTTTTCAAAACACTCAATACTCCTTTGAGAAGTGATTTCTCGTCTTTTTCTATCCGCCTTGAAACTGAGTGCAGCCAGGATATCAGACCATAGCCTCCCGTCAAAATCTCCAATGCTCTAGGCACCGCTACGAGAGAACTAAGAACATCTAATATCTTTTCTTTCGCTCTTTTGTCACTCGACACTGATGTGTAGTAATCCATGATCATCTTCAAGCACATCGTTTTAAAAATAACGGTTACATCAGTCATAGTTTTAGTCCCATCTTTTATGATATCTAAGACCCAGATTCTTCTTTCATTGGATTCAATATCACTGTCATGGAATAGACTAAGGAAATCTGGAACAACAGTCAAGTCCACAAACTGTTTGGCAATTAGGAAGTTGTTTACTGGTTTGTAAAGCGGGTCAAAGGGCGCAGTGGAGACCATGAGACCTCTGGCCAGATATAAAGCGTCGATGGATGGAATCCGAGGATTCTTTTCGTCTTTGAAGGTAACTGGGTTGCTGTCAGCGTTGTTTTGAGCGGAGGAGATACTGTGGCGGAGTGTACTGATGAAGTCGGTGAGGAACAGCTTGTCATTTTTGTGTCGTCTGCAAAAAAAGAATCAGTAAATATCTCGTGGTGCAGCTTGCTGTTTAATAATTCCTAACAAATCAAATAAGCTGAGGTAATAATAATAATAATTGCGGACCTTTCACACAGCATCATCTGGCCCCAAAGTAAGCAGAGCTTGTGTTATGGGTACCACATGACTGATATACTACTTATATACTTTTTTTTAATACATACATATTATACATAGAAACACTCAGACCCGAAACAAATACTTGCAGATCATACAAACATTTGTCCCGCGGCGGGAATCGAACCCGCAACCTTTTGCGTCTCAGCCGGACCTAAGCCCACTGCGCCACAGAGGTCGTCATATCGTCAGGTCTTCGAATAGCGCATATAGCATGTAGCACACGCCAAGCATATTCATTTAAGCCTTAGGACCATTATTTATAAAGTACTAGCTGTACCCGGCATGCGGCATGTGGCATTGTAGCCACAAATTTTCGCACCGTTTAAACCTTCCCTGGACTACGACAAACATTTCAACACTAAAATCAGCAAAATCAGTCCAGCCGTTCTCGAGTTTTAGCGAGACTAACACATCAATTGATTTTTATTATATAGATGATTGAGTCTTAGAAGAAAAAGTAAGACTTTTAAAATAGAATACGAACTTACGTTTCAGTTTCCAGCAATAGACAGAATCTATGCAGTACGTGGTAAGCAGCAGCTCTCATCGATGGACAATGTGAGCTGAGGGCCATCACCGGGATCGACAGCAGTCCAGTCCTCAACATCTTGAAACAGGAGGCCACAGACCCTGGCGCAAGAAGATGGCTCAGAAGAGGGAATAGAAAGACAGGATCGTATATTCCTGCGTCATCTTCTACATGAGAAACTGAAGAAATATCTATGAGTTTTAGATCATCCATCGCTTGGTGGTACTTCATTTTTAGGGTTAAAGTGTTGACAGCACCTTCTGTGTCCTTGATAACCGAAGATTTAAAAGCACCATCCTTGGCCATATTTTCTATGGTATTAACTACGTAGCTGAAATCAAAATCGTCTATAACTGAAGGCAGTTCATAATGATAGTCCAGTTTCTGCATAACAGGGAAGTTCCGGACGGTTCTTTCAATGATTTCCTTTTCAAATAAGCTCAGTATTTGATTCGGGGTAGGGTGGCCCCAAAGTGAAGAGGATCTATTCTTGCGAACGGAATAGTAGTTGGCTCCGGAATCACCCCAGACGTAAGGCTTGTACTCATTTACGGGTAACCCATTGGTTTCATAGTGGTAGAGAATTGCTAAGATGAGCCTATCGCAAGAACTTCTTGTAGCATGGTATGAACTCAAGTATACCGGTATCTGTTGAGACTTCATCACCGTTTTGTTGTTCAGAATTAAAGTGTAGAGGAATTCTATAAGTCGTGATTTGATGTCTGAGCTGTGATAGCTCAGCATAACGTTCAGAAACTCTGAGTGCGAAGTTATCATGTCAAAAAGTGTGCTAACGTCTTCGTGATTATCTGAATAGAAGAGTTTAACTAAGTTCGTCAACAGACATAGCAATTGCGGGCCTGTACTGTTTGTCTGGTCTACTGTCTTGACTTTCAAAGAGTCTTTTAGTACCGATTTGCAGAAATTCTGCCAAATAGCACTTTCTATAATCTTCTTAAAGTCATTTCTCTGCTCAACACTAATTCCCATGCATTTACTGAATTTCACAACATTGTAGATGTTTGTTACAATTTCAAGCACCGTTTCGGTTTCTGTTCCCTCTTTCAAAGCAACAGATATTATGTGCAGCATTGACAAGAAGTAGTTCGTTAGATGGTCTTTCTTCAACTTCTCAGAAGAGCATAGTTTTAAGAAAATACTCTGAAACAACTGTACATGGCTCAGTTCAACAGATTCGAACTTATGACTCTTGGAGAACAATTTCTCACATTCTTGCAAGTCCATGCATTCGAGAACAAGCTTTCTTATAAATCTTGAGTTGGATATGTATACCTGTCCCGCCTTATGTGGTTTATCCAGCATCTTAGTGATGTTAGACTTGTACTCGTTGTATATAGTAGATAAGAACTCTTTATTTTCCAGTATAAATTGATTGTGATTAATAACAGCATTGCCAAGTGGTAAAGTCAGTTCTCGGTGTGCAAGGATCTCAGGCTTCGCTATCTGTTCTTTGAGGGTGTTACATAGTTTAATATTATGCTTGAGAAGCACAGACGCGAGTTGTGGAGTTGATTTCCTGACAATGTTTGCTTCGAAAAACTTCTTAAAGAGATCGTCAGATATAGTCTTAACTTGATGTGGCTTATGTTCAAAATATTCTGTCAGTGAAACTTCTAGCTGTGTCAGGTTTGCGTTGACTTCTTTGTTTGTCAGCAGTTCTGTGTACAACTTCATGCATTTTCGTAGCGTCTGCGACTGTAGCTCTAAGCTCACGGACTTTGAATACTTATCGATTAAGTATCGGAGTAACTCCAACACTAAACTTGGTTCTTTATCATCCTTCACACAATTCCCTACTTCGGCTCCAAATATAAGATTGAACACGCGTAAGTCATCTTCTACAGCCAATCCTACTATTTCTAACACCTTCATCGTATATTCGCTGTTAACTTCTTTTCCCTTCTTAATTTTTACAAAGCCTTTCACAATTTCGTTGTAGTTTTTCTGCTGATACGATTTTAGCAGTTTGTGTTTGTTGTTTAAATAGTTTATTATGTCTTTATGCTCAGTGATAACATCCAAAAGAAATTGTGTAGCAAGTAAGCTAGATTCGCCTTTATTTTGATCTAAACATTTGTATGTCTTTAGTACGTGAGGATTCTTGAACAGGTTCAAAATGACTGTTCGACACACGTCTATCATATGGCGATTCCTTGCTATTGCTATCACGCACTGGATATAATCGGTTACTTTTTGTTGTTGCTCCTGTTTTAGTAAACCCATGTCTGTCAATCTAACGGTACAGAATATCAGGTACTTCGCCCATGTCAAGAGCTCTGAACTATCTATAATTTTATCTGAATCCAACTTATAAGTCACATTATTTACTATAATATCTTTTTCGTCAAGTTCTACTTCTTTAATGAAAGGAAACACTTCGTTTAGCGTCAGTTTATCGTTATCAATGACAGATTTAGAAATGTTCTTTAGTATTGCGTCATTTCCAACAATAGTATCTGGCAAAGACACGGGTTCTCCAATCCAACTCGCTACGTAATTCCTAGCTTCAAGTTTTGAGTCTCCAATGAGAACTTCGGTCAATTCTGGCGAGTAGTTACTGTGCAGTAGATTGGCTATGTAGAGTGATAGGAAATGCTTCAAACTTTTCTTCTTATCTTTGTTCAGTTGAAGGTACTGCATGCAACCGACTATGAATGGTGACGGCACTTTGTTCTCCAGGAACACGCTGTCTTCTGTGTGTCTATTTTCCATCAGGTCATTTAAAAGTTTTTCCAAGGACGACGCGGCATTTTCATCAGAAATTTCATAGTTAACCAGCTGGTTCCTGACATACTCCGTAAGCTCTTTTATGTTTTCTAGTACATACTCAACAATATCTCCGACTAAAGACGGTGGGTTGATTTTAGAACTTCGCAACGCGTATAAAATCAAGTGGATTTCATCTTCATCTGCTTCGAAAATAGCTGTGTTTCGGAAGAAGCTTCGTAAAGTCTCCTTTGCTTCTAACCAAGTGTGTTCATCGTCACTCGTGTAGACATCTAACATTATCAGAAACAGATCTTTGAACATAGGATTTTTTAATGATATTGCCGAATTATCCAATGTCAGCCATAACGACACGACTTTGAATTTCAAAACCGATACGCGACCATCTGATAGTGTTACAGAATAGTCTAGAATCTTTTTCATATCAATATTCCCTTCGAGAGTCTCAAAGAAAGACGGGTGGATGTCATTGTACAGTAATAGTAGATCGACAAGAGATATAAGAGCCTCGGTGTTGGTAACTTTTGGTAAAGTGTAATCTTCTGATTCAGAATTTTCTTTCTTCACGCTATTGATTACACTATCTACTAATGCCACAACCACGCCCGGCGGGGGAAAATGCTTAGGGAAGAAATTTTCTAACCTATTCCTCAATTCGGATATCTGCGACACCGAATCTTGCTGTTCTAATATCTGCACATAGCGCTTGAGACTTTGCAGCATCTTTACTAAAACTTTAATGCAGTAGAGTGAGATGGTCAAGTCAGTCCCAATGTTTGTTTGTATGTATTTTAACAATGGTACAGGTAGAGTGACGAAGCGGATGAAGTTTGCTACCTGTGAAGAACTTAAGCTAGACATTCTGGATAGGACATCTTCTGGTTTTAATTTGTCAAGTACTTTAACTATGAACCCATTTGCTCTTTCCCAGATTCGGGTATGTTGCGGCTCGAAGCTCCGTTCGATTACTGATATGACAGCTCGGTGCAAGTCGGGGCACTTATAAATGATTTGAAGAATGACGTCACACTGCGCCTCGTTTTCCCACGGCCTATTCAAGCTGAGCAATGCTTTGTATAGATTTGGGTTTTTATTCAAATCAGTTGTTCCCAATGTGTGGTCAACGAAGTAGAGGCCCATTTTATGGTTAGTGAACAATGTCAATAGAATATCAGATACTATAACTGTGATTTCTGCCCGAGCTTCGTTCCTCACTTCATATGGCACATCGGAAGGCCCTTTCCATGAGAATAACTTAAATATACAGTGCAACACATTTTGATTAAATGTCACCAACTTCAAACTTTTCGAAATAAACGCATTGTCCACTACATTCATCTTGAGGATGTTCAGGAACATCAAAACTGATTGTGCATCATCTTCCATCAGTCCGGGTAAAACAAGGCCAAGTAACCCTGACTTCTCGAGTAATGCTTTCACGAGAGGCATATGTCCTTCTAGAAGAAATGATGTGATAAAGAGCACGAAGGCTCTTCTAACATTATCTTTCTCTTTGTGGTTTGTATTGTCAACAATATGTTTCAATTTATTAGGCACTAATGGTGCTTGATTGAGCACTTCAACTCCCAAATCTGAATTTAATGTAACCATGGAGGTTAATAACTTAAGGACTATCTTCCTATGCCTTGGGCCAGAGTTTTCACTGATCATGATTTCCACTGTTGTCATAAAATTATTCAGGAAGTATCTACTAGCTTCTTCCGTTATTGCTATCATGTGGGGTAGTGATGATTGTACCTTGAGGATGATGAGATGGAAGATGTGGAAAGCGGGTGTGGCTAATGTGAGGTTCTTCTTGTTCTCTGAGTTGATTTGACGAAGGATTTCATGGGAATTGCCACCACAGTTGAGGTACTCAAGGATATAATCCACATCGTTGTCAGGGTTAAGGCACACTTGAAGGAATTGGGCGAGTACTGAAAAAACCAAAATAAACATTTGTGTCATGTCATACGAATATAATGTTTGGATGTGCCTTCAACTACCCCCTTTAGACATTTTCAATTTTTAAGGTAAGTAAAGATCTGAGGAGGTGAGAAAAATGATTAGGTTAATGATGTAAACATGTAGGAATAGTATTTTATGTACATACACAGAATTACCACAAGGGTCTTAACATTTAGACAGCTAATCAATTTTGGGATTTTCTTTATAAAAAGATCTGGATTAATCACTATTGTGGGTTAAATTCCAGCACGCCGCAAGACAAATGTTTGTATGATCTGGAAATATATGTCTCTGGTCTGGGTGTTTTTCTATTTTCACTCCAGAGCATAGAAATCGCACACACCCTAAATTTTAATTTTGACTGCAAATATTTTTTAAGTTAAATTTTGATTGCAAATACAACTTAAAATAAATTAAAGGTTACACTGTTAGCTTTCTAAAACCCCATAATGTGTAGCTATGACCTTCGAAATCATGACAGTGGCAATCTAACAATAGAATGACAAAAATTTGCTTGCTTCAGGTAGCTTGGTTTGTAGCAATTTTGGCAAGTATAATAGGGATGATTAAAATGACATTGTTTGGATACCAACTCGCAGTCAGAAAGGTCCTTTATCAAATACATCATCATTTTGATCAAGGAAATGGATACCACACCGGAAGCAGCAACTCAAGTGGTTGCACTAATTGAAGCTGGACAGAACCAAAGTCAAGTGGCTCGTCAGTTAAATTTGAGCAGATATGCAATTCAACGTGTATACCAGCGATATCAACAAACTAGCGGCTATACCAGGTGACAAGGAATAGGCCGAAAACATGCGACAACACAGCGCGATGACCGTTTTCTTGTGACAACATCACTACGAAATCGCCGGTTGAATGCAGTTTAACTCGGACAGTAGCTCCAGGAAGTAAGAAAAGTGGAAGTCGGTCGGTGGACGTTTAGAACAAGACTAGCCGAAGGAGGCCTAACAGCAAACAGACCAGCAACTGGCCGAAAATTAACACCAGCGCACAGACAAGCACGCCTTCAGTTTGCTCAAAATCACGTAAATCGGACTAGGAAGAACGGGGAAGATAAAGTAGAGAACTTTATTAGGACACTGAAATCTAAGATGAACGTTTAAGTGAATGGAGAATGTAAAATTAAATACTAACTTACCCATAGTTTGTCCCTGTTTTCCCGCAATCTCTTTCCGAAACTGTTTTACATCAAATCCACCGCGAACAGAGCGTTTTTCCACTTTTTCCGATGTGACTTCATTTTGAGGTTGGTCGCCTTCAGCATTCTCAACTGCGGCAACAGATTCTTCCGGTTTAAATTTTTTAGAGGACTCCTCTTTATCATTTCCATACTTGCGTTTGCCCATTTTGTGCCATGAATTCGATAAATTAAACAATTATTCAGGAAAACAAACACCACAGGCACACGTGAGTTTGTTTTGGTTTGATTTGACGTTTCTTTACCTTTACGTTTCAAACGTCACTGTCAAACATTTATTTGACATTGACACAACTTTATCTATTAAAAGAAGAAACGAAACATTCAACAGTAAGCACTTACTTCGATCGACTCCTAATTCATGAAATAAGTAACTTAAACACTTAAACACACAAAACATGGAGTAACACGTGAAAAGTCAATAATATAGTTTTGACTTTTCACGTAACAAGTGAAAAGTCAAAACTAAATTATTGACTTCCATGTTTTGTTGAGTAATTTTAGCGAAATTTCAACCAATCAAGTGACATAGCACGTGTAGACAATTTAATTGTTTATGTATTATGTTGCAACGAGGTTGGTTTATGACAGCCATTCCACTATTTGACCAAGTTAGGTGATTATGCGACCTCCGCACCGTATACGATCTCCATAGTGCTGTCAATACCAAAGGTGTCAACTATCATACTTTGTTATGAATGATCATTAGGTTTGTCTAGTGGAATTCTTTCAGTTAAATAAAAGCAATGTTTCTCTTGGTTTCTCGTTTATTTCGCCACAATTTATTTAACTGAAAAAATGCCTGACGAAAAACTAAGCAAGCCTTGACTATCAAGATATCTACGACCCGATAAGTTTCACATCGAGCTTGATTTCGCGGACGCCGATGCAAAATGGCTACATTGGAAATCGACATTCGAAAGCAGAAGAGATTACCGAAGATGTACCAGACTCACTTAATTGTAAGCTGTTAGTTAGTTAGTTAGTTAGCCATTTATCAGCATCGATTTACAAGCATATCAAAACTTGCTCCACTTATAAAGATTCGATGAAAGTTCTAGAAGACATCTATGTCATACCGAAAAATACTATCCTAGCTTGACACATTCTCTTCAATCGCAAGCAACGAGCCGACGCAACGAAACGATCTCTGATTATGCTAGAGCTCTCCGACTTTCCGCGAAAGATTGTAAATTTGAAGACGTCAAAGCCCAAGAGCATGAAGACCAAGCGGTTCGTAGTGCTCTCATATCCGGCTTACTATCACGAAGGATTCGCGAGTGGTTACTAGAAAACTCTAAACTCACTCAAAAGTTCTCAGAAGCACTTATTCAAGCCGTAGCTATGGAAACAGCCGAGAAGGATGCAGTTGCTATTGGTATCAACTCTCCGCAACTTACCGCCATATCGCAAGGCAGTTCACGGGACAAGGAATCCGAAAATCAAGCGGCAGCTTCATCGTCACGAACTTTTCAAGCCGCTCCGACCACGCCACCTCCGGCTAAATCCTGCTAAAAAAGCAGGGAGTCTTCATCCAAGGTTCAGATGTCCAGCCAACAAAGCCACATGCAAAAAGTGCTCAAAAAAAGGACACTTCGCAAGCGTCTGTAGATCGGATAATATTAACTTTAACTCCACGACGTTTGAAGATCCTACGACTCCTAACAACGACCAATTCTATAGTGGAGCTATTTCTGCTGCCTCTCCTTCGAGTCTTAGGAGTGCGATAATTCCAATCATGGTCAATAAATACAAGGCTGAAGCTCTCGTTGATACGGGAAGTTCGGTCAGCTTTATTAACGGTAAAGTAGCTCGCATAATGAAACTACGCAAAAAACCCTGCAAGCAGACAGTCAATCTCGCTTCTCTCAATCAAGTTTATTTTGTCGAAGGTGTCTGTTTTGCTACCATTACAATGAATAAGCATACTTATAAACAAACACCTCTTCTAGTTGTCGATAACCTCTGTGCCGACGTAATCGTCGGCCATAACTTGCTCAAACATCACTCGAGCATTCATTTCAATCTTGGTGGGCCTGGCGAACCTTTAGACTCTAAAGGTACGGAGGCTGGCGGCATCGAAGCTCGTAACACATTGAATATCTCTAAAGTTTAGAGATATGCAATGTGTTACAAGCTTCGATGCCACCAGCCTCCGTATTTACAAATCTGTCGCCGAACATTCAACCGATCGCCGTGAGAAGCCGGCGCTACAGTAACTAGGAGTAACAAGGACTTTATAAAAGAAGAAATGTCCAAATTATTTGAAGACGGGGTCGTTTAAACCAGTATTTCCCCCTGGAGAGCTCAAGTCCTCGTAGCGGGAGGAGGAGCTCATCGAAAACGACTTGTCATTGATTACTCCATGACCATAAACAAACAACGTATCGAGATTTAATGTGTTCAGCCAAATCGACCTAAAGAGCGCATATCATCAAATACTTATCTTATAAAATGAAAAGATATATACAGCTTTCGAAGCATGCGGCAAATTGTACCAGTTTACACGCATCCCATTTGGCGTAACTAATGGAGTTGCAGCTTTTCAACGAACCCTGGACTTCATCATAACGGAAGAAAGACTAGAAGGAACGTTCGCCTACTTAGTCGCTTAGTCGTCTGCGGCAAAGATCAAAGGGATCATGACCACAATCTAAAACGCTTTATGGACGCCGCTAATAAAGATAATACAATCAGTCCTGACCCGGAAAGACTAAAACCTCTTCTAGAGCTTCCCGCTCCAACTAAAACTAGTGAACTAAAACGAGTCCTAGGGATGCTTGCTCATTATGCTAAATGGATTACGTGTTTCTCCAAAAAAATAAAGCCACATACATGCGTGACTACTTTCCCGTTGCCACCTGATGCGCTCAAGTGTTTTGAAGAACTCAAGCAAGATATCAAGGAAGCCGCTCTAGTAGCCATTAACGACAGTGAAATGTTTACAGTCGAAACAGACGCTTCGGAATTCGCGCTAGGGGCTACGCTGACCCAACATGGAAGACCAGTTGCTTTTTTCTCTCGGACACTGAATAACTCTGAATGCAAACAATCCGCAATCGAAAAAGAGGCTTGTGCGATAGTAGAGAGCCTAAAGAGATGGAGATACTACCTGATTGGTAGACATTTTCTTCTTATAGCAGACCAACAATCCTTAGCCTTCATGTTCAATCAAAATCATAACAGCAAAATAAAAAAATGAGAAGATCCAACGTTGGCGATTAGAACTGTCTTGCTTCAAATACGATATAGTTTATAGACCAGGCACTGAAAACGCTGCTGTGGACGCTCTATCTCGCGTATGCGCCTACATGAATATAAACAAGTTGAAAGAACTACATAACGCACTCTGCCACCCTGGAGTAACTAGAATGTATCACTTGTTAAGATCTAAAAACTTGCCCTACTCAGCTATTGATGTCAAAGAGATGACCGCCTCGAGCCCTATCTGCGCCGAAATAAAACCGAGGTTTCTTAAGGCCAAGGGTAAATTGATAAAAGCTACGTCGCCGTTTGAACGGATCAACATAGATTTTAAAGGACCACTGCCTTCTAAAACAGCCAACATGTACATACTTACGATTATTGATGAGTACAGTCGGTTTCCTTTTGTATACCCATGTAAGGATATGACCGATTATGACCTCAGCCACCGTCATTACTTGCCTGAAAGATCTTTTTCTGACATTTGGCCAACCTCTCTACATTCATAGCGATAGAGGGTCGTCATTCATGTCCGAAGAGTTCAAATCATTCCTACAACAGTCAAACATAGCCTCGTCCAGAACGACGCCCTATAACCCCCAGGGTAATGGCCAAGTGGAGCGACTAAACGGAACGCTCTGGCGAACTATTCAACTCAGCCTTCGGTCAAAGGTATTATCGGTGGAAAATTGGGAAGTAGTAGGTACTGAAGGTAGTATAAAAAGTGGTTTATAATCAACTTAGTAAATACGTGGAGCAGTTCAATATATTACCTGATGTACAGTCTGGTTTTTGCAAAGGTAGAGGAACAACAACAGCCTTATTAGATGTTGTTGATAATGTTCTAGTTGAACAGGATCAGGGCCTGGGCTCAATCTTGGCACTCCTTGACTTCTCGCGAGCGTTCGATTCAATAAATATATCGCTACTTCTTTCGAAACTATCATACTACGCTGTTGATGTCGCTTCTATACAATAGTTTGACAGCTATCTGAGTAATCGGTCTCAGTATGTCCAAGTCACTAAGGAAGATGGCACTAAACTCACGTCTTCGCAACGAGATTTGAACCGAGGCGTTCCGCAAGGGTCCATTCTGGGCCCACTACTTTTTATAATTTACAGTGACGACATCTGTTGGGGTATTGAACATTGTAAATATCACCTCTATGCTGACGATGTGCAATTGTATTTACCAATGCGTCCGCAGGAAGTACCTAGTGAATTAAAGAAGTTAAATGATGATTTGAGTTGCATCGATATTGTGTGCATAGCTTCGTGGTCTCATAACAAGGCTCTTGTGTTAAACTCTTTAAAATTGAAATTTTTAGTACTAGGCACAAAAAACCAAATTAATAAATTCGCAAACTGTAATTTGGATGTACATATACTTGGTAGTGGCATAGAGCAAGTCAACGAAGCAAGAAATCTCGGCATATTATTTGACAGCTGTTTGCGGTTTGAGGGCCATATATTGAATTTAGTTAGGCATGTTTTTACAGACTCAAATTGCTCTACAAAATTAGAAATTACCTAAACGTGGAGATTCGCATAAAAGTCTGTGAAACCTTAATATTGTCCAAGCTCAACTATGGAGATTTGGTTTACGGCCCGCGTCTTACGTCAAAAACTAGTCGTCTAATTCAGCGAATTCAAAACGCTTGCTGTAGGTTTTGCTACCACATCCCGCCGCGAACGCATGTTTCGCCATACCTGAACAATTCGTCATTGAATCGACATTGAATATGGCTTCGCGACGGGATCTTCACATGGCTGTCTTGGTGCATGGTGTCGTAACAACTGGTTCTCCAGAATATCTCTTTTCCAAGCTGGACCAATCGCAGAGAATATACAGCACGAGACCAAATAGGACCTTGTTGCTGTACTCTAAGCACAAAACAGTTGCGTTTCGAGGCAGTTTCCGGTACCAAGCAACCAAGTGCTGGAATAACATTCCCCCGCCACTTCGACTTATAAAATAAAAAAAATCCTTTAAAAAACGAATTAAATGTATTTTAATCTATCATCAAAAATCCGGGTTGCTTGGTATGGATGCCCCTTCTACATGTTAGTATTAATTTATTTATTTTATGTAAGTCATTTATTTAATATATAAATCTTTGTTTCATCTTATATTTTTTGTATAATTTTTGCCACTTATATTGAGTAAAACTATATTAATCTAAGTAATATATTCTCACAGGGTCTAGTGCCGGCTATGGTCTCGGCAGAATAACAGCGTCTACTGCGAAAACAGTAGGCATCATGCTGAGTCGGGGCCAACTTGCTGCTGTAGCATACACATACACATGCCTAAGCATAATTGAACCATTTACATAATAGTAGATACATAATAATTTTAATGTAAGCATTATTAGTACCATGTGCCTTTTTTTATTTTATTTTTTTCTTGTATTCTGTGTGTTGTGTGCTAAGAAGCAAATAAATGTCTGTCTATGTCTATGTCTATGTCTACTCCGCACGAAAAACTTTTCATATATCCTAGAAGATCTCCGAACGGAGATTCACTGCCAACTTGGCTCACGCCGGGACCGATCCTTGTTAAGAGGAACGTCCGCTCTTCAAAAACATACCCTCTTGTCGAGGAAGCCGAGCTCCTAGAGACCAATCCCTACTACTCTCTCATAAGACGGGATAATGGAAAAACCTCAACGGTATCAAACCGTCAATTGGCCCCCTTCCCCAGTACTACTGATGATAGCAGAGACGATAACTTTGAAACGGCCTCCGAAGATGATAATCTTCCATCTGAAAATAACTCCACCTAAAAATATCGCTCCTTCGTCACCGCCTCGTTTAGAAGAACCATCGACGTCCTCGCCAGTTCTTCGGACTGGACTCCCCAGGAGATCTAATAGAATGCGAAAATTACCCTCCTCCCTGGCGGACTTTGTGGGTGATGGGAGTGAGAGTGAAAACTGAACCGGGGGAGAATGAGGTGATATGCGATCTGCACCGTATACGATCTCCATAGTGCTGTCAATACCAAAGGTGTCAACTGTCATACTTTGTTATGAATGATCATTAGGTTTGTCTATTGGAATTCTTTCAGTTAAATAAAACCAATGTTTCTCTTGGTTTCTCGTTTATTTCGCCACACCGAGCGAGCGCGAAGCGCTAACGAGCGTTAATTTTCCTAGGCACTACCGCTTGGCACTACTAGTAGAGTGAAGGGAAATTTTACTTTCCCGTGAAACTACTGGTAGTGCTACAGGTAAAAGTACATTTCCAGTGACACTACACTGTTGCCAGTAGTTTCACGGGAAATATTATTTCCCGTGGCACGAGTGAACCTTTTGTGGGTAGTAACACAGCTATCTATCTAGACAGACGAACTAAATTCTTCTGGCGCTTCGGCAGCACGTTCGCTTCGCACACTCGATTCAACTTTTTCTCCTGACTCTACTCTAGTCGCTAATTTGTCCAGCTGGGAATCTGTCGAAATGCTCCTCACATACCTAAACTAGTATTAGTAGTGCCATTGGTAATGAGGTAATCGACGGGAGATTTTATAATATGCGATTAATTAGCCAATAAGAATAGTAGTGTCACGGAAAATTAAAATTTCCCTTCACTCTACTAGTAGTGCCAAGCGGTAGTGCCTAGGAAAACAAGCATTAATAACGAGTGTCTCCGTTTCAGCTGAGGCAAAAAGGCTTTCGTATATCTGTCTGTCCGGATGTTCTCCTCTACAGGTCGCATTTCTCAACCGATTCTCGTGAAGTTTTGTGAGCAGGTTCTATAACAATAACCAATAGATTTTTGAAGTGAAAACTTCTTTTAGCGCGGTACTCATATTTTTAGATGAGGTAAAACCTCTGGATTCGCGACACCGTTACCGTCTGGGGCGAGACGCAGCCGGCTGCCGCTCGCCCCATTTGATTATAAACCTTAATTCACATGTTTACAGTCTACTTTTGTATTGAGAAGTTTAATGAGTTAGGTTCTTTGATATATTATCTACATTCTGAACAAAAAATATTGCATCATCTGTGTTCGTTCAGTATGTTCGCGAAGCGAACTAGGTGGAAGGACGAGCTCACCAATTTCCGTGCCGACTGGACCTTCTTAGCGCGGGAGAGGGATGAATGGAGAGAATAGGGGAATGCCTTTGCCAAGTTATGGGACAGTGTGGGCTGATAATATAATAATAATAAAAATGATTTATTTTTCCACACGAAAGGTCACATAGCACATTAGCATAGGCTAATTAACGGATAGTACATATGTAATGTAGTGAGATGAGCCAGGTAAACCTGTTTTGTGTAGAACTGGTGCCTGAGATAGGTTTTAAAAAAAACCAGTGGGTCACCAGTGCCCTACTCCACGGATGTACGACGGACATCTAGTACAAGTTGCCAAGGTAGACTCCTACGTTTTAAAATAATTATACGTAGATATAATAAAATCTAGTACAAATTTAAAAATAAAATAAAAACAAAAAATGGATTATGTTAGATAGAAATTAACCTACTTAATAACTTAACCATCTATATCTAACTGATTACAGATTTGTGAATTAGTGTGAACGTGTTGAGGTGTGTGCGTGTGTGTATGGGAGGTGTGTAGGGTGTATACTTATATATGTATATATACTGTATATATATACTTACGAGTATGGAATAATGTGAAGAGTGCGAATGTTTGCCTGTACGGGATTCCAACGTGAGGTATCGACCTGCCTGCATGAGCCGCCTTCGTCAGCAATGCGTAACAAATAGGTCTTCGGTTTCCTGATAACTCAAAGTTTTTAACCATATCATTACACTTTTCTTACAATCTGTTTTATTGAAGGGGTAAATGTTTAAAATATTATTTAACTTATTGTATATAATAATAATATAAACCGTGTTATTATTAGATACCTATGTTATTTATCATCGTATGTAGGTATCCAGTTAGGGCGCGAGTTATACAGAAACGGCGTAAGGTGCGCGGCGCGGCGCAGGCATCTTGCCGCTACAAACCGTTTCAATACAAAATGTAGGTGAGTAGGCGACACGTTGTGAATTTTACTCAAGCGGCGTGGCGCAGGCACGTCGTTTTGTCACCTTTTCCAATTAGCCTTTCTTTTCGTCGCCTGATTTGTGCCTGCGCCGCGCCTGCACCTTGCGCCGTTTCTGTACAATTCGCGCCTAAGAGATGTATTTTTGTATTCAGATGGTATAGATTTGTAGTCACAAAATTTCTGATCACCGTCCACTTTTCAAAATACTAGCATACCTCCTTTGTGCAAAAGACAAGCATAAAACGTGAAGTTGGCGAAACTATGGTCCCTTTCACTAATGCCACTAACTAAGAATTGAATTATTTATTTCGATGTATTTATTTCGTCTTTTTATGCTAATAATTCTCGATTCCTTTCATACCTACAACTAACTACTCTATATACTCTCAACTATATGCTGATATTTCACCTATTCCCAGTATGATATATTGGGATGAGAAAATGAAATCAATAAAAGAGATCATTTATAATAAAATATTGTTTATTAGTTACAAGTTACGTAAAAATATACCGAAGTTAAGAAAACTTTGGTGAAGCCTTGCTCCAATCGTATTAATATTATGAACTAGAATTAAATGCCACCAATAAACTATGTTTCATACCACAGTCTTATAATGTACTCATTATACTTAGCCTTTTTAAAACCTGTTCATCAGCAATCTTACTTAACACGACTTATACTTATTACAGTATACAAAACTGGTTTTAACCAACTTTATGAATAAAAAAATAGGTAAGAAATTTTAAAGATGTGTCAACAGCTTAAATCTTAAATCATAATAAAATTAAATGTGATTTACACACACAAAGTGTGTGGTATTCTAAATTAAAATAAACCCCATAGCTGTCATGAAGAACCACTTAAAATATATAATCTAATAACATTAGATACATATGTATATTTGTACACTGTCACAAAGTTAAAAGCTCTTGAGTATTTTCAAATTAAAGAGTGTAGACTTTTATTTTCTACTAGTAATTGATAAAATCCTTACATCAGGACTACTCGTATGTCAAACAAAAAATAAAATCAAAGAACTGACGACACTGCGAGCTTAGTTTACGTATAACTGGAATAGTCTAATTAGCTAGTCTGTATTGTACACATAGTTGGGTGCGCTTGAAGCTTTGCTGAGCTCGCAATGTGCTCTACCATTAGGAAGCTACATACCAAAGCCTAACGTAATAATAGACATTAAACAAGGGCGACTAACATAGGTAATAATCAGCTTTTTTCAACAATCGTTTACCAATCCCATATAATACAGGTAGCGTCACGGTTTAATAGTGCTGACCTTCGATGCATAGAAGTCATTTTTAGATCCTTTTGGCGAAAGGAGTGAGGTGCGACGGAACAGGCGTTGTATTGGTTGCAGAGTCGCCTTCCCCCCGTCTCGTTCCTTTCACGCGTCGCAAGTCTGTAGCGCATATCATTGTGCATATACGTTCGGTTATCAATTTTCGTTTCGTAGTGAGAAAGATAATGAAAAAAGTTTGCCTAGTAAGGCAATCTACAAAAATGGTTTGCAGTGAATGGCTTATTAAAAAAGAGGCAAACGAAATTTTAAAACCAATTAAGGTTTAAAATTTACATTTTATGATATTTAAAATATTAATTTTCATTGCTTTATAGCAAGATTGTAAACATCTGTGACCTTAACTTAAACATTGTTCTGTCAGTGAAGCTAATAAATAACCTTCTGTCTCAATGGCTTGCTACACTTATAAAAAAAAAACCTATTGCCCGCTATATCTTAAATATCTTAAATTCATCAAAAATATGAATTATTCCTAAAAATATATTTAGAATATTTAGTTATATTATTATTTGTACTTCATTAATTTATAACCTAAAATTATTGGGACTATTGATACTGTTCTTATGAATATATTATAGCATGCTGCAAACCGACCGAGGCTGCTTACCATGTAGTTACTCCGTATAGGTAGGTACCCATAATACAGATTCATTGTAGTGTGAGTACCATAGCTAACCAAATTGCTAATTTTTGCCTATACCTCGATCAGAGCCACAATACAGAGGCTCGTCAGATATACTAATTTATTGAATCCTTATGTATACATATATGTATAATTATTGGGATATTTGGTTAGAGTTTCACCCGCCCGCAACCCAATCACTTTTCCGCTAAAACATTTAATAATCCAAAGCGCGAATGCGCACACTTGCGCAAATCACTTTCGCCGAGCACTATTAAACCGTGACGGGACCTATATCTCACCACGTATCAATTATAATTCAATCTTGTTTTGATCCATCCTCGCGATGATCTTCTCCTCAAAGTCGGGCGCCAGCTCCCGAATCCTGTCGATGAGGATTTCTGCTAGGTTCTGGTTGGGGTCCTCATCTGGAATTATAAAAAATAAATAAACAGAGCAGATATTAGTTACATATTAGATGTTTGTCAGAGCTTTATTATCTACTGTAATGGAGCGAAAGTCGTTTACGTATGTAGGTACGTAGTTTATAAAATTGTATGGATTGCTATGTATAATATATAGTACCTGGATGACCGAGCTTTGCTCAGTATAAAACACGGCTAAAACGACGTTTTCTAAAATGAAACCTAGCTAGATCGATTTATCACTCCGAAACCCCCTGCATACTAAATTTCATGAAAATCGTTGGAGCCGTTTCCTAGATGTAGATTTTATATATATATAAAAAGTATATCTTATTGTACCGACTGCAGCGCCATCTGCCGGGCTGATTTGTGAATCTAAACCATCTAGGGCGCCACTCAAACGCATACAAAAAAAATCATTCAAATCGGTCCAGCCGTTTAGGAGTTCAGTGACATACACACGTACAGTAGAATTATATATATATAAAGACATACAAGAATTGCTCGTCTAAAGGTATTAGATGTACCTATTTACTAAAAAAAAGTATAGTAGGTATCATGTCATCAATCGTCAATCATGTGGTTCTCATAACACAAGCTCTGCTTATTTTGGGGCTAAATGATGCTGTGTGAAATGTCCGGCATTTCACACAGCATGGCACGCGTGGCCGGGTCAGCTAGTAATAAATAAATATTTTTTATTACTAGCTGACCCGGCCACGCGTTGCTGTAGCTCAGTAGTTCTAATACGTTGAACCAATATACACTAACCTCTAAAACTATCAGTGTTTCTCTACCATATTATGCATGTATTATACATATAAATCTTCCTCTTGAATCACTCTATCTATTAAAAAAACCGCATCAAAATCCGTTGCGTAGTTTTAAAGATCTAACACATAGGGACAGACAGACAGCGGGAAGCGACTTTGTTTTATATTATGTAGTGATTATTACTATACAACTGCGAATTATCTGTTCGTTCGTACCACTGGCCAACTCAGGTGATGGGAGTTTAGAGTCACCCAACCAGCTTAGTATTATTGTAATGACTATTGTATAAGCTACTAGCGCTAGCGACCCGCCCCGGCTTCGCACGGGTGCAATGCTGATACTAAATATACTACAAAATGTCTTTATATACAACGTTCACAGCTTTTTGTCATTAGACAATACAAACATGTATTCTTTAGAAGTAACTCTTGAAAGAGCGACATATAATTGGCCATGTGAAAGAGCGACATATAATTGGCCATGTGAAAAACACTCAACGCTCAAATCTAAGCCTGCAACGTTGAAAGTTTGACCCTGCGATTGATTAAAAATGTTTTTCCTGTACTTCCTGCGGCATCAAGGAAAAATATTTTACGATGATAGTAATGTAGTGAATACTATTTTCTGATCGATTTTCAATCGTGGCTCATCTTGAGCTATATTTTGTAAAAGTCTCGATTGATCGTATGATGTTTCTCTGGTGTATTCGGCACTATTCGTTAAATCTGAGTTAGTTGTATTAGCTGGCATCGGCAGCCCAAAATCCTTGATCGATTTGCCCGAAAGTAATTGCACTACTTTGTTCAATTCAAATAATGCTTCGTCAAATATGTTTTGATCATATTGTACATCATCCGTAACTAACTCTCGCCGTCGCTGAATCAGAATATCACTGGCATATATTTTTTAAATTTATTCCATAGAGTAACAGAATCAGTTACTTGACAAAACGCTACTATGATGGCAAATAAATATCTTAACAATGTAGCTGATCTGCAAATAGTTGCTTCTGATAATGTGTTTTCCCAGTGAGAATCGTCTTCCAAGAGCCCCATAGCTTTGCATGCTGTTTGATAAGTATTGTAAATAATACCTTGTACAGTTCTCAGGTGTGCAAAGGATATCGGGCCTTTTACAACATGCAGTAACATTCTCAGATAAAAGCATTAGCTGTTGTTGGGATGAATCACGTAGACTCTGGCAAGAGCATCCGTTTTTTTGACTCCGGTGAAACCACCGACCGCAGTACCTTGTTTTCGCCGTTGAAAGGTTTTAGAACTCTGGTTCCATGTATAGTAACTTGGAACTCTGTCATATGTCAGTGTTTTGGCGAAATCATCTTGAGCACATAACTTGAAGAATGCTGTTAGTGTAGTGTCCCTCGGGTTATTAACAACTTCTTGTATATTGTTCTCAGTGAAATATACTCTTTGTCCATTTTCTAAATGAACTGCAAGGTGGACAATAGTGGGAGCCCGGTCGTGCACTTCGAATGATAAAATCCTCCATACTGCTTCAGAGCTGCAGATGTAACGTCCAGACTGATATTTTTCCACTTCATTTGGTGATTGTATGCTGAAAGTGGCTTGATCGCTACCTTTATTAATGTATTTAGTAACATATTGGATTGACTTTATTGAACTGCACAACTCTACGTTGATGTGGGCAACAAAAATTTTCAAAATAAGCGGATTATAGGGAACAATCCATCGGTTATCAATATCATGGTTTTGAACGGTGGCACTTTGCCCACCCTGTTCTGGCGATCGTCGACGATAATTGGGATATCCGTCATCGCTAGTAGATGTTTGAGTTTGGAACGACTTCGGAAATGTTTTGCTGCATTTAGAATCTCGCATACATGGAGAATTAGGGTGTAAAGTCCCGCAAGGGCCGTGTACCATGTGTTTCTTTACGATTTCGAACAGGACAGGATCTTCTTCTTTAACCGGTAATTCAGCTGATATATCGCTGTCAATTTCATTTGGTCTAATTTTGTTCACTAACCACACCAGCAGATGTACATGTGGCAAACCACGTTTCTGCCATTCTATAGTGTACATATGACAGCGCGGAGACCGAATATATGAGACTTGTTAATGAGGTGCAGGAGTTTCTGTACTTTTAAATGGAAGACTCTGTTAACTATATCGTATCTGTCTTGTGGAGTTAATTGGTGTTAATATTTTCTTTGATTTCTGGCCAATTTGGGTTACATGTTGCAGTTATAAATAAATCAGGTTTACCGTAATGTCTGACGTAAGTCATTGCGTCCTGCGACTGTTCATGTAAATATCGAGGTCCACCTCTGAATGATGAAGGTAGTATAACCAACTGTCTAATGCCGTTGCTGTGTTCATTCGCCTATAAAGCATCCTGAAGGTGAACGTAATTTTCTGCTCTCAATCTAGTTTGATTATTACGGATGTAGGCTAATCTCTCAGATTCAATTTTCGCATATTGATCGACCAAGTATTGGTTTGTTAACTTTCCATATCTAAGCAAAGGGTTGAAATTGTTACGTCTTGTCATTATACGGTAGCAATAGTAGTTCATACATCACACTGTTTTACGCAGAGGTGCACCACTGATTGGGTCAACTTGAGAAACATTAATGGCATAACCACCTTTCCACGACATAGCATCAAACAAATGATATTGTAAGCTGTCATAAGATCTGTGTAACTCTGAATTTTTTTGCAAATTATCATCACGACTATGTAACACAATATATCTTTTGTCAAATTGCTGTCCAGCTATCACCACTGCTACTTCACTCGTGGATGGCGCATTATATCGTCTTCTATGTTCTCTAACAGGAACTTTATTTGCATAGATTACGACATTAAAGTCAGGAGTATCTACTGGAACACTCTCAATCGCAGTTTTAAAAGACTGTAAGTAGCAGTTATGAGAATGTAACATATCTTGGAGAGATCTGATCAAATTTCTATCAATTGGCTGTGCTACATTTGAACAGCGCGTTAATGCTTGTGTATCTGGATCTGCAATAAAATAAATTTGCAGAAATTTGTGATCATCGGGTCGAAGTGGAAGCAAGCTCCCAGCTAAGTGATACACTTGCCCTTGAATTTTAAATGTAGGCATAAAACCACGCTCAACGACTTGCTTACTCTTGAAAGAGGTCATTTGAAATGCGTTATTATAACGGCGTATATTGCGCATGAATTGTTTGGATTTCGGATGATCACCCGTAAGGAGAGATTGAAGTGGTTCAGGTAGAGCAGGGGTTCCCAACCTTTTCTTGATCAGGGACCACTATTATATTATTGTTGTTAGCAGGGACCACTATGTAGGAATAATAAAAATAAACTATAATAATCAAACTGAAACTTTAATTAACAACTCAATAGGAAATAACAAAACAAGAAATAATAATATTTTTAGGATAAACTTCTGTAATTTTGTATTAATGTGATTTCTGAGCTTGCATCTTCTTCACGAGTTCGGCTATCCTAGGACTAATATTGTTACTCAAAGTTACACGCAAATCATCACTTACTTTCAAACGATTCCTCGCCTTGTTTTTAATTACCACAAAGCAGAAAATCCTTGTTCACATAAATAAGTTGTTGAGTAAATCATTAAATAGCGCATGGCGATTTCTCGAAGTTTAGTATAAGAAATTGCTTTTTTACACCAAAACGATTTAAGTGAATTCGATTCTTTTGAATCGAATTCTGCAGATTCTGTCATTTTGTCATTCTGTCCAAAATGACAGAATCTGCATCCTGCAGATTCTGTCATTTTGGAATTAAATGAGGATTCCTTCAGTAACTTCACCAGCGTCCGTGCCAAAAGGGTTACGAATCAGTTTTTGATCAACTTTAGCTTCTTCAGTATATTCTGGGAAGTAGTGATTGAATTCATCAATCAACATTTGTAAATGAGTCTTGATGTTTCCTTCTATGTTTGCTTTACTAACGTCATACTTTTTGTCTTCCACAAGTGCTTTTAATGTCGGAAACGCAGAATTATTATTTTCAATTTTACGTAACCACAACTGAAGTTTGCAAATAAAAGCGCGAAGTTTATCTTCAAAAATGAATATATTTGCGACGTTTTCTAATTCTTTATTTCCGGAACCTTGCAGTTGCACATTCAATTTATTTAAGTGTGTGAAAATATCCACCAGATAAGCCAAATTCATCTGACATGCCGGATTAGTAAACTGTTTTAACAAATCATTATTTTTTTATCAACCAGAAAAATCTCAACCTCTGCTCTTAGTTCATATAATCTTCCCAACATATTAACTTTCGATAGCCATCGAACTTCTGTGTGAAAAAGAAGTGGTCAGAGTCCATTTCAGTGCACAATTTTTTAAAAAGGCGTGTATTTAAGGCGCTGCTTTTGATAATATTTACAACTTTTATGGCCATTTGCAGTGTATCATTAAGGCATCTAGGAGGAGTCTTAGAAGCTAACGCCTGGCGATATATGAAACAGTACGTTGTTATTACGTTATGATTTTTTTTGTTTTACTAACGTCGCCAGCCCGGAACGTGATCCCAACATTGCCGGAGCACCATCAGTACAGAGGGCAACGAGTTTATCCCACATAAGATTATGTTTCTCAAAATATTCCGATATTAAGTTCATAAATCCTTTTGATACCTTTTGATGTTGTTTCCAGTTCCCGTGAAATCAATAATTCTTCTTTAATTATGTTGTCGTCGTCTAAAAAGCGAACAAATACAAGTAATTGACAACAATTTGAAATGTCGGTCGATTCATCACACTGCAAAGCGAAAAATGTCAACTTTTGATTCTTGAAACAAGTTGCTCCTCTATATCATTTGACATAAGTTCAATTCGAGCTTAAATCGTGTTATTGGACAGAGGTATATCTTGTATTTTTTTCTTGGCCTCTAATCCCAAAACTTCTTCGACGGCTTTGATCAAACACGGTTTCACGAGTGTTTCTCCGACTGTGTGAGGTTTTTTAGATTGTGCTATTAATTTAGAAATCTCAAACGACGCTACTAATGATTTTCCGATGTTACAAATCACGTACCACTAGACCTGAGTTTCATTTTTTTTAAGGTCCTCTAATTTTCCTTCAAAAAATTCTACCGGACGGTCAGACAAATTTGGATGTACCGTTTCTCAGTGGCGTTTTAATTTCGCTGGTTTCAACGCGTCATTCACGAGAACGGTTGCGCATATAACGCACTGTGGTTTTATTTTTATTTTACAAAAAAATATACTAAATACAAACCAAGAAAATAAAAGCGTAAGTTTAGGTATTATAATATGATCGTGTGAGCTAGCTTATATAATAATATATAATATCCAAAATAGTTTTAGTTTACAAACAATATACTACTTTGCTATAGGTACGATCCCGCCAATTGACAAACAGAAATAGGCGCATTGAAAATGTTCAATTAATGACGGCCCGAAAGCGATCACTTTTAATACCTACGGAAAGGGTTTATCGAAACAAAATCTTCACTTAGGTACCTATATTATTTACGAACAAATTCAAGAAATAAAGTTAAGAACAACGGTCAGTAATTAATGATTCACTTCCTCGCACAGTTGTTTCGTATTTCTATATATTACTAACATAACTAATTACTGACCCTCAAATATAATAAACAAATGACAGCGCAAAGCACAGCTAATTCCTTGCACACGCACGATACACGTTCAATTGAACGCAGATCGCAGACGCAGTATCGTTTTCGCCGAGCTCCGCGTACCGCCCACACCACCCGCACTCTTCTCACTCACTGCACGGCCACAAAGGGCTCACCGCCCGCTAAATTTAAAATCATTCGCGGACCATATTTTGGCTTCTGCGGACCACTGGTGGTCCACGGACCACTGGTTGGGAACCATTGAGGTAGAGGAAGAATTTCTTCTAATTTTACTTTTCCTTGTAAGCAACACATGCCTTTCGATTCGTCCTTGAATTTGAATGCCAAGCAATGTTCACACACTACTGACATGGTACCTATTGATAGTATACGATCGTCCTTGTAAGTGCGGCCCCCGGCCGGTACCGCCGCAACCGCTATGTCTCTGCATTTTAAATCTGTAATATCTTCGAAAATATTCATTTAATTTATGTGCTGTAAAGGGCCATATTGATCTATATTAAATGCAAAATGTATTTAAGGTACTTAATTGGATAAGGATTAATGCTGTATTGCTTAAAATCGCTTCATAAATAAGCCGTTATTTATCGTAAAAAGTAAAGGATAAAAAATGGTTATTGTGGGTTAACCCTAAGAGAAAGACATATACCATCGCGAACTTTTTTGTAGACCTTTTTAAGGTGTACAATACTGTAGTACATCATTTTGATCTATACCGTAGGGTTCAGCCAGCATTTGCAATGTAAGCGCAAAAAAATGTGTTTATTTACGACATACCATTAAAAACATCCAAAATTATCAGTGTTTCTCTACTATATTATGAATGTATTATACATATAAACCTTCCCCTTGAATCACTTTATCTATTAAAAAAAACCGCATCAAAATCCGTTGCGTAGTTTTAAAGATCTAAGCATACAACGCGACAGACAGACAGCGGAAAGCGACTTTGTTTTATACTGTGTAATAATGTAATAAAGCACACTCCCGACTAATTCACTTTTCAAACAAATAAAAACAAAATCAAAATCGGTTCATCGTTTACTACTGTTACTTTGTATTAGTTTTCGTAGTTAAGCTATGTACGAACTCGACTGACGACTTCGGTGGCGCAGTGAGCTTAGGTCAGGCTGAGACGCAAAAGGTTGCGGGTTCGATTCCCGCCGCGGGACAAATGTTCGTATGATCTGCAAGTATTTGTCTCGGGTCTGGGTGTTTCTATGTATATATGTAGGTATTTACAAAAAAAAAGTATATAAGTAGTTTAACAGTCATGTGGTACACATAACACAAGCTCTGCTTACTTTGGGGCCAGATGATGCTGTGTGAAATGTCCGGGATTATTATATTATTATTATTTTTCTTTGTTAAGTTATGAAAAAGGATCATACAATAAACGCTAGGACCAGGACAAGTTTCTTACAAATTCTTCTCGGACTTGGGTTAGGAAGAATTGGCACCAAAATTCCCCTAGTATGAGTATGTAAGACGTTTCAAAGTGATCCTTGTGATTGAATACAAATATTTTTTACTTTGACCTTACAGTTCATTTGGTCAACTGTGCTTTCTGTTCTGTTATTTTAACGGAACTTTATGCGTAAATAAATAACATATGCAGCACGTAAACTCCATAATGATTTTCATACAATCATAGATTATTTATTCTATAATATTATTTCGAATAGATACATTCTGTACTTTTTTTACGAGAACCTTCGAGCCAAAAGTCTGTTTATGATTTATACGCGGTCTTTTTACGTCATAAACACAGTCTAATCTAATTATTGAATAAAAATCATCATCATACTCTTTCCTTACAGCTCATCACCATCTTTCGTGCACTGTGCTAAGTACCATGCATTTTAGATGCGCGCACTGACTGACCGAGTTTGTGACGATGACTTGTGTATTCAGCGTGTAATAGTATCATAAGTATGTACTCGCATTTACAATGAAATAGTATTGTATACTGACTGTCGTAGTAGACGAGTTCGCACTTGTCGCGGCACTCGGGACTCTTGGCGATGATAGACCGCAGCGTGCTGCAGAAGTCTTCCACCACCTCCGGCACGTTTATGTCTGCCACTTCTGGAACACAAGCAACCACATTACACATTGGAAGCACAGCGCCTCTGATTAACCTCTTTAGACATCCTCAAAGATTGTACCTGATATTTGAGAGGATGTTACCAAATACCAGAGGATTCGTGACTATATTTCTTTATTATTAAAAGTTTATTGTGCAGTAACATACATATTTTTCAGACATGACCTTGGTAGAGCGTGCGGTTGTACTACTGGTGCGCTGACTGACCTTTGTAGAGCGTGCGGTTGTACTACTGGTGCGCTGACTGACCTTGGTAGAGCGTGCGGTTGTACTACTGGTGCGCTGACTGACCTTGGTAGAGCGTGCGGTTGTACTACTGGTGCGCTGACTGACCTTGGTAGAGCGTGCGGTTGTACTACTGGTGCGCTGACTGACCTTAGTAGAGCGTGCGGTTGTACTACTGGTGCGCTGACTGACCTTGGTAGAGCGTGCGGTTGTACTACTGGTGCGCTGACTGACCTTTGTAGAGCGTGCGGTTGTACTACTGGTGCGCTGACTGACCTTGGTAGAGCGTGCGGTTGTACTACTGGTGCGCTGACTGACCTTAGTAGAGCGTGCGGTTGTACTACTGGTGCGCTGACTGACCTTGGTAGAGCGTGCGGTTGTACTACTGGTGCGCTGACTGACCTTGGTAGAGCGTGCGGTTGTACTACTGGTGCGCTGACTGACCTTGGTAGAGCGTGCGGTTGTACTACTGGTGCGCTGACTGACCTTGGTAGAGCGTGCGGTTGTACTACTGGTGCGCTGACTGACCTTGGTAGAGCGTGCGGTTGTACTACTGGTGCGCTGACTGACCTTGGTAGAGCGTGCGGTTGTACTACTGGTGCGCTGACTGACCTTGGTAGAGCGTGCGGTTGGAGAGCACACGATGCAGCGTGTGCAGCGGCGTGGCGCACTCGGCCGCGAGGCAGACGGGCGGTTGTACTACTGGTGCGCTGACTGACCTTGGTAGAGCGTGCGGTTGTACTACTGGTGCGCTGACTGACCTTGGTAGAGCGTGCGGTTGTACTACTGGTGCGCTGACTGACCTTGGTAGAGCGTGCGGTTGTACTACTGGTGCGCTGACTGACCTTGGTAGAGCGTGCGGTTGTACTACTGGTGCGCTGACTGACCTTGGTAGAGCGTGCGGTTGGAGAGCACACGATGCAGCGTGTGCAGCGGCGTGGCGCACTCGGCCGCGAGGCAGACGGGCGGTTGTACTACTGGTGCGCTGACTGACCTTGGTAGAGCGTGCGGTTGTACTACTGGTGCGCTGACTGACCTTGGTAGAGCGTGCGGTTGTACTACTGGTGCGCTGACTGACCTTGGTAGAGCGTGCGGTTGGAGAGCACACGATGCAGCGTGTGCAGCGGCGTGGCGCACTCGGCCGCGAGGCAGACGGGCGGTTGTACTACTGGTGCGCTGACTGACCTTGGTAGAGCGTGCGGTTGTACTACTGGTGCGCTGACTGACCTTGGTAGAGCGTGCGGTTGTACTACTGGTGCGCTGACTGACCTTGGTAGAGCGTGCGGTTGGAGAGCACACGATGCAGCGTGTGCAGCGGCGTGGCGCACTCGGCCGCGAGGCAGACGGGCGGTTGTACTACTGGTGCGCTGACTGACCTTGGTAGAGCGTGCGGTTGTACTACTGGTGCGCTGACTGACCTTGGTAGAGCGTGCGGTTGGAGAGCACACGATGCAGCGTGTGCAGCGGCGTGGCGCACTCGGCCGCGAGGCAGACGGGCGGTTGTACTACTGGTGCGCTGACTGACCTTGGTAGAGCGTGCGGTTGTACTACTGGTGCGCTGACTGACCTTGGTAGAGCGTGCGGTTGTACTACTGGTGCGCTGACTGACCTTGGTAGAGCGTGCGGTTGTACTACTGGTGCGCTGACTGACCTTGGTAGAGCGTGCGGTTGGAGAGCACACGATGCAGCGTGTGCAGCGGCGTGGCGCACTCGGCCGCGAGGCAGACGGGCGGTTGTACTACTGGTGCGCTGACTGACCTTGGTAGAGCGTGCGGTTGTACTACTGGTGCGCTGACTGACCTTGGTAGAGCGTGCGGTTGTACTACTGGTGCGCTGACTGACCTTGGTAGAGCGTGCGGTTGTACTACTGGTGCGCTGACTGACCTTGGTAGAGCGTGCGGTTGTACTACTGGTGCGCTGACTGACCTTGGTAGAGCGTGCGGTTGTACTACTGGTGCGCTGACTGACCTTGGTAGAGCGTGCGGTTGTACTACTGGTGCGCTGACTGACCTTGGTAGAGCGTGCGGTTGGAGAGCACACGATGCAGCGTGTGCAGCGGCGTGGCGCACTCGGCCGCGAGGCAGACGGGCGGTTGTACTACTGGTGCGCTGACTGACCTTGGTAGAGCGTGCGGTTGTACTACTGGTGCGCTGACTGACCTTGGTAGAGCGTGCGGTTGTACTACTGGTGCGCTGACTGACCTTGGTAGAGCGTGCGGTTGTACTACTGGTGCGCTGACTGACCTTGGTAGAGCGTGCGGTTGGAGAGCACACGATGCAGCGTGTGCAGCGGCGTGGCGCACTCGGCCGCGAGGCAGACGGGCGGTTGTACTACTGGTGCGCTGACTGACCTTGGTAGAGCGTGCGGTTGTACTACTGGTGCGCTGACTGACCTTGGTAGAGCGTGCGGTTGTACTACTGGTGCGCTGACTGACCTTGGTAGAGCGTGCGGTTGTACTACTGGTGCGCTGACTGACCTTGGTAGAGCGTGCGGTTGGAGAGCACACGATGCAGCGTGTGCAGCGGCGTGGCGCACTCGGCCGCGAGGCAGACGGGCGGTTGTACTACTGGTGCGCTGACTGACCTTGGTAGAGCGTGCGGTTGTACTACTGGTGCGCTGACTGACCTTGGTAGAGCGTGCGGTTGTACTACTGGTGCGCTGACTGACCTTGGTAGAGCGTGCGGTTGTACTACTGGTGCGCTGACTGACCTTGGTAGAGCGTGCGGTTGGAGAGCACACGATGCAGCGTGTGCAGCGGCGTGGCGCACTCGGCCGCGAGGCAGACGGGCGGTTGTACTACTGGTGCGCTGACTGACCTTGGTAGAGCGTGCGGTTGTACTACTGGTGCGCTGACTGACCTTGGTAGAGCGTGCGGTTGTACTACTGGTGCGCTGACTGACCTTGGTAGAGCGTGCGGTTGTACTACTGGTGCGCTGACTGACCTTGGTAGAGCGTGCGGTTGGAGAGCACACGATGCAGCGTGTGCAGCGGCGTGGCGCACTCGGCCGCGAGGCAGACGGGCGGTTGTACTACTGGTGCGCTGACTGACCTTGGTAGAGCGTGCGGTTGTACTACTGGTGCGCTGACTGACCTTGGTAGAGCGTGCGGTTGTACTACTGGTGCGCTGACTGACCTTGGTAGAGCGTGCGGTTGTACTACTGGTGCGCTGACTGACCTTGGTAGAGCGTGCGGTTGTACTACTGGTGCGCTGACTGACCTTGGTAGAGCGTGCGGTTGTACTACTGGTGCGCTGACTGACCTTGGTAGAGCGTGCGGTTGGAGAGCACACGATGCAGCGTGTGCAGCGGCGTGGCGCACTCGGCCGCGAGGCAGACGGGCGGTTGTACTACTGGTGCGCTGACTGACCTTGGTAGAGCGTGCGGTTGTACTACTGGTGCGCTGACTGACCTTGGTAGAGCGTGCGGTTGTACTACTGGTGCGCTGACTGACCTTGGTAGAGCGTGCGGTTGTACTACTGGTGCGCTGACTGACCTTGGTAGAGCGTGCGGTTGTACTACTGGTGCGCTGACTGACCTTGGTAGAGCGTGCGGTTGTACTACTGGTGCGCTGACTGACCTTGGTAGAGCGTGCGGTTGGAGAGCACACGATGCAGCGTGTGCAGCGGCGTGGCGCACTCGGCCGCGAGGCAGACGGGCGGTTGTACTACTGGTGCGCTGACTGACCTTGGTAGAGCGTGCGGTTGTACTACTGGTGCGCTGACTGACCTTGGTAGAGCGTGCGGTTGTACTACTGGTGCGCTGACTGACCTTGGTAGAGCGTGCGGTTGTACTACTGGTGCGCTGACTGACCTTGGTAGAGCGTGCGGTTGTACTACTGGTGCGCTGACTGACCTTGGTAGAGCGTGCGGTTGGAGAGCACACGATGCAGCGTGTGCAGCGGCGTGGCGCACTCGGCCGCGAGGCAGACGGGCGGTTGTACTACTGGTGCGCTGACTGACCTTGGTAGAGCGTGCGGTTGGAGAGCACACGATGCAGCGTGTGCAGCGGCGTGGCGCACTCGGCCGCGAGGCAGACGGGCGGTTGTACTACTGGTGCGCTGACTGACCTTGGTAGAGCGTGCGGTTGGAGAGCACACGATGCAGCGTGTGCAGCGGCGTGGCGCACTCGGCCGCGAGGCAGACGGGCGGTTGTACTACTGGTGCGCTGACTGACCTTGGTAGAGCGTGCGGTTGGAGAGCACACGATGCAGCGTGTGCAGCGGCGTGGCGCACTCGGCCGCGAGGCAGACGGGCGGTTGTACTACTGGTGCGCTGACTGACCTTGGTAGAGCGTGCGGTTGGAGAGCACACGATGCAGCGTGTGCAGCGGCGTGGCGCACTCGGCCGCGAGGCAGACGGGCGCGGCGGCCGCGCGGTAGATCTTGTACGCCGTGTTGCGGTAGGTGCGGTTCTTCACGCCCGCCACGCTCTTCACTATATCTTCCAGTTGCTGAAACGAACGAGAGGGCGGGTGCTTATGTTTAGTGGCATCCCCTGTTTTAAAACTTTTCTTAAATAGCGACTATATTGGACGAGTTTCTTTAGTGAAAGAGTTTATATCGATGTTATTCTACCGTAATTCAACTCTTGATTCAAAAGAATAATATTTTACAAAATATTTAAATATATTTTCAGGTTCGATCATTAGTGTTTTGTTTTCATCTCATTTGAATATTTTTCGTCAGCATCGATATCTTAAAAAGTAGATAGATTATGGAATCGGTAGCAGTGCGGCGAAAACGGCGAGCAACATCAACGGCGAACCCCGAGCGAACGTTACAACGAACGCACGGCCCGTTATCGGTCTTAACTGGAGGGTTTAATCTGAAGAATGAACCCCGCGGTCGCACGAAATCTATGGTCGACAACGACGAATTTAAAGGTGATCGTGGAATCTGATGATACTCAATTAAATATGGATTTAAAGAAAAACATTTAACAGTCGATCGGTTGCGCAGAACCACAACAAAAATCGAAAAACAGTAGAATATAATAAATTTTGCTCTACCATATTCCTAGGTGAAACGCAGGCTTTCGATAAGTCATGAACTTCTTCCAGCTCATAGATATACATTTTTCTACGCCTTTCGTGCTTTTTTTTTGTTGAATGATATCTGTTTTATAGGTATTGATTAGGGGTAATTAAACAATCATAAACAAACTTGCGGGAGATTGCATATTAAGAAAAACATGTAAAATACTCACATTAAAAGCCTCTAGTTGAGGCATAACATCTTCACCCTTATTGAACGCCTTGAGATCTGGCGGGCAGTAAAGGTTCTTGGTGATGATGATGAAGAGTTTCTTCACCGGGAACAGAACTCCCTCTCTCGCTTCTAGTGCCCTTATGTTCTCATCGAAACCTACAAACCTGAAAATACCAGAAACTACCATATGTACTTAATGAAAAATCAATTCATGCTTTCAAATTATAAAACTAGATGGCACTTCTGTTATAACTTAATATCTGAATATTGATATAGACCAACAGGCATCTATTGCGTATAAAATCTCGTTATTGTTATAGAAGTTATTGTGATTAATACAATTTTACAGGTCTGTAAATAAATGTATTCAGTCAATTGGGTTCTAAATAAATAATAATTAAAAAAAACTAAAAAACATGCTTTATATAGAAACCCAAACTAAAAAATAGATTTTTTTTTTAATAAATGTAAGTAGTATGTAAGTGTTAGTTTTTTTAAACTATTATTTATTTTCTACTTTTTAGTTTTAGGATAACCGGATATTTTAATTTTTTTTTTTGGTCTTTGACAGGTGTGCAAAATTTGAATGAAATCTGGCCATTTAAAGTGGGTCAAAATCGCGTCCTAAGGAGTCGGTTACATACAAACATACATACAAGTGAAGCTAATATAAAGCGTATAAAAAATGAGATTCTACCTGGCACCGTCTGATGGTATGATGTGAACCAAGTAGCCCTCAAAAAACGAACACGCCATCCCCACACCATAGTTGATCGAAGGCTTCGACGCCTGAAAAGCAACATTGACTGAAATCCAATTAAAATAAACTTTATTTGGAACAGATAAACTAGAGATAAACATTGAAAGTCGATAACATCTGCAGAAGTGTAAAACTGTGTCGCAGACATCAACGCCCTCCTCCGAGAAAAAATACAAAGTATTTTTTAGTTTAGTGTAAAATTGAGAACCTTGAACATTTCCCTTTGGTAGATATTGTTAGCTATGAACCTTGAAAGCAACATTGGAGAAACATAGGAACAGACAGAATATATGTATTAGATGAGGAAGTCGTTAGTGTATAATATTATTAGCATCTACCCGCGGCTTCGCGCGCGCTACTTACACAATAAGTAACCTATATTCCAGGTCAGACTATATATATTTATACTAGATTTCATCTAAATCCGTTCTAGCCTGTCAGCTCAATTGGTAGGAACTCTGCGCTGTAGGTTGAAGGTTAGATTCCCTCCCAGTATAAATATTTGTGTGATAAACTTAGGTGTTTGTTCTGTGTCTGGGTGTTATAAGGTATAAGTAAGTATGTATTTTTTGTATTTAATCTAAGTATCCTATCAGTCACCTGGTCCCATAATACAAGCTATGCTTAATTTGGGGTTAGATAGTGTTATGTGCGTTGTCCAACAATATTTATTTATTACAAGTTTAACATCGAAACATCCAAACACCCACACAAACTTTTACAATAATATTAGTAAGAAGAAAAATGATTGCGTTAAAGTTTATGTCAATTCAAATAAACCCTGAGGCAATTTCTAAATTTGAGCCTTTTGTATTAGTTTAAGCAAGGTTTAGAATAGTATACCATAGTATAGGCTTAGGTTAATTCATCGTGCTGCGAATGCACTCACCCAGCTTACGATAGCTACTAACGAAGTTCTCACCATTTGCGGGTACAGGACGATCAGATATGCGGCGCCCACGTACACAAAGTCAGCTCTTATGAGATTCTCCTCAAAGTGGACAAGTAAAGTCACACAGCTCGCGTATACCACAAGGTAATCTCTACTTTCTACCGCTTCCCTTTTCACGTTAATGCTTCCTGCGTTCTGGTATTTGTGTACGAGCCGACACAAGTGAGGAATCGACTTTATTGTGAGTAGGTAAATTACGTAGCGAGCTGGAAGGAAATGTTTCGTATGAGTGACTATGCACAAATCTGAAAACTTCTTGGCTTATATTAACTTAAATAAAATAGTCGCTCTCCCGCTTTGCGCGGTCAATCCAATGATAATACTAGCATCAATATTGTGCAAGTGTGAGGACATGGCCTAAACCGCCATTTATAATTTGATTTATTATTGAAACAGTAACTCGTAGTGGCATATTAAGCTGTGGTAGTAAGCTTCACCTTAAGAGACCGATTTTTTTTCAAGCTCTCTTTTAGGTCGAGAGCTTACATTAAGGCTTACCTAAGTGCACGAAAGGAGCCTTTGAGGCGCACTTAAATCCTATCACCACACTGATTAGAAATAACTAGTGACACGATAAGAAGAAGAAGAATATTAAACAAGTCCATCTACTTGTTGGAGGCTGCGAACTGGGTGTTTTAACGTAGATATAGAAGTTTGCCGTAACGGTACCCGTTGAATGTACAATGAAGGAGGGATAAGATATCTTGTACACTTCTTTCGATTAGAAGGCTTAAAAAAATAACTCTAATTTGGTTACAATCTAACGTATGTATAAAAATTTAGAAACTGACAATTGTATCTTTCAAGGGCGACAAATATGTTATAGCCTATACTAGTGGGTGCCACGATACGGTACGATGACGTCGCGGCAGACCGCGAACCAGGTGGAGAGTCGAGCTCACCAAATTCCGCGCCGACTGTCCAATCTTAGCGCGGAAGAGGGTTGAATGGAGAGAATGAGGTGAGGCCTTTGCCCAGCTTTGGGACAGTGTAGGCTGATAATAAATAATAAACTTGGATAACATGTAAATCCGGCACTGATTTCATTGCTCCGTGCTTTGGAGGGTACATAAAGCTGTCGGCTAAACTCCTTAGTCCATGGCCTCTGACTCATACGAAACTAGTAGTATAATAAGTATATACGTTTTAAAACCGCTAAGTAAGAGGTCACAACCTAAGTAAGACCTTTTTGAACACCGCAAAACCGTTGATCGTTAGGAACGTTACTCAGCCACACCACTCTCAAAATAAATAGCATAGGTATTAAATAAAGGTATATTAACTCTAAGGTAACAAGTACGTACCTACAGTTACACAATGGTTCTAACTCAGGATATACAGTGTAAACAACTTTCGTTGGATTTCCGTTAGAACCATTTTGTGGCCAGTGCGTAAAATTAAATTGCGGACATAATCTAAATACGACAGTGTTCAGTAAACACAGTACCTAACACTGGTGGTCACATTCAGTTTTATCCTTTATTCCATTTCACTACAGACTATTATTCCCTAGCAGTTGGGAATACATTAAAGACTAAACAAAGAGCTTGTACGTGTCGAAATAGCCAAGTAGGTACTTAGGTAGGACCTGGCGGTTATATTTTAAGATAAAGTTGTGATAAAAGGCACGTATTGGTACCGTACAATACACAGCAACTATTGTGTCAGTACAGTGACAAAAGAAACAAGAAATACTTTTATACATCTATACAAATAACAGCTTTTTACTAAATACATATGAGAATACGAGAATATACGGTATAACATAAAACAATTTTTAAAACTGTGTTTTTGAGACGAGCGTGCAAGCGAGAGCGCGGAACAAACGACAAACTAAACGAGGCACGATCGGCCTAAGCGTTCGGCTTATAACGCAGCTTAATAGGTTAAAAGTATGTAATTTTTCATCTTAAGACGTTATATGTAAAATTATCGTCCGTAACCATACATATTATTTATAGATACACCTAAACACACTCAATTCACTATAATAAGCAAAATGTAAATATCCAACTTTTTTATACCGTCATTTATACAAAACCACAGAATCAACACCATACTTAGGTACATAAAATAATGCCAGAGATGTTTGGTATTTATAAGAGGCGATGGGCCTGCAGCTTGTCATGATGTAGGTTTGGAATGCTACTAAAAAGAAACTAAATGTGAGCATATTCAAATAATGTTTAGATATGTCTCTGATAACTCCCTTCAGAATTAGTATAACTGGATATCTGAAAGAAGCGTTTAAACAGAATTTGGCAATCCAAACCATTATGGTTGTCAGGTTATTTATTTTAAGTTTATGCTCTCGCCTGTACCATGCCACCATGTTAATAATAAATATAATTATGTATTTTTTTTTATATTGTGCTACCAGAAGCAAAGGCAATTTCAAGATCACCACTAATTGACCAAAAAACAGGGTGACTGGATTACTAAAAAGTAACTAGGAGTTCCTGACAGAAGAACGGAATGATGTGTTCAAACACTTACCGACATTGAGCCACTCTTGCTTATTTTCAAAGCTAAATGTTTGAGATCCTGAAAAAAGAACCATGTGTTATGAAATAAGTAGTTACACTGCTACTGTAGTAGTTTCTTATGTGTGCGCGGTAAACTGTTGTGACACTT
Source organism: Lampropteryx suffumata (assembly GCA_948098915.1). Taxonomy (NCBI): domain Eukaryota; kingdom Metazoa; phylum Arthropoda; class Insecta; order Lepidoptera; family Geometridae; genus Lampropteryx; species Lampropteryx suffumata. Next base: position 784,856 of record OX402564.1, on the reverse strand, counting down.
AATAAGCCCCCGCCATGGTATGAAACCTTTTTGAAAGGCCTGGAAACTTATCATGCCAAAGCATGAACAAACTTTTTTTGATGCTTATAGATTTAGGTAATTAGTTAATTGTAGTAAATTTGTTCTTGATTGTCTTGCTATAAAAATGGTTTTTAGGACTTAGAAAAAATCTCAAGAATCACAATAAAAGTTAGATTTTTCAATGTGGGCTGCCAAGTTCACAAAACTCTAAGATAGATTAACTTCACCAGCAATGGATAACCCATTGCTGGTGAAGAAAGATTGGTTAAAAAACCAATACCATGCAGCTTAGCTTGCGTGGTACATTGATATAAAGAAGCCTCTATGCTATTTCAGGCATCATCTATAGGTACTTACTTACCAAGTTGTATTCAAATCTGTACAGACATTATGGTTGTGATTGTGTGTATGGTGTGCAACAACATTTCTTATTATTATTTAATATACAAACATCCACATCTTTCGCATTTATAATAATAGTAGGAATAATGTCCAAATTATTTTTAATTTTTAGCACAGTACCTTACATGTTGGCAAGTTGACAAAACACGGTTGAGGCAATGCCTGAGATTCTGTGAGAAGTCTCTTTGAGTGTGTAGGTGCTTACTTTACTACTTCTCTCAACTCAATTGTTCTCTAACTTTTTAACTAATTTGATTCAACTCTTGGTTAATGGCCTTTGTGAAAGGGACCACAATTTTGCCAAAGCCACATTTTATTTTTTTGCTATTTTGTAATATTATTGAAGACATGATACATCCCATCTTACATGATATATCTTAATTAGATATTTGTAATTTTTATGACATCTTCCTAATTTGTGATAATATTTAAGGTAACTACATGACTGAGCTTTGCTCAGTATAAAACACGGATAAAACAATGTTTTCTAAATATGAAACCTAGCTAGATCAATTTAACGCCCCCGAAACCCCCTGCAAACTGAATTTTATGAATATTGTTGAAGCAGTTTCCGAGATTTGACGACCTCTGTGGCGCAGTGGGCTAATATCCGGCTGAGACACAGAAGGTTTCGGGTTCGATTCCCACCGCGGGACAAATGTTTGTATGATCTGCAAGTATTTGTCTCGGGTCTGGGTGTTTCTATGTATAATAGTATGTATTTACAAAAAAAAAGTATTTAAGTAGTATATCAGTCATCTGGTAACCCATAACACAAGCTCTGCTTACTTTGGGGCTAGATGATGCTGTGTGTAATGTCTGGCATTATTATTATTATTACTATATATACACATAAAAGAATTGCTGTTTAAATATATTAAGTTATTGTTCTTCATTTTAAGTAATGTAATGGACATGTGCATACTAAACATTAAACAGATGGACAAATATTTAGTACAATTCCGCCAATCTATTCCTAAAGAGTTACCTCCAAAAGAAATTCGACACGTGTTTCGCCCCTCCCCGAGACATCCTCAGGAACACTTGACTCACTCCGCACCCCGACGAAAAAAACACTCTGCTCTGCAGACTTGTTGCTTCGACCAACTTCAGACTGAGACTCAAATACTAATAATTTATACTAAATATTTGTCCATCTGTTTAATGTTTTGTAATGGATTTCCGCAAATAAATTATCTATGTGCATACTAGTTAATAAATAAACAGTTATACATAAAAATAGAGGCACAAAGAATGAAATAAGACTTACCCACTGCAATACTACAAACAAATAGGACCTGCACTCCATATACATACAGTTTGTTCATATTTCATTACCTACCTGAAAAATACAAGTAAGGGCTTGACTTTAGTTGTGCGTCGCAGGAATTGGAGGGTGAAAAGACTCACATCTGGTAGGGTTTTGCTTCCTGATTACATTTTACCACTAATAACACTAGGTTATTTTTAGTTTACAAAAAATAATACAACATTTTTAACCTCACAAATCAGATAAATTAGATAAAACTACGTAAAAATTGACAGATAATAATCAACTTCGTCGTATTTCTTGTCTATGGTTTAATATGTTGTGTGCAAAATTGATGTGAACGAAACGTAAAATCCTGTCAGTGATTTTGTTATGGCTTCTTTCGACGACTTTGGCTTATCTTCACTTCACTTGGCTACTTATCACCTATCACTAGGTAGGTTATGTTGGAATATAGAAAAAAACGCGCAAGGCGAGCGAAGCGTGCCGCGGCAGCGGCCGCCGCAGCGCCAGAAAATAATACAAGGTTACGGTATATCTCACTTGGTTACTTATCACCTATCACTAGGTAGGTTATGTTGGAATATAGAAAAAAACGCGCAAGGCGAGCGAAGCGTGCCGCGTCAGCGGCCGCCGCAGCGCCAGAAAATAATACAAGGTCACGGTATATCTCACTTGGTTACTTATCACCTATCACTAGGTAGGTTATGTTGGAATATAGAAAAAAAACGCGCAAGGCGAGCGAAGCGTGCCGCGGCAGCGGCCGCCGCAGCGCCAGAAAATAATACAAGGTCACGGTATATCTCACTTGGTTACTTATTACCTATTACTAGGTAGGTTATGTTGGAATATAGAAAAAAACGCGCAAGGCGAGCGAAGCGTGCCGCGGCAGCGGCCGCCGCAGCGCCAGAAAATAATACAAGGTTACGGTATATCTCACTTGGTTACTTATCACCTATCACTAGGTAGGTTATGTTGGAATATAGAAAAAAACGCGCAAGGCGAGCGAAGCGTGCCGCGGCAGCGGCCGCCGCAGCGCCAGAAAATAATACAAGGTCACAGTATATCTCACTTGGTTACTTATCACCTATCACTAGGTAGGTTATGTTGGAATATAGAAAAAAACGCGCAAGGCGAGCGAAGCGTGCCGCGGCAGCGGCCGCCGCAGCGCCAGAAAATAATACAAGGTCACGGTATATCTCACTTGGTTACTTATCACCTATCACTAGGTAGGTTATGTTGGAATATAGAAAAAAACGCGCAAGGCGAGCGAAGCGTGCCGCGGCAGCGGCCGCCGCAGCGCCAGAAAATAATACAAGGTCACGGTATATCTGATCTTTGTTATATTTGTTGTCTGTGATATATCATGTTGTGCAAAGTTGATGCGAACGAAACGTAAAAAACCTGTCATGTGTCACTGTAACCAAATCAAATCAAAACCGCGCCAAATCGCGCGATACGTAAAAAACCGATTTCTTTGATATGTTGTTTGGATTCTTACGATTGACCTACGATTATACACTGGACACCGATTTTCGATAGGTTACAAATGTTTTTTTTTTCTCATTTGTGCATCTACCTTTATCTTGGGAGCTTTACCAGGGGTGAGGTGGACCTCTCCCTTCCCCTCCTTGGTAATTTAAACTAGATTTGTATCAATAATTTTTTTTGAGGTTAGGTTAAATTTATTCAAATATCTCGAGAACGGGGAAATACCTAGTATGGGGGTGGTACCAGGGGGTAGGGAGGGTCCCCCCCCTCCCCCCCCCATTTTTTTTTTTTAATTGGCTTGCGACGCACTACTAAAGTTTAACCAAATCAATGATATTTACACTTTAATATAGTGCCTATAGTGTTTAACGGACTGACAATTTAATAACAAACAAACCTCACTTACCCTATGGGCAGTTTTATAATTACATAAAAAATATTAGCGAATATTGGAAGATTCGTATTGTATGTAAAATCAAAAATAATGATAATGATAAGCTCACTTGCCTATAACTTCTTTAATTTTGCTGTGCGCAACGCAAAATAAGTCTCCGACACAACGCTGAACCGGCACCACGCACCAAAGAATATAATAAATAATAATTATACGGGAGCCACACACGACAAACAAAACAAAAGGCACCGGCAAAGGCAAATTCGGGCAAATATTTAGGAAATGAAAAATAAAAAAAAATGTCATTTTTTTTTTTTTTTTCACTCATATGAGCAGGCTAAAGTCTGAAGACCATGCTACCTTGTCTTGCGTAAAATAATTTCATCCGTTTCAAGGGTCAATTTTATGTATTTCGTAAGTTTCATAAACAATGTTTATGTATTTTTTGTTATTTTTTTTTTAATAATTAATTACTATAATATTCTTTTACATTTATAATTATATTATCTATGTACATTTTGCACATTTTTATATATCTATTAAAATACTAAATAAAAACTTATACAACTCTATATAGGTTGATTCATTCTTAAGTAGCTCCAGAATACAGAATACAACGCGGGACCAAATCAGGCTCACCATAAATTTGGAGGAGTCCATCTATCAGTACAAGGCGCTGAATACTGAATGATGGACAATCAAAAATATATGATTTAATGATTGAACTTCTCGTGACTGACAATGCTCACAATCAGAAGAGTCAACCAGCTTTAAGCGATAGAGATGATAGTTCAAACGACAGTGGCCAAAGCGCATTCGACAGATTGTAGAATAAAATTTTCTATTTAAGAAAATCTTACTCTTTCAAAACCACGGTATGGAATCAATCTGGACATCGAGAGTTGCATACCACGAACCTTTATTTTCGACTTGCGTATAGTGATACGAATGTCTTCCCCATGCATGACACATCCATTGTTTTAGGAGACTTACAACGTCTGTGTATGGTAACAAGACATCTGCATCACCACCGCTTTCAATATTAGATGATATGGTATTTGAAAACTTAACTATCGTATTAGCTAGATAATCTGCTTTTTCATTTCCTTCAACACCTTTATGTGAAGGCACCCACACGAAGCTAACATTAATATTTAAATCAAATAACTCCACCCATAGCGGTTTTATTAAGTAATTGATGTAATTAGTGTCAGCATGCAATTTGTTATTTGCCAGGTTTTTTAGAACACTCATGCTGTCACTAACAACAACCCATTTGTTGTGTCCCAAGTTACGACTTTTAATATGTTTTAAAGCGCTCAAGATTGCAACAGCTTCAGCTGTGAAAATACTAGCGAATTTATCCATTTTATGACCAACACCAATATTCAAAGACGATTCAAATATGGCAAAAGACACAGCGTTATCGTTTTTGGCTCCATCCGTATAGACAAATTTGTGATCTGTCCATTCAGACAGCATTGTGCACACTTCTTCTTTACTTGACAAAGCATTATCAATAACTACATTAATTTCTGGGAATTTACTATTAAAAGATCCTTCATAGGAAGGTAAGGTATGATTTGCCTGATATATATTTAAATTTTGCAGAAATTGTTTAAAACTCTGAAAGCCCTGAAGCATAAAAAATGATTTAAAAACCCCTTGGGCTCCGGACAGATTAGTCAAAAGACTATTGCCAGAAACACAATGAAGTTTTAATATAAACCTTTCTTTTAGGTAATTCAAACGAATATTAATTGGTGGAAGCCTGCATTCAATCTGCATAGCATTGATAGGAGTACTCCTAAATGCCCCTGTGATTAAACGCAAACATTTATTTTGAAATGTATTAATTCTATTTTCAATTTTTACATCGGCAGCATAACAAACGAAGCCATATTCAAAATGACTACGAACTAAAGATTTGCACAATGTTAATAAAATTTTTGGATCTGCTCCCCAATTAGAGCCTGACAAAGACTATAATACATTGTGAGCTTTTTGAGCTTTGCAAATGATTTGTTTAGAGTAATTATTCCAGGATAAGTTATGGGAGAATAATACTCCCAAGAACTTAACTTCAAGAGACACTGGCAAAGGTGCATTTTTATAATAAATCGCTGGCAAGTTATTAGATTTTTTCCCAAAAACCACTACTCTAGATTTCGACGAATTAACATCAAGATCTAAATAAGAAAAGTATTTTTCAAATTTCAGCTACAGGAGCTAAATCTGCTCCCAACGCATAAACAACCAAATCATCTGCAAATTGAAGATTTTTAACATGTGAACCTAATATTAAATTTAAACGAAATATATACAAAATGAAAATTAAGGGTGACAGAATGCCACCCTGACATACACCTACAGAAGAATATCTTGGACCATAGAGATGTTTATTGTATTTAACAAAAACTTCTCGATCTGAGAAAAAACATTGGATCCAATTTATAATTTTTTCAGGAATGCCTAGTAATAGCAGTTCTTGACAAAGAATTTCAATATTGACGCTATTAAAAGCGCCTGAAATGTCAAAGAAAACAGCGACAAGATGATTGTTTGCAGCCAAGGAATGACATATATCAAGTTGTAATTGACAAATACTCTCCCGAGCAGAACGATTTCTACGAAAACCGAACTGATTGGAAGGTAAAAGTTTGTGATGTTCTACATAAAATTCCAAACGTTGCTTTAGCAATTGCTCAAAAATTTTACCGACACATGAAGTGAGCGCAATAGGACGATAAGATTCAGGGCATAATTTGGGTTTATTGGGTTTCAAAATTGGTACTAAACAGTCAGTTTTCCAATTGTGAGGTACTATATTATTTGGCCAAAGTAAATTTAAAATTTGGAGAAAAATTGTCAAACAGTTTCTATATGCTTTTGGTCTTGATGGTACTCCATCAAGACCAAAAGCAGTATCCCTCCTAGAGAAAATGGCAGAAGTTAATTCACTATATGAAAAAGAGTCTACAAGAAAGCTATTATTAGAATTTAAATTATTTGAATTAAGTGTTTTCGATTTAGGTAGTACAAAATCAGGAGTATATTTGGATAAAAAATCACAAATCCATGAGTCGTCTTCATATTGAATAGGTTTATAGTAAGATTTATTAAATTTACGCATGAACTTCCATACAACGGTTAATGGAGTGCATCGATTGAAAGTTTCACAAAGAGAGACCCAGCTTTTTTGTCGTTCTATTTTTATTGTAAGTTTTTTGTGAGCTCGCAGTCTTTTGAACTCCAAATTGCTTTCTTCTGTTGGATTGAATTTAAAATTTAAATATGCTTCTTTGGATTTCAAAACAGCTGCTGAACATTTTTGATTCCACCAAGGCAGATAAGGTTTTTTACCAGGCTTCTCAATCCCCGTTAGACCAAATATGGTCTCACCGTTCGCGCCAACGCCAAGCAATTCCGTCAAACCCCTAAGACCATATATGGTCTCGCTCGCCCATTTGAATAAGGACCTTATTTCAAACGTTTACAGTCTACTTTTGTATGGAGAAGTTTACGAGTTACGTTCTTTGATATATTATCTACATTCTGAGCAAAAAATATTACGTAGTCTGTCATCGTTCAGTCTTTCATCGTCAGTTTGATGACATCAGCCCAGCCAGCAAGCACATTAGCACAACAAAACGAAACAAATTAAAATTATAGGATGCTATGCTATGTATGAGCACAGCAGAAATCATTTAAATTTTTAGTTAGTTTTTTTAATTATTATAGTTACACGTAGAACAAAAGTTAAATTATGGTAGTTTGTAAGTTTTTCCAGCAAGGCAGCTGTCGTTTTGGACAGAACTGTAGATTTGACCACATTTATGGCTCCAAATATTCGTATCATGGTAAGAATTTTGTAATATTCTGCTATTTCCCTACCTACTATTCTACGTTCTCCAGCTTTTGTAGTACCTCAAGCATAAAAGCAGGAAACCAGTACAGGGAATAAGACTGTGTATATTATACATATTTAGTTATTATGTAGCTAACTTCAATAACAAACACCAATAAAACATTTCCTCAGCTAGCACCCCTTCAGAATCCACGTCAGATGTCCCTACTGATGACCAGCTATTCAACCAGGTCCACACAGACCTGCAACCCATAATCCGAGGAAGCCAGTGGCTGCTATCCAGCTATGCACCATTTAAAGAAAAAGCTGCATTCCCTGGACTAGTAGACATGTCTCCAGAGGAAGCCAGGCTGTTCATTTATGAAGCAAAAGCCAATAATAGCTTGGATCAAGCTGTGAGTTGAAACTTTTTCCCTCTTAGAAAGATCCTGTTTTATAAGACAGTGGCCTTAATTCTGTTGGCACCAGCCTACCTAATTTAAGCTAAAATTAACCTTTGGTATTCTGCTGTTACCAGCTTACCCTTATTTAATTTTATCTAACTTAATTAAGCGTTCCTAATTTGGTTAGATGGTACCAGCCGAATAGGTTTTACAAATGCTATGACAAACTAAATATATTTTAGACAATTCCTAATTTTAGAATTGAACCAACCGAACTGCCACCAGTGATGGGGCAAATCTTAAGTATTTAGGTATTGTTAGAGTTGAGGTGTTTATAAATAAAGCTATTTAAGTATGTCTAAATACCCACATGAATCTTTTTCCGGAAATTATTTAAGTATGTCTAAATACCCACATGAATCTTTTTCCGGAAATTATTTTGTACTACTGTTTCAGGTGGCATTTATGAATAATCTGTTTCATGAAGCGAAGCAGAAATATGAACTTCTACTTACAAAGAACGTCAATATTACCAAAGCCCTACGGAGTCTATACAATGGTGAAAATGTTGGAACACCTTTTGGTAACCTTCCACAACCCAATGCATCAACATTTGGGAACAACAATGCATCTTCTGTGTTCCGTAGTGCCGTGCAACCCACTTCTTCGGTGTTTTCACAAAATACTAATCCATCAATGTTTGCACAAGATAATGCCTTTGCTACGCCGGATGCTGCAAAATCTATATTTGCACAGGCCAGTCAAGCAGTTTTTCCAAATCAGAACCAAAATCAAACATCCATTTTTGGGGTACAGAGTCCGCAGCCAAATATCTTCGCACAGCCTGAACCGATGGCTCAATCGATCTTCGCTCAAGCAGCACAAAATGCGTTCGGTCAGAATGCTCAGCCAGCTCCTAACGTTTTTAACATACAAAATGCTCAGGATACCGCTGCAAGCATATTTGCAAATGCAACTCAGGCTGCCTTTACACATCCACAACCTTCTCCATTCAACAACACTAGCAACCAACCCACCAATGCGTTCAAACAAACCGTGACTCAAAATTCTGGCTTTGGAGCTCAAAATGTATTCGAGCAGCAATTGGCAGCAGACACCGGAGCGCACAGCAGAGTTGAAGATATAGCACCCGAAGACATGGAGGCATTCAATGCTAATGAATTCAAAATGGGTTTCATCCCAGAAATAGCCCCACCACAATCTCTTTGCATTTAGATACATCTTAGTCCCGCAACATTTAATTTCGATCGACTGAATAATATGGTTACATTAGATAACATACACTGTGATAATTTTACAGGTGGTCATGAAAGTAGGTTTTGTTACGTAGTTATATTAAGTAAAGTAATATAATTTGAAAATTGTATTATTTATTATTTTTCTTATGAAATAGTCGCTTATCTGAGACCTTATCAATATTAATCGTTTTTATTTGTACAGTCAGATTTCGGCGCAGTGCCGTAATGGTGAATCTGCTGTTCTCAGTTTACCGATGGATGCACGTTTCAACGTATAATCCTTTCAAAATTGAAAAGAAGCGCGGAAGAGAAGGCTAGGGAGATGACGATCATCGTTTTCTAATAGTCGATCTCGCCGAGATATATCTGCTTGTCGCTGGAGGCGGAGAGCAGCACAGGCTCGCGAGTGTGGAAGTGGACGGCGGTGACGGCGCCGTGGTGGCCGGGCAGGCGGTACAGCACGCGCCGCGACGTCGTGTCCCACACGTACACGTGCCGGTCCGACGAGCCCGCCGACACCTGACACACGACATTACATTACAATCCAATCGAATAAATATGTGCCTAAAAACATTGCTAAATAATTACTTATTACGATCTGGTAAAAAGTGATTCAGAGATAAAAGTATTAATTATAAATTTAACCCATGATACAAAAACATAGGTACATTTTCTCTATGAACAAATCATTTGAGATGAACATAAAACACGATGTCTCTGCTATATGTGGATGAGGAGTTTGGTTTCCTGCAGAATCAAAGTGATCCTGCAGCTTGGCCGGTACCATGTTCTTGCAATGTCATTGAAGTTAAAGTATCCCGAATATCGATTCAATTAGACCTAAGGAAGTTGCTGAGATCCCTTTCATCAACTAGAAAAGAACTAATGATCTTCATATGGCTGAACAGAATTTTCTATATCCTAGCCAACAATATACGTTCATACAACAATATACGTTAAGTGTCTCAAACTGAACATTCAACGACTATGGCACGATTGAGCCACAAAAAAACATTTACACAATCTAGATGGCGCTACAGGAAAAGTTAGAACACATTTATATGATTAAGAAACAAGATGAACCTTTGCTCCGTCGGGTGACCAGGCGCACCGCAGAAGGTTCTTCTCGAAGTTATGAGCGTGTCCGGACATGAGCTTGACGCAGCGCTCGCTCGGCGCGAATGGACGCACGTCCCAGATGCGCAGCGTACTGTCCATCGCGTTCGACAGCAGGTACGACCCGTCGTACGAGAGAGCCATGCCTGTAATTACATCTATTCATTAATAGCTGCTAGTTAACGCTCGTGGCATAGCTAACATAGTTTCTGACAGATCCACGAAGCAGTGGCATTTTAATATAAGCGCTTCCGAGCGTCACACGGCACGGTACGTTAAGAATGAACTAGTCGATTATCTTTCCGTACAAACGGCGAAGGGTGATCACTCCACCGTCTGATGTTAAACAATCAAAACGGAGAGAGATATCAATTTATCTCGTCATAATCTATGCTTGTATCGCAACAGAATCGTAAAAAAGGTTCGGGTTTGAAAGATAGAAGCCTAAAAAAAAACGTATTTTAACACCGATTTTAGCATAACTTTGGCTGTAAATAAGTAGCATACGGAGCACGAAAACTCCAAAATGATTCCGATACAAGCATAGTTAATTTATTCATGAGCTCAAATAACTTTATTTCGAATAGATACATTCAGTAGTTTTTTCATGAGAACCCTTCAGCTAAAAGTCTGTTCATGACTTTTACGCAAACGTTTTATGCACAAATCGTAGTCTAATCTGATCATATGATTAGAAATAATTATAACACTATTCCCTTACTTCTTATCACTATATCCATGTCTCGCACTGTGCTAGGTGAAATAGCATACATTTTATCTGCGCCTACTGACGAGTTTGTGCCGCTGACTTGTGTATTCTTAAGCTTTGCAAGTTAAGGCAAGGTCTTTTTTTTTTTTTTTTTGTTTTTTTTTATCCTCAATAAACCTACGTTTGACCATGATCTCGCCTGATGTTAAGCGACGATGTGGCCGACGATGGGGCACGCAGGTCTAGAAGACACCTATTTACTCGAGACTTGAAGAGACCTAGATTGTAGTTTTCAGGAAAGACATACGACGGCAAATCATTCTAATCCTTGGCTGTACGGATTATAAATGTGGAAGCAAAGCGCTTTGTTCGTAAGGGTGGTAGGTTGACAAGGTATGGATGGTATTGAGCGGTACGTCTGCTTGTCCTCTTGTGAAAAGGAGATGGTGGAGACGGTCTCACCGTCCCACGTCCCACGGACGGACGGCCTTCGGGCGACCTATTAACTGTGTCACCAGAATTGGGCGCTGACTCATCCAAAAGTAATAATACATAGTAATAGTTATTTCTGTTATTATTGCATAAACATAACTAGCTTCAATGCAGTGCACGAAAGAAACCTCTGAGGCGCAATTTAATCCTTTCACTACACTAGTGCAAGAGAACTAGTGACACGATATGAATACTAGCTTCTAAGGCTTCGCGAGTATGGTAATGTTAAGTATGTACCTAAATGGCAATCGGATTTGGATGAAACTTGTAAACTTGATGGAATCTTAGACATGGAAAGCAAATAGGTTACTTTTAATGCAGGTACCACACGTGCGAAGCCGCAGGTAGAAGAAAATATGTTATAATTATAATTAGGTATAACATAGTATAAAACAAAGCATAAAAAAAAACAAAAACTGCATCAAAACAAATACATTTTGATGCAGTTTTTTTTATAGATAGAGTAATTCAAGAGGAAGGTTTATATGTATAATACATGCATAATATAGTAGAGAAACACTGATAATTTTAGAGGTTTCTAATGTGGTGTCGTAAATAAACACATTTTTTTGCGCTTACATTGCAAATGCTGGCTGAACACTACGAGATAGATCAAAAATCGTGCGAAGCCGGGGCGGGTCGCTAGTATGTTATAATATTATGTTAATCGTCATAAAAGAATATGAACAAGATATCTCCCACATACACAGATGTTAGCAAATGGCATGTATTTTGCTTATTTATCACTAGCGACCCGCCCCGGCTTTGCACGCGTGCAATTCTGATACTAATTATACTACAGAATAGTTATCCCTAAGAGATAGGACATAGGTATACCATCGCGGACTTTTAAGTAACCTTTTTAATGTGTACAATACTGTAGCACATTATTTTGATCTATTTCGTAGGGTTCAACCAGCGTTTGCAATGTAAAAAAATAGTTTTTTTACGACAACGACACCACATTAGAAACCTCTGAAATTATCAGTGTTTTTCTACTATATTATGCATGTTTTATACATATAAACCTTCCTCTTGAATAACTCTGTCTATTCTACAAAAACCGCGTCAAAATCCGTTGCGTAGTTTCAAAGATCTAAGCATACATAGGGACAGACAGACAGCGGGAAGCGACTTTGTTGTATACTATGTAGTGATAGTGATTCGGAAATTATGCAAACAGTGAAATGGCAAATAAATCACGTCTGTCAATCGGCAGCTCGTCATTTCACTAGATAGGTTTTGAGTTTGTATAGAATGTTGGCAACTAACTAATTAGTGGTTAGGGACCTAACATAGCAGAGTAGTTTCTGCTCAAAACCAGTGCTAACTCAAACACAGTCACATACCTGTGACAGTATCCGTGTGCCCCTTTATCTTATAAGCAATCTGATTATTCCTGATATCCCATATCTTAATAACATTATCCACTCCTCCCGATATTATTTTCTCTGCTGTGTCATTGAAGAGTACTGATGTAACGGGGTAAGTGCTGTCGAAGGAAGCTACAGGATTCCGTTTCCGTGCATCCCATAGTTTGATGGTGCTGTCATCTGATGCTGAGACTAGGAGTTCTGGACCTCTTCGTGCCCCTAGAATGAGAGATGTCACTAAGAAATATAATTTTACAAACAATCAAATTTTTCAGAAGATGTGATGATCAACCTGGACTCTGGCTCCACATTATCATGATCCAGCAAACTGTTTGTGACCGGTATATTGCTTGGGTAGGCAAATGTAAAGAATGTTCGAGGCATTAAACCCTCTTTTTGATACAATCTGTGTTTTTTAAATGACAAAGAATAAAATAAATAAACAATTTATATGTTCTGTGTTTGGGTGTTCAATCAAAGTATCTTATGTATGAATTAAAAAATAAAAGTATACTATATTTCACTGGTTTCCACAGTACAAGCTACGCTTAGTTTGAGACTGGTTGGTGTTGTGTGGATTGTCCTCCTATATTCATTGTATTATATTCAAGAACCTTAATGAGGATCAGTAAAGTTATAGCAAATTTAATAGAACTAGTGTAACGACGTATTTGCGTCATACATGTAGTTCGGGGATCTAACCTCGAAAATGGTTATTTTACTTCTAGATATGGCGGCGATTCATTTTACGTCAGGCAGCTGCTGTCTTTTTAGCGCAACATTTAGCTTTCTGTCAGAGCCATAAACTTTGACTTTGACAGATATCTTCGTTCATATTATGGAATTTTTATTTCTTCAAGTTGGCAACTCTAGGTTGATTGATTGGATCGAATAGAGCTGTCATGCTCAATGGCTGGGACTTTCACTTTTCCCTGAAAGCCGACTGATGTGGTTTTGTTGATTAGGTCTTGCGAAATCTTTTAAATTCGCAAGAATCTTATATTGTTGAGGCCTTAAAATGGACGAAATATTTCCATAGGCAAAAGGAGGATTCCTCCTAAGTATTATTTCGGCGGAGAACACAAGTTTTCCTACCATTAAGATGACTGTGATATAGCAGCATTATTTGAAAAGAAAAACGCTACGCGAGATGTCGGTGGCGTTTTTTCTTTACGTTTTTTTTTTTCTTTCTTTACTATTATTATCAAAATTTCGAGTCAATGACGCCTGGTATTATTTCGGCGGGAAGTCAGCAACGTGGTTAGATTCAAACCACATGGCTTCATTTCTCTGATGTAAAGAGACACCGGACCGACCCCAGGAGACCCGTTTTCCAAGACACGCGACGTTCGCGAGACCCTCACGCCACGTGGCGTAGTCCCAGGATGCCTCTTGAAACCGGGATCCGGTACCATTTAAACTATTCTCATTGACTGACAACCCAAGGTATTTAAAATTTAACTTTTATTTTTTCTACTAGAATGCAATGGTAACTAATAAACCTCAAACAAACCACTCCAGGTCCCTGTGCGTGAGCGACAATTGTAATATTGATTCCACATTTTGGAAATTGTTTTATTGGTTCCACATTTTGGAAATTGTTTAATTGGTTTCACATTTTGAAATTTATACCATTAGTTTTGAATAAGTGTTAATCTTGTAACAGATTACACTTAGTTTTCTTATGTTTGGACGGAATTACATTTTTGATGCTTTTTACATCACTTTAGTAATTCATTGGATTATTTGGATCAACTTTTATTTGGATCAACTTATTTGGAAATTCTTTTGCAACCTTTATTAGATCACTTAGTGATAATTGTTATTTGAGTTCAGTTTCATTTACTGACATTTTTAGCGCACTGCTATTTATTAGGTGGAAGGGAGAAAAGTCATTTCTTTTGCTGTTGGTGATATTGTTTGGAGAAGAAGCTGTGTTCAATTAAATGCTAAGGCATATTTTTCGGTTAGATTAGAACCTGAGTTTATTAAATGTTTACCTTTTAAAGGATTTAGATAAAACTACTTCTGGACGTTTTCTTGTTAAAGATAAAATTAATATTTAATAATATCTTTAACAAGAAAACGTCCAGAAGTAGTTTTATCTAAATCCTTTAAAAGGTAAACATTTAATAAACTCAGGTTCTAATCTAACCGAAAAATATGCCTTAGCATTTAATTGAACACAGCTTCTTCTCCAAACAATATCACCAACAGCAAAAGAAATGACTTTTCTCCCTTCCACCTAATAAATAGCAGTGCGCTAAAAATGTCAGTAAATGAAACTGAACTCAAATAACAATTATCACTAAGTGATCTAATAAAGGTTGCAAAAGAATTTCCAAATAAGTTGATCCAAATAAAAGTTGATCCAAATAATCCAATGAATTACTAAAGTGATGTAAAAAGCATCAAAAATGTAATTCCGTCCAAACATAAGAAAACTAAGTGTAATCTGTTACAAGATTAACACTTATTCAAAACTAATGGTATAAATTTCAAAATGTGAAACCAATTAAACAATTTCCAAAATGTGGAACCAATAAAACAATTTCCAAAATGTGGAACCAATAAAACAATTTCCAAAATAATAAATGAATTGAACAAATTTCAAAATAACAACCCAATGAAACAAATCTTCAGAATAAGCGAGGCAAAAATATTGAACAATAACATTGATTGTTTCTAACAAAACATGATATGCAAATTGCTACAGTCTTACCATATCTTCCCACAGGATTGTTCTACAGTATACAAATTATTATAAATTACTTTAATAATGTTATTACTTTTCAGGAAGTCTACAAAATACTTTGAAGTGAATTGAGTATCGATGAAACAAACTACAATTTCAAGACTAATAAACTTTTAGAAATATTTTCCTTTCCAACAATCCATTAATAGCAGAAGTGAAAGCATTAACCATTGGGAATATTCAGCAATATTTAACATGTATTTACACCTCAGCTACACACATCAACCATAGAAAGAATATACTTATGTCCAGAATAACCTTTAGGCAAGATTCCTATGATGTCAACCGAAGGCAGAACCATGTAGGATTAACCATACTACAAAGAGGTGGAAATGTACTATGTTTATAAGCCTAACAAATGTCATCAAACTTTTAATTTTAATTTAACTAACAATATTTGAATTAATCTAAACTAACTTGAACATTAAACCTTTATTCCAAAATAATGTTGTTTTAATTTCTTTATTGTATGTTTTTATTTATTTAGATATTTATTTATTTAAATATTTATTTATTTAATGTTTTTATTTCTCAGAAGGAGAAAGTTTAGAAACAGAAGTTACTGTACAAGTATAAATTCTATCACTACTAACAAAAGTTATATTTTTACCATAGATCTTTATCTAGATCAAATCTAAGCCAAAATTAAGGTACTAAGATAATTGGATAATTAAACATAAGTAAGCTTTACTATCCTAGTAATGCCATCGCATGTTACTGGAATATTCATAACTACTAACTCTCTGTGTAAAATCTAAAATGTTCTATTGAATCTAAAATTACATGTAATTATCTTTCTTTTGTGCTAAAGTTAAGTTCACACTTATTAGGTGGTCTATAGTAGAACGCAATTGGATGTTGTCTACTATTAGTGTCTGCTTGATTCAGAACACTATCAATTCCAACAGAACTAGCATCACAATGTAAAAAGAAAGATTTCTCAAAGCTAAGACAAACCAAAACAAATGATGAAACAAAAGATTGTTTCCAAATTATAGAATGCAGTTAATTTAATCAAAGGTGAGAACAATGTCAGCAAATTTTACAATATGAATCTACAATAATAAGAACATATCCCAAGGAACTTCTTATTTGTCTACGGTATCAGGTCAAGGAAAATTATCAATAATATCCAATTTAGTGGGATCAGTATGGAAACCTTTACTGTCCACAATATAACCAAGATCACAAATGTATAGAACCAATATCCAATAATTAACAATACCAAAACTATATTTACCAACCAGAAATTGCAAAAATGAAACTAGAAACACTATTCTTGACACACAAAACAAACATAACCTTATAGATGTTAAAGAATGCGTTTAGATAGAATAACCAATCCTAAAGTTACCTGTTATCAGTTGTAATGTTAGGTTTTCTCCATGTGGCTAACATTTTAACATCATCCAGACACGGCGGGTTTCTTAGAAACTGGTGCTCGATGGAGACCAATAAGTTTTTTGAAACAGTATCCTATTACTCTAAAATGCACACTTCACAATCCCTTGTGATAACATATAACCTGTGTAGATGAAAACAAGTCAAACCTGGAATTGGTCGGGCAATCCCTATAAAGATAAACAAAGGCAACAACATTCTCTTCATGAGTAGAAGTATTGGCAGTAGAATATCATTCAGTTCAGGCAACAGTGAGAACTGAACCTGTTTGTCCATGATGAAAAGGTGTGAACACTCGAAGAACACAGTAACAGAGTAAAATCAAGAATGTCTAGTTAAGTCCGTCAAATATTTTGTTTAAAAATAAATGTTTTAAATGTTTTCCAAAGTATTTGTTTAACTAAGTTTGATTCTATAATAAACAGTTATTTTCCTCACTAAATGCATTGGTAATTTACACATGAAAACTTACTATTGTATAAATACTTTTAAAATTAAAGTTTTACAATTATAACTTAATTATAACCACTGTGAAAAGACACATAATTAACTGAGCAACCTGGCTTGCTAATGTTTGTTACACAATTAAAAACACAATATAAATGCACAAAAATAACAATCTATCAAAATTATTTGATATCCAACAATAGAACAATGGGGTTACACAAATAAATTAAATTGCCTCACTTTAATCTGGTTTAACAAAAATAGAATGCAATGGTAACTAATAAACCTCAAACAAACCACTCCAGGTCCCTGTGCGTGAGCGACAATTGTAATATTGATTCCACATTTTGGAAATTGTTTTATTGGTTCCACATTTTGGAAATTGTTTAATTGGTTTCACATTTTGAAATTTATACCATTAGTTTTGAATAAGTGTTAATCTTGTAACAGATTACACTTAGTTTTCTTATGTTTGGACGGAATTACATTTTTGATGCTTTTTACATCACTTTAGTAATTCATTGGATTATTTGGATCAACTTTTATTTGGATCAACTTATTTGGAAATTCTTTTGCAACCTTTATTAGATCACTTAGTGATAATTGTTATTTGAGTTCAGTTTCATTTACTGACATTTTTAGCGCACTGCTATTTATTAGGTGGAAGGGAGAAAAGTCATTTCTTTTGCTGTTGGTGATATTGTTTGGAGAAGAAGCTGTGTTCAATTAAATGCTAAGGCATATTTTTCGGTTAGATTAGAACCTGAGTTTATTAAATGTTTACCTTTTAAAGGATTTAGATAAAACTACTTCTGGACGTTTTCTTGTTAAAGATATTATTAAATATTAATTTTGGTTTACACTTACATTTCTCTTGAGTTTGGTAACTTTGTTTTGAATACTGTGTTTGAATGTGATGAATGAGATTTGAGGGATGAAAGCAATCACAAAGTGAAAGAGATGTATATAAGGAAACCTCATTACGGTTATTGAATTTAAGTTAGATGTTCAAAAGACAACTTAGGTCATTTTGGTTTACTACTTCTCACTCTTTATTACTATTGTTCAACATCAAAAGATCTTATGTATATTATTGTTCATTATTTTAAAGGTCTTTGTTTTTGTACCTTTTTATTTGTTTGTTTTGTAAGTCTTTTTAGGCTTGTTTTTGTCGGTTTTTTTTTTGTATTGTCCAAGTTTACAATTGTTAGATTAGGTATACATGGATAATTTTAAGTTTACACCGATTTGACATTTTGCATTGGCCACCTTCGATTAGACATTTTGTTGCGACATCCTTTCGGATGGTCCACACACCTTTTGCGGTCCTCGGACTTTCCTCCGGTTCCGTTTGATTGTTTACATTTTGTTGTGACATCCTTTCGGATGTGCACACACCATTTTTGCAGTTCTCGGATTTTCCCTCCGGTTCTGTAGTTTGTTTGTTCACCCTCACCGACTTGTTGTGAGGAGTGGAACCATTTTGTTAGTGTTGTGCCCGGAAAATTGGTGGGGTAGAGTCGATCACAGCACTTACAGTTTTTGTTTGCCTACACCGTTTTGTCGTGTAGAGCAACACCATTTGTTACAGATATGCATGTGCCCGGGAAGTTGGTAGAGATGCGCCGATCACATCATACTCTAGTTTTGTTTATCCACACCGTATTGTTGTGTTGGATAACCTTTTTGTTTGCTGTATTGTGCCCGGAAAGTTGGTAGTGTAGAGCCGATCACAATTACACAGATTTTTGTTGGTTGTTTCATTGTCTAGTTGTACCTAGTTTTGGACATTCACACCACGAACTTTTGTTTGTGTATTATACTTTCACCCCTTCAGGTGATTGTTTTTGGATTGAAACGGCGACACAAGTGGTCTAACCGTAAATTGTATTAGATATCTTTCGAGATAGAGTCTTTTTTTATATTCTTTGAACTTTGAGTCGGAGGCTAGGATTGCCTATCCGCACTTTTTACCAGTTCACTGAAATACTTAAGTTACATTACATTTATTATTTCATTCCATTTTTGATATTCTTTGAACTTTGAGTCGGAGGCTAGGATTGCCTATCCGCACTTTTTACCAGTTCACTGCAATACTTAAGTTTCATTATATTTATTATTTCATTACACTTTTGATATTCATTGAACTTTGAGTCGGAGGCTAGGATTGCCCATCCGCACTTTATACAAGTTTCAGTGAAATACTTAAGTTTTCTTAAACATTTATTGTTGCATTACAAATTTATTGGCATTTATTATTTCATTACACTTTTGATATTCATTGAACTTTGAGTCGGAGGCTAGGATTGCCCATCCGCACTTTATACAAGTTTCAGTGAAATACTTAAGTTTTCTTAAACATTTATTATGTATTTCATCACAAAATTATTAACATTTATTATTTCATTCCACTTTTGTTATTCATTGAACTTTGAGTCGGAGGCTAGGATTGCCCATCCGCACTTTATACAAGTTTCAATGTAATACTTGAGTTTTCTTAAACATTTATTGTTGCATTACAAATTTATTGGCATTTATTATTTCATTACACATTAGATATTCTTTACACTTTTCTGAGTCGACGACCAATGTTGTCTAGTCGCACTTTATAGGTACAGATATCTTAGTATTTTTGTTTAAATGCATTCCTTCAATTTCAATTCATCTTTTGTAGAGTCTTTAGTGCTTTTGTATTGCCAAACATTATAGAGTTGTAGAGTCTATTTTTTGCACCTTTTAGGTAGAGACTTACTCTTTCATTTTATTTTGAATTTTGTATGGTAGAGACTTGCTCTCTCATATTATTTTGGATTATTTTTGTAGAGGTTTGCTCTCTTATTCTATTTAGATTAATTTCGTTTGAAGTTATTGTTTTGGTAATTGGTTTAGGCATAAAAGAAAGTGTCTTTCTTTTATTTTTTTGGGAAAGTTTGTACTGTAACGACGTATTTGCGTCATACATGTAGTTCGGGGATCTAACCTCGAAAATGGTTATTTTACTTCTAGATATGGCGGCGATTCATTTTACGTCAGGCAGCTGCTGTCTTTTTAGCGCAACATTTAGCTTTCTGTCAGAGCCATAAACTTTGACTTTGACAGATATCTTCGTTCATATTATGGAATTTTTATTTCTTCAAGTTGGCAACTCTAGGTTGATTGATTGGATCGAATAGAGCTGTCATGCTCAATGGCTGGGACTTTCACTTTTCCCTGAAAGCCGACTGATGTGGTTTTGTTGATTAGGTCTTGCGAAATCTTTTAAATTCGCAAGAATCTTATATTGTTGAGGCCTTAAAATGGACGAAATATTTCCATAGGCAAAAGGAGGATTCCTCCTAAGTATTATTTCGGCGGAGAACACAAGTTTTCCTACCATTAAGATGACTGTGATATAGCAGCATTATTTGAAAAGAAAAACGCTACGCGAGATGTCGGTGGCGTTTTTTCTTTACGTTTTTTTTTTTCTTTCTTTACTATTATTATCAAAATTTCGAGTCAATGACGCCTGGTATTATTTCGGCGGGAAGTCAGCAACGTGGTTAGATTCAAACCACATGGCTTCATTTCTCTGATGTAAAGAGACACCGGACCGACCCCAGGAGACCCGTTTTCCAAGACACGCGACGTTCGCGAGACCCTCACGCCACGTGGCGTAGTCCCAGGATGCCTCTTGAAACCGGGATCCGGTACCATTTAAACTATTCTCATTGACTGACAACCCAAGGTATTTAAAATTTAACTTTTATTTTTTCTACTAGACATGCAATGGTAACCAAAATTAAGAAGTGTATCTAGACTAACTACATGTAATAAGCTTTAAACAAACCCCAAAACAACCAAATTATAACATCTGAAACGTATCTGGTCTTTCACTGTTTTCCCCGACCTGTGATTAGAAGTTCTGGTGCGACGGCTGCCTATCCGAGGAGATTTTTAGGTAAGTAAGTAGGGATACCACCTGTCTGGCGCCCGAATATTATTATTTAATTGTTTAGACTTTGTTTGTGACGGGAGGCCCCATTCAAAACTTTCTTACCATTCCAAATTTAACATCTTGCAAGGAACTTTTAATTTTTATTACAACTTTCTAATCTTTTTATTACAACTTTAAATTTTCAATATTACACTAGTATCCACGTTATTCTTTATGACATAAGAATGATATATCTTTTTGATTAGAATTATCCAAATCGGACCATTACTTACGAAGATATTACATAATAAACATTATGCAGTTGCCGTTAAAATCCAAGTACGCGGGTGCGTGTGACGACACAGGGACGGTCCGAGCGCAGCCAACCCTCTTACTTCATGATTCGATAACTAACGGCGACCGTCCCTGTGACGTCACAGCTACCGCGGCAAACACTTAGTGCACTGCGCTAGTCATTTCGTCATAACTTCGTCAATCTTTATTGCAGAACAAAAACTTTTGTACTGTATATTAAGGATTTCTTAGCTCTATAAATCAGCATTCTCAACAAATAATGTTACGGATCGTCATTGAAAATGTGATATAAATATATATAAATAATAGTGGATAATTTACACAACACCAACTAACCCCAAACTAATGAAAGAGCAAATCTATGCAAAATAAAATAATGTAGTCTTAACCATTAACAGAGTTGACAAAACTTGCATGTCCCTTCAGTTTCTTGATCCTGGTCCCAGTTGGCACATCCCAGACAGCCACTGTATTATCTGTTGCACATGTGTACAGATGAGAGCCATCTGGAGAAAAGCACAGCTCCATGATGGCACCCGTGTGGCCCTTCATCACCATAACATTCTCGCATTGACCGTACACTGTCCATATGACTAGAATAATAATAAAAATGTTATAACAAAAGGACTTAGACAACAATATAAATCTACTTAATGAAAAGTAAATGATTTATATAATTTTTAAAACTGTCATAATTTTGAATATTATTTTAACTCAAAACGGTATATTTATTATAATGTGAGTGTTCCTGTTTCTTAATATTTCGGCTCAATCTTGCTTATGATGGTCTCTTACATCTGTTCAGAATCACAAGAAAGATTCTAGTCACATTGGGTATTATTAATATTAATATCTGTAATGTTGTACTGTGTTGGTAAATAGCCTGAATTATAATGGATAGTTTGTATTATAATAGTAAGTAATGCAATAAACACTTATCCTTACATATTTGTCTATCAAATCCTGCTGAAGCTAGATGTTTTCCCTCAGGATGAAATTTAGCAGTGAATATTTCTCCTTGATGTCCCTCTAATAACATAATAGGCGCATAAAGGTTTGATGTTCGTGGGACCTGAAATTCAGAAAAGCTTATGACATTAGGTTCCTGGGATTTCATTATAATGAACTAGGAAAATAGGAATGAAAACAAGTTACCGCTGATGTTACAACAGCTTTTTCCCTTGTGCCCGCGACGGTAATCTCATGACGAGTTCGCTTTGAGGGAACTACAGCTGTATCTTCTGCTTTTCGTTTTATTTCGATTTCAGGCATGTTGTTTGTTGTAATTTTCTATTATTTGAATAATATTGTACTTTAATCAAAACAAACCACCAAACCAACCTCAAACAAAACAAACAAACATGTTTTTTTAAATTAAGTTATTCTTCTTCTTCTTATTTTGTTGGCGTCTGCGACTTTATTTGTCACAATTCTGCCAGTGTCCGTGTCATGTTAGTGTCATAAAGAAGGATGGAGATGTTGGTAAGTGAAAAATATGGTCGGTAACCTTCAAGGGAGAGTCGACCAAAACATTTTAGTAACCAAACTGATTTTTCTAAAACACAAAACTTTGTACAGCACAATATAAACATTACATATACAACTATGATAAATAAACATAAAAAGATACACACTAAAGAACAGCTAATTAAGAATATACAATTACAATTTTATTTTATTTACGGTAATAAATTTACACAAACTATAAATAACTTTAGGGGAGAAGGTAAGGTATAATATATTTTACGGGACGGGGGATTTCAGGTGGAAGAAGATAATAATATAAAGAACGTCGCAACTTTGGGCAGTCGAAGAATATGTGGTTCACGTTTCCTTCACCTAGACCACAAAAGTTCAATAAGTTCAATATGTCCAAATACAAATACAATTTTACTCTAAAATAAGTAAAATATACTTCATAATCATAATTCAAAACAACATGTTGTTGGATGGAATAATTATGTTAGGGAAAGTCACCAGAAGACACGGCTTTGTTTTCAAATGTGGGTGGTAAATGGTAAACCACCGTCAGGCCATGTATATAATAAAAGTCCAGAGTCCAGAAAGTGTTTCAAGTCCAAGCTAAAGTGGCTGGTTAAAAAAAACATGTTTGTTTGTTTTGTTTGATAATGAAAAACAGATTAAAATGGACATATTAGCGACACATCATAAAGCAAAGGACTTTAAGGGCTTCTGAAAACACACAAAGAAATGTCACGCTGGGTCACGTGTG
Organism: Lampropteryx suffumata; assembly: GCA_948098915.1. Taxonomy (NCBI): domain Eukaryota; kingdom Metazoa; phylum Arthropoda; class Insecta; order Lepidoptera; family Geometridae; genus Lampropteryx; species Lampropteryx suffumata. The sequence goes on along the minus strand of OX402564.1, from coordinate 761,014 downwards.
CCGGCGGCCGTAGACGGTATCCATGAGCCAAGCCAGATAGCTCAACTTTTCCGACAGCATTTTAATGTCACTAGTACACTAGGCATGCAGCAGTAGATGCTTGATACTGAGGACATAGGCCAAACTGAAGACTCCCTATTATTTAGATTTAAAGCGAAAGAGGTCGCACTTATTATTAAAAATATGAAGAGAGGCAAGTCGCCAGGGCATGATGACCTCAGTATCGAACATCTGCAGCACGCAGGTAAGCATCTGCCCAGAATATTGGCAATGCTCTTTACCTTGTGTATGAGTCATACCTATCTTCCTCAGGAGCTTATGAATACCATTGTTGTACCCATTGTCAAAAATAAGACATGGGATGCCTCGGACAGAAACAACTATAGACCAATCTTTCTGGCCACTGTGGTAGCGAAGGTGCTGGACGGTTTGCTTGATGTGCAGCTTGGTAAGCATTTGAACTTGCACGAAGCCCAGTTTGGTTTCCGACCTGGGCTTTCAACAGAAACGGCAATCCTGAGGCTCAAGCATGCAGTCCAGTACTATATTACGAGAGCAACACCTGTCTATGCCTGTTTTTTGGACCTGTCCAAGGCATTTGACCTAGTATCGTACAATATGCTAAGGGATAAGCTCCGGAGAGAAACTAGCACAACTCAGGTATTTATAAATATTTTAAAATATTGGTACCAAAACCAAGTAAATAAGGTGAAGTGGGTTGGCTCATATTCTGCGGGTTATAGATTAGAATGTGGTGTCAGGCAGGGAGGCCTAACATCACCGCATTTATTTAATATATATATCAACGGTTTGATTGAGAGACTTAGCGGAACTGCTGTTGGTTGTTCAATAGACGGTATTTTTGTTAACAACATCAGCGACGCAGACGATATGGGTCTGCGGAGTCCCTCGGTCAGGGCTCTAGAAGTGTTGTTGGGTACTTGTGAGAGGTACTCGGTAGCAAATAAAAGTGAACTCCTCGTGTTTAAGGCAGGGAACAAAGTCTGTCCCTCCAGTCCAACTTGGAGGAGTACCCTTAAACAGAGTGACTAAATTTAAATACCTTGGACATTGGGTTACCGAGGATCTCAAAGATGATATAGAAAGGGAGCCCAGGGCGTTGGCAGTGAGATGTAACATGTTGGCTCGGAGGTTTGCAAGGTGTACGAGAGACTTAAAGGTAACTCTTTATATAGCCTTCTGCCAGACGTTTTACACCAGCAGCCTCTGGGTTAACTGTACACTGAAATCTCTGAATGCTCTGCGCGTCCAGTATAATAATGGGTTGAGGATGCTACTGGGGATGCCTCGTTTTTGTAGCGCATCAGAAATGTGCGCAGAATCCTGTGTAGATGGATTCCACGCTATCATGCGGAAACGAGTTGCCTCCTTGATGTGCCGCATGCGAGGTAGTACCATTAGCCTTCTCGTTACCATACTGGACAGGGTTGACTGTCCTGTCGTACGCAAATGGAATGCCTTAGATATGGCTTCCAGAACCGCTATGTTTAATGTACGATAGGGTTAAAAAGTAGTTTTTAGGTTCTTTTTAAATTGCATTCTTGTATGGACTGGTCTGAAATAAACAAATTATTATTATTATATATTATTATAATCACTGCTGGACTGGATCTTGTTCGCTTTTTTACAATAGATACGCGTACTTTGTAGTGTACCTCATCTACTAGATACTAGATGGCAATGTGCAGATTTTTTTTTTCCTTTTTTTTTATTTATTTCAAACAATGTTATGTCTATCATTATAGGTTAGACCTAATACAATAGAGTAGTCACACACAATATAATTAATACATGTCATACCTAGGGCAAAATATAAAATAAAAATACAATCACACAATAATAACAAATAGGTAATAATAAGAATATACAATCACACAATAACTAAATAATTAAATTCAAATCTTCATAATGTCAAAATTATAATCATAAATAATTAGAATAAAAAATAAAATAATAATAATTACCTATATACAATAACTCACATTAAATAATGTCGCTTCTACGAACTCGCTCTTTGTACAGTGAAATATGTCAACGGTCACCGCCACTAGATTTAGCAATTGTATGGTACGCGTCAGTGGCGCCTTGCCTAACAGGTTAGTCCTTCCTCGAGGCACTGCGAACAGAGGAGGCCACCTGCGACGCCTAACATACTCGTCCGGTACGCACAGTGTCATCATCTCCAAGATAGTCGGATTGGATATCATCCCTCGGAACACCCGAACCACATACAGTGCTAGCGCCATATACCTCCTAATTTCCAGCTTGTTGTATCCAACCATACCTAAAACGAATAAGGTTGGAAACATCAGGGGATAGAAAGGATAGACGCCGTATGTCTTCCAATAGAAATATCTTGTAAACTTGTTCTGTATGCGCTCCAACATGTGGCTATATTTAGCTTCATGCGGAACCCATACAGAAGCTGCACTTTCCATCTGGCTTCTGACCAGGGCATTATACATAGCCCTTTGTTGTTTGTGAAACCGTTTGCTCGGCGTAAAATGAATCCTAAGGTTGTCAGCGAACAGAATACATTTGGTTACGCTGTTACAACTTCGGGCAGATCGATAATCATCACGATAAATCAAGCGGCCCTAAGTTGCTGCCCTGACTCACACCTGTTCTCATGAAGTAAGGTTCGGATTTGTGTCCCACGTACTCCACATACTGCTGCCTGTCCTTCATGTAGCTAGTGAAGAACTGGAGCAGTTTGGGGGTGTAGCCGATTGGCGCCAGCTTGGTCAATAAGATGTCACTATCGACCATATCAAAAGCAGTGTCAGAAAAATTCGGAATCAATTTAAAATTGGCTGCACGAATTTTGGCCATTACTCGTTTCAGATTTTGAAGCTGGTCTTCAAACGTACGTACGCCCTACTATAATAATGATGTCATCTAAGTAGACAAGGCAGGCGTCTCCAATTAACCGAGCTTGTACCATTTCCATCAACCTTTCAAAATTTCACCTTCAAAACTTTCGTGAATTGTACTATACATTTTGATAAACACAGGCTTTACTTACGTATTATTTTGTCGATGGAGGCACCGACACTGTTTCGATTCATCTAGAGAATCTTCATCAGGGTGCGTTTGATCCGCGGTCCGCTCGTTGCCGCTCAAGTTCACGGTTTGCACCTTTCAAAAGTTGCAGGGGCATTGCACAATCAGAACGACATTACATTAAATTGCCACAGACCCTTTGACGTAGAAAACGCAGTTTTCTCCCTAACTTTATTTTAACCTGCCACTGCCAGTAGTCGATTTTTACGACTAGGGTTGTAAACCACTTTATCCCAGTCAATGTGTTCAGTGTGTTGGCAATCCTTGGTAGTGGATAACTGTCTTTCTTCGTTAAGTCATTAAGTCGACGAGAATCCACACAAAAACGCAAGCTACCTTTCTTCTTGTTTTTTTCGGCGTTTGGAAGTGATAGTGGAGTGAGCTAAGTGGTATTTTTTTTGTGTTTTAATTAAGAAAGCCAAAAAAATCAATTAAAACCTACTATAAAATACTAAATCGAATTGGGTTCGATAAAGCTTTATCGAATTTCGATTTATTATTTTATTGTATTTATCCTAGGTTACTAACTTTTGTGTTTGTGTTGTTTTGTGCTGCAATTTTGAGGTCCTAACCTCAAAATGAAGCACTTTCCCTGCATCCCTCCGGATCCCCCCGACCCCCTTGACCCTTCATTTACGACGGTAACAAGAAACAAAAAAAGACCGGCAAAAGAATCCAATCAGGCTTCCGCCCCAAAAAAAATATTACGTCTCCAGACCTATCATCTGCGTCAATTCAATCTGTTTACATGGACCCATCTATGGTAGTAGGTGGAGGTCAAGCATATACTGACTAAGACAAAGGCACATATCTGGTCTGGTTTCTCGTACTGAACCAGACCCATCCGCAGAAACAACAATTCGTCCGATAAGATTTGGGAAATTTCTCAAAACCCACAAATATGAAAACATACGTCATAGAAAATATAATTTCCTGCGCTAATACCTACATTCCACTCAAAAAAAAATCCAAAAATTTTTAAATGTCCACACCATGGTGGGATTCTGAATGCTCATTGGCTGTGGCAAAACGAAAGGAAACTGAAAAAATATATATTGCCAAGATGTCTGAGAGAAATTTTATAAAATATAAAGAAGCATCAGCTATGTTTAGAAAACTAGTTTCAAAAAAGAAGAGGCTTAGATGGATGAGCTTCTGCGAAAACCTTTCCCCAAAGACACCTTCGTCTCTCGTATGGAAACAAATAAGACGATTTCGAGGTTCATATAATCTTTTATTCTTTCTTTATTCTTTATTGTACACAAAAAACATAATCTAAACTTAATCAATAATGGCATGTACACAGGCGAGCTTAACCCTAAAAAGAGTTTTCTTCCAGCAAACCTTGGGAATTGGAGATATTAGAGATTAAATTCATAAAACTAATTCAAATAATGAACTAACTAAACGAGAAATACAGATAAATACTATATAAACTAAATATAATTACCTAAAGATTATTGCTAAATATATTATATAAATATGTATATATATATATCTACCTAAATATAATAATACACAAATAAATATACCTAAATACTTACAAGGAGAGATAGTGCTCTTTGACTTTTCGCTTGAAAATGCCAAGCGAGGGACTAGCGCGGATAACGTGAGGGAGAGAATTCCACAACTTCACAGAGTGGACCGTGAATGAACCACCATAGCGACTAGAAGAGTGGGCAGGTATTTCAATAAGAAGAGATTTTGCAGTTCTGCAGGACTCACCACGGGGAACAAGGAAATCGAAACGCTCATAAAGATAAGAAGGAGAGAGAGGGTTGTTAAGAATGTTAAAAAGAAGAGATACCAAATGCAAATCTCGGCGCCGACGAATGGGTAGCCATTTTAACTGGGCTCTGAGCATTGAAACATGGTCAAACTTCCGCAGTCCAAATATAAATCGGATGCACAAGTTCTGAAGACGTTCCAGTTTACTAAGGTACTCTTCCGTGGCATCAATGAAACAGCAGTCGGCATAATCTATAAGAGGAAGTAACAAACTTTGAGCTAGAATGACTTTGGTCTCATGAGGTAAAAATTTCTGGAATCGCTTGAGGGACTGGAATGTAAAATGGACTCTTTTACTGATTTCATTGATGTGGTTACCTAAGACAACTGAGAATCAAAAATGATACCCAGGTTCTTAGCGTTAGCTGTGAAACAAATGGGAGAGTTAGCGTACACGAGAGGAGGCAGGGAAGATTTATGTATGAAACTCAGCATATAAGAGCTTCCAAAAATTAACGCCTGAGACTTAGATGGATTAACCAGAAGGCCAAAAGCCTTCGCCCATGAGTAGATACTATCCAGGTCAGCGTTTATTTGGTTAATACCAACAGAGAACTCATGAACTTTAAAATGGTTATAAATTTGCAAGTCATCAGCATAAAGATGATGATTAGAAATGACTTGAGTGATGCCATCAATGAAAACTGAGAAGAGGAGAGGTGAAAGAACACCACCTTGAGGCACGCCCCCAGTGATATCACACCAGTCAGAAAAAGACTCTTCAGAGCGCACACAGTGTGAATCCCATTAACACTTCTTCCGATGATCCGTTTTCGTGGTTAGAAGCATTTGCTGATAAACTTGCTCCTCCCTCAGTACACCCTGCAGACTTAATTCCCACTCTTCCTGTATTTCTTCCTAGTCAAAACCCCTTTGACCAACCCTTTTCCTTTAGTGAACTTGCTCTTGCACTTGACGGACTAACTGACTCTTCCCTGGGATGGTATCCCTTATTCATTTATTACTAAATCTTCTAATAAAACTAAACATGCATACCTAAATCTTGTTAACTCTTTTTTCGAAAGTGGCATCATCCCCGATCAATGGAAATTCCAGATAATTATCCCTATCCTGAAACCTGGCAAAAATCCATCTAATCCCAACAGCCGTCGTCCTATCTGTTCTCCACCTTAGCCAAGATTATGGAACACATTAAACATCGCCTTGAATGGTTTGTGGAAAATAAATCTATCCTGGCTAAATCGCAATATGGGTTTAGAAAAGGGATGTCCACTATTGATAGCCTAAGCCTTTTGGTGTCCGACATTTATACTGCATTTAAGGAACAAAATATAGTGCTACCACTATATTTTGTTCTTTTGTTGTTGCGTCTTTCTCGATATCTCGATACGATAACGTGATGCTTCCGGTGCTCAGAAGTAAACTTATTCAGCTGAACATTCAAGAGAAGCTTACTCGTTTCATATGCAACCTTTTGATGGAAAGATCAGTAGTGATTAAATCTTCAAATGGACTCTTACCTGCTAAAACCGTTTGGAAAAGGTTACCTCAAGGATCTGCCTTAAACCCTTTACTTTACAGTCTATACACGTTCGATTTAGAAAGTTCTGTGGACTCGTTCTGCGAAATTTTACAATACGCCGACGATCTGGCTCTTTACGTGAAAGTTCAGTCCATAGAAACCGCGAAAGACAAAATCAACTCTGCCCTGCGGTACCTTGCGGCTCCACCGTAATTTTTACCCGAAAAAGATTCGTACCTCAAATAGCATTGTTTGTGAACCAAGATGTCATTCCACAGTTAAATAGCACCAAATTCCTCGGTATTACTTTAGATACTAGAATGACAGCTATTCCCCATCTCACTCATATTTCGACAAAGTGTGAAAAAAATATTAACATTATTCGTTCTCTTTCAGGCGTTTGGTGGGGTTCACATCCCTATACCCAAAAGCTTTTATACAACGCCATAATTCGTAGCCATTTTGATTATGGTGCCTTCCTGCTAAATCTTTTTAATAAGTCTGGCTTAGAATTTTTTTATAAAATCCAGTCAAAATGCTTACGTATCATTCTAGGAGCTATGAAATCTTCACCGATAAAGGCTATGCAAGTTGAGTGTGGGGAGCCCCCCCTTGATTTGCGTAGACAATTTCTATCAGACAGATTCCTCTTCAAAATTGTTCAAAACTCAAACCATCCACTTCTTCCTAAATTAAACCGTCTACTTGAACTATTTGCTACGCTTAACTTTGACAAACTTCCTTGTCTTCTTCGTAGTTATATGAAATTCACACAACTGCCAAACCCTGTTCACCAATACCCTCTTAATCCTCTGTACCTCACTCCATATGAATCTCTCATATTTCAGCCTAATATATTTTTAAACTTTGGTATTGATAAGAACACATTAAATGCACGTGAGATTTTTAATGAACAAATAGCGAACAAATTCAAAGGCTGGCACTCTATTTTCACTGATGCGTCTAAGTTGTCAACGGATAGTGATGTTGGATTCCCTTTACTAGGATAAACTTAAATGTTTTAAATGTCCTTATTTTACTTCTTTACTGGTGAGTCTATTGCTATTTTAGAAGCTATCCTATTTATAAAGTCTCATAACCTGAATAACTCAATAATTTTCACAGATTCGAAAAGCTGTCTACAATCTATTTTGGCTAATCCATTTCATCGCATTTCTCGATTTCCTTCTATCCTAAAAATAAGGGATATTCTTTTCCAATGTCACTGTAAAGGTATTAATATAATCCTTGCTTGGATACCAGGACACTCAGGTATCCCTGGTAACAAAGCAGCTGACTCCTATGCAAAGGAAGCTTCTAACATAGGCTCCCTTGATCATTTCAAAATATACTCACACGACCTCTGCCTTTATCCTAAATTCGATCTTTATAAATCTTGGTCCGTAGCATGGAACATATCTTAAAGAATTAAAGGCAAGCACTACAGTGACATTCAACCTGAAATTCCCAACAGAACTTGGTTCTTAAAATTTCGCACAGCTAATAAAACGACTACCTCAACAATATGTCGCCTTAGATTGGGTCATTCATGTACCACTGTATTTTTAGCCAAACTCAGAATTAGGGACCATTCTCTGTGTGAATGTGGTTTGGAAGAGGGAAACGTGGACCACATATTTTTTAAATGTACTAAACTTCGATGTTCTCTATATGATATCCTTCTCCTCGAAATTCCCCGACCCTTATCCCTTAAATGTCTGCTTTCCCTCACTTTATTGTATATATAAAGTAAATTTGTATATATGAATAAGATAAAATTGTAATATTATTATAACTTATCTACACCACCCTAAACTTACTAATTTTTTTCTTTATAACAACATAATTTATTTAGCTAGTTTCTTATGTATTTATTAACCTACATATTAACCTTGATAAGTATATATTTTTCATCCTACATCAATATTTTCTGGTTTGGTTGCAATATTTTCTGAAACTGATCATATTCTCCTGCAATCCACAAATAGTTCACGAAGCGACATGAAACAGACACTGGCATAATTGTGACAAAAAGCCACAGAAGCCATAACCCAAGAATTGAATTGAATTACCTTCCTTCTTCTTGACTAGTACCACAGGAGAGCACCAAGGACTAGAATAATGTTTTATCACGTCATCTTTTACCATTCCCTCAATTAAAATCTCCACTCCCTTTTCTCTTGCGACAGGTAATCTCCTTGTTCGTCGCCAAATCGGTGACTCGTTACCGGTGTTTATGTTGTGCTGAACCAGCCCAGTCTTTCCAATGTCAGCATCATTCAAAAAGAAAATATCGGCATATCGATGTAACATCTTGTCAGCCATTGCAACTTCCTCTTAAGAACGAACTTTGCGAAAATCTTTGAGCAATGATGACACATTGTAATTAACTTTTAATTTATTGCCACTGGATAATTATTGACATCTTCGCATCCAGGTTACTTCTTCGCAATTGCCTATTAACATTCCCTTCTTAATGAGATGTTCCTCATTACTCGGGTTCAGTGTTCTCACTGCTGAGATGGGGGTTGCCTTTACTAGAGTCTGTGCCATGATCCATGGTAGTTCATTCTCCAACCTTTCTATTAATACACATCGATTTTTCTCTGATGCTTGTAATAGGCGTGCTGGTACCATAGTTTCCTACCTTGGAAGAAGCACAATTTCCTTCAGGCAGTAGACTTTTCCTGCTGATCCCCCTTCCATAAAGACTTCCTCTGTGCCACATATTAAAATCCCTTGATTTACGTCAATCTTGCGTGAGTTTTTCGCAAGAAATCAAAACCCACAATGCACTCATCAACTATGTTGGCTATGATGCCGTTATGATGGAAAGTTGTCTGGCCGTCGCGTCGCCAGAGTTGCCAGAGTCTTAAGTCGCTCGGCTGGTGATCTTCTAGTGTATCTTACATACCGATGGGCTTCCGCCATTGAGAGTCAAGGTGAGGCATTGGCAGTCAGCCGAGACATAGCAAAGGCGTTCGACCGGATCTGGCACCGGAGTCTTCTATCGAAGTTGCCAGCTTACGGATTGCCCGATGGTTTATGCAAATTGGTTGCAAGCTTCTTATCAGGCCGTAGCATAAGAGCAGTTGCTCTGAAAACAAAGCGATAGACACTGGCTTCCTGCAAAGCTATCTATCTCCGACGCTGTTTCTGCTGCATATCAATGATATGCTGTCTTTTGACGGCATTCATTGCTATGCAGACGACAGCACAGGTGATGCATTTTACACAGGCCGTGCAAACATCCCTCGTTCCATTGTGGAACAAAGTCGCGTAAAACTTGTGTCAAAAATTTAGAGTACTGCATCTAATGTCTCCGATTGGGGCCGGGATAATGTAGTCCGATTTAGGATATTATAAAACACCCAGACACAGAACGAACACCTATGTTCATCATACAATATTTTTGACACACTATTGGATTAACGAATATCAAAACTTGTATTTAATTTGCTAATGCGTTCTTTTTATACAAAATTATACACATAGTATATTATTATGCTACAAAATCCAAACGTGTTAGAAAAAGTATTTGATGTAGTACCTATTGCAGTGTTTTCCTAGACAGCTCACAGCTGTCACTTCTAATATAATGTCAAAGCTTTGTCAACGAAAAGAGTAAAAAATCTTTTACATTGTGTCAAAGTTACCTCAGCTGATCTGATAATCAGATCAGCTGTTCTTTGATTTTATAGTATGCAAAAACATGAAAATATTATTCAAATACATTGAAAATTAAGAAGAAAATGAAAAAATTAGAATTAACACTCGCCATAATAAAACCTCATGCAGTGAAAAATCCCATAGCCCTTGCTTACATAAGGCAAATTTTAAAAAATACGTTTGTTGTTGTGAAAACGAAAAGAATTTCTTTGGATAAGGAAACTGCTGGTAAATTCTATCAAGAGCATGTGGGAAAATTCTTCTACAATCGTTTGGTAACGTTTATGACGAGGTGATAACCTTTATAGACATTCATCATTGAGACGAAAATATACTAACCTTGACGATGTTCACTTTTGTTTTTGTGATGTAGAATGTATCTTAATTATCTAGTTATTTTTACAATGATAGGTTAATTACTGACAGTTTGATTAAAGGCTGATGATGCAATGAAACTACTTACCACCTCAACTTTATATTTTCCAGTGGATGCATTGACCTGCATGTTCTGGGGCACATGGATGCCATTCAGCTTTGGAGACATATGCTCGGTCCCACTAGTGTTTTCAAAGGACAGTTCTCTGAACCTAACTGCATTAGAGGAATGTTTGGAATCTCTGACACTAGGAATGTAGCACATGGATCAGGTACTTGGATATTTCAGAAAAATTGTGACAAGCTTTGTATCATAATCATTTATACCTTTTTAATTTTTATGAAAATCAGAAATTTTGTTTAAATGATACCTCTCCTATTCCAGATTCCCCAACTTCAGCAGAGAGGGAGATAAAGTTCTTCTTTCCAGACTTCTCTTTCTATAAATGGCATGAGAATGAGGAAATAAGATATAGAAAAGGACCTATTATATTCAACAATTATCTCTTTCAGCATGTTAGGAAATTATAACTTCGCATAATTTGGAACATAAGTAGTGTGTGTTCCTGTCTAGTTGCAATAATGTGTAAGTGCTCAATGATTTCTGCCTACTCGAAAGTGGAAATCACCAGGGCAACTTAAATTATAATTCATAAGTTGTTAAAAATTGTGATACTAGGCTTTATTTCTTTTTGTGTTTACAAATAACCAAAGAGCCTTAGTTGGCATTCTACAATTATTTTACATGTTTGTATGTTGCAAAATAAAAATAATATTTTAGTTGCAACTAAACCATGTAACTAAACTAGGCTGTTATAAAATTAGAAATATGATTTCTACTGAAAAGTACATCTTTTATTTTTATAATCAAATAGCTTCTGCCCGCGGCTTCGCATGCTGTTCCTATGTTATGTTGATTCAATCGCTACCAAACCTTACAGGATCACTCACTGGGCCAATCTGAAGATTTCCTAAAATTGACATTGAAAACAGTCCAGCTGTTTCAGAGTCTATAGGGTACATAAATACATACACACATCGCCTTTTATATATATATAAGATTAATCAAATTCAAATGGATAACAATATATGTATTTGACTATCCACAAAAAGTTAAGAAACACTGTATAGCATACAAACATTATATTAATTACACAAGAACACAATAATTATACTAACATACAAAGTTTGTATCACAAACCAACTTACACAATGTAACATCACAAAAATTTAATGGCAATGTAACTTTACTTTATTAACTTTTCAAAATTTGGACGGATAAGGAAAATAATTCCATACACAGATGGTAACATACTTTGGATTGAAAAATAACTTAATGTTTATTTTTTACTTCAGTTACCTAACCCCGAATGCTGTACATAGAATTATATTCAATTGATCTAAAACCACACTAATACTACTATTCCCCAATTTTGACAAAAACCTTTGGTCTCGAGAACACTTTGATGCCCTCTTCAAGTTTGGCAAGTTGCTTTTCAAGTTCCATCTTTCTGTTCCGCATGCGAAGTGTGTCAGTTTTGACTGGCAGTTTGTTAAGTTCACTTACTAGTTCTGCAAAGCTATTTCTAAGCATCCGTAGAGTCTCTTTTCTCTCAGTATCAGGGAGAGCCACATGCCCCGGAGGACATACATCATCAATAGAGACACCTGTGCCTTCTGCTTGTGGTATTTGCTCTTTCCGTTCACGCAAGTATTTGGGGACTACCCCTTTCTGATAGCCTGATGGTAAATAAGGGTCTTTATTGTCTTTTCTTTCTAATATGGAGTTTAATCTACTGCGATTTCTCTCAATATCAATGCTTTCATCACCTCCGCGGCATGGGCTCTGTGTTGGTGAAGAGTTCCGATAGTGTCCTGAGTCACCACTTGCTTTTATCTTTGATTCATCATCATCTTTTTTAGGATACAATACTGTCAACTTTGCACTCTCAGCTGCCTTGTGAGAGAAGTTTGACTCAATAGTTTGACAGCCAATATCTCTAAGGCGCCCAGATGAGTCTGTTGACCTGACATCTTCATCTGGTGAATCTTCTGGCTGCTTTGACTGTCTCATTTCTTTCCTTTTAAGAAATTCTGCCATATCGCCTTTTTTGATTCGAATGTCAGGGACCTTCTTGCGGGAATTGGTAGAATTAGTTTTACCCACATTTAGAGATGTTTTACCACTTTTATTTGATGGTGATGACTTGACTTGTCCAAGCGAGCTTCCGGCCGCTATGGGGTTGGTCAGGCGAGGCGGGTGAACAGCTTTCATCGTGTACTTGGGCTCTTTAGGCGACTTCCCCTGAATTAATTTTAGTTGCTTCATGTTTTCTTTGATGAAGTTCTTTTTTTGTTCTTTCTCTGAAACACGATAAAATATAGATGTTACGTAAGATTAACATCAAGCATCGGCAGTCCGTCTTCCTTTATCAATATAAAACAGTAGTCAGGGATACTCACTTGGCTCGGGGAATATCCCCTTCAAAGTATACATTGTTTGTTACTGTCAACTTGTCAAGCGGTAACAAAATCTAATCCAACATAAAACGCACTCATCATTTACAGTTCCGATAAAAATTTACTTTCCTTGTTCATGGTTCCTCACTTTTGAATTATTTATTTTCGACAAGTTATTTCCAAGATTTTTGTATTTGCGCCGCTCGGTTTTTGTCACTTTTTCAAACAGCTGTCAAAAAATTCATCAAACCGTTATCTATGGCCTTATTTGTTTCTGGCCACTTTTTGAAGTTTGTCGATTACTCAGTCTATGGTTTTCAAAAAAAGATTCTATTCACGTTTTTAAAAACCTTAATATTGAATGATTGTGCATTGTAATAGATACATAATATATTTTGTTACTCATTGCCTTGGTGAATAATCCCATGAGAGTTTTGATAACGCGCTATCTTAATTCCATCCAAAATCCAAGGGTGCTCAGTCGAGCGGTACGAGCCATATCTTGTAGACTATTGGATTATTTCCGATCCACCCACCCACAAGCCACAAACACCGTCACTAGTTGTCTACTAAATATAAATAATTTTTGCGATCATGGTGATCATGGGATTTGTAGGTAGCTACCTTCTTACTGAATTAACACCAATAAGAAGTTCATTAGAAGGTAATACTTCGGTAGGTACCTACCTAACCTAATTTCTTCCATCCTCAATCTCTTCGTCCATCCACCATCCAATGTATTGGCATGGTTAGTGCAATGGCTGCAATCTGCAGTGATTAATTGTCTGTTGACGGGTAGCTTAACTTCACTCTAAGATGTCACTTGATTTGACTTTGTTTCTAGAAGTGTACCTATTTATTTTGTAAACATTTTATTCCCAATTATTACAAACAAAAGTATTAGTTAGGTATAATTGAAATATGTCTAATGTCACTACGCTTAACTATAAATATAAGTTATCAAGAAGATCACGTAAACTCCATATATCTGACGATGCAAGGACTCTTGTAGCTTTGCCAAAAGAAGTGTCTGAAAGAACGTGGTAAGTAGCTACCTATTATGATAGCTTTTCAAGTTTTGATGAAAATACTATCTATTGATGGTGATGGTAAAGTTCCTTAGTAGCTTATTAGTGACATCTAGCGGTGTGGCTCAACAAACAAGGACTTGTTTAGACTCAGCGGTCTCTGCAGGGGTGGTTTCAGAATCCTAACTTTATTCCAGGGCTGAAATCCTTCAGAAGGAAGAAAACGACCTGGTAGTGTTCGACATCAGGGAAGAGATACTGGAAGAGGCTCTACGAATAGGCTACGAGCGGTATATGGATAAGCAGACCACACTGTTTACAACCTACTGCGCCGCGCAGTCTTGGCTGAAGCTAATCGACTGGTCTGTATTCTATACCTACAATGCATGCATTGCCGTGCAGAGAAAAGGGACCTACAATTGAGCCTACGATGTTATAAAATGAGAAAACAAACTCAATTTAGATTTCGAGATTTCCTTGGCTGTTTGTTTGTATTTTAATACGTCTCTGTGTCCTTTCCTTGGAAGTGTTTCCCCTAGTGCTTGCGTCTACGTCATGGTTCCATGTTCCACAGAACATGGCATAAATTAACATTTAAACCATGCTCGCGCTTATTTTCGATTTTGAATCATGGCCTAAGTGGACGGTAACCTGTTTTTTTAAAGTAATCTAAACAAAGTACTCCAGTAGGTAGGTACATAATAAAAGCTTAAATTTTTATTCACAATTAGTAGGATGTAGGTATACTACATCCTACTAATTGTGAATAAAAATTTAAGCTTTGATTATGTAGATGTACATATATTATGTACATATATTATGTACCTACATGTAAAATATTAATCAATCTCACTCTTTGATTGTAGGCGTCATATGTATGTGTTTATTTTTAGTCTGACTATTTTGTTGCCAATAAACATTAGTAACATTTGTCATTCTTTATCTATGTTCCGCGTGAGTAAACCGATATTCACACACCCCACACCCCAGTTTCGCAGATCATGTTCTAGGCACTTCTTCCGACACGACCCTGGCGAAGAGCCGAGCGCTGCCCCAGCCTGTTTGATCCCGATGCGAGTGGAGTCGTGGGAGGCGGACGTAACTCCTGAACCCTCCCCCAAGGACTCGTGGGGACGCCGGCCGCTGGAAGTCGTTGAAGATACCTCGGATGAAGTTCTGGTCAAGTGGCCCAGCAACTCTTCCATTGATATGCCTGTGGTTGAAGAGATTCCCGTAGAGTATTGGTTCGTCGTGTTATTCCTTCTTTGTCTTTTTTGGAACAGTGCTTGCCCTCAATGTAAGCTTACATGGAATCATCTTTTAGAAACATGCATGCTCCCATTTCGAAAAGGCTAGGTAGGAAACGGGCAACCAATACGTTACAAGCACTATCTATCATTTAACATTGGTACCTGATTAGATCCTACAACATTTCGAGTTGCAATTTGTCAGCGGTTGGGTGCGCGGTGCTGCGCCCCTCATCGGTGCCAGTCTGGTAGAGCGATCGACCAGCGCTGTCTCCACGGGTTATCGTGTTCTATCGTGATTGCCCGCCACGCAAGTCTTAACGATGTCATTCGTCGGGCACTTAACAGCGTCAACGTACCAGCTGTTCTCGAACCGAACGGTCTGATACGTGATGATGGTAAGATGCCTGATGGTATGATTCTTGTCCCTTGGGAGGCCATTGGTTTGGAATGCTTGCGTAGACACCCTGGCCGCATCCCATCTGTCGGGGACTTCCGTTAGGGCTGGTGCGGCGGCTGAATGTGCTGAGAACCTCAAAAAGCGCAAATATGCCTGTTTGGATAAGGCCTACATATTTGAGCCTTTTGGAGTCGGAGACCCTGGGCCTGTGGGGAACAGGAGCCCACCGCGTTTTTTAAATTATTTCAAGTCGTCCGGTAGATACATTGCGTGACCCAAGAGTTGGCTCTTATCTGGCTCAGCGCATTAGCATTACCATTCAACGAGGCAATGCCGTCGTGTCTTGGGAACGCTGCCCTCTGCGCAGTGATGTAGATCAGTTGAGCTATCTATAGATCGTTTTAAACGGTCCATAGGTAGCTCAACATGTATTTTATATTATTGTAAGTATAGTATATAATATAGTATATAAAAAATTTCGCTCAAAAATCTTACGTGAGCGTTGACAAACTTTTTTAACTATCGCTCGTTTGTACCCTCCACGCGCACGGCCTCCCGCTCAGCATCGTTGTATGAGATATCCTTGCGCGTGCGATTTACTATTTTAGTCTATCTTTCGCAAGAGCACGATGAGAACGTATTCTTTTTGTGGGAAAATATGAGACATGCGTTCGGTAAAATATGAGACAGCTATCGTGTGAAAATAAGACAAGATATTAGTGAGGATTATTACAATGCTGCTAAATTACGTACCAAAACCAAAGGATTATAGTTAGAAAAACATACAAGATAGATAAGGGAAAAAAAGTGAGTTAACAATATACAGAGAAGCTCAATCTAAATCTTTAGTGTGGATAAAGGTACAATACATCAAAGCAATTATAGTAGCAAGCAATTAATTATAATAACTACATCAAAATATGGAAGGAAAACTGTTCTAAATATGGAAGAAGTAAACGATTTGGCTAAAAAAAAAAAAATAAGGCCTAAATGGGGCTGGGCGGTCCCATACTAAAAAATAAATTTATTTTTTATTCATTTATTTATTCCACAAAATCCACAGCTCTCATTATATAACAATATAGTATATATCTTATAACATAACATACAGCCAATGATGGATTTACATTTTATAGACAAATAAGAGAAGTTGTGCATACTTACACACTTCAAAATAATATAAAGAATAATTTCAAAGAAAAAGTCCCTGGAAAAGACTGGATTGAGTCTTTAAAGAGAAACGGATTCGTTGGCAAAAAAATGAAACAGTTGGAAAAGTCTCGTCGCCAAACAACTAGTGATCCATTCATAATATATTGATTCTACATAATAATTATATAATATTAATTGACCCAATAATGTCTCATATTTAACCCCATTTTTATTTGTTTACCTCACTTCTAGCTTTGTGGCTATGTATTCGTTTATTTGTTGTAATTGAGATCACAATAACCTAAGTAGTATAAGTTTTACTGTCATTTTGAAGTAAGTGCATGTTTACCAAACCATTACGGTACAAATATTTATTCATTATTTAAGCATTATGTGCATTTTTCAATTTTTTATAATGAAAAAAAATTTTTTTTTTGAATTGTCAAAGATATTTGTATTTTTTTTACCCCTCTCTGTTTTAAAATAACACTCGCATTTGAATAATACGTAAACCATAGGAATTGTATGCAGTCTTATATTTGGACTACGATGTTTCATATTGACCCCATAGTGGCGGAAAAATATGAGACACATATTTTATGTATAAAGTCTAATATTTTGAATCTTTATTAAGAAATTGATAATAACACTGAGTAGATTGCACCTCAGTAATAGTATTAATAAGCCCAGTAATTACATAAACTGTTTTTAGAAGCCTGAAAACGCAAAAGTTGTTGTATTTGTCTTATAATTACCCCGATTGACCCTACTTATCTTTTTTTAGGTTTCCTGGCAAAGTTAACATGCCCGACCAAGTCACCAAAGAAGTTATATTGCATAAAACAATTAGCTATGTAAGTTTGTTAGGTCATGTAGCACTTACGTACCTAGATTATAATTTATTGAACGCTTAACTTTATAAATTGTCGTTTCATTTAAACGCTTACCAAAGAAAGACTGCAAAGCCACGGGTAGAAATTAGTAAGAAATAAGTATTTTTGATAGGTTGTTTAAAGAAGGATTTATGACAAGATGGCCGCGAACAAAATGGCGCTGAATGATAAAAGTGGACAAAAAACGATGACATTGAACGGATAATGGTTGTTAGCAGCCAAAATGTTAGACAAAGGCATTATTTAATTATGAGTAGGGTAGCCATAATAAAGATAGTAGTATTATATATGTAGTAGTATATAGTATTCGGAAGGGAACGTGGAAGGGAACACTGGCACTGCTATTAGTTCTCGTCAAGTAAAACCATCAAGCCACCTTGGCTACAAACTGGTAAGTATTGTAAATTATCCCTATTCGCCAGGATGCTCCCAGCAAGGCCCCTCCGGTGAGCTGTGTGGATGTAGATGGAGCGAGGAATGATGCGCAGGAATCCAACGGGTCGGTGAACCTGGCGATAGACTCTGAGATGCTCCAGAAGGTCACTAACTACAGCACTGAAGACCTGAGTCATAAGGTAAAATCTATGACCCATACCTAGGCACTGGTGGCAATTCGGTTGGTTCATTTCAAAAATTAAGAATTGTCTTAAATATATTTAATTAGTCATAGCGTTTGTAAAACCTATTCGGTTGATACCTACCATCTAACTAAATTAGGAACGCTTAATTAAGTTAGATAAAATAAAATTAGGATAAGTTCGAAGCAGCAGAATACCAAAGGTTAATTTGACAGTTCAAAACATAATTACCTATAGCTAAAATTAGTTAGGTTGGTGCCAACAGAATTGAGGCCATTGACATAATAAGTCAAAGTCAAAGTCAAAAAATGATTTATTCAATACAATCAAAAGGATCACTTTGAAACGTCTTACATACTAGGTGAATTTAGGTGCCAATTCATCCTAACCCAAGCTCGAGAAGAATTGGCAAGAAACTCGTCTTGGTCCCAGCGCTTTTTTATATGATCCATCTTATAACTACCTTAACTACGAAATACTAATACAAGAGAGTTTATACATTTCAAGTGTGTCGGTTAACTGTCTGACGGCAGAGCGACATGAGGCCATGCATTCTTATCAATAATATAGTCATCTATATTATAATAAGCTTTCTTCAAAAGACTACCTTTAATGTATGCTTTAAATTTCTTAATAGGTAGTTTAGTAGCATTTTCAGGAAGCTTATTATAGAAGCGCACCGTGTTCCCCATATATGACTTATTAACTTTTTCTAGTCGAAACCTAGGGATGTATAATTTATGTTTATTCCTAGTGTTGATTTTATGAAGGTCACTATGTTGCTAAATCTCATCTCTTTCCTTCCTTTTTATGTGTGTATAACAAATTTTCATATATTTTTATATATTGTGAAGCTATTGTGAGAATATTAATTTCTTTGAATATTTTTCTCAAAGATTCTCGTGGTTTCATTTTATAAATGGCACGTATTGCCCTTTTTTGAATTACAAATATTTTACCAATATCAGCTGCTTTCCCCCAGAGAATGATGCCGTATGACATAACACTATGGAAGTAACTGAAATAAACTAGTCTAGCTGTAGCTTCATCAGTAAGCCACCGTATCGCACGAACTGCATATGCAGCGGAACTAAGCCTACCAGCAAGTGTTTCAATTTGTGGGCCCCACTGTAGTTTTGCATCAATATTAAGACCTAGGAAGATCGTAGAATTTACAAGATTCATTGCCTCTCCATTTATTTCAATGTTGGACAGGCTATGAATAACATTTGGCAAAGTGAATTTGATACATTTAGTTTTTTTTTGAATTAAGCAAAAGATTATTTACAGTGAACCAGTTAAGAACTAACGATAAGGATTCATTTACGTTATCGCAAATACTGGTTTTACCTCTATCAACTTTAAAAATTAAAGACTTATCGTCTGCAAATAAAACTATATCACAAATACTTTAAACAAAAAAAGGTAAATCGTTAATGTATACTAGGAATAAAAAAGGGCCTAGTATCGATCCCTGAGGTACCCCTATATCAATAATTGATCCCGAAGACCTCTCACCAGCCACGTCTACTTTCTGGACTCTATTGGATAGATAAGACTGTATGAGGTCAATCGCCCGGTTTTTAAAGCCATAATATTTTAACTTTGTGATTAGGGTTGCATGACTCACGCAGTCAAAGGCCTTAGATAGATCGCAGAAAACCTAACTGCATCCTGTGACTTCTCCCAGGCCTCAAATATATGCTTTAAGAGCGCTATACCTGCATCAGCTGTTGATCGACTTTTAGTAAATCCGTATTGACTACTATGTATCAGGCCGTTAACGTTAAAGTGGTATAATAACTGATAAAGAATTATTTTTTCAAAGATTTTACTTAAAGCAGGTAATATCGATTACGGTCTATAATTAGCGAGATCACTTTCACTTCCAGACTTAAACATAGGAGAGTTTACTGTGTTTCATGAGATCGGGAAAAACTCCCTCGTCGATACATCTATTAAAAATATAAGCTAAAAATGGTGCAATATCTAAGATAATGACACCCAGCACCTTTGTAGACGTTCCCCAAAGATCTTCTGTATTTTTTATATTAATTAACTTGAATGCTTTTACAATACTAGCCTCGTTAATGTAGCTAAAACTAAACTCATTCTTACATTTTGCAACACTAGATTCTAATAGAACGGAAGCTCTGGAGGCTGAAGAGTTTAACGATTTGGTCACTATTTTTGGTATATCTGAGAAAAAACTATTAAATGCATTCGCAACATCCTGTTCTTTAGTCAAAATTGTACCATTTATATGTAATTTGAACTGTATATTGCGAGCCCTTGATTTACCTGTTTCATTATTAATTAATTTCCAAGTTGCTTTTATTTTATTTGTTGAATTTTCTATTATTTTTCTCAAAAACAGTGACTTAGCAGCATGACAAACTTTTTTGAAGACTTTAGAGTAATTCCTAACATATAAGATAAAAACTGGATCATCTAACATTGTCTCTCTGGTAGCATATAATTCATACAATGTATTCCTACTTCTATAAATACCCGGTGTAGCCCAGTCGACAAATCTAGCACAATTTTTTGTTTTGCATGTTTTTACTGTAAATATATCAGCATGTTCTTTAATTATTAAATTAGACAATGTGGTGAAAAGATCATTTGGATCATCGATGCATGGTACAAGGGAAACTTTGTGTTCAATACTAATTTGAAATGTTTTGATGCGGCTCTCTGTAATAGGTCGGTGAGTAAAGTTCTGAGCTTCAACTATACGATCACAAGAAAAGGTGGCGCAGTGACTAATGGTCAGAACTAAAATGTTTTAGTACACACTTATGAACTGGTGTGCAACTGCAATAAATATTATCTAGACAAGTGGCTGATGTTAGTGTCACTCTTGTAGGTTCATCAAAAAGAGGACTTAAATTGAAACACTTAAATAAGTTGAAAAGTCTTTCAGATAATGGATCAATCAGAATATTTATATTAAAATCACCACAAACAATTATGATCTTATCACAAGCTATTTTTTGCAATACTTCTTCCATAGTGCATTCATATAACCCAAAATCAGCATTGGGAGGACGGTAAACGCTCACGACGACATGCCGCTCCAGCTCGACACACGACACCTCAATAATTATTTCAATATAAAGATTTCTAATATCCTTACGCTCCTTGCATTTTAAGTTTTTTTTACAATAATTAACGAGCCACCACGTATTGCGCTCTTGCGTTTATAGCTGCTGACAATATTGTAATTTTCGTAGAAAGGAAATACCTCAGATTGTACCATCCAATGTTCAGTGATACACATAATATCTACACTGAAATGATTTAAAAATAATTCACATTCTAATACTTTGCTGGGCAGGCCTTGCATATTTTAGTGAACTACATGTAAACTGCCTGTTTTTCCCATTGTCGACTTGGTCAGTTCAAATGCTGATCAGTTGGCCCTACTGCATTTTTTCCCTCAGTACTATTACTAACTATGGGGTCGTCATTACACTGTGTTATAGTTCTAATAACAGAATCAGAAATATTAAATGCTAACAATTTAGCAATAATTAACTTTTTAATTAACTACTTCTACTAAGGTATACATTACCTTTTGTCAAATAAAAATTACTAATAAAATTATTAGTGTCTAAATATAAAATGTCACTATGACGACCTGTCAAATTGTAAAGTATTAAATTCAAATTGAATATTTTGTCATTGTCTTTAACACTCAATGATTTTGAGTAAGGGAAAGCACATAAAATTAGTTTCCCTAGCCCAAGATCTAGCTTTTTTAACATGGTCTCAATTAGTTTAATTAAGTCTAATCGCTTGACACCACTACTTTCACCTAATTGAACAATCATGGTAGTGTCTTTGTCTAAGAATTTATCATTTTTTATTTTATCGGTAAAATAGTCCATGGAGACATCTGTGTAACAGTTATTTTTGACTGCCTGTTTCATTAGTCCACCAAGAAGTACTCCCATGCCTATCATACCTATCTTGTCAGAGTACAATACAGTCTTCCGGGTCTGGAGACAGGGTTCGAGCTGTCTAACCGGAGGCTTAACCTTTGCAGCCTGTACCGCAGTAGGCTGGTGTACTGCTGGTTTGGGAGGCAGTTGCTTACACATGGGTGGGTCAGTCTGTGTACTATTACTACGCACTTGCACATAGATGCTGTCATTGTTTAGAAATACAACATTATTCACATTTTCTTGATGATCAGAGATCTTCATTTCTGCTTCTCTATATCTGCATGTTAAATCACGAAGCGACTTCTCTAAAGTTATTATTTTATCTGCCATGTGATCTTGGTCTATTGTGTTTCTCCCTATAAGGTTATAACAGGATTGTAATTCCTCTTTTAGATCACATTTTTCTCTGCTCATCTTCGCGTGTTTAAATACATTTTTAAGCTTTTTTAACTTTTTTTCAGATTTTTTAATAAAGTTATTAAGTTTTACAAATTTTTTGATTTTGTTACTCTCTTTGATTAATGAGGATCTATTGTTACAATGGGGTGTTGTGAGGTCAACCAATGAGAAGTCAGGTTCAGTATCTATCAGCTCCGCCTGTAAACTTAGTCGGGTATTCTGTTTTGAATCCAAAACTTGCCTTGATTCTAATTCGTCAATCTTTAGTCTACACTCGGGTATTTCTTGTTGTAAGTCCGAGTTTTGCTGCAGCACAGAAGCATAGGTATCATGGCAGTGGTCCACCAATTGCAGCATGGACTGCTGGTTATATAATATTGTAATTTTACCTTATAGTTACATTAGGTACAATAGTTTTAGTTATAAATACAAGAGCAAGACGAGTTTCTTGACAGTTTCTTCTCGGATTTGGATTAGGATGAATTGGCACCTGAATTCACCTTGTAAGACGTTTAAAAAAAATCCATTTTGTTTTGACATAATATAACTGCCAAAAAATTGCTCTAGCTTTTCAATAGGTAGGTACTACTAGCTACTACCCCGCGGCTTCACCAACGTGGAAAACAGCATATTTATTGAAAACTAGCTGTACCCGGCATGCGTTGCAATGCCACAAATTTTCTCACCGTTTAAACCTTCCCTGGACGACAAACATTTCAACACCAAAATCAGCTAAATCAGTCCAGCCGTTCTTGAGTTTCAGCAAGACTAACGAACAGCAATTGATTTTTATTATATAGCTAAAGAAGGCGAACTCGGCGAAAACATATGTATACAAATAGCGACTCTGGCTACTTTGAACTTTCCTACATAGTCCTTCTCTTCCTATCGTGTAACTCTTTTATCGTCTAGCGCAGCACTTCTCTAGGAATTTGCCCAACAGATTACGGGAATGTACTTGTAACTTCGTACATAAGGTGTGGAGTGTGTGTACGCCTATCCTGGTACGGGCTAAGACACCTATCTAGTTGGCTAGTAGTTAGATAGTTATCTAGTAGCTAGTATCTAGTTCTGATGCTGTAGTGGTTGTGCTTAGGAGTCTTCGTTCAGCGCGTTGAAGACGACGTCCTCGGTGGACGGGTCGCTGCAAGGCGCCGGCGACTCGACCCTGGGTGCCGTGAAAACTCGCCGCAAGCTCACCGACAAGAGCAAATCCCTCAGCAAGGCCAGGTAACTAACCGGAACACTTACATCTTTTAATAGCTTCTCACGGGTCTCGAGTTCATTTTATTACAGATCTGATGAAGGCTGTGTACCGGCAGCAGTAGCTAACTTCAATTTTTAAGGCTGCCGTTGGAAAGAAAATGTCTGAAAACTGAACCTAAATATTAGCAATAAAGCTTCTCGGAACTTAGTAACGCCTGATGAAATGGATATAGCAATTTGTTAAAACATTGCTATAACTTTACTTACGATATTATGTAGGTACATTTATTAGAGTATTTTAAAGGAAGTTTGAGAGTGGCATCAGTGGCAAATAAGTTAAGAAGTATTAAGATAGTGTGGTATGGGCAAGTGTGATGAGGGATGAAGGTCATATGACAGGAAGAATAGTACCTATATATGATGACGCTGTGTGAAATGTCGGGTATTATTTATTTATACATAAATCTTGTTGTTTTTCTTGCAAAGTTCAATGAGATTAGACTTGATTGTGTAATGTGATTTACTCCGCAGCGTCACCGGACGGTCAAAAGTCTCGCTGCCTCCATTGGTTCTCAAAGACTCTAGGATCAGCATCATTTCCGACTGCCGCTTACGGAACCAAAGGTATTTCACTATTCGCTTCCAGTCCCTTCTTTAATTGCGTTTTAAAGAAGGGACTGGAATTGCATTTTTAATTTCTGAACTTCTAATTTGGACGTACCTACTCGTAACACCAACGAGTGGGGATATCATCATCAGTACCAGCTGGATAGGTTACAGGTTACAGGTCGCTGCAATGCGATGTCGATGCTATCTACGAGTGGAGTGTTCTTAACAAAATGGAGTTCAATGTAGACAAATGTTATGTGATGACTTTTGGTCGAATGTGGCACCCAATTTTCTTTGAATACAAGATTGGCAATGCCACTATAAAAAGAACGAACGCAATGAAGGATCTGGGCGTCACATTCGATCAACAGCTCACTTTTCACGATCACGTGCATATTTTAGTGAAAGAGTCATTTAGGCGACTAGGGTTTGTCTTACGAAATGCTCGTGATTTTGAGAACGATCATGTCATTCGCCTAATCTTTTCGGCACTTCTTAGAAGCAAGTTAGAGAGCAGTGCTTGTGTGTGGAACCAGCACGAGGTCACATATACGCTCATGCTAGAAAAGGTTCAGAAAGGTAAAGCTTTTTTGCGGTACCTTTACAAGCGTCGCTATGGGTATTACCCATTCCTTTACCCCACCAAGTTCTTATTGGGATGCTTGGGGTATAACTCGCTGGAGGTAAGGCGCTCTTACAACCAAATGACCACAGTCTGCAAAATCCTCTACAATAAAATTGACGCAGTGGATCTGAGTGGCGTACTGTGTCGGCTCTGCGTCCCAAACAATTATTGCCGGAGTCGGAAACACAGATTGTTTGCCGTACCGCTGTGCCGGACGGTAGCTCGAGCTAACTCCCCCATCCCACGTGTTCTTACCGCGCTTAACGCTCTTTTAGACCCTGACTGTGACTTTTTTGCTGATAGCTGGTCTAAAGTATTGACTGATTGTTTGTGTTTTTGTGAGCGTTCTTCTTAATTTGTATGTGTATTTTATTATATTGCTCCCGAAATTTTGTATTTATAAAATTTTGATATAATTTAGATTATTAATTGTAAAATTGTATTTAATTTATTTTGTCTCTCTTTGATCATTTTTAGTATTATTACTGTATTAATTGACTGTTTTTAAAACTTGCTTTTTTATTTGTTTGTGATTTTTTCTTCTTTCTCTTGAATATTATTATGTTTAATTAATGTAATTGGTATTGTGCCGTGTTAATTAAAGTAAATAAATAAAATAAATAAATAACAGTGTGGTAACGTAACGAAATGTTATCAAACTGTAAACAAAAAGTAACCTCAAACAAAATATCGTCATAGACTCTACCACTACTTAGCTTACCAGATTCAATCCAGACCAAAAACTTGAGCCTGGCCTCTTTGTGGAACGCGGCCACATGTCTGTTCCACCCGATAACATAACCACCTCTCAACTGTGTTCTCCTTCGCTCATAAGAAGATGCTGTAGCTTCTGTTAGGATGGTAACTATCTTTAAATCCATATTATTCAACACAATTCTATGCTCTAAGTCATAACAAAGTCAGTCACAACAATGGGAGCGCTGTACTGGAAAATCTATTTCTTTCAATAGTGAGTTACATAACTGATGGTAGTGTTCAATTTGACTAGTAGTACGCTCTCCCCTTACAACTTTATTAACAAACGATGTCAAGTTTAAAATCTATCTTAGCATTAACCTTACCTAAGTTACATTCTACAAAAAGCGGGAAATGGTCAGATCACTGCACTCCATGCTCTACCCATACACGACTGATAGATGGTAATGCAGCGCCGGTTACTAGACAATGGTCCAACCACCTCGCACATCCGTGTGCCTCACTTACAAATGTGAAGGTGCCTGATTCAGCGCCTAAAATAGTCATATCTGCACATGACCAATTTTGTTCCTTACAATAATCCATAATCCAATAACTCACTGCAAAATAGCTCATTCGGGTGTGCGTTAAAATCACCCAAAATATGAATTGCATCCGGGTCTCTATTATCTTTAATGATTGATCTTATTTTACTTAAAAATTGAGTGAAGTCGGGTAAATTTTCATTTTTAATGAATTCATAAAGTCTGCTACTTTTTCCTTATAATAGCCGGTCAAATTAGACCAACGAATATGAGTGAAAGTAAAATAATTCGCACCCAGCTCAAAATTGGTAGCATTGTTCAAAACACCTATGAAATCTAAAAAATCCTCATCGATCCGATACCTGGAAAAAAAAATTTCGGAGTCAACGGTCACAAAAAAGGGTTTTTCGCGATTTTCAGCAAAACGGTATGTTTTATCATAAAATTAGAATAAAATCATTAATTAGATTATCTATAAAAAATGACAATATACTTTTTTGCCTAAGGCCTACCGGGGAAAGCACGTTAAACACGCATTAAGCACACTACCTCAAAGGTGGCGTGGTAACTTGTGCATATTTTGACGATTACAACTCTTTCAACTTTTTGAATCGTTATATCTCAGAAATGGTGGCTCTTAGGAAAAAAAGTATTTTGACAATTTTTGTAGATCTGATCTAGATTTTTTGTCGGATCTGATTTTATGATACGTTTTGCTGAAAATCGCGAGAACCCCGTTTAGTGACTTTTAACCCAAATTTTTTTTTTCCATTGGGTTTCCATGAGGATTTTTTATATTTCATTTATGATAGTGTTTTGAACAATACTACCAATTTTGAGCTGGGTGCGAATTATTGTACCCTCGGATGTCTAAATTGACCGGGCTGTAATATAAAAGTTGAAATAACATAATTACGTTTTTAAAACTAAAAAGAAACCGACTTCATTGAATGAAATTTGAGCCTATAATACATTTTTAATGGAAAGTAGATGTATTTTGTACGTATATAATATGGGTAGGCCAAATAAACGCACCGCTCCAATGAGACAGCGAAGTATGAAAACACATGAAAACATCATCGATGTATACAATTTTTAGATTTTCGTTGATTTTTCAGCTCGACCGATTTTGATAAAATTTATATGGGACTACCTGTGAAGTATACCCTTTCAAACAAAAAAAGAATTATCCAAATTGGTTGAGCCGTTTTCGAGTAATCGGTGAAACTACGTACATAAAAAAAAAATATGATTTCGACGAATTGAGAACCTCCTCCTTTTTGATAAAGTCGGTTAAAAAATATGTGTAACCATTATTTAATTTCATTGACATTGAGAGCACTGGTAGTCTAGTGGTAGAGGCCCTGGCTTCTGATCATAAGGCCGTGGGTTCGAATCCAGTCGCACACTCATGGATTTTTCTGATCGAGAAATATATGTGCTTCCAGTAGATACTCTCAAACGGTGAAGGAACACATTGTGAGGAAACCGGCATGGCGTAGAACATAAAAAGTTCGAAGAAATGTCACCAAGTTCACGAAATGAGCCTCTGAGACGCACTTTAAACCTTTCACCACACTGGTTCGAAATAATAAGTGACGTGAAGAAGAAGAATCTAATTGCATGATTTTGTTCAGATATATCTTTGTTGTAGTTTAATGTTAATGTTAATATTCTCACAATAGCTTTACAATATAAATATGAAAAATTGTTATACACTCATGAAAATAGAGATGGGTTTCAGCAAAATAGTGATTTTCAAAGAATCAATACTAGGAATAGAAACAAATTATACATCCCTAGGTTTCGACTAGAAAAAGTAAATAAGTCATTTATGGGGAACACGGTGCGCTTCTATAATAAGCTTCCTGAAAATGCAAACTGCCTTTTAAGAAATTTAAAGCTTACATAAAGGAGACTACCCTTTTTGTAGAAAGCGTATTATAATATAAATGACTATACATCTGATAAGAATGCATACCCTCATGTCGCTCTGCCCTCAGACAGTTAACCGACACATTTGATATGTCTAAACTCTTGTATTAGATTTGTCGTAGTTAAGCTAGTTATAAGATGGATCATGTAAAAAAGCGCTAGGACCAGGAGGAGTTTCTTGCTAGTTCATCTCGGGCTTGGGTTAGGAGGAATTGGCACCTAAATTCACCTATGATTCACCTATGTATGTAAGACATATCAAAGTGATTCTTTTGATTGTATTGGATAAAATATATTTTGACTTGACTTTGACTTTGAGTTACAACTATGCTTTTTCTTCTTATCTTGTCTCTGGTTATTTGAAACAGTGTGGTGAAAGGATAAAAGTGCTCCTCAAAGTTCACTTGGTACATGTCTTCGATTTTATTTGGCTCTACGACATGCTGGTCACGATATTTCCCTTCACAGTTTGAGGGTACTAACACGAACATACTATCAGGAAAATCTATTGGTGCACGACTAGATTCGAACACACCTTAGGTTCGGAAAACCTCTGAACTGCGACGCCGTTTTCAATGTTTGAAATCAATTAGGCGACTGTACCTATTTTATTTACATTTAAAAACTTGAAAGTACCTTACAAAGTTGCTTACAATCGAGTATGGGGTTGGCCATGGGAAAATAATAAAGAGTGCACGTGCATGCAGCATAATACGTGGCATAATGAATGAGGTGACCGAAGGTGTTTTATATACAGCTTTTTGTAAAGAACTCGTTCCCGGAGTGCTTTTTATCTGAGCTTTTGTTAAGGTACAGGTTTGGGGAAGCTTCTCGCTTTGACAATAAACAATAATGTCATCAGGTTTCGAGAACTTTCGATTTCTAGATCTCGAAAGCTTAAATTTAATTCGACTAGAACAAAGACATATTGTCTTGTGATAAGGACAATACTTTTCAAGATACAGGTAATCCTATACAATCTCAAAACAATTCTATATCATAAAGTAAAATAGGCATCAACGAATACATCTATCACTTATACCTCACTAAAGCTTCGTAGAGGCTAATGTTATTAAAAAAAAACCGGTTATTTCAATGGTGACCTCACTGACAGTTGCTTTGCGCAAGCTACGCAACAAATTACTTCATTATATTTCGTATATACTTAACAACTTGTATTGAAAGAGGGAATCTGAAAAGAGTTTCTTTGTTCCATGGTACACGGTGCCCCTATACTGTCAGCGAATGCACCAGGTGTGGGGTCAATACCCTACCATAGCTTATTGTATAGTCACTACTGGACTGAACTCTCCATTCAAAGTAACTTTTATTCAAAGTCTACACTTCTTTGTGCCTATGAATAAACTATTATTTAAATAATGCTGCATCGTTTATAATTCAAGTTGATATTTAGGTTAAGTACTTTGTATTGTGGCTTTGTTTACCTTTGAAGTGGTTGGCTCATACTTAAATCCATACTTCCATACTAAACTTAAAATTAAGTATTATTATTTCGAAAGGGTCTCTGTTTGTTACCTTTTATAGCTTAGTGGTTGAAGGGATCTTGATGAAATCTATAAAAGAGCTTAACCTGACTGACTGACTGACTGATTCATCGTCGCCGAGCCGAATCCGCTGAAGCTAAAAAGCTGACATTTGCAAGGTAGCTTCCTTTTACAGCAAAAGCACTCACTAAGGCAGGATTTTTTTGAAATTCAACCCCTAAGAGGGTGAAAAGGGGTGAAAACGAATGTATGAAACTTTTTAACGCGTAGTGCGATTTGCTTAAACCTATGATATGAATAAATAAAATGCAAATAAATGGACACGTGTTTCAGGATTTTTCTAAATAATCCTAACAAAGGGGTAAAATGGGATGTCTAAAGTTTGTATGGGTACTTTTTAACAGGTGGTGTGATTTCATAGAAACTTTGTTTGGATACTAAGAATGCAAAATAAATGGACACGTGTTTCAGGATTTTTCAAAATAATTCTCATAAAGGAGTAAAATGATGTGTGAATGTTTGTATGGAAATTTATTTAATGGGTGGTCATGTGATTGGTTTAAAACTCATTAATAAAATTTGACAGAGATAAATTGCATCCTAGGGAAGGATTTAAGCTACAATTCCTTTCAAAAATATGCGGACGAAGTCGCGAGCAACGGCTAGTTTATTTATAAAGATAGAGTGTATTTTGAAGGGCACAGGCTATTTTTATTAACCGACGAAAAGAAGGAGGTTCTCAAGTCAACGCTTATATTTTTTTTATGTATGACCACGCATAACTTTTTACAGAATATAAATTTGGAATAAAAACCAACCCTAAGGGTAGGTAAACAGGTAATGATTGATTGTTCACTCACTGATTGTATTGTATGATAGCTAAAGCAAGGTAGGTAGCTATTTTAATAGTAATCAAAAATTAAGCATGTAGTAATTAGTAGATTATAGCCACAAAAAAAAACTTTTTAACAAAAAATTAAACCGCCGAAAAAACTGAAAAGCAAAAAATTT
The DNA here is from genome assembly GCA_948098915.1 of Lampropteryx suffumata. Taxonomy (NCBI): domain Eukaryota; kingdom Metazoa; phylum Arthropoda; class Insecta; order Lepidoptera; family Geometridae; genus Lampropteryx; species Lampropteryx suffumata. Next base: position 730,376 of record OX402564.1, on the reverse strand, counting down.
AATATTAAACTTTTTTTCATTTAACCTTAATAACTAGGTTCTTAAGCTAATGTAAGTACCTATACCTAAGTAATTTTGAGTCGGCGCCATGAACTTCATGAGCGCCGCCGCGCATCACGCTTTACGTAATTAATTAATTTGCTTGTATGGCAACTCAAAATTACTTAGGTACATAAACTTTAGTTTAAGAACTTAGTTATTAAGGTTAAATGAAAAATTCTTTTATATTTTCCTTATAAGTTTTTCAGCGGTTTAATTTTTTGTTAAAAAGTTTAATGTAGGTACCACGGATATCAGCTATCAATAAAATTTACGAAACTGCTGTTTATGATGAATGTTTTGATTACCTTCCAAATAAATAATGTATTTGTATTTTGCCCTTCGTTTTCTCACGTTTTCCTCACCTTGCTATCGCGGGTTCCTTTTGGGATAATTGACTTTGCCCGGCCAATAAGGAAGACCTTTAATTTCACTCCTAAATCCGATTATCCCTCGCACCTTCCCTGACAACGCACGTTACTACTCCTTATCTGTGGCAGAGATGCGATTACCAAGGAAACAGAAGAGAATTCTCCAAGTTTCCCAATTTGCCCACTTACCCATCCGTAAGGGCTTTACCGTAAGGCCACTAATATGAAAACGTGACAAACACGCGTCCATCTAATCTATCAACTCTCTAATTAAAGGATTCCGTAACTCAATTGGCCCGTTCTGTCCTTTCTTTGATGTCAGCTCTTAGGAGCTCTGAGGGTACAAACTTCCATTTTGTCTGTGGATAGAGGAAACTGTATAGTCTGTTGGTTATTGCGGTTAGTAATTGCACTAATGTAGAGGCTTTTAGCTGTGCCCGATATTTGATACAGTATCGTAACAATATAAATTATCAACAATGAAAGATATCTGGTTTGTTCCTAATTTCGTCCGTTAAATGTTTAGAAAAGTATATTGCGTATTATTATTACGTAACTCAACGACCGCTAGCAAAATTGTGCGATCAATGGCTGTCCAACAGACTTCGCATGCTCATAGGTACTCTTTGCTACAAGTATATTTTCGGGCGTATTCTTGTGGGCGATAGAGGAGTACTTGTAGGCATATGGGCAGCGGATAGATTCCGTAAAGATTTTTTCCTCGACTTGAGACTATTTTGCTAGTTGCTATTGATGTCGCTTCGTTTTTGCATAATAATTCTACCGCTTGTCGATTAAAACATGGATAAAGTACCGTACTATTGTGAGACAGCTTGTATCCCTACTCAGATACGAGTACGTTTTATTCCCTATCGTGAGTCGGGACGAGCTAGAACAATTTCAGTCGACAGATATGATGGATGGCCGTGGAATTAATTCCCGAGTTTTCCGGATGGCCTGTTGTACAAGAGGTGGAATTGTGGAGCCGTGTCGGGGTGATTAACTAGGCTCCAGTGGCAGGTTGGCGGGTGGACTAATGTACCAACACAATGCCGATGTCGTGCTCAATTATTATTTACCTGAAAATTTCTACACTAGAATATGTGGCCATTAAAATGCGTTTGCATGCGTCGAATATGATCTCAACCGTTGGTTATTTCGGTATTGGTAAACAGTAGCTTTAGATCAGAGGGAGTATTACCTAAACCCTGCATTGATGGGCAATGTTAGTAAACATGGACAATATTGGTAAACAAGATGAACAATATTTGGTAAACAACGCGACATAACATGTTATTTTCGTGTTTTTATCTCGGCTTTGTATTGTTAATGTGATTATTGTTTGGGGAAAGTTTCCCGGCTGTTGTGATGAGAGTGGAATAAGTACTTACTTAGGTACAATTTGTTTATTATCAAAACAATGTGTAGGTACATTTGTCTTAACTACTTGTCTACCTTACTTGTGTCATTACTACTTGTGTACCTAGCTAACTACCTACAGTTAGCTAGGTACACAAGTAGTAAGGTCCGTTTTGTGAAGCCTGCTGTTGCTGCTGTCTGTTGGTCATTCACAAATCTTCCAGAATATTCTCGCGAGTGGAAGATAAAGATAAGATAAAGATAAAGATTATTTATTTGCATAAACATGTGTAGATAGGATGATAAATTAATAGTATGTCACAACATGTTTTACCGATTTCGGTGTGCAAACCGAGAGAATGGCATGCTCTAGTGTAAACAGTGAATCAAATAACATATGAAATATTAGGATAATGTCAAGCAATAAAATTAAACAATACAATTACATAGGAAATTAAAATTTGTCAGTTATAAATTCGTAATTTTGTTAATTTATTTTTAAACTCATTACCACAAAGTTTCTGGTAGCTTTTTATTATATTATAAATTATTGGTGCCATACAGACAATACTTTTATGTAACAATGCAGTTTTGGATCCAAATAAACACAGATTATCCTCACGTCTGTTTCGCTTTACACTGTCGGACATTAGTGGAAACAGGTGGGGATTATTTCTCACAAACAATGCTACCTCAAGAATATACAAGGACGGAAGCGTAAGAATTTTGTGTTTCAAGAAGAATTTTCTGCAACTATCTGTCACACGTATTTTAAACATAGCTCGTTGACAACGTTTTTGCGTTTTAAAAACAGTTTCTTTATCTATCGAATTACCCCAGAAAATAATTCCGTACCTGAGTACTGATTCTACTAGGCCGTAATACGCTATTATTAGAGTTTCTATATTTACAGTTATTGATAGTCGAAATAAGGCATATGCCGAGCTGCTTATTTTCTTACTTATATACGCAACATGGCTTTTCCAATTAAGTTTTCGGTCAATTTGTAGGCCTAGGAATCGTGCAGAATCAGCTTGTTGTATTTTATTATTTCGAAATATTAGATCAATGTCAGATGGATTATTATTTCTTTGATTAAATGCATTTTATAGTCACAGAACTGTCATCGGCAAACAATGTCATTGGGTGATTAAGTTTAGTTGGTAGGTCATTTATATATATGATAAATAGAAGTGGCCCAAGTACGCTTCCTTGAGGAACACCATAATAAATATCTCGTGCAGTGGATTTATAAGTAACCTCATACTTTGTTTTATAGTTTAATCTTGTGATTTTTTCACTTGTTTCCGATTCGATAGGTATGATCAAATTAAATCTAAAACATTGCCTCTTATCCCATATGCTTCTAGTTTACTGCATAGAATACTGTGGTCTACATAGGCAAACGCTTGATTCATATCACAGAATATGGTGCAAACGGGATTTCGGTTGTCAACCTGACAAACAACGTGCTTATAAAAATCGTATATTGCCATATTAATGGTTTTATTTCTGCGAAAACCTTTTTGCTCAATACATAAGATATAATTTTTTCCAAACAGTCATTAATTTCACCATTAAAATACTTCTCGAATATTTTTGAAAATATTGATATGAGAGCAATAGGCCTGTAGAATTCCATACGTTCTTTGTTTTCCTTTTTAAAAAGTGGTTTCACTATAGTAATCTTTAGACTTGAGGAAAGACACCTGTTTGTATGGAGAGATTTATCAAGTAACTGATATGAGTGCATATGTATTCTTTGACATCTTTTATTTTTTTTGTTGTTACTCCATCAGATCCCGTACTATTTGTGTTTTTAAGGCTATTTATAATTTTAATAACATGGTGTAGTAAACATGGTGACATAAACATTGATTTCTCACGATGAAGTATATTTGCCGTTACTTTATTTCCAGCGCTGGGTAGTGGTTTAACCTTGTCAATAAAATAATTATTAAATAAATTTGCAATATCTGTGGGATCTGTTATATATTCATTATCGTCATTTTTTATTTTGAGTATAGGCTCTTTAGGAGTATTATATTTAGTTTTATTGATTACTTCCCAAGTTGTTTTTAAATTTATTGATAGAGGTTTTTATTTTATATATATTTTGAGATCGTTTTGTAAGGGAAATTATTTTCTTAATCCGTTTATTGTATAAACTATATTTTAATTTATTTTCATTATTAGGCTTTGTTCTGTAATTCCAAAGCAATTAATGTCTTTTTGTTTGCTACATAAACTTATGCCGCGTGATATCCACTTTGGTTTTCTTATTATTTTTATAGTAGTTTTCTCTTTTGGGAAACAGAGGTTATAAAACAGTTTAAATTGCTTGATAAAATGCGAATATGCCATAGAAGAGTCGTCAGTGGTGTATATTTCAGAAAAGGTTAATTCTTTTAAACACATTTTAAACTTTTGAATATTTTATGGACTATAATTTCTGATATATTTATGCCAAAATTTGAATGAAATTTTTTTTTCACTGGTATTGTTATAATCTGAGCTGTGTGGTCTGATAGGCCTAATTCGAACACTTCCGTCTTACACTTCCTTTTATAGTCATGAGCAAAGTTATCAATACATGTTTTACTTGTTAAACGTGTCGGTTGCTTTATTGCTAATTATAAGTTAAAGTTTAATAATAAGTATTCAAAATCTCTAGTCACATTATTGCTTATTAACATATTAATATTAAAGTCCCCTGCTACAACTATATTATTACAATTTAATTTGGATATATAAGTCAAAGTTTTATCTAATTTATTAAAAAATATGTTCAAATTACTTTTATGGGGAATTCTATTCACACAAATAATCAATATTTTATATATTTTTTTATTTTATAGCGCAGCATTCAAATGACTTAACCAAAGAAAGTTTTTTCACTTCTTGTATTTCTCTCCATTTGAGAGTTTTTTTTACTAATCAATGAATGAAGTCAATGCCATAGGTGATCGCCCTCGCCCCACGACCAGGTTCGATTCCCTGGCCTGACCTGTGTAACCGCTACCATTATGCAGCGTAAAAACTTGCTTTACACATCTTAGGAAACTTTACGCCCTGGATTTGGAATTGAAATTGAAACTTGATGAATTCTGAGAACAGAATTTGATTTACAAATCACGAGATGGGGAGAGGTGATTTTATTGGAATTTACTTTGCGTTTGAGGAAAATTGTAATTTTTAGAATCCTATTTCATATTAAAGTATGTTTTTATTTGGGGAATACCTGAAACACTTCATGATAAAGAATTTAGTGTAGGTAGGTACTCTGTGTTACAAGCACTTGGAAACTATCTTAGTTTCCTATAGGTTAACATAACGAAGTATTTAAAGCCCTAGGGCGCGAGTCTTGCACTCACTTGACCGTTGTTTTTCATCACTAACCTACAGGTTCTCTCAACTAATTTCTAAGCCTAAGGCTTGGTTTTAATCAATTTCAAACCTTATTCCATCACCATTATGATTGCGATTCACAAGTCTCCTAGTTTGAAGCAAAATGGCGCGGGCTACTATTGTAAAAGTGACGTGCGTGTCCGGTGCCATTATCCTGTTCTACTCCTGTTTTTGTGTTGTCAATTAAAAATAATGGCGGTTTCCTAGCCTTTTCTAGTTTATTTATGTAAAACAGCTCTAGTTAACAAGGTACTACGAGGACCTATTCTAGTTAGAATATATATCCCGAACTTGATCTTTAACATTGCAATGCACTTCATAAGACTATAACTCGAAAGGAAAAGTACCTACCTGCCTAAGTAATTACTTGTAGATACACGTCGAATTATTCGTCTCTAGGGCTTCCGAATACCATAATAGTCTTGTATAACTAACCCTTACTAATATTATAAACGCGAAAGTTTGTATGTATGTTTGTTACTCTTTCACGCAAAAACTACTAAATAGATTTTAATGAAACTTTACATAATATAGCTTATACATCAGAATAACATATAGGCTATAATTTATAAAGATATTGTGTGAATTGTCCAAAATATAACGATAGGGTCAAGTAAGTAGGAAAAAAATCTGCCATCTGCGAGCTATTCTGGCGTGCGCTGCAAAAACCATTAGAATTACACAAAGTTCTAATTCTGCGCAGATGAAGTCGCGGGCACCAGCTACTGAATTATAAATTTGTTAATACTATTACTTGACTGGCCTCTCAGGCCTGTGTGATGAACACACGTGGTTACTCTATGTATAATATGTATGTATTTACAAAAAAAAACCTATATAAGTAGTAGGTATATCAGTCATGTGGTACCCATAACACATGCTCTGCTTACTTTGGGACCAGATGATGCTGTGTGAAATGTCCGGCATTAGTATTATTATTTATTATTATTATTATTCTGTGTCTGAGTGTTATAAAATATCATAAGTATGGATTTAAAAATATATAGTTAAGGATTCTATCATTAATCTGGTTTGGTTCCAATAGTAGATACAAGCTATGCTTAGTTTGGGGCTAGAGGGTGCTGTGTACATTAACATAATATTTTTTTTGAAATCAATTATATACTAATAGTTTTTAACAGAAGATTGGGAGGTATTACGTGTAGGTAGTTTTGACTAGTGTTTCCATTAAACTGTTTATTACGTGTTCAATTTCTATTCCTAAGGCAGCATCTATTGTGTTACAAACAACATGAATGTACCCTCATAACAATACGTCACTAGGAACAAATCGAAGCTGTACATATTTTGTTCATATCTGAATTGCATAATCACAGTACTGGAATCAAAACCGCATCCGTATTGTCTGGTCGGTTGGTGATATGAACTCTATCACGAGTGTAAAGAGTGACAGTTCATTGGCCCTGTAGCAGGCAGCCCAGAGACCAGACACCCTGCATCTTATTATACAAACATCCATCACAATCAAAATGTATGATAGTTTATTCAGACATGGTAAATCTTTTATTATCTCACGGTGCTACTTTCCTTGTTTATTAAAAAACAGGGTATTTTAGCTTCGAGATCGAAATCTTTTAATATTATTTTTATCAACTAGCAAATACATTGATAACGTCGCTGTAGGCGTTACATTTTGTAGCAATGTGATATAAGGTTTTCTAATTCATAATTTCAACTACAGTATCACAGTCTTCGGTAGTATAGTGGTAAGTATCCCCGCCTGTCACGCGGGAGACCGGGGTTCGATTCCCCGCCGGAGAGAACTCTTTTTGCATTTTTTACAGTTGTAGTACTGACGTTTTACTTTCCCAGGTTTACTAAAGCTAAAACAAATGAACAATTAAGACACAATATGGACCTAAAAATTTATGAAACGACGATTTCGACCTAGCAACAAAACAATGTAAGGAAGCTCTCGTTTGATACAAGACATCAGTATGCGGGGGTATTATGCATGTATTCTTCCCGGTCCCATCTACATGTCACCTTCGAGACGCGGTCAACCACCGCCGATGGCCGCCAGGGTCTTCACTCCATCCACACTTAGGGTTCCGTAGAAAACAAAAATTAAACACGACTGTATGTAATCCCTGTAAGGTTTGTAGTTACATCAAGAGATCTTTGAAGATGTCAGAGGGTTAGTCAGAGACGTCCAAGCATTATATTTGGCACATACCCATATTTTCCACAGTAGTTAGGAACCGTTAAACAATAGGCACTTTTCGAACCAAAAATGAAATGCGATCATTTTGGAAAATACTTGTTTCTAGCTTAAATTAGATGATATCAGGATATGGTTATCTATGGTTCCTAGTGATAAAAGATCCAGGTAAGGGGTCATCCATAAATTACGGGGGATACACAAAGGAGGGGGGGTGAATCATAAATTTCGTGACGTCACATGTATCTAGAGCTAGGAAGATGAGCTAGTTCGATCATCTAAACTAGTTTTAAATCTAGACTAGACTAGAAATTGACTCTATCTCTCTATCTATTGGTTTGCGGATTGGTTTATTTCGTTTATCTTACAAGGTTCATTTAATATATTGTAATGTATGTATATATTTTTGTATTAATATCGACGTATGTATATTTTTCTTATCCTGTAAATTTGTATGTTTAAGTACATAATTTTCATTATAAATCACTTATTTATTACTATCATCACCCTTTTTTGAGCTACATTCAGTTCAATCCATCCCAAGGTTGTCTGACGGAGATCAGAGGATAAGTCCGCCCATTGTACTACCGACTATTGAAACATTGTTATTTTTTTTTCTACTAGTACAATGTATTTATGGTGTGCAAAGAAGAAATACAGGATTTTTCCTCATGGCCTAACTAGTTCACTTAACTGATTTGGCTACGAGGACTAACATATCCTCATGGCCGAACTCGTGTCAAAATAGGCAAAGTACACTCGCCACCGCAGAGAGGATACTTAGAGGATATCTACTTATTACTTATGAATAATGTTTTCCCATTAGTTCTGTGATTTATAAGACTATGCTTTACACCTGGCTTTAATGTCAAATTATATTCTTCTGGCGCTTCGGGGGCCGCTGCCCCGGCACGCTCGCTTTGCTCGCTGGCCTTGCGCTTTGTTTCCTATACTCTAACATAAACTAACCAACTGGTTTTGAACTGAAGTATTGCAGAGGTATTTTTATTTAACCAAGTAGATAACTGTACCTGCTTTGCCTAATTTGACGAGAGTTCGGCGATGAGGATATGTTACTCCTCGTAGCCAAATCAGTTAGGCGAAATAGTTAGGCCATGAGGAAAGAGCTGTATTTTCTATCTATCTATCTATCTATTACATGTGACAGGAGAGACTACATAATTAATAGAAAACTACAGTTAGACTACGGAATTTATCCCTTAATCAGCTGTTTCCTTCAGGAGTTTATTTTGAATATGACATATTTTCTCAGACTGGACACGCAGTACGAGATATCATCGGAGAAAATGGATACGCCACCAGGAGAACTTGTCAAGCGAAAATAACCTTTATTTTTAACCTAAACACGATTCTTAGTATTAAAAGTTTTTTTGAGTATAAATAATAATAGATTAGAAATTTAAATCATGTAAATTTATTTGGTGAAATTTTTAGTATGTTTAATATGTTTGGGTGTTTGCTTTAAAAGTTTTAGGTACTTATACATTGTTATTGATATTTTAATTTAATTAAATATTCTACGATTCGATATTTATTATTTGATTTTAAGAATATCGAAAGCGTTCGAGCCGTTGCTCAAGCAGAATACGAATACTAAAATCAGTTAAAAGGAGTTCAGCTGCTGTCTAATTCCAATCGAGTGTCAGTAAAATTGCAGTTCTGGTCAAGACAGGACTCTAGGACTAGTAGCTGGGCGGTCGGCAAACATCACGTAGCAGTTGGGATCACCGGCGGCCATGATGGATGATGTTTGCTGCCCACCCGGATACCACGAAGATCGATTGACCCTTTCACTGCTATTTTAAAAGCTATTGCTTGCTTTGTAGGTAATTCTTTTTACTCATAAAAACAGTCGTAACGATGAAACGTTATAACTGTGTCAATGTCAATTCTTCTTGAAAAGCGAGGATCGACATACAATATAGACATCAGAAACACTTATGAAATGTCGTACTGTGGTCACCTATCCAGCTACAAATATGATCGTTGCTGATCTGTTCTGAATTGTGATCTGAAGAACAACAATTAGCTATGCCATGAGGCCTTCAACATTATAGGTGACGCTAGGTCCACTTCGTAGACCTAATGCTTTTGCCCTGCGATATTCTTTCATAAACCCGAACATCGATTTGATGAGACTAATATCAAAAGTTTGCTTTATTGACTGGCTTGTCAGCTCAGTTGGCAGTAGCTCTGCCTTCTGCGTTGTTGGTTGAGGGTTCGATTCCCTCCCAGGATAAAACGTTGTGTCATGAACACATGTGTTTAAACAAGCAATTGTTGTATATACATATGTATAATCTGAATCTCGGAAACGGCTCCCAACGATTTTCATGAAATTTAGTATGCACGAGGTTTCGGGGACGATAAATCGATCTAGGTTTAGTTTTTAGAAAACGTCGTTTTATCCGTGTTTTATACCGAGCAAAGCTCAGTCATCCAGGTATTAGATAATTCAATTAAATACGGCAATGGTCATGCATGCTAAATTATAAACTAAAAACTAAACGATTATTTATTTATTTATTCCCACTTATTTATCTATTTTTACAGGGTTACCCTAATACAATAGTGTGGTCAATTTATATAATATAACAATTGATTTTAAATAATTCTTATATTATTACTAATTACTTTGATAAACTAATGTCAATATTTAAATGTAAAATTAAAATTAACTTATAACCATAACACAAAACAAACAATAATAATAACTATATACTAATTATTATAAATTACTAATTAAAATTAAAAACAACTGTCAATATTTAAATGTCAAGATTTCTGTGTTAATATAAATAATTCATATAATTTACTTACTATAATAACATAATACAAACATAGTAGCTTGATTTCGTTCAGCGTAACATGAAACACGTCTACACATTCCGCAACTATGTTGAGCGTGTGCATGGCACGCGTCAGAGGCGCCTTGTCTATCAAGTTGGTTCTACCGCGAGGCACCACAAGTAGGCACGGCCGCCGGCGTCGTCGTTGCAAGTAGTAATCGGGCACGCACAATCCAACTTTCTCTAATATGACCGGGTTGTTGATGTCTCCTCGGAGTACTCTCACAACATATAAAACGAATGTCATATCCCGTCGTGTTTCCAGCTTGTTGTATCCAACCATGCCCAAAACGAACAAGGTTGGATACATCAATGGATAAAAAGGATATACTCCATATCTCTTCCAGTATAGGTACCGAACGAACTTGTTCTGTATGCGCTCCATCATACCACTGTACTTAATTTCATTTGGAGCCCACACAGCAACATTGCACTCCAGCTGACTCCTGACTAAAGCATCATACATGCTTGTTAGCGCTCTCGTGTTTGTAAAGCCATGTGCACAACGAAGCATGAAGCCCAGACTCCTCAAAGCTTTTTTGCACACGTTAACAGCTTGTTCTCGGAACCTCAATGCAGTGTCCATACGGACTCCTAGATCCCTCATAGAGTCCACGCGCTTCAACAACGTCTGGTTTACTTTGTAGTTGTAGTGAAGAGGTGTTTTAGCCCTGCTAAACGTTAAAGTCGAGCATTTATCAATATTAAACTGAAGATTGTTCCTCTGGCTCCACTCAACCACTCTATCAACGTCTTGTTGAAGGCGTCTGCAGTCTGTCTCGTCTTGTACAGGGGAAAGTAACTTTAGATCGTCCGCGAATAATAAACATTTAGCTTCTTTGACCACTTCTGGTAGATCGTTTATCATAATGATAAATTCCAGTGGTCCCAAGTTACTGCCTTGACTTACTCCTGTTCTTGTAAAATAGGGCTGAGATTTATACCCCGCATACTCTACAAACTGCTGCCTATCTCGCATATAGCTCGCAAAGAAGTGCAACAACTTAGTGGTGCAGCCAACCGTTGCCAGCTTAGTCAGTAAGATATCGTTATCGACTAAGTCGAATGCTTTTTTAAAATCGAAGTAGGCAACGTCAACTTGCACTCCTGCATCCACAAAAGGAATTGTGTAAGTCGTTGCGTCGAGGAGATTGCTGGTAGTGCTGCGCCTTGGTCTAAAACCATGCTGCGCTTCTGTTAATTGTGCAGCCACTTGCTCTTGCAAGCTCCGTTGAATCGCCGACTCGAACACCTTTGCTCTTTGCTCTGCTCCACCTTTAGGTATTGGAATCACCCGGGTAACTTTCCACCGTTGGGGAAAACACGAGTTCTGTAAGCAGAGATTGTAAAGATGAGCTAGCGGTTCAGCCAATGCCTCCCGACAGTCCTTAAATACAAAAGCTGGAAAACCATCAGGACCAGCCGAACGCTTTGGCTTAAGTTTAGTGAGCGCCTGCATGACTGCGGTGAAAGAGAGTCGCGTGATGTGCACTGGCGCTACTCGCCGCCTCCGCGCGTACGTCCAGCTTCGCCGGTGAACTCCCGTACACAGAGTGGAAGTACTTTGCAAACTCTTCCGCACAGTCAGCATCTGATAATGCAACCCCATCCCGAGAAATATTTTTACGATTTGTCGATCCTCGTTTAGATCTAACGTAGTTCCAAAACGATTTAGGGTCTCTAGCAAGGTTACACTGAACTCGTTCCCGATGCTGCTCCTGCGCTTCCTCTATCATCACCTTCATTTTAGCTCTACTTTCCGAGAACTTTCTGTAGTCTTCTCTTGTCCCACTCATTTTATACCTTTTATGTAGCCTCGCCTTCCGACCTAAGCCATGAATAATCTCTGCCGTATACCACACTGGATAACTATACCTAGAGTCCGTCTTTTTTGGTACCCAGGCGTCGAAAATGTCATTGAGCCCGTCATAGAAATAATCTAATGCCTTCTCAGGTTCTCGCATCTCATACAGCATACTCCAGTCTGCTGACGCTATTGACGAGTAGAGCGAGTGATACTCAGCCTTACAGAAGTTCCACTGGTTCTCAATGCTTAACTTGTTTGTGGAAAACTGCGGCGGCGCGCGTGTGGTGGCGTAGTTGAACTTCACCGTGACTGCTAGCGGTGGGTGCTGCGCATCCACATTCACTAGTGCCTCGTCCGCAGCGCACACGCTCACACTTGCTATGCCCTCGGAGACCAGTACCAGATCTAGTAATCGTGAATTGCAGTTTCTCACCTCATTCATCTGAACGAATTCACAAAAAGCCGTAAAATATTCATAATAATTTATAACATTATCACTACACGAATACAAATTAAAGTCACCTATAACTATACTCGACTTATATTTAGTACACCAGTTTTCTATAATTCTAAATAAAGTCATATATTCATTATCACTGCTAGTTGGTGGTATGTATAACCCACAGCACAAAAACAAAAACTTTTCTCGTAAATACACTGCCGCGCCAATTAACACGAACGCACAATTGTCTATATTTACGTCACTTGGTAGCTTCACTCTTCTCAACTCTGCGCTGTGCGGCGCAACGAGAAACACACCACCCTGCTTTCGTCCGTCCGTGCGCTCTCATCGTAGTATTTGGTATCCTGTAGGTACGATTTCTGCGTCTTCTATCGATCCATTACATCCCGATTCTGCTATTATAAATATATCCGCAATATATTATATTTCGGTATTATCGGTATTTCGGTTTTATCGGTCTTAAATTCACCTAATGTGTAATAACTAGTTTGCGAGTATGATTTTGAGCTTTCTTTGAAACATTATATTAGGTAATTTCTCTTATAGACTTAAGGATGTTATTATAAATGAAAGGAGCCATACAAAAGATACTGTTTCGTATCATTGCAGTGTTTGAGATCCGAACACAGACTTTATGTCTGGGTATAATTAAGTACCTTAACTATGTATTTAAAAATATATAGGTACTAGTTGCTACTCGCGGCTTCGCACGCGTGGTACCTACATAAAAAGTAGCCTATGTCCATCTCCAAGGTCCCATCTATCTCTATACCCAAATTCATCAAAATCGATTCGGCAGTTTATGCGTGAAAACGAGACAGACAGACAGATTTACTTTCAAATTTATAATATTATTAGTAAGCATTCTATCAGTCATCTGGTCACCATAATACAAGCAATGCTTAGTTTGGGGCTAGATGGTGTTGTGTGCATTGTCGACCAATATTTACTTATTTTCCCCCATTTTACGTTACTCCGCTGATTTCACTTACTTATTGAAGTAGGTAGGTATGTATGTAATTCTTGATGTCCTATTGTACAGAGGAACAATAAGATTTTTCCATTATTCTAATAAAATAAGAGAACAATAAACAAGTCGTTGTCTCTCAATAGTGTCCCCAAAAAGTAAGTATTACAAAAGCAGACAATGCTGGAATCAGTCAGCCATACAACATTTCTGAAAACCTTCCTCAAATGTAATTAAGGGAGGCCGTTGGGCGGAATTCATTGATGAGAGGGCGAGCCGCCCGCCCTCGGCCGAGGCTGGTGACGTGACTGTGAATAACTTGTTACTTATTTCGGGATTAGGTTGTTTTGTGAAGGTTTTAGAATATTCCACGTCCAATATAGTCGAGCGTAAAATAAACCAATTATTAATAGAGTTACTTATCAGGTTTATGTTACGAGAGCTCTGATTATTCCTGTTATCAAAATCACAAGTATCACAAGTACCATTTTGAATCGTCTTCATGCTAGGATCTAGGCCGGCTCCCGGTGCAAGAAGAAACTCGTCTGGTCTCAAACATTTTAGTCATTTAAATAATTTGATATATTATATACTGCACACGCTTGGTAAGTACAGACAGGGCAGGTTTAGGACAGGAAATACATTTTCGATATTGTAGTATTCGTATCTATGTACATATACATTATAGGTACATTGGCATTGATGCTTGTTTTCACCTTCTCAGCATTTAAACACCATGACGCATGGGGATTAAAATTGTCAATTTCCTACCGCAAATAATTTGTGACAAGAACGGTCATTAAAATAATCAATGATAAACAAAGCTCAGTAAATATAGCATTATTCGTATTCTAAAACGGTAAATCCCTCAAGGAAATTGTTCTCCCTTGCCGGACCTTTTAGGGCCCTTTATCAATCGCACCCTTCTTTTAACGGGACCCACTTGACGCGATCTCTTTATAGCCCAAATTGTTTTCGGGTATTTGGTGCGATTGTTTATTTGCTGAAGTCAGACGCAGGCACTGCTTGGGTTTTAGGATTTTTGCCTCCTTTGATGTTTCTAGGAGATGCAAGGTTTTGCTTAACGTTTTTCTTCATTATTTTCACAAGATGATGTTACGCACACATTTCCCAAAGGTCACTTTTGCGACCCTTAACCGAATGAAACTCATCGCATAAAGGGTTGTATTTTTATCAGAGTTAATTAGACTTTACGAGATTTTTACGTTTAGGAGACGAACATTATGAAGTCCCAAGAGGTATTTTTAAAGAATGTTATCTTCACTTTAATTTTTTAACGAGAAATTCTTGAAGGGAAAGCGGATTTGGAAATTGAAAAGAAAATTAAACTTACTTATTAAAAAGAAAGAAAGAAAAAGACAAAGTACACAGATAACTATATAATGGACGTTTTCTGATTTATTTATCTACAGTATTGGTTACAAAAACTTATAAGTAATAAATAAATATTTGTCTTTATTGTTTAATTTGCCAATTGTTGTTCTTATTATTTTACTCCAAATGATTTATATCGCATTTATTTATTTATTTCAGAAATAGTTATAACACCAAGAATAAAAGTCATCAACATATATTTTGTACATTAGATAATTGTATTATATACTTATTTTCTATTAAAATGTCATAGTACCTAAATATCCACTACTTGTAACTAGATGCCGCAGTACGACTTTACTATCGTTTCTGTCAAGAGAAAACCGGCATGTGCAAGAACTATCACTTCAAAAGACGTGGCATGCCATTCATTAATCTGCACCATACCCGTGTGGTCGGTAATTGTTCTCGTCTCGTCCGAGAGTAGACCTGTGCCTCAACAGTGGAAGCAACAGAAGGCTGATTGGCAAAATTTAAGTGACAGCCTACGACAACAACGTAAAAGCACCGGGAGCATTTGACTGTCATGTAACAATTTTAAATTCTCAGCATTACGTTACAATACTGCCTCACTGACTGACGAGCATTCGCCTGTAATGCTTGTATGTGAACTGTTACATAACAGGCGAATGCTCTCAATGAGAAAGCGCCTGAAGTACCTATATTACGAATATAGGTCTTTGAATTTATAAATTATTTAATCAATCTACAAAACTATTACTAAGAATAAGTAATTAACGTAATCGCTGTAAGTTTTATTTTCGCTTAACACTCTCGACTGGTGGTGTGTCCATCCGCTCCGATGATATCTCGTATTGTGTGTCCAATCTGAAGATGGAAGATCCTTTGAAGCATTACAAAATGGCGGTTCCTTTGATTATTATTGCGAATATAAAACTGCAAAATAATTGTAAGACTTTAGTACTTGTTATGATAATGTATTGATGATGGTTACCTGTGGTTCCGTAAGCGGCAATCGGAAATGATGCTGTTCCTCGACCGTGAGTCCTTGGAGTTCAATGGCGGCAGCAAGCCCTTCGACCGTTCTGCGAAGCTGCGGATGAAGTCATTAATTTTATTCATGCTGTAACTCTTGCTATCTCCTGATAATCCAACCAAGACTTTGTATGGTAACGGATTTTGACATCATTGCTTAGTGTCAAATGTAAATTGGTAGTGTCTACAATGTTATATTATATTATTAATTTTTTCCATGCAGGTTTCCTCTCGAAGTATTGTTATGGCCGGGCATAGTCTGTATGTAGCACGCTCTTGAAAGAAAATTTTGCAAATGCTCGCGGTAGACTCTTAGGCAGAAGTATATTATAAAGACTATAGTGTGTTCTCTATCCCTAAACAAAATCATTACCTATTTTAAAAGTTCTCACTTGAACATTGGCAATCAGTTGCCGTGTCCCATTAAGGATGGCATCGGTTTCTGTTACACCGCTTCAAAGCAACCTTAAGAGATCCACCCTGGTTGGTTACCTTTGTTTGCTGCTAAACAACTTGCTCTTGGTGAGCTTATGGCGAGTGCGCACGGCACACAGGGTGGAGTCACCGGCGCCCTGCAGCGACCCGTCCACCGGGGTCGTCAACTTCAACGCGCTGAACGTAGATTCCTAAGCCAACCACAACAGCATCAGAATCAGAATCATATCTAATATTACCACGTTTTACGTACAAAACGTATTATTTTTATTTATTATTATACTAACAATATTCATTTTAAGTTTCATCCAAATCGGTCCAGCGGTTCTGGAGTTATAAATGGTGTAACTAACACGGCTTTCTTTTGTATATATAGATGTAATACTAGCTGGAACCCACGCGACTTCGCCCGCCCGTTTGTACGAGAATGCATCGAGTTTATATTATAGTATTATTAATATCAAGTTTCAAGAAATTCGCAACACGCCTTAAAAAGTTTCATACATTCGTTTTTATCCCCATTTCACCCTCTTTATGAGGGTTATTTTGAAAAATCCTGTAACACGTTTGCATTTATTTTGCATTTGAAGTATCCAAACCAAGTATCTAAGTTAAATCACACCACGCACCCATTAAAAAGTTCCCATACAAACTTTGACACCCCATTTTAAAGGGTTGTAAGGGTTATTTAGAAAAACTTGAAACACGTGTCCATTTATTTGCATTTGAATTATTCAAATCAAGTTTCAAGCGAATCGCACTACGCATTAAAAAGTTTCATACATTAGTTTTCAACACTTTTCACCCTCTTAGGGGTTGAAGGTCAAAAAATCCCTTCTTAGTGGGTGGTTTTGCTTTAACAGGAAGCTACCTTTCAAATTTCAGCTTTCTAGCTTCAGCGGTTTCGGCTCGGCGATGAATCAGTCAGTCAGTCAGTCAGGTTAAGCTTTTATAGGTATAGATTAGGTCTCAGAGCTCTTACGATACTGACAGGGCTGGACGGAGACGGAAGTCTCACATTAGGCCTTACTTTCGAATTCTGGGCATCGGTGCTGTAGTTAGTGACATTCTGCAGCAGCTCTGAGTATGCTACTAAGTCCTCCGATTCGCTGGAGTCCTCCATAGAGTAGTACTCTCCGCTCACGTCCAGTCGGATTTTGCTGACAATTTCTTCGAGTTTTTCATCTGAGTCTACAGGTAGGAGAACTTTGCCGGGAAACCTGCCGAAAAAAAACCAGGACATCAGTTCGTACCAAACTTACCTTATGTTTCGTAGAAGAAAAAAGAACGAACCTAAACTCTTTAGGAATCTCCTCAATCACAGGCATATCGATGGAAGAATTGCTAGGCCACTTGACCAGAATTTCATCTGGTATGTTCTCGACGAACTCCAGTTCATGACGTCCCCATGAGTCCTTGGGGGAGGACTCGGGTTTTATGTCCGGTACCCACGACTCCGTTCGCTGCGGAATGAGGCAAGCTGGTGCTGCGCTTGGCTCTTCGCCAGGGTCGTGCCGGAAGAAGTGCCTTAAACACGATTTATGAATCTAGGACAAACTATCACAGCTTATAATTACGTAGGTCAAATAAACTAAAACAAAATACATTAAGAACTTTAAAAAAAATCTCACTCTGAAGCTTTAAAGCTGTTTTTAGGATTGACAGACCAGTTAATAAGCTTCAGCCAGGCTTCCGCGGCGCAGTGCGTTGTAAACGATGTCACCTGCCTGTCCATGTACCGCTCGTAGCCTATTCGTAGAGCCTCTTCTAGTATCTCTTCCCTGATGTCAAACACTACCAGGTCGTCCTCTTCCTTCCGTAGGATTTCAGCCCTGGAATGCGGTTGAAGTATTCAAACGGTAAAAACTTATATCGTTACATAACCTTTTTTGTTAATAACCCTAATGCTCTTTAAAGGCATTTTTATAGGCAGTAAAAGTAACGGAACATATGTGTTATAAGGAGAAAGAATAGATTTAATAGACAATAAATGTGGGTACCATGTTCTTTCAGACACGTCTTTTGGCAAAGCCAATAGAGTCTTCGTTTCGTCGGGTACCTGGAGTTTACGTCCTCTCCTTGATAACTTATACTTCTCTATCTGAGGGATGACGTTAGACATTTTTAACGGATATTTGTTGTTATGGTTTTAATATTGAGATAAGCAGATAAAGCGATTTACAAAATAAACACACTTCTAATAGATCGAAATAGATTTGACAAGACGATCAAGTGATGTCAAATCCAAAGTCTTCTTCTTCTTCTTTGTTAATGGCCTGTGACATACTAGTGTCAATTTTGCCAGTGTCAAGTGTGTAGTCAGTTTGTTTGTTATTAGTCTTAGTCGATGGTCAATTGTCAATTCTAGTCGTCACGCGGAATGGCGTCTAGAATTTTCTTGGGATTCCTCGTCGTTCAAATCACATTGCACCACAATACACATATAATTC
Organism: Lampropteryx suffumata; assembly: GCA_948098915.1. Classification (NCBI taxonomy): domain Eukaryota; kingdom Metazoa; phylum Arthropoda; class Insecta; order Lepidoptera; family Geometridae; genus Lampropteryx; species Lampropteryx suffumata. Next base: position 711,634 of record OX402564.1, on the reverse strand, counting down.
AATTATCCATATCCGTCCTGTAGTCACAATTTATGCATTAAAATTCCGTCAAGATTACTGAATAAAACATGCAATAAAACGGGTAAAAAATATTAAATTAGCAGAGCTATGTTGCTCCATGAAATGACAGACAAAGAATGAAATCCAAAGTTTTACGATGTCAAATTATGAGAATCAGTCAAAATCTAGGATGATTAAAATGTACAAATCTGTCAAAACCCAAGAAAAAATGTATTATGTTATGATGCATGTCGAAATGCACTCATGGCCGAAAGGAATAAAGGATTCTTTTTCCGGTTTTCTTATAATTCCATCTTTCTTGATGACAATATTTGTAGTTCTTTGTTTCTTTTTATCTTTGTAGTCCTAAAATAAATACCTTTTATTTATATTAATATGCATATTTCCAATGTTAAGTGATTGTTTTGTCGCCACAAAGTCGCAGTCGATCGTAATGTTCTAACAATAAAAAAGTCAAAATAATAAATATTTATATTAATCTAGAATACGTAAAAACGTACACGGGTGACTTTCACCCGGAACGTTTTGGCTGTAAACCCAAACAAATGTAAAATACTCTGTTGTTTCATTGTATTTAGATCGTGGGAGTATATTTAAATATGATTAATTACATAATTTCTCCATTACAAATACTTCACTTTATAAACATGAAACCCGCCGTGCAACGGCATTTTGTTTAATGTCCATTTTTTTAGCCATCAGTCGATGGGCCAAAAATATTTGTAAATATTTCAATAGCAATAATTTTGAGGATTAATTTGATATATAACACTAATATAAATAGGACTAATAAAACAATCTAAACGACACCCGCACGCACTCACTTCACAAAACGCAAACTCACGCAAAAGTTTTTTGTTTTTAAATTTTATTTTTAATATTTTTGTTGCCAGGTATGGTTTTCTTGGATTCTACCATACACCAATTTTATTAAAGAGTCATCTAGTGACGTTATACTAGCAATTTTCAGACGCCAGCCAATAGAACTTCACACAAAAGTCATAGAGGTCCGATGGGTAGAAAAAGTCACCCGGACGTTCTACGCAACAAAGTTTTAGGTCGATTTTGTTACCCGGACGCTCAAGTGGCTATGTGAATTAAATTTTACTCTTCATAGACAGTTGGTTATATATGGTATTTATGTTATTAGTCTTTGGTATATAACATGCATTGCTAGAGAGAGTAGTAATTAATAACATAGACATTTATTACTCAACGACCAGTAAATTATAACGCTGACAAAATCTACATCATAATGAAGACCGCAGGGTTATTACGTAACATTTGAAGAAGCTACATCAATATATCGTAAGAAAAGACCAAAAAGCCACGCCACGAAAACCTACGGAAGCCAGCCACAGCCTATACTCGTCTGTCGCTCACGTACACACGACAATATTAACGAATAATGTAACCAAACACAGTGGCTTCCGAAGTCCGTATAGATAAGAATGAGGAGTGCTCAGGTCCCAAGTCGATTAAATACCATCTAGCTAAAAAGTAAGCCAAAAAAAATTTTGGTCTGAAGATTTTTGTCATAAGTATCCAACTATTTTAAAATCCAAACAATGGAAAATAAACAAAGAAACACGTTGCTATACATATTCCTAGGTTCATACCATCCGTAGACAAAGTGTTTTCTCTGTCTACGATACCATCACACTCACATTCGTCATACATTCTCCATAGACTTACTTATTTATTTGTGGTTTCTTTTTCTTCTTCGTTAATGGCATGAGCTATAATAATGACAATGTTGCCAACTGTTTATATTGTTTATAATAAGTCACAAAGTCGTATCTTGACGTTCATCATTTGTGTCTTTATATCTTTATATAAACTGGTGCCTTTCATATAAAATAACTTCGGATAACTTTTGCTCGAAACACAAGGAAACAAAACTTTTATTCCAATTATTCAACACCCGAGTCACCTCTAGCTCTTTTTAAATAAAAACAAGAAAATTACTAATAAAACAGGAAATAACTCAAGAAAAATAAATAATATTAGAGCGCAATGTTTGGTTCGCAAGACGAAAAAAATAGTTCATTATTTGTGGTTAGTGGTTTGGATGCCAAATGCCAAAAGATACCTTGTTAGTAAAGTTACCATAGTAACTAAAATACAATATGCTAGTATCTGAATTTAAAATTCGATATTACCAAATCTTTTGACCGCAAAGTAATGCATAACAAGCGTTTCTTGTTTCCACTTCAAAGCCGCGGTAAAGCGATCGGATCCATATGGATAACCGAGCCGGTCGAATGATGGATTCCGTACAGAATAAATTACCTACTCGTACTGGGTGATCTACAAAAGATTCCGCCTATAAGAAGTGCAGATGCCAATATGTAATTTGAATTAATGAAATTTGAAATAGCGGTTCCGTTGCTTAAATCATAATAAAAATGCGGAAACAGAAATCTTTTTAGGGTTAAGCTTGCCTGCGTACATGTCATGATAGTATATGTATCAAAATGTATGTTTAATGCGTGTACAACCTAGCTGCCTTGGTTGTGATGTGCTACAAATTAACAAATTACAAATAATATGAAAATATATGTTTTAGGATTCCGTACATCAAAAGGAAAAAAAGGATTTACTATTTACTATAGCTATACTATAGGATTTACTATAGCATCTCTTCGTTGTCTGTCTGCCTGTCTGTCTGTCTGAACCCTATATTACAAAAAATAGAGGCTCTTCAGTAAAATTAAGCTTCTATGTCAGCGCAATCAAAAATTACATACTCATAAGCCTTATTATGCCTATATTATGAGGCCTTAGAATCATGAAATTTAATAAGTAAGGCCTCGCAATACAAATAAAGCAAAACATCCAAGATGTTAACTTGTACTTATTCCGATAAAAAAATGCTTTTCCGATTAAGAACTGATAAACGTCTAGGTCTTGTGACGTGTATCGATGCATGGATGCATTTTTTCAACTTCAAAGTTAAGTATGCCCGATCCGACGTATCATTTAATTAGAGCAATGTACCTACCGTCATAAACTATGAAAGCTCATAGTTTATGACGGTAGGTGTAGCCTGAATTGGACTAGTTCTTGTAACCGACGCTGATGCTAAAAGAACCATGATTGTGAAAAGTAGGTGCGTAGTTACAGTACCCTCGCAGGCGTGACTTTTGTACTTGACTCTTTTTAAGGGTTCTGAAGACAACAAGGAACCTGTATAGTTTCGCTATGTCCGTCTGTCTTTTTGTTCGCCCCTAATCTTGCTCTTGTTTGCAGACTATTACGTTTACATGACCCCTGCAATGTTATGAAATAAAAATAGTTATTTTTTTGTTTAACCCCACATTTTTTGTTTTTGTTTTTTTGTTTTTAACCGACTTTATCAAAAAGGAGATGTTCACCGATTACTCAAAAACGGCTGAACCGATTTGGAAAACTCTTTTTTTGTTTGAAAGGGTATACTTCACAGGTGGTCCCATATAAATTTTATCAAAATCGGTCGAGCTGAAAATTTACGAAAATCTAAAAATTGTATACATCGACTAGCTGTCCCGGCAAACGTTGTTTTGCCATTTTAGCCATTTTTAGGAAACATTTTTATAGGTAAATATGATGTTTAAAAAATAAGGGTTGATCGTAGAGGGGTGAAAATTTAGGGTTGCATGTATTTTTGTATGATGTATCATAAAAAAATAAAAACAAAAAATTTTGTCTGAAAAATAAAAAAAAAAATTAAGGGGTGGACCACCCTTAACATTTAGGGGGATGAAAAATAGATGTTGTTCGATTCTCCCCCCTGACTAATATCCTCGCTAAGGATCACGAAAATCGGTCGAGCCGTTTCGGAGGAGTTCGATTACGCACCCCGTGACAGAAGAATTTTATATATTAGATGATGTTTTAACCCTTCAGTCCCGAACAAATTATAGTTAAAAAATTTTGGCAGCACTAGCACTAGATTCTAAACTAGGCTAGACTAGACTAAAGTATACCTCGCTGTCTCATTGGAGCGGTGCGTTTATTTGGCCTACCCATATTATATATAGACAAAATACATCTACTTTCCACTAAAAATGTATTATAGGCTCAAATTTCATTCAATGAAGTTGGTTTCTTTTTAGTTTTTAAAACGTAATTATGTTATGTGGGGTGTTTTAAATATTTTACTACTCCATCGTGTGACATATTGTTGGGTAGATCTTTGTAAGATACTAGGAGTTTCTTAAACAGTTTTTGATACAGATATTCGTTGGATAAATATTATATAACCTTTGAAGTGGCCATTTTTGATAGAGGTCAGTGTCGGTAGCGGGTAGGGAGGGAGGGGCCCTCCCTACCGGCTAAACTGCTGTTTGGAGAAACCCGAAATGTTTTATAAAATAGTTATATAATAAAATTATAAGGAAAGTAAGGCTTTACTAGATTTTGAGTAACAGCTTGATTTATAAACCTCAAATAAAAAGGCCCATACAATTTTTTTTGCTATATTTTAATTTGATTTGGGATCTGACCACTGGTCATTCTTATCCTTATTAACTTCGAAAACCTTCACTGTGAGTGCTCACATGCGTTTGGCCAATTTATTTTCTACTACTGGTCACCCACTGGTCGAAATTCGACCATAATCAATTAATAATTAATGTATTAAAAAAATATTGGCATTCTACACTCCTCTATATAAACTATAAGTGTGCGAAATTGCATACTCCTCCGTCCGCGATATTTTCGTGAAAAGGGGTACAAAGTTTTTGCTTCACGTATAATATATAATGTAGATATTTTCAGGGTATTAGTTATAGACCATCTCAATCTCAAAAACTGTCTGCTACAGCATATTATAAAATATCATAAATTATTTATATGACAAAAAAGCTTGGGATGAATCTGCTCCAAATCGATCTCGGCATGCGTAACAAAATGGCAAGGATCATACCAAAAAGGGTTTAGACCAGACGAGTTTTATGCCGGATTCTTCTTGAACTGGGGTTAGGAGGAACCGGTACCTAGATTCACTAGCACGTAAGAAGACGTTTCAAAGTGGTCCTTAAGATTTTATTGAATAATTAATGTTTTGCCTTCTTTGACTTTGACATAAACTGAGATCATAAAAGCAAAACTTAATCAATTCAGTAATATCCCCAAAAGCCGCGCGCGTGTAATGAGCTCGCTTGAATCCAAGCTGCAATCGCCTGACGTCACGTGCCGACTTGACGGGCTCCACGTTACGTCATACATAGACCCTCGGGTGATCACGAGGTAGGGCAGTATCAAAGAATTTCATTATAAAAGATCATCTTGTAGCATAGACAGTTAATATGTTTCAGGGACATACCTATCTACCCTAAATACCCAGGGATATATCCTGAATAAATCAACGTCACATCAAAGTCATACTTAGGTCTATTATTTGAGAAAATTAGCATAAAGATGCCAGATTTGCCCATGTATTATTTTTTATGTTTTAACCGACTTCAAAAAAGAAGGAGGTTCTCAATTAGAGTGTATTTTTTTTTATCTTCGAACATAACTTATAACTTCGTCATTTATGAGCCGATTAGAAAAAATATATGTTTTGTGAAGGAATTCCGATTGCTCCCATAGATATTTTATCAAAATCGGTTCTGTAGTTTGGTTTCTAAATCAAAATACTTAGCAGGAAAACATATGTCATCCAAGCAAACGAAATTTCATATTTTTATGTAAATGAAGTTGTTTTTTTTTTAGTTTTTAAAACGCAATTATTATGGGCTATGCTCGCCTGAATACAAGCATTGTGATAGTTTCAAAATATATATAATACTGTGTATTATAAGGAATAAAGAAAAAAATAAAAATAGAAACCAACATGGCGACCTTTGTGACGCAGTGGGCTAAGGCTGAGATGCAGAAGGTTGGGTTCGATTCCCGCCGGATTCGCCACGGGAATATGATTTGTATGAATGAATTTACAAAAAAAAATATAAGTCATGACACAAGCCTTGCTTACTTTGGGGCCAGATGGTGGTGTGTGAAATGTCAGGGATTATTTATTATTTATTTTATTTTAATGTAAAAAAGTAAGGTAACGTAGGTCCTAATTAAACCTCCAAAATGTTGAACGCCATTTAGCAGCTGTTCATAGTACAGGGGCCGCTTCCACCCCAGCCCTCGTTCCTACAGGGGTGTAGAATACCCATGTAGAACCTGCACATTACCAGCATTACTGTAATATCAGCCCCGACTAATATTCGTACCTTTTGGTCCCTCATTTCCGTCGCAAATTACATTTTTCTGTTGAATTTTTGGTGAAAATGCTTTTGACTTCATGGTGGGGATCCAAGTAATGGGTAGGATTGCTGGCATTACTGGCACAAGGTTCCGTTACCTGTATTTTGATGAAAAAACTAATTTGATTTAAAAAAATGTTTTTTAGCAAATGTTTTAGTGGTATATTTATCAACGAGACTTGCTAACCAAAGACTTTATTAAATAATGCCGAATATTTCACACAACATCATATAGCAGTAAAGTAACCAGAGCTTGTGTTATGCGAACCACATGACTAATATACTTTTATTTTGTAAATATTATACATACACAGACATATACAAACATTTTGATAAACACGGGCTTTATTCACGTATTATTTTGTCGATGGAGGCACCGACAATGTTTCGATTCATCTAGAGAATCTTCATCAGGGTGAACTCGAGCGGCAACGAGCGGACCGCGGATCAAACTCACGCTGATGAAGATTCTCTAGATGAATCGAAACAGTGTCGGTGCCTCCATCGACAAAATAATACGTGAGTAAAGCCCGTGTTTATCAAAATGTATAGTATAACTCACGAAAGTTTTGAAAGCGAAATATACAAACACACTCAGACCAGAGACAAATACTTGCAGATAATTTTTTTATTTTTTTTATTTAAGGAAAAACTTACAGCTATGTGGGTACAATGTTAATTATAAAATAAGTAATATATGCAAGGCATATATTTTACAGGGGGCCAATTAAAAGTTTCCACTTGTAGTTAACAAACATTTACTCCGCGGCGGGAATCGAACCCACAACCTTCTGCGTATCAGCTTGGCCTTGGCCCACTATGCCACAATGGTCGTCAAAATAGCCGAAAACTACCATTAAACGTATGTACAATTTTCGTATGATAATTATTAAACATTGGTGAATTTCACACACCACCATTTATCTCCTAAAACTAAGCAAATCTAGTTTTGTGGGAACTAGATGATATAATACTTATATACCTTAAAATACATAACAGATACTTTATAACATCCTGAGAGTTTGATGTGGACATACTCGGAAGTATACATAAGCAATCTAATAAAATATTAATGTTTTTGTAAATATTGTGAAGTAAGTTGATTAAAAGATTTTCATTAATTTAAAATTAATAATACGATGAAACCACTTTGAAAGTTCTGAAACTAATAAATGGGACATAATTACTGAGAGGGACTATTAATATCCGGCCTCGACCACTTCCGGCGTGCCTCTCAAACGATGCTTTAATTAATTTAATTAATTATCCTATTTTGGCCATTTAAATTTCAAAGTTACTTAAATACCATCTTGACTATTTTGGAAAATTGTCACGGCTTTCTACGTCGGCTCTGAATACATTGCTGGATAAGTACAAAAGGGGTTTGAAGGGATCAACTTGAAACGGTAGTGGACGTGGCGAAACTAGAGCTGTTCGAGACTAGTTTATGGAACGAAATATGTCTGTTTCTCGCTTGTAGTCTTAGAGATAACTGCATTATATAGTCATTTCGCTAAGGAGCTAAAATGTGCACATCACAGGTACAGGCCTATTCACAGGTTAAGTTCTTCCAAAACCTGTCATTTATGCGTTTCTTCTTCTTATCGTGACACTAGTTATTTAAAACCAGTGGGGCGAAAGGATTTGTGTGCGCCTCAGAGGCTCCTATCATGCGCTTGGCACATATCTTTAAGTTCTGCGACATGCCGGTTTCCTTACGATGTTTTCGTAACATACTTTTATCGAACAGAAAAAGCTATTGGTGCACGACTGGATTCGAACCCATTGCCTTAGAAATGGAAGGGCACTACCACTAGGCCACAAGTGCTCACTTATGCGCTGTTTTAAATAGACTATGCTATGCTGTGTGTATAAAAATCTAAAATCCCATGTTAAATTCAATATTTATAGGGATCCGTACCTACCTCCAAAAAAAAAGGAACCCCTATAGGGTCACTTCGTTGTCCGTCTGTCTGTCTGTCTGTTTTTCATGACCCTTTTGGACGTCCGTGGTCTGTGGTCCCTTGAACCTATAGAAACATTAAGCATCGTAGTCTACGCAATCAAAAAATACGGCCTAAATAGGCTCACTTATGCCGCATATTTCGAACTCGCCAGTAAATCAAAACCTATGAGGTTCGTCCTGTTGACCTAAAACCATGATATTTACGCAAGAAGGTCTCACAGCACAAGTAAAAATCCGATTTCCGTGAATTTGTAACATTAAAATAATGTTAAATGATAACAAACATAAAAACAATGCATTCATACTCCTAGTTAATGACGGTATAATTAGACTAGTAATAGGAACCGATTGTAAAAGAACCATGAGGCCGAAAAAAGTTCAATGGTACTCTTTAAAGAGCTACTTTCGTACTTACTGATTTATTTTTCTGATTTGAAGGTAGCCCAACAAGACTTGAGAAATAGCAGTAAATATCGAGTGTCTAGCTCCTGCTCTATAAGTTCTGGTTAGTTAGTAATGAATAGGCCCCATCATTCAGCGCAGGCCACAGCGAGGCCGTTTCACTTGCAATTTGGTCCGAATTGGATTCCGTTTCTTGTGCTGATTAGTTCTGACTTGTGGCTAATTGGGTATCCATTGTACGCTCTATGGAAATGTTATATTCGCTTAATTAATTGAGGTTCGAATGTTGCGATTAGTTTAAGGTACCGTTGCGATGCAACTTTAGTTTGTAACCACTAAATTGTCTATTTGATGAATCATTATAATCTTATCTTTACATCATATAAAATTAAGTCGCATCCGCTGTCTGTTAGCTTAGATCTTTTAAACTACTCAACGGATTTTTATGTAGTTTTCAGCAATAGATAGAGTGATTTAAGAGGAAGGTTTATATGTACAATACAAACATATTATAGCACAGAAAAGCAGAAAAATTCAAAGATTTGTAATATAATGTCGTAACGAACATATTTTTGTGCACTTAAATAGTAAACGCTGGCTAAACCTTACGAGATAGATCAAATTAATGTACTACGGAGTTGTATATCTTTAAAAGATCCATAAAAAAGTCCGCGATAGTATATATTTATCTTCTAAGGATAATCCACAGTCACCATTTTTATCTTTTACATATTACACAAAAAATATGTCATTTACCAAGCTATTTTATACAATATAGTATTATTCCTTATCCAATTAAATACATTACATACATTGTTCATTTCATGTAGATCAAAACTGCCCTTAACAGCATTTCATTAAAATGGATATCTTAGAAGATATCAGAGATTTAGAAAGCGGAGGCACAGCGGTTGGCGGGCCGTACGTTTCTTCCCGGTTGGCAGCGGTCGACGTGCGCGGGGTGCAACATCCCTACTAATTTCATAAATGCGAAAGTAACTCTGTTTGTCTTTTTGTTACGTTTTCACTCCTAAACCGCTGAACCGATTTTGATGAATTTTGGTAAAGAGATAGATGGGACCTAGGAGAAGGACATAGGCTACTTTTTATGTAGGTACCACGCGTGCGAAGCCGCGGGCATTAGCTAGTGTATATATAAAACTAGCTGCTGCCCGCGGCTTCGCACGCATGCTACCTACATAAAAAGTAGCCTAACCAAAATTTACCACAATTCATCTAAATCGGTTCATCGGTTTAGACGTGCAAACGTAGCAGACAGACAGACAGAGTTACTTTCACATTTATAATAATAGTAGGAAGGAATGAAGAGCCTAAAATTTAATGCTTCTAGTTCTGAAAATGACAAAACTTTCATACAACCTTTCATCCCCCTTTTCAACCCTTTACAACATTTTTTTCCAATTAAAAAGCAACCTATGTCCTTTCTCAGGCTTTAGACTATCTGGTCTCCATATTTCATTTAAATCGGTTCAGTAGTTTAGGCGTGAAAGCGAGACAGACAGACAGAGTTACTTTCGCATTTATAATATTAGTAAGGATATTAGTAAGGATCAACAGCCCAACGTTTTATTCTTCTAGTTCTGAAAATGACAATACGTTCATACAACCATTCATCCCCCTTTTTAACCCTTTACAACTTTTTTTTCCAATTAAAAAGTAGCCTATGTCATTTCTCAGGCTTTAGACTATCTGTGTACCAAATTTCATTTAAATCGGTTCAGTAGTTTTGGCGTGAAAGCGAGACAGACAGACAGACAGAGTTACTTTCGCAATTATAATATTAGTAAGGATATTAGTAAGGATCAACAGCCTAACATTTTATGCTTCTAGTTCTGAAAATGACAATACTTTCATACAACCTTTCAACCCTTTACAACACTTTTTTCCAATTAAAAAGTAGCCTATGTCCTCTCTCAGGCTTTAGACTATCTGGTCTCCATATTTCATTTAAATCGGTTCAGTAGTTTAGGCGTGAAAGCGAGACAGACAGACAGAGTTACTTTCGCATTTATAATATTAGTAAGGATATTAGTAAGGATCAACAGCCTAACGTTTTATTCTTCTAGTTCTGAAAATGACAATACGTTCATACAACCATTCATCCCCCTTTTTAACCCTTTACAACTTTTTTTTCCAATTAAAAAGTAGCCTATGTCATTTCTCAGGCTTTAGACTATCTGTGTACCAAATTTCATTTAAATCGGTTCAGTAGTTTTGGCGTGAAAGCGAGACAGACAGACAGACAGAGTTACTTTCGCAATTATAATATTAGTAAGGATATTAGTAAGGATCAACAGCCTAACATTTTATGCTTCTAGTTCTGAAAATGACAATACTTTCATACAACCTTTCAACCCTTTACAACACTTTTTTCCAATTAAAAAGTAGCCTATGTCCTCTCTCAGGCTTTAGACTATCTGTGTAACAAATTTTATTTGAATCGGTTCAGTAGTTTTGGCGTGAAAGCGAGACAGACAGACAGAGTTAGAGATAGATATATACATATTTGTGCAGACCTTTTTAAAGTGTATAGTACTGTAGTACATTATTTTGATCTATGTCGTAGGGTTCAGCCAGCGTTTGCAATGTAAGCGCCAAATCCAATTTGTTTATTTACGACACCACATTAGAAACCTCTAAAATTATCAGTGTTTCTCTACTATATTACGCATGTATTATACATATAAACCTTCCTCTTGAATTACTCTATCTATTAAAAAAACCGCATCAAAATTCGTTGTGTAGTTTTAAAGATATGTATAAGCATACATAGGGACAGACAGACAGCGGGAGGCGACTTTGTTTTATACTATGTAGTGATGAACAAAGCTGCGGGTTTGCACATACCGTACCTACATAAAGAATAGTCTTTGTGAAGTTTTAGGTCACATACTATATATATATATATATATCATAAAGTATCATACGTATGTACTCGTATTTAAAAAATATAAGTATCCTATCAGTCATCTGGTCACCATAATACAAGCTATGTTTAGTTTGGGGCTAGATGGTGTTGTGTGCATTGTCCACCAATATTTATTATTATTTTATTATTGGCATGTAATTCAATCGATATCAGTGTATTCCCTTTTTTCGAACAAAATATTTCAAAGTTAAACCAAAAATACTCACTTGCACACAAGTTATGCACACTAAATAAATCAAATTATATATACTGTTTAATGGTATTTGCAGAACTTTTAAGCTCCTACCGTGACCTTGTATTATTCTTCTGGCGCTTCGGCGGCCGCTGCCGCGGCACGCTCGTTTCGCTCGCTCGCCTTGCGCGTTGTTAATCAATTCGTTTTTTAGCACAGCATTCATTTTTCTGGTATGCATTTAGTTAATTAGTGGAGTTACCTAGTGTGCTCAAAAATTATACAGATGTGCATTGAAAAATATCCCTTTATTATTTACTAAGTTTATCCAAATCAGACGTTACAGCGTTTTTGTGCCACAAATATTTCTTTCTTTCCTACTACTAAAATTCTTTTATATGAATTCTTCTTTCATATAAACTTTCTCATAAAAATTTTTAGTAGGATAGTTTTATTTCTGTGCTAGCAAAATAATATTTCAGAATATTTTAAACAAATGGGGCATAATTCTCGCACATTCCGGGAACACAAACTGCGAGAACATGGCACGGTGTGTCATCTCGTCACGCCATAACGCATTATAGGGGACCATGTCACGGAGGCGAGATAAGGTAGGCAGGAAACTTGTCAACATATTGAAAAATTCAAGAAATATTGTCTAAACTTATTTTATCTATCCTATTAGGATATACTTCTTCTTCGTCTTCATTAATGGCATGTGTCATATGATGACAATTTGGCCAATCTCAAGTGTTTAGATTTTTTATAGTACGACATCACAAAGTCGTATGTGGTCGTTCGTCGTTTGTTATTTTATAACAAATGGTCTCTTTTTTATAAAATATTATTTATAATATTTTTGCTCGAATTACAAAGAAACATAAATCTTTTATTCAAATTATTCTCACCCGAGTCTAGACCTCTAGCTTTATTTAAATTAAATCAACAAAATTACAAATAAAGCCCTGCTTCGGGCTGTAATTTATTTGTAATTTTGTTGATTTTATTCACTTGGGAAAAATAAATATATAAGCAATGTTTACTTCGGTCAAAAATAATCAAGATATACTTAGGCGATATACAAGATATACCCAGAGGCGAAAACTAACACTCTCAGGTCGAATCGCATTGAATGTTGACAAATTGTTGCGTTTGTATCTCTTAGTTTCCTATCTTGCTTACTGAAGTATCACGACAAAAGTATGGAACCATCCAATGTTGGTTGATTCTGTTCTTTTGCCGAACTAACTACAGCTTCTTAAAATACGAACGATACGTTCTCTAAAATCTAAAAAGGAAAGTAATTTTTATAATAACACTTTTTACCTCAACCCTATACAGATATCTTAGAATCCTACACATCGGACAGCTTTCAAAATTAGAAGATGCCTACTCTGATGTCAAAGAAATAAAAGCTGGGGTGCCACACGGAAGTGTATTAGGACCAGTTCTGTTACTTTTGTACACCAGTGACATAGCCCATCTAGATGATAACAAAATCGCGACCTTTGCTGACGACACAGCCATAATGGCTGTTGGAAGTAATTTTGCACCAAATGTAATTTTTTAACCAAATGCATGACTGGACCAAAAATTGAGAATAAAGCTTAATGAATCAAAATCTATTAATATAAACTTTACCAACAAAAAGCAGCAGTGCCTATACTTCAACATCATCACTATACATCAACCATAAGCGTATACCATGTGATAATACGGCCTGTCAAAATCTGGGAATGACGCTTGACGCAAATCTACGCTGGAAGACACGCGTCAAGATGAAAAAAATTAATTTGAGTTCCGCTATGAACAGATTTACTGGTTGCTTGGAAGACAAGCAGCTTTGTCGGTACATAACAAAATCACAATCTACAAACAAATCTTGATGCCAGTATGGACTTATGGTATTCAGCTGTGGGGCTGTACTAAAAAAATAACATCCAAATCTTATAACAGTTCTTAAACAAAAAACTAAGGAACATCGTGAATGCACCCTGAGTACGTAAGAAACGAAGACCTCCATAGGGACCTTGGCATAGACTTCGTCGACACAGTTATTACAAAGTACGCAGAAGCTCATGAGCATAGACTTCATCATCATGTGAACGTTGAGGCAATCCAGCTTCTCGACAACACGGACATAGTGAGAAGACTCAAACGAACCAAGCCGTTTATGTTAGTGTAGTGTAACAGTGATAGAAAGTGCAAATGACTATACAATATATTCATAAAAAAACACAAGAACAATGTGTCCTCCACATAACTAGAGGCAGTAAGTGTTATTGGACACATTCTTAGGCATAGTTTACGTTATAACAATAAGTCATACTTAAATTACGTAGTGTTTTTTTTACTTATAAAACGTAATATCTTTAGGTCTTGGCAAAGAGTCAAGTCGAGATGAACCAAGCGCAGCACTTTCTGCAAATGCTCGTGATAGTCAGTACCTTGTCTGTCTTTAGTATTTTCCCTCTGAGATCTATCTAATATATTTATTTTATGGCGCCAGCCGCCAGTAATTGCATTTTTCATGAGAACCGCGTTGCAGGATCGTAATTTATGCCGAAATAACTTAAGGTTTCAGCTTTCGTATGCCGTTTTTGGAAAACGATTATATTTTGCTCTCTTCAGAATTTTTTCAGCAGATTTTTATGGAAATCCTTCATCTTTCTTGTTTTTGTTTGGTATTTAGTAACTTTAGGGATTATAAAATCACTTAAAACCATGTTCTCAAAATATATTCTAGCGTCAACAACTCGTTTGCGTAATACCTAGGTATAGGAAGACTTTCCACGTGTCTGAATATTTATTAAATGGCACGACGAACTAAGTAGTTTCCACTTCTACATTATCTTACATCTTACAGGTGTTCAGGAGGGTTGATAGAAACATGAGTAAACAACTTTGAAAAGGGGGATCATGGTAGTTATCTTCAGAGACGTAAGGTGATAATATTTTTATCAATCGCTTAAGGTACACAATGCAATGAGTCACAACTATTGTATTGTATTGTATTGAACAGATACAATCTACAAACGTATTATTTAGTGAGGCGCAGTTCTTCATGGGCCGTAATGTAGTCACGTATCTCACGTATAACATTGCCTCCGTGACGTCATGATGCAGGAGTGCTTCTGACATAGTGTCTGTGTGTTGTTGTTTGGTGGAGTCTTCATATAGAATCGGCACGTTGTCGCAGATTAGTAACTAAACAGCCTAAAGATCAGATTTTTAGATCTTCCCTTCGGAGGTAGGATATTAAGGACCATTATTGGTCTAAATATCACTGAAAGTTGGTGGTAGTGGTGGCCTTTCGTCCGATTCAGGGCGTGGGTTTGAATCAGGTCATGCACTAATGGATTTTTCGGTTGGAAACATATTGTATGTGCACTATCCCGGTACTCTCAACGGTGAAGAAAAATTTCGTGAGGAAACGGGCATGTCGTAAAACTTAAAAAGTTCAAAAGCATGTGCCAAGTGCACGAAAGCCTCTAGGCGCACTTTAATCCTTTCAGCACACTGGTTCGAATTAATTAGTGAAACTGTATGAAGTATAGACTAAATAATGAGGGAATGTTTGGAGACCCAAAACCCAAAACCCGTACCTGACAATTAAATATAGGCCATATTCGTCCCGAAGAAGTTCGGCCCATATAAAAATATCTGCTGTCGTCCCGCATTGTATGCCGTATTCGGCCTATAATACATTTTATTAAAAAAATCATAGTTTGTCCTACTTTTCAGCTCCACATTCGGCCCAAGTTTGTAATATAATTTGTTAGAACCTATTTAAGTGTTTTTAGCACATAACTTTAAACAGGTATATTCCTGAAGTATATGATATATGTGAAGTAAGAAGTATATACCGGACTCATGTTGAATGAGACCAACTCTCTTTAAATGAATTAATTAATAAAATAAAATAGCCGTTTATTCAGCCATCTTAACTTAGTTATAAAGCATACGAAATAATAATTTAAACAACTTAAGTATTTAATAAAACTCATTAACTTAGATTGATATAGACCTCTTCCAATTCTCTCAATTTGTCCTTGTCAAGTGTAATTATTGTATCCATTCCTTCTTGTACTTTCGATTTATTTCCATTTCCAGTTTAGACATAAACATAGACACTCATTTATTTATAATGACTAGCTGATTCGGCCACGCGTTGCTGTAGCTTAGTAGTTCTAATACGTTGAATGAATATACGCTAACCTGTAAATTATCAGTGCTTCTCTACTATATTATTCATGTATTATACATATAAACCTTCCTCTTGAATCACTCTATCTATTCAAAAAACCTCATCAAAATCCGTTGCGTAGTTTTAAAGATCTAAGCATACATAGGGACAGACAGACAGCGGGAAGCGACATTGTTTTATACTATGTAGTGAAGCACACGCACAACAGGAAAATACATTTGAGACGAAGTAAAAATGGAGAAGACAGAGATTATGTCATGTATTTGCGTGGCACAGTAACAAAAGACCTTCGAATCAGCATAATAAATACCCTGTGAGTTTCTTGTGTATAGCTATGTAGAGCTTACAATAACGGGTAAGAAAATATGTATAATAAAACGGTATGTATGAGCTAATCAAAATATATACATACATACTGACGTTGATGATGTCTTCCTCCCTTTCCCCAGTCTTTGGGTACCGAATTATCTTTATAAGATCTTTAATATGCATGTAATGTATGAAACAATTAATAAATAACTATTAAACGATGTAATTTTATGACTAAGCCGCCTAACTGGACATCATAGCAACATTATAGAGCCGACCGAAAGTTGCGTATCTACATTTTTGCTGCACACTTATCTTAATCGTGTAATTTCGTTAATAACCACTTATTTATCAGTCGGTCGATTATTAATCTCTACAGTACACGGCAGATCAATTGGCACCGGAGTACCAGTTTTTAAATTGGTGGAAACATTGAATACACATTTTTCACCAATAGATAATGTGAGTTAGCGCGGATCAAACTGATGCTTTAGATGAATCGAAACAGTGTCGATGTCAAACTCATATTTCTCAAAATGTATCAATAGTACAGTAGTTCCTATAGCTCACGAATGTTTTAAAAATGTGAGTTAGGTTATCACTTTTTTCTTATATGACAGTAAATAGCCCTGAGCGTCACTCCCCGCATTGAATCTAACTTTTACTAGGTACTACGTTTTAGTTCGAATAAGTCTATGGCAACTTTAGTGGCCATCTTGAAGGTCTCTTACTTTGAAAAGCCAAGACCTACATCTTAACGTGTCTTCCGTATAGCTTTTATTCCTACTAGTTCTTTGCTATACACAGAACTAGTGAGATTTTTCGCTCTATAAAAGTCAAAGTCAAAGTCAAAAAATATTTTGTTCAATACAATCACAAGGATCACTTTGAAACGTCTCACATTCTAGCTGAATTTAGGTGCCAATTTCTCCTAACCCAAGCACAAGAATAACTGGCAACAAACTCGTCCCGGTCCTAGCGCTTTTTTCATGATCCATCTTATAACTTAACTACGAAATACTAATACAAGAGAGTTTATACATTTTAAATGTGTCAATTAACTGTCTGAGGGCAATATGAGGCCATACATTCTTATCAGTAATATAGTCATTTATATTATAATACGCTTTCTTCAAAAGACTACCCTTTATGTAAGCTGACAGGACAGAAGCTCTCAGCTGAAAATGCTGCTCCCGTCAGTGCAAGGCAGGTCAAGTCACCTTGCAGAGTATTGCTCAATTGCATTGATTAGGGATGATTAGCCATGCCACGAGCTTCCATGTTGAGTAGGAAATCAGAATATTAATTAATTAATTTTAGAGTCATGTTCGCTGGCACGCACTGTACACCAGTTTTCAAGGAATAGAGAGTCTGGTACTAGTACCTGCACCCGATTATTAGCTAAGTAGATTGATTAAGTGCAGTGTGGATCATTTTCTAATTTTCCTTCGGCGGCAAATTATAAGGCGTGTACTGTAGAATCTAGACTTCCGTTAAATATTATTAGATCATTTTATAATAACTTTCCTACTGATATTATAAATGCGAATGTTTGTGGATGTTTGTTTGTGGATCAATAATGCCGCAACGGCTGAACGGATCTGGATAAAACTTGATCTAAATGTAGTCTTTTTTTCTCTTAGTGTTAATAGTCTTAGTGTAGTTATTTTGAACTGACTAAAAAAGGAGTAGGTTCAACTCAACTTCTTCTGAGTGTCTCCATTTGTTGAAAGATATTTCTTTGACAAGATAAGTGTAGCTCTTTCCATAATCTAGCGTGATCTGTTTTATTACTAATCTGTTTAGTAGTTTTATTTAAATCAAAATAGTTGGAAAAATTATGTCATCCAAGTCAAGAAATTTTGCATTTTTCTTTGCTGTGATTTGAGTGGTGCTTAAGAATTTCAGAAAATGGTAAAATACTAAAAAGCTTTGAATAAAAACTCCTTTAACCGAGTTCAAAAACAGGAGGAGGTTCTGAATTCGGTTGTATTTTTTTATATTCAATGAAGTCGGTTTTCTTTTTAGTTTTTAAAACGTAATTATTGTACCTTAAGTGAGTTTGTGTAGATAATGTGATAAACAAAGCTCTTATGTATCTATCTATCTATGACATGGAATAGCACATAGCCTTTTTATGTAAGTACCGCGCATATTATTATATACGTGAAAGTTGAGAGTAGGTTTGGGTTTTTGGTGCCAGTTCAGAGGTCAATAGATTGCAATGTACGTAACGTGCGTTTTTGACAGTTTTGTTTTGGATTATCGTTTAAAAATAGCGTGATTGTTTCTAAGGAACCGTTATTTTGGGTGTATCCCACTATTTCCATGCAGATACAAAATAGAAAAAGTGAGACTAGCCTTTTTTCCAAATAATATCCCATTATTTCTATTGCTGCAAAAAAACGCAATGAATTGATTTATTTTTCCGTGCCTTATTAACTTATTAACTTATTAACTTATTAACTTATTAACTTATTAACTTATTAACTTATTAACTTATTAACTTATTAACTTATTAACTTATTAACTTATTAACTTATTAACTTATTAACTTATTAACTTATTAACTTATTAACTTATTAACTTATTAACTTATTAACTTATTAACTTATTAACTTATTAACTTATTAACTTATTAACTTATTAACTTATTAACTTATTAACTTATTAACTTATTAACTTATTAACTTATTAACTTATTAACTTATTAACTTATTAACTTATTAACTTATTAACTTATTAACTTTTTCAATAAGAATAGTAGTTCTTAAAATGAGATCGGAAACAGTTGGTTAGGTTAGTGTTTATAAAACGACGCTCAAGGTGAGCGAGCAAAGCGAGCGTGCCGCGTCAGCGGCCGCCGAAGTGCCAGAAGAATATAGTTATTATTTTCTATGGTTCGGTTGACCGGACAGGTGACATTTTAATGAAATGAATTTATGAATTTTAATGAAATGTGCACGTCGTCATAAGGGGTGATGCAGTATTTTTTTTGTCGCCGCCGCCAGCAATGGAAATAGTGGGAGAATCAGTCCCAGTATTTCTATCAATCATTTTAAGATGAGATAATTATGTACCCGTTATTAATCTTAAATACCTTAAACACTTGTTATGTGAAAGATATCAGAAACATACAAGATCATTTTGAATCATTTGAAATATAAAATCGTAATTATGTATTCAAAGGGCGTTATATACAATAACATACAGTTCGTAATAACGAAAGAAAATACATTTATGGAGTTATAAAAAAGGTAAAAACCTTGTTTATTTCTCTTTCTTGGGAACAGGAAAAGTATGTTAATAACAAAAATGTTACAAAATTATTTATCCGTTTCTAATAGGAACATCTTCTTACGGTTGTTATTGTCAGTGAAGATATTATATTTTCACAGGTCAACATAATTATAAGGTCATTTTAGACACGATAAAGGGTTAAAAATAAATAAAGTATAATTCCCAGAATACCATCTAGTTCTAAACTAAGTCAAGCTGTCAACTATCATATCTGCCATCTGGTTTCCATATGTACAATGGTACTGATATAATGCTTAAATACTTGTGAATATATTATAACACATTACACCTCATAACACCCAGACACAGAGCAAACATCTTTGTTTATTTCACATATATATGTCCTGGATGGGGATCGAAACCTCAACATTCGCAGTAGGCAGAGTTACAACCAACTGAGATGAGGCCAGTCAATTTTGTTAGTCAATAAGTTTGATGGTCTGGCTATCTACTCTTCTACTCGTTGTAATTATTGTGTCTGGGCACACAATAATTACAAGTCAGGTTGACTCCACGATAACATTTATATATAGCATCTCTAGCTCGCACAAGAGCTTAACGCCTAACCATACATTATACCTAAATGCATCTCTTTCTGTCGCATGTATCTCTTCTGGGGCGGCCCTACTCTACGAATTTGCCCAACAAAGTGGGCTCGCCGATGTACTTGCAGCCTCGTACTTAAAGTCTGGAGTGCGCGAGGCTTGGTCTGTGAGTAATAAAATATAATATTTAATGTATTTCAAATATTATCAGCCATCTGGTTTCCATAATACAAGCTATGCTTAGTTTGGGGCTAGATGGTGTTGTATGGATTGTCCTCCAATATTTACAATTCCTGTGAAATCGACCTTAACGTGACTATGAGTCAAAGCTAATTATCTAAATCATGAAATCATAGGTTTTTTGACATCATTTCATTAAGAACAGTCAGAAAATATTTGAAATTCTGAAATACGGGCCTTAGTTACTTAGGTACTTTTTCAACCTACTCTTGACCAAGTTAAAGACCTTGGCCCTAAAGTTTCCGTCTCGTTGCGAAGAGTGCTCGTGGCTGCGTAGGCGGAGGCACTCAACACTAAGCCGTTTGTCTGAACAATTGGAAAAGTTTCACAAACTTGGGTAATGGATCCTCTGATTTATGCTGCACTGTAAATAACGTTTATTTGTTGTTTTAGGATGGAATATACAGATACACAACCCCTCGAGCCGTTTCATATCCGCTGTTTATATTACTGGCTTATAACTTATACCAACTTATACTGAAGGTTTACTCGCGTATTCCCGGCTCCCGGCTCTCTAATCAGATCCCGAGAGAACAAGTTCAACCACCCGATGGACCGATGACATCAATGGTCGCAGGAAGTTGGTATTATTACCGGTGGGGTTCTCTAAGTCGTGGGTAATTAAAAATATTCATTATCATTTGTACTTTTGGTCTATTCACATATTTGCTAATGTGTGGTTTAAATCATTTTATTCTTCTTCCTTAAGAGACATATTACATAACGTCGTGTTTTTTTATCTAAAGGTCCATCTTTGGCGATCGTATTCAGAGAAACTGAAACTCGACAACAATCTTGAATTATTGTATTGTGGAGAATAGTTATTTGTATAGTTCGTGCTGGCCTCTGTTTTCACATTTTTTTCTTAGCTAATTATATAAAGCCAACATTGCGACGTTCGTTTTTTAATAAAATAGGCGATGGTAATTTTTCAAGCTCATGGATAAAACTACTGTACCTACACCTACTAAGCAAACTAAATGAAAAATATAATAATAATCTCTTAAATAGTGGTTGAGTTTATTATTGAGCTCGTAGTTTACAAATATGTATGTAATATCTACAAAAAAAATCCTATTAAAAACCATAATACCATTAAAAACGTTCAGTATTATCTGTAAATTTCTCCTTATTATTATTATTAAGTAAAATAAATACCAGAATAAACGTTATTTCATAAGAAATTAAATTGTATTCATTTTTAAATATGAAATTGCAAATCTTTATATAAATGTAATGACATATAAATGTAATGTTTTGCCAATGTCAAGTGATTAGATTCTATAGTAAGACGTGTATCGTATTTTGTCGTTCGATATTAGTTATTATATATGGCTTACTTCCCTACTTATATTATAAATACGAAAGTAACTCTGTCTGTCTGTTTGTTAAGTTTTTACGTCTAAGCCGCTGAACCGATTTGCATGAATTTTGGTAAAGAGATAGATGGGACCTTGAAGAAGGACATAGGGTACTTTTCATGTAGGTACCGCGCGGCAGCAACTTGTATAAACTAGTTTACAGATTATTTTTGAAACACAAAGAAACATAAAACTCTTTACTATTATTCACACACGAGTGATAAATCTAGCTTTATAAAATAATATCAAAAAAAATATTAATACAATCCGATATAATTCGAGAAATATCAATAATATAAGAGATCAATATTTGCCAAAAATAATCCATGTTTAAAATTGTCGCTATTGTAATTCTTTGTAATTAGAATGACAATAAAATACTATATTGGAAATGGAGATGGAGAAAATATCTACAAGACGATGTGTCAAACAAACATTCTCAATATTAAATTTGTAAATGTTGTATTAATATCTACCCCGTTATACAGTAACAGCAGAGAAGGAAGGAAGTACCTAGTGTTTACAGGAAGTAAGCCTAGTGTACCGGAAGTAAGACGCCAGATATATTATATCCTGGGAATGTTCAATATTAATGTGTGCCGAAGAAGAAAATAGCATGTACTTAATGGTTTCTTAAAAAGCGGAGACAGCTATTTAGCTGACGTTACTGAGGCTGGTATCAACAACGAACAGCATAATCACACTTCACACTATATTATATAATATTATAAAGGCGAAAGTTTGTGAGTGTGTATGTTTGTTACTTCTTCACAACGGCTAAACCGATTTTAATAAAATTTGGTATGGAGTTAGCTGACACCCTGGATTAACACACAGGCTACGTTTTACTGCGGGAAAATATCTTTCCCGCAGTAAAACGTATAAAATATCTTTTTTTGTTTGTTATATCATAAAAATAATAACAGATATTTCGCACAGGATTTTTTATGTTGTAAATATTTTACATAAAAACACCCAAAACAGAGACAAATATTTGCAGATCATACAAACATTTGTCTCGCGGCGGGAGCTCTTTTAAAAATACTGAGAACTGAGATACTATTAGAATGAAATCTATGTATATCATTACATACTCGTAGTATAAAACAAAGTCGCCTCCAGCTGTCTGTCTGTCCCGATGTATGCTTAGATCTTTACAACTATGCAACGGATTTTGATGCGGTTTTTTTAAATAGATAGAGTAATTCAAGTGGATGGTTTATAAGTATAAAAAATGCATAATATAGTAGAGAAACACTGATAATTTTAGAGGTTTCTAACGTGGTGTCGTAAATAAACACATTTTTTTGCTCTTACATTGCAAACGCTGGCTGAACCCTACGAGATAGATCAAAATAATGTAGTACAGTATTGTACACCTTTAAAAGGTCTACACAAAAGTCCGCGATGGTATATGTCTATCTCTTAGTCTATGTTATTCTCTTAGATAACGTTGTATATAAAGACATTCTGTAGTATATTTAGTATCAGCATTGCACCCGTGCGAAGCCGGGGCGGGTCGCTAGTAATTATATATAATAATAAATTTTCGTGTATTAGTCTCGCTAAAAATTGCAAATGAATGTTCAGTGGTTTGCTTTATAAACCAAAATTAAATGAATTCGGTTTTCTTTATAGTTTTTAAAACGTAATTATTAGTTGGTACGAAGTTCGCCGGGTCGCTTAGTAAATAAATCAATATAACTGGACAACTCACACAAAACCGTCTATTTCCAAACTACAAGATGTCTGACAGTTAAATTCATGTATACCTACTTAGGGGTAGGTAAACAAGTAGGTATTTCGATTTCAGCCGTGATTATGTGTCTACCAAGCCTAATGGAAGTTGTGATCGATTCGAGCCCTCGATTCGACTCGTAATTGTAAAATGCTGTTTTGCTTCTACAATTACGACTACTAGCATACGGACCACCTGTTTTCAAGTAGTTAGGGCTCGAATCGATATTTATATATTTGAAAAAAAAAAACTAACAGAACAATTAAACTTATAAAACAAAATAATGAAAATATTACGCAATCCAGTAAAGTTTCCACAATTCAATAAAACTTAAAACTATCAACGTGAAGGTGGACATTCTGAAAAAGGAAATAAAATATTAGTCAAGTTATTTAAACATCGCTCATCATCATCATCATCACAGTTGTTCACTGATGGCGTGTTTAAATATGGAAAGGGAGAGGTCAAAAATATCAAACAGAGAAAACAAATCATTATTAAAGTTCATGGTTATTAAAAGTAAATTATCCCGGGTTGAAATGAATATGCCGGTTCCATTATGAAGAATCAGGTAAGAACAGTTTCATATACATTCTTCACATACTTTCTCTTCTTCTCTTCTTGCTTGGCCTGGGCTTGGGCAAGCTGAGCAAGTCCCCGAATAAACGAGGACAATATACCTAATGTCATCATTCATCAGAGCATACTTGACTATTGCACTTCAGTTTATGAATATTAAAATTATTCAATCTTTTGTCAGTGGCCTCGGGCGACGGCGCCGGCGCAAATGATTGGCGGTCGTTCAGCAGTGCAGGAATTGCAGTAGGTAGACTGGAGTTGGTATTAAGTCAGATCTCCTGATAACCCTCGGTAGATGCCTTTTATCTAGGCTACTACTCCTTGTTTTGTAGGAGTCAGTGACCAGCTCTTCTGAGGAGTTAGTAGGCCAAAGGTCTTCGCATCTTTGTTAAACAACTTTGGAAAAGTCGGAACTGATAGTTTAAAGTGTCTTGTACAATTATGAAGTATTCAACATTCAGGCTTAAGAGAGGTTTTAAGTGGTATATAAATGGCAAATTGTTGGTAATGCCTAAAAACACCACAAGAAGCGATTGGATAGGAGTTTGTTAATACTATAAATTCTAAATGCGATAAAAAAAGTGACTGAAATGGAACTGGGCCGGTTATGTCTACTGCATGTCAAATGACCTGACGTGGCAAACTGAGTGAAGGCAAACCATGACGATGATGGAGGGACTCTTTTATGAAAGATTGAAGCTCTGTAGCGCAAGATCGAGATCGTTCGAATGGAATAAGGAGGCCTTTGTTCTGAAGTGGAACGTTGCAGGCTAGAAATATAAATAATTACGTTTTAAAAACTAAAAAGAAACCGACTTCATTGAATGAAATTTGAGCCTATAATACATTTTTAGTGAAAAGTAGATGTATATGGGTAGGCCAAATAAACGCCACGCTCCAATGAGACAGCGAGGTATGAAAATACATGAAAACATCATCGATGTAAACAATTTTTAGATTTTCGTTTATTTTTCAGCTCGACCGATTTTGATAAAATTTATATGGGACCACCTGTGAAGTATACCCTTTCAAACAAAAAAAGAATTTTCCAAATCGGTTCAGCCGTTTTTGAGTAATCGGTGAACATACATAAAAAATAAAAAAAAGATTCCGACGAATTGAGAACCTCCTCCTTTTTGATAAAGTCGGTTAAAAAATACAATATAAGCCAAATAATTGTTATATTAGGTTTTAATAGGTGACAGCGAGCTGCTCAGATGATAGAGTCAGGAGCCTCCATGTTTCATGGCATTTCTTAATTAATAAGTGTATGTAAAATATCCGTGTTTGGACTCATAAGCTCGCGTTTATCTTATGAAAGCTTTCATTTATTAGTACTTTTTGATTTTTATGTAGATATTTTTATGACGACACGTCACAGATATCGTGAGATCTCAGTTCGATGCGAACTGTATCTGTAGGTACAGTGTACAGGTGCTCTTGAAGTTCTGTAATGTCTCCACTGTGACCGCGTTGGGCAATAGGTACATCGGATCAGCACAACCTTTCTAATGGCGGTGCGGCGCCGGCGCCGGCGCGCCGAGAAGAAAGCGCCAAGCCCTGCGCACTAAAGGTGAAGCCACGTTGTAGATGCTTTACGAATGTTACAAATAAGTACCTACCTAAGGCCGGTGAACGTACTGAGCAAATATCTTGATGCCAGTCTCTTTAATATGAAAACACCTGTTTGCATTATTCGTGAGTACAATATTCTATGAGAAGGGAAATGTTCTGTTCTGTTTTTTACACAGAAATCAGCTGATGATATTAACGGATGGTTGGTTCAATAGAAACCGAGCTTATGCCAGGCTCCACCAGTCAGCAACCAGCTGTTTACCTAGTCAGCGCACTTAGCTGAATTTCTAGTAAAGCCACCTCTATAGGTCGAACCGTTGTGGTTATATCCAGGTCTTTGCATCAAACTTGATGATATAAACAGTGTCAAGTGGAGCTTTTTTACTCACCCACAGGACGCAATTATACCTGGAACAGTTATTTGATAATGTAGGCTTGCAGCATCTGTACCATGTTTTCTTGCTTAGTCAGCAGAATCCACAGGAAAATTCTCACGGAGATATGAAGAAAATATTTCATCACTGTTAGAGAGCTCTCTATATTTTCTTACGGCGCGCAAATACAATTTATTGCAATGGTGCAAAACTGGGTTCTAATTCTAACCTTCGACCTTTGAAGCGGAAGGCAGGAGTACTATAATTACTCCACCGGTGTGCTCTATGTGTGGTACCTACCTATAATGTACTTGTGCTTGCCTAATTTTAAGTAACTATAACTCACGACACATAATTATTAGGGGTTCAAGGTGGCTGAAGGGTGTCTAATTATGTGTGAAAATCCAGTGTGCACACACCCTAAATGATAGGTTACCACACGTAACACGGTGGCAGAAGTTTCGTCACTATTGTCGGTGAAAGGCACACCTAGCACTTTGACTTGCTATTGCTAGGGGGACGTCCACGAAGTACGTCAGTCTTTTGGCTAGTACTAGTGGTATATTGATGGACTGAAGTACGTCAGTGCTTTGACTGAAGCTGATATATTAGTGGACGGTAGGTACAATCTTAGGCGTATGAGGCTTATACACAGCAGTGGGTGATGTCACCAGGTGGATGATGATCATGAGTGGTTTATTATGTATTTAGTGATTAGACCGCACATAGTTAGCTTAACTAAACATTATTTTTCTAAATTAACTTGTACGAGATCCTGTCCTTATGGTGTGTAAGCAAGGTGGTGTAGGTATTAGACAATTTATTGTAGATTATTTATTTTGAGTAGACTACGGGCCGTATTCTAGAGCAAAACTCAAATTCAGATGAATATTAGTTTGTTTGACAGAATTTCTTAGTTTTCAAGAATTTGGCTTTTGTCCTGATATACAAACCTAGTACCTCTGTAAAAATGGGTTAGTAAAAATGATCAGTGACCAGTCTGGATTTAGTGAGTGGACCTAGTGAGATAGGTGAAGTCTGTATAACATGTTATTTTCTGCGTCCACATTTCTTGTAAAAGATTTGCGTTCTAAACTAACTTCAAAGATGGAGGAGGTTCATAAAGACGGGGACTAAGTAATTATTTTTGAATTCATATCCCAGATAAATTCCGTATTAGTGTCAATGCTCTATTATAACACTATTTCACAACTCTTATTCCCTATAAAAGCTCGTAAAATTCAATTACCCTACACATTTCGTCTCCCCCCCGATATAAACTTCGTAACGATACACTTCAACATTCAAAGAAACAAAACTTCGGCACTCTATCCTAATAGCAAAGAAACCCTCAAAAATTATCAAGAATAAACAAGTTGTTTCCAAGGAAATTATTACACATAAAAGTTTAATTTAACTTTTTTCCTCGTTATGTTCTATCTAGGGTTGATCCAGATCGCAGAAGAGTGTTACTTACTTAAGTATACGTAGATACTAATTACACGCAAAAACAGGTGCATTCAGAAACTTGCATGCTTCACTACATGGTATAAACAAAGTCGCTTCCCGCTGTCTGTCTGTCTATGTATGTTTAAATCTTTAAAACTACGCAACGGATTTTGATGCGGTTTTTTTAATAGGTAGAGTGATTCAAGAGGATCTCTACCATATTATGCATGTATTATACATATAAACCTTATATGTATAATACATGCATAATATGGTAGAGAAACACTATTAATTTTAGAGGTATCTAATGTGATGTCGTAAATTAACACATTTTTGCGCTTACATTGCAAACGCTGGCTGAACCCTACGGGATAGATCAAAATAATGTACTACAGTATTGTACCCGTGCGAAGCCGGGGCGGGTCGCTAGTAAAATAATATAGCTTTGCCCTTTAGTCTAATATTTTCTATAACTTTAGTAAAAGAAAGCGATCGATCGCTCGCTTGCCTATAAATATATATGTTATTCATATATTCCTACTTAAGTATTAACCCCGTACAGGGTAATATCGTCACAAAAAATATCTAGCTATAAATAACTCTGAATGGACGATCAAAGGGTTAGAAATACGTTTGTTATATTTATGGGCTGAAATGAAACAGCTAACCGGTGCTAATGCGAGGATGTACGCATTTATACTTTCTGAGTAAACCTATTTTTGTAAAATACTGGGCCGGTTAGGTGTGTTCACTAAATCCGTATCCATACATCAATACTTATGTTATAAATTTGAAAGCGTCTGCCTGTCTATTTGCTACCTGATCGGGGCTAAACGGTTGAACGGATCTTGACGAAGAAATAAAGAAAAGAATTAAACAAAGAAAACATAGGCTACTTTTTAGGTAGGTACCACGCGTGCGAAGCCGCGGGCAGCAGCTAGTATAAAATATATATAACTAGCTGTCCCGGTCGCGACTTCTTCCGCGCGTTTTAAAAAGAAAAAAAAACATATCTAATTGTACCGACTGCAGCCCCATCTGCCGGCCTGATTTGTGAATCTAAACCATCCAGGGCGCCACCCAAACGCATACAAAAAAAATCATTCAAATCGGATCAGCCGTTTAAGGGGAGTTCAGTGACATACACACATACAGTAGAATTATATATATAAAGATATAAAATAGGGGAACACTACAACAACGAGTAAGTTGGTATTATTAATCAGCCCTTCTCTAAGAGTGGAGTCATACAGGTCGAGTCTCCGATTATTCTGAAATTATTAATGGATTAACTCGAGAAAAAGATCAACTCTCCAGCATCAGTCTATCATGGTGACCGCATTGCCAGAATTCACTCGTCAAAAACATTATAAATACATGGGGATTTTTTGGATTTCTCTATAAGAAAATATTTGAAGTGTCATAGAAGTTAAGTTAGTTTTGGTGCTGATGGTAATCTCACGCGCGACTGAGCACGAGCACGGCGTGTGTTCATGTAGGCGTTGTTTAACTAGGTAGGTCTACCTACCTCGGGGTTAGCACGAGTTAAACTCCAAAGCCATTTACCCAAAGATCTGAAAAGATATCGTCAAATCTACGTCACAATGACGACGGGGTTTATATGGTGGCTTGGTTGGAATATAAGAAGAAGGAAGTAATAAACTATGTTGTGGTTGCAAGAAAATGACGTAACCGAAATGTCGCGAATAATTAAAAGAAAATACTCCTAATAATTAAAAGCTATACTCTCAGCAAACGAACTTATTAATTGATAGAAATGGTTAGACATTGGTTTGTATTTTCAATATTTTGTCTCCAACATCCTCATTTCAAATTGTTTTTAAAGTTAATTCTGTAATCTATATAGAAAGAAAGAAAGAAAGAAAAGAAAATTTGATGGATTTATCTCCGTCCCAAATAGCAGAATAAGTATAAACAAATAATAATTGTAAAATTAAGAAGTACGGATTTAAAGCGGTGAGTTCAGTTTGATATAACCTTTGACGATGTTTGGTTTGTTAGGTTATGACAGTTGCCATTTTGCGCGCATCAACCATTGTGTCATATAAAAGCAAACTCAACCAAAATGTTTTATTCTAATAGAACGGGACAGCTAGTTTATTATAAAATATGGTCTGATATATTTAATAACAACGTCTTCTAAAGAACATGTTGTTATAACTAGCAGCTTACACGAATAATATGAGAATAAACTAATAAAAACATTGTTCCGTTTTTCCGTTTCCGTTTTTTAACAACTTTTTTTAAAACGTCTTCTGGGCCTTGGTTAAGGAGGAACACCTACCATGTAAGAACTACCATGTACCATGCACCATGTGATTATATTGAATAAAATTAAAATGTTGATTGTGTAGACTCCATTAGTGACGAGGGTTCAGACCCGTGCTAACCAATCTATGTTAGATTCTTTGTGTGCCACAATATTTGTCGCACGTCGTCAAAAAGTTATGAGCCACGCACGTGGCAAGCCCACGCCTTGTACTCTCACAGACAAAACTTGTACTTATGACAATATTGTTAGGTGTCACTCTTGCTTGGAAAATAAAGTAGTTACCTAAGGAGTATATACAGTGTCCCAGTAGCATAAGAAGGCTGGTAGCAAATATAGAGTAGGACTGTTCATCTCTCTGTCCACTATTATAAAAATCCATAAATTCATACTTCCATTACAAATTCGGAAGCGTCCGTTTGTTAGTTAGTTCCTTTTTCACGGATAAATGGCTGAATAGATCTTGATGAAATTTGTTGTATCTTGGCAAAGATATAAGTTATTTTTGATCTGTAACATCTTTCCTCTCGCTTTCTTGCAACCTATTCCTAGAGTGATTTCGTGAAAGGGGACGGAAGTGTATAACAGGAAGCTGGGGATGTTGGAATATAACAAAATAAATCTATCTCACTCTAACATATAGTTAGCGTGTCTTGCTCTTTTATACGTATAAGTATTTAGTGAAACAGTACTTTATTGTTCTCAAGAGGATCTGGTTAAATAGGCATAGTTCCTATTTCTTTTGGGTAGTCCGGTTAAAGCTCTGGCATAGAGCACACACACCTCTCCTACAAATAATAACGATTAATTAAATTCAGTTATATCAAATCGTTAATTACGTGTTTCTTTTGTCACCCAAACCCCAATAGGTTATGGGCCCAGAATTTAGACTAATTAAAAAGATTCAGTAAAGTTTTTATTTAAATAAAAAGGACACTTGAAGTGCATAGTGTTAAGGGACTTGTGGCCTGTGGTCGGAGGCAGTGAGTTAAAATATTTTAGTATTCTAAGTGACTTTTTAGTGATTTGATAAAATGGATAATTTCAAATTAAAAAGAAATATTAAACCGTTTGACGGGGACAAATATAGTGTGTGGAAACTTAGAATACGTAATTTATTAAATGAACTTGAAGTGCTTAAAACTATTGATGAAGAAGCTCCCAAGGAACCGGACAATGAGTGGCACAAAAAGCAGAGAATCGCTAAGAATACGATAATAGAGAATCTGTCGGATTCTTTGCTGGGACTTACTAGCGAAGAAAATACTGCGAGACAAATTTTCTTGAAGCTGGATTCGATCTATGAAAGAAAAAGCATAGCGACTCAATTAGCCTTGAGGAAAAGATTATTAAATTTTAAGTTGAAAGGAGAAAACCCCTTGACGAAACATTTTCAAGAGTTTGATGATTTGTTAATTGAGCTAATGGCTGCAGGTGCAAAACTGGAAGAAGTAGATAAAGTAACGCATCTATTTATGACTCTGCCTAACAGCTATGATGGTGTCGTCACAGCAATTGAAACATTGGCTGAGGAGAATCTGACTCTAACCTTTGTCAAAACTAGACTTCTCGATCACGAAATAAAGTTAATCAGTGAAAGACGCGACACAAGTATGAAAGTTCTTCAGGCGGAATCGTCAAAATTCCAAACATCAAAATCTTATTCTGAAAATTCCAACACGAAATGGAACCCGAATCGTGGACAGTCAAATAAAATTTCATTCAAAGCAAAACTCAATAAACTAAAACATATTAAATGTCATTGCTGCGGAAAGAAAGGTCACATACAAAAGAACTGTTACTTTAACAAGAAGGGCAAACAACGTTCTGAAATGAACAGAACAGTTCAGACTGTAAATATTACGGATACTAAAGATCCTAATATCTCGGGATTTGCTTTTATGGTTGGAGATTATGAAAATGAATGTGTACGTGATCAAAACGGCATTACGTTTATTTTGGACTCGGGTGCCTCAGATCATTTAATTAACAGAGAAGATCTGGCACAAAACTTCACGGAACTGAAAAATCCAATAAATATATCAGTTGCGAAAAATGGAACGTACATAAGAGCAACGAAGAAAGGCAATCTTCTAGTAACCAGCAACTTGGGTGTAAAGGGGACGCTACAGGATGTCCTTTTCTGTTCTGAAATCCCTTACAACTTGCTCTCAGTTAAGAAGATGCAAGAAGCTGGAATAACCGTTGTTTTTGGCAGTAACGGCGGTGTGCAAATATACAACAAGGGTAAACTGGTAACAAAGGGTGAGTTTTTAAATAATTTAATTGGTATAAATTTTGTGCTTGACAAATGTGCTCTAAATGCTGAAAGCTCATCAAATAGGGTCGTAAACAATAAGTATGAATTATGGCATCAAAGACTTGGTCACATTGGCAAATCTAAGTTTTTGCAAATTAAAAGTAATGAAATGTTTTGTGACAATGAGCAATTAAATCATGTTACACCAAATGATAATCTATGTGAAGCTTGCATAAATGGAAAACAAGCATGTTTGCCATTTAATAAATCAAAATTAAAAAAAATATAAAACGACCTCTATTTAATGTGCATACAGACGTGTGTGGTCCCATCACTCCTTCAACACTTGACGGCAAAAAAAAAAAAAAAAAAAACTACTTTGTGATTTTTGTCGATGAATAAACTCACTACTGTGCGACATATTTAATAGCCCATAAATCAGACGTTTTTGCTACGTTTCGAGATTATGTTGCAAAGTGTGAAGCTCATTTCGGTTCGAGAATTGTCAATTTGTATTGTGATAACGGTGGTGAATATTTGTCAAAAGAAATGAAAGAGTATTGTGTTGTAAAAGGTATAAGCTACCACTTAACAGTGCCGCATACCCCAGCTTTGAATGGGATTGCTGAAAGAATGATAAGAACTGTAACAGAACGAAGTCGTGCAATGGTATCTGGTGCCAAACTAAGTAAAACGTTCTGGGGGGAAGCTGTGTTAACGGCTACATATCTGATAAATATCAGCCCCACGAGAGCACTAAAAAAGGCTAACACACCATTTGAATTGTGGCACAGTAAAAAACCACAACTAAAATATTTAAAGGTTTTTGGCTCAACTGTTTATTTTGTTAATAAAACAAGAAAAACAAAGTTCGATGAAAAATCGTTAAAGGGCATATTGGTTGGTTATGAACCGAATGGTTATAAGGTGTGGAGTGTGGTAGATGAAAAGTTTGTGAAAGTCAGAGATGTGATAATTGATGAAATTAATTTTTTCTCAAGCAGGCCATTAAAGCCTGGGGGAATATTGGCTGAAAATAGCAATAGCCCTTGTGACTCTGATAAGCTCATAGTAAAGAAAATGAGTGAGCAAACTGATAAAATACCTGTGTCATTAGGTCCACCACCTAATAAATCTGTATGTGAAACAGATGTGTATGACTCTTCATTTCAAAATACATTGACTTCATCTCGAAATGAACTGGCTTCTAATGATCAGAGAAGGAGTGAGAGGATTAAAAATCTGCCCACTGTATCTTATGACGAAAATGAAGATGATATTTCTGTAAACTATTTGTTATACGCAAAATCTTTAATATGCAAAATACCTACATCATATAATGAAATCAAATCCAGGGGTGATAAGCTTTTGTGGGAAAATGCTATAAGTGAGGAAATAAAATCACTCACTGAAAATGAAACCTGGACGCTTGTAAAAAAACCCGAAAACAGAAATATTATTGATTGTAAATGGGTATTTACTATTAAAAATGATGAGTTTGGAAAACCCCTAAAATATAAAGCTCGTTTAGTAGCTCGTGGTTTTAGTCAGGAATATCTGATTGATTATAACGAAACGTTTGCACCAGTTGCAAGAATCTCAAGTTTCAGATTTATACTAGCTTTTGCAAATCAGTTTAATTTACTTGTCCACCATATGGACGTAAAAACTGCATTTCTGAATGGGAAACTAAAAGAAGAAATTTATATGAAAATTCCTGAAGGAATCCAAATTGCAGATAACCAAGTTTGCAAATTAAACAAAGCGTTATATGGATTAAAACAGTCTGCACGCTGTTGGTTCCAAATGTTCGAACAAGCTTTAATTGAAAAGGGTTTTCGATACTCATCAGCTGATCGATGCATTTACATTCTAGATGCGGGTGATATCTTAAAAAAACATTTATGTTGTACTTTATGTTGATGATCTAGTAATTTCAACTGCTGATATAAATGCCATGAAGAGTTTTAAAAACTACTTAATGAATAAGTTTAAAATGGTTGACTTAAAAGATATCAGATGTTTTCTGGGAATAAAAGTAGAGCGGTGTAACAACAAGGTTACCTTAGACCAGAAAATGTATATAAAAACAGTTTTAGAAAAGTTCAATATGAGTGACTGTAAAACTGTCAGTACACCCTTGGAAACCAAAGTAGATTACAAAGCGTTAAACTCAAGTGAAGTAACAATGGCTCCTTGTAAAAATCTAATTGGGTGCTTGATGTATATAATGGTATGCACTCGCCCTGACTTGAGCTTTAGTGTAAACATCTTGAGTAGATTTGCTAACAAAAAATAATCATTCACTGTGGTCGTACTTAAAAAGGGTATTACGTTACTTGAAAGGATCAATTGATCTACAATTAACTTACGTTCGCAGTAATAACTATAATCATAACATATTAAGTGGCTTTGTTGACTCTGATTGGGCAAGTGATGAAGTAGGCAGAAGAAGTACTACGGGTTATTTGTTTAAATTATTTGAACAATGTACAATATGCTGGAATACAAAGAGGCAACTTACAGTGGCGGCTTCGTCCACTGAAGCTGAGTACATGGCTTTATTTGAAGCGGTAAGAGAGGCTCTTTGGTTAAAATCATTAGTGACCAGCATTGACAGTGAAATACCCAATGCAATTCCTATCTATGAGGATAATAATGGGTGTATAAGCATTGCAAATAATCCTACAAGTCACAAAAGATCAAAACATATTGACATAAAGTATCACTTTTCTAGAGAACAGGTGGAGAAAAATGTTATTAAAATGATTTATGTTTCCTCAGGTAATCAGTTGGCTGACATCTTAACAAAGTCATTACCGACAGTCCGTTTTTCTGAAATGAGAGAAAAACTTGGGGTGTTGTAAATAAGTAAATAAGATACCATAACTTTAAATTCAATTTATTATTGATGAATTGGTCTGATTAGGTTTTCTGGGTTTCCCTAATCCTGCGCATCAAATGGTGGACCAAGATAATTTGTACTCCCAGGTAAATAAAGGAAGGTGTGTGATATTATTTTTGTAAATAGTTTTGAATACTTGTTTTGAGAAAGAGGATTAATTTTGAGGGGGCGTGTTGGAATATAACAAAATAAATCTATCTCACTCTAACATATAGTTAGCGTGTCTTGCTCTTTTATACGTATAAGTATTTAGTGAAACAGTACTTTATTGTTCTCAAGAGGATCTGGTTAAATAGGCATAGTTCCTATTTCTTTTGTGTAGTCCGGTTAAAGCTCTGGCATAGAGCACACACACCTCTCCTACAAATAATAACGATTAATTAAATTCAGTTATATCAAATCGTTAATTACGTGTTTCTTTTGTCACCCAAACCCCAATAGGGGAAGCGTGCGCTATTTGATTTGAACAATGTGCGCGCGCGGTAGCAGAGTTGGCCGTCAGATGGTCCCAATCCATTTTCCGAGAGGTTGGTACTGTCAGCCAACAGTGTGTGCATGTGTGTGACGAGAGAGTGAAATAAAGAAGGAGAACGCATCAGCTGTGTGCTTAATCTACAGTGTTGTATATAAAGTGTGCTGTTATATAAACTAATTCTGGATATCAAATTAATAATGTTTATTAACAAGATGAGGTGAGATGTCAGATGTTACACATCATGTGGGACTACTGTAATGCTCGCTCGTTTTTTTATGTTATCACGTGTGCGAATCAACCGGCTGAAGCTAATGAATTAAATAAAATCATAATAAACAAATAATTTGGTATAATAATCATGAGAATAGAAAACAGTCTGAGGGCGTTTCATTCAGACCGGTCAGAAAATCAATACTCTCGATTTATGTTTGACTTTTGTTTAAATACGAGCGTAATATTAAGAAACAAAATAAATAAATATTTACAATTTGAACAAAACGCGACTGTGGGCGACTGTACTTCGAGTTGGTCGAACCACCTCGAACGATGTATCCATCCACGGAAATCTTTTTATGGCGTAAAATAAATAAGCTGTCACACGCGTGAGTCCATTACTGGCGCCAGTATCTCGCCTGCCAGTGCCAGCTCGGGTTACTCAATATTTGATGAAATATTTTTCGGGAAATGTTGTCAAACATACGCATTACACACTAGTGAACTCCCTGCGAATTTGTTCGGCACTATTTCGAAATACCGAATGGTTTTTAGGGCACCTTTCTAAAGATACTAACCGGTATTTTTTTAAGTACTTACTTTTATGTAAATGATGAGTAATTGGTCAGTCGCGTGACTAAATTATATTAATCGTTATCCTCCAAGTCAAGTTGTAACATTGTTATAGCTGTGCAAGCATTGTTATATTTTTTTATAATAGCTAGACCTACCTACGTTTGACCACGATTTCGCCTGATGTTAAGTGACGATGTGGCCGACGATGGGCCGCAGTTCTAGAAGACACTTATTTACTCTTGATTTGAAAAGACCCAGATTTTTAGTTTTCAGCAAAGACAGACGACCACAAAGTATTCCAATCAATTTCTTAAATATATTATTGTTTAGATCTAAATGCTTCTGTAACATTGTATCTGTGTGATGAATATAGATTTTAGTTCTGTGACTGGGTATTAAATACATAAAATGACTTATCTGAATCACGTCTCGTATCACGTAATTGTTATATTTAATTTTCACTCAATACGGGATATTTACCATGATATATGAGTTTTTCTGCTTCTCGATATTTCGGCACAGTTGCATGCGCCATGATCACGAGATAAACTGAAGTCTTTGCGGGTGGATGTTATTGGCAGACAAAACGGTCTACCCTCTTTCTCAGTCTTTTACTGCGAACATTACCCCTACTACCGGTTTCACTGTCACTAACAACTCGATCACGATTACGACACACAACACTCACGGTATCTGGACGCATAACTGGTACCTCACTTTTACGATTTCCACACATCCTCACCACAGGGTTCCAGGCTCCAGACAATTGAAAACCGTCTTCTCGATTGAAATTCCTGTGTTTGGTAATCTCTATTGCCTCTTGTACCAATCTTGGGATGTAATGTTTTTCAGTTGAGATTACCTGTGGATTGTGTAACTCGATCCAGTGGTTTGAGCCAGATTCTAGTAGATGTGTAGCTATGGCCGACTTTTGTGTGTCCATATTTTTGACCGCCCGGATGTGTTCTGTCACTCGACAAGCTATGGTACGTTTTGTTTGGCCGATGTAAGAGCTCCCACAGCTGCAGTCAATCTTGTACACTCCTGGTGTTTGAAGAGGAATCTTATCTTTAGGTGAGCGCAGGTAGTGTGAGATCTTATTTAAGGGAGTAAAAATTGTTTTTATGGACAATTTCTGCAGGGCTTTCGCAATTTTGTCCGTCACTCCTTTGATGTACGGTAAGTGAGGTACCAGTTATGCGTCCAGATACCGTGAGTGTTGTGTGTCGTAATCGTGATCGAGTTGTTAGTGACAGTGAAACCGGTAGTAGGGGTAATGTTCGCAGTAAAAGACTGAGAAAGAGGGTAGACCGTTTTGTCTGCCAATAACATCCACCCGCAAAGACTTCAGTTTATCTCGTGATCATGGCGCATGCAACTGTGCCGAAATATCGAGAAGCAGAAAAACTCATATATCATGGTAAATATCCCGTATTGAGTGAAAATTATGTGCAAAACCATGATAGTTTTAAAAGTTATATTGTTATATTTAGTTTTAAGGTGTACAATAAAGAATTTTCATTCATTCACTTGCTTTTAAGAAATATGACTTTGAAATGAAACTACATGCGCTGTTAAAAAAATCAATTTAAAGGCTTCAGAATCAAACTGAATTAAATAACTTTAGTAGATCAAAACAGAATTCTCGTTATATTATCTGTAACTAAATACATACTCATTTATTACTTATTGTATATTCAATCAAGAATTAATTACTATTTGTTATGAACAAGTACCAGCAGCACGTGTCCGCGTAACTGATACTGAATACTAGGTATGTATGTATGTATGTGTGTGAAGCTACAGTGTTGTTTACTGCGGCTCGTGTGACAAACGGAGCGTGAAGAACAGCGTAGCGTCTTGCGTAGCGTTTAGCGTAGCGTGGTGTAGAGATCGCTACGTAGCGCTGTAAGTTGAGATATGGCGGACTTTGCACAGATTTGTCTTGGTACTTCACAAAGCGTAGCGTGTAGCAGTCAGCGTAGCGTCTTTGGTTGGTAAGCATGTGCTACACGGTTTGAAACCGCAGTTTCTACCAAGGTCACCTAGGTAGAAACTGCGGTTTAAACCGTGTAGATAGTGGTTGCAAACCAAATTTCGTATGACCTTTAAACGCCCTTGGTAGAAAGGCTTGCCCAGCAAACCACTGGCAGAAGCGGTGGTTGCAAACCGTCTAGCCGCTTGTTTAAAACCACGCGTACCACAGTCGCGCCGCTGCACGCATCGAGCGCGGACGTATTGATCAATATTATGGAGAAAAATCGTGAGGTTATCACTGAGTTCATCGAGTTATTTAGAGACCCACCCTGTATTTGGGACTTAACGTCTAAGGAGTACAAAGACTCGACCCAAAAAAATGTTGTTTTTTCTTCAAATACACACAAAAATGCAATACAAACTCCAAACTTTAGAAATTTTTATAAATAAGGAGCCATGGTGTCTTTGTAAATTGTAATAGTGCAAGCATTCTGCACACGTTTATTCAGCACGAGCGTTTTAAAAACACTGAAGTTTGGGGTTTGTTTGCAAATCGTGTAGACAGAAAACGTTCTACCAAGGTCACCTTGGTAGAAACTGCGGTTTCAAACCGTGTAGCACATGATTTAGATATGGCGTAGCGTTCCGTAAAGCATTCAGCGTGGCGTGCTTCCTAATGGCGTAGCTTGCAGAGTTCGATTTCAATGTGATGAAATAAGCTGTTAAAACAAAAACCTGTAGATATGTAATGCTTGTCGCTCCGCTCTTGCAGTTGTAAGGTGTTATGTTATGTATGTGTCTTTGTATTAGTATGTGGGCTCAACACGGGTGTCGACTGCGCTGATTATATTACAGCGATCTTTAATTAACTTAATGAACATCGCTTATTGAAAATTAATTAATCTAAGAAACGTATTACATGAGATCAGAGTAATGAATATAATTATAATCATCATTCATATTCATTTAATAATTAGATAATAATCTTCTAAATACAAACAGGTAAGTGGGCAGCTTGGACCTAGCTATCAGGTATAATTTTAATAGTTTGTAAAAAATCTGATCACGTTTTGCAAATCGTGTCGAGGTTACTCATAGTTAATTTATTAATTAAGTTTTCTAAATTACTACATACCTACTCAAATACATGAAAAAATTACTTGAAATATTATTATGGTCTCATCGTTTTTGTTTGATGATTTTTTAATTATATTTGTCAAAACAAATTGCTTACTATTCTCTAAGCACAGTTTCGATTTCATCTAGATTTTCATATAGAGAATCTTCATCAGTATGAGTTTGATCTAGTGAATCGAAACAGTGTCGTTGCTTCGTCAAAATAATACGTGAGTCAAAATAAAACTCACGAAAGTTTTGAAAATATTGCTTACTGTTCGGTTCTTTGTCTTTTTTAGTTACCTAATTTTTGATTTCCTATTGCTATCCAAACATTTCTAGGTTTGTATAATATTCTAAATAAATGCCTATTAGTTTTTTTTATTATATAATCTCCACGTGTCAATTCTATTCTTTTACATACCCAATGTACAGACCACTTTGCATATATTATCAGCAGGTAAAACTGTTCCTAAGAAGCAGTGACCGTCAGATAATGTAGCATCTATATCAATGAATTCTAACGTCAGGTTTATAAACACATTTTCACGGTCGTTATTTGCTGTTCATTGTTTGTTAGAAGTGGCTACAAGTCCAAGGTCACACGTGGTGTTATGCAACGTTTAGATATTAAGTCCTATGTCCGAAGTATTTTTAATTTAGACGTATTAAGTGTGTTATCGGTGACCCTTTCGGAGAATGTGTAACTCGGGACATGATCGTACTTGGCCATGTGTGTTGTATAGGTTTATTGCAAACTAAAAATCCGTTAAGCAGTGAAACTAACAAACACAGAGACATTTTCGCATTTATAATATTAGTATAATAATAATAATAATAATAATAATGCCGGACTTTCACACAACATCATCTGGCCCCAAAGTAAGCAGAGCTTGTGTTATGGGTACCACATGACTGATATACTACTTATATACATTTTTTTTTGTAAATACATACATATTATACATAGAAACACCCAGACCGGAGACAAATACTTTCAGATCATACAAACATTTGTCTCGCGGCGGGAATCGAACCTGCAACCTTTTGCGTCTCAGTCGGCCTTTAGCCCACTGCGTCACAGAGGTCGTCAAAGTATGGAAGTATGAACTTTAATGTTTGGTTAAGCAATGATCTGTGATTTCATAGTTTATAACAGTGACCCTGAATTGGACTAGTAATTGTATCCGATGGTACCCTCAGGCGCGATTTTCATACTTGAACTTTTTATTATTTAAACCCCCAAAGCAAACAGAGAGTAGTTGTAAGTTTAACGTGTGTGTATGTGTGTCTGTTTGTGACATCGTAGCCCTCAAACGAATAAACCGATTTTTGGTTTGAATTGTGACTTGATCGTGAGTGTTCTTGAAGATCAATTGCTCTTTTCTGTAGAAGGGATGTGAGCTACTTCCTCAACTCTGATCAACTAGGGTATCCTCTCTCCTTCAATGATATTGTAATACCATGGTAACCTGGACCTGATGCTGCAGCATCACCTGGAATCTGCAAGATACTAACTCTTCACCAACTTTTTTTAAATGTTTTACTGATTTTATAATTTTAATATTAATATTAAGACTAGGCTAAACTAGAAAATATGCACATCAATAGTAAGTATTGATGTGCATATTTATTAATAAATAAATTATTAAACATATCTTATCAGTAAAGGGCTTATCGTGTTTGAGCTCATTGAACTGGTCTTATTGTTGTAGATATAATAATAATATAATAATCCCGGACATTTCACACATCATCATCTGGACCCAAAGTAAGTAGAGATTGTGTTATGGGTACCACATGACAAATATACTACTTATATACTTGTTTTTTTAAATACGTACATTCGACCGCTGTGGCGTTGAGGGCTAAGGCCCGCCTGAGACGCAGGAGGTTCTGA
This sequence comes from Lampropteryx suffumata, assembly GCA_948098915.1. Lineage (NCBI taxonomy): Eukaryota > Metazoa > Arthropoda > Insecta > Lepidoptera > Geometridae > Lampropteryx > Lampropteryx suffumata. Next base: position 670,492 of record OX402564.1, on the reverse strand, counting down.
GTTCTATTCCCGCCGCGGGTGTTTCAATATACAATAAATTCACAAAAAAATATAGTTTTTTGGTACACAGCTCAGTTGGTAGTAGCTCGGTCTTCTGCGCTGTAGGTTGAGGGCTCCATTTCCGTCCAGAACTAACATTTGTATGATGAATATAAGCATTTGTTCTGTGTCTGGGTGTTATTAAGAATCATAAGAATGTATTTAAAAATATATAAGTATTTTATCAGTTTTCTGGATCCCATAGTACAAGCTGTGCTTAGTTTGAGACTAAATGGTGTTGATTGTACTGTCTGGCATTATTTATATTAGATATACTAGCTTCTGTCCGTGGCTTGGCACGCATAAAAAGTAGCCTAAGTCCGTTCCTAATCTATCTATCTATCTACAATCTATATCCATACAAAATTTGATCGATGCAAAAAAAAAAAATCAAAACCGTTATGTTGATCCGATCGCTACCAAACTTCACAGGATGACCCGCTAGACCAATCTGAAGATTTCCTAAAAAATTCATTAAACCGATTTCAATGAATTTTTCCAGTTCCAATTCCAGTTGTTTCTGAGTCTATAGGGACATACATACACATATCGCCTTTTATAGTTATAGATGTACATAGAAACACCTAGATAACCCCATATTATAAGTACATATACATTTTCGTTGTGTAGTGGCTTGGATTTTTTAAATTTATACTTATAAATCTACGAATCAAGTAATTTCGATCGCCACACTACGGGCCGTTACGGCTCATGGCTACAGTGGACGCTGGCCTTAACTATTAACATAACAAAAGGATAATGTCAAGGACGCGTTAACTCATGGCTTTGTTTACTAACAAAGTATATATTTATTTATATCTACTTGTTGGTACATTCGGCTGCCAGTTTAAAGCTATGGACATCGAATGAGGATAAGTAGGATTTTTTTTTGTTTATAGCTGACTGTACCTACTTCTTATTATCGTGTCACTAGTTATTTCGAACCAGTGTGGTGAAAGGATTAAAGTGCGTCTAACGGAATTATTTATATAATAATTCTTTGTCTGAATACGGAAACAAAATGTATGATATATTTTCTTTGTTCAAAATAAAACGTAAAATGTAAACGAATCAAATTAAAAGGTCAAGGAGTGACTTAAAAATCCATTGAAGCTCTGAGTGTGGCAGTTAAAGTGATATCTCTGATTATGGCTGCAATTATTATGATGTGGGTAGTATCTCGTAAATAAATACTGAACGTGAATTATACAGTCTACTTGTAAATATGTGATTGTCTGTAGGTTGTTAATAATTTATGACTTGTTTTAATTATACATTTTGATAAACACGGGCTTTACTCACGTATTATTTTGTCGATGGAGGCACCGACACTGTTTCGATTCATCTAGAGAATCTTCATCAGGGTGAGTTTGATCCGCGGTCCGCTCGTTGCCGCTCGAGTTCACGGTTCGCACTGATTCAGTGCTGGTTCACACAAAATAATACGTGAGTAAAGACCGTGTTTATCAAAATGTATAGTACAACTCACGAAAGTTTTTAAATTGTTTTAATTAGTTACTATAGTCGAGTCCCCTAAGTATATATGACTGATATATATCTTCTTTTACTTAATTTTTGAAATATCTTTATTATAGTATAATATATATACACTTAAAACAGATCAGCTATCTAAGGACCATTTTAAACGTCTATAGATAGCTCAACTGATTCAGATCATTGCCAGAGGGCAGATTCCCCTAGACACTGGCGGTATTGCTACTTTTGAAATTTCTTTAGTTTTTTTTCGATTTTATAGTTAGCCTCTTAGCTTAGTTTGGGGGCTCTGCTTCTGTGCTGTATGTAGTGAGTTTGATTCCCTCCCAGGACAAACTTTTGTGTGAAGAGAACAGATACTAGTATACAAGTCGCTTGGGTGTTATAAGAATTTAAAAATATTTAATTACGAGTTTATCCTTGTTCACCCTTTTAGGGGTTGAATTTTGGAAAGTCTATTCTTAGCAAGCCCTAACATTCCATAAAGAATGCCAAATTTCAAATCTGTAACCCTTGTAGTTTTGGAGATTTTGTGATGCGAGTCAGTGAGTGGACTTCTCCTTTATTATACCTAGATTCTACAGTCATCTGGTCACCATAGTACAAGCTATGCTTAGTTTGGGGCTAGATGGTGTTTTGTTTTGTTTTGTCTACCTATATTCATTTATTGAGTGGCTAGAAGTTTTTCGAAAATGATTGATCTATTAAAATCCGATGATGTCTCCAATCCATACTTAGGTAGAATTCATATTTCTACCTGTACGAGTATGTCTATTTTTTTAACCGACTTTATCAAAAAGGATTCTCAATTCGCCGGAATCTTGTTTTTTTTTTATGTATGGTCACTGATTACTTGAAAACGGCTAAACCGATTTGGAAAATTCTTTTTTTGTCTGTATACTTCACAGGTGGTCCCATTTATCAAGATCGGTCGAGCTGAAAAATCAACGAAAAACTAAAAATTGTATCCATCGATGATGTTTTCGTGTACTTTGATACCTCGCTGTCTCATTGGAGCGGTTCGTTTATTGGGCCTACCCATATTATATATATATACAAAATACATCTAATTTCCACTAAAAATGTATTATAGGTTCAAATTTCATTCAATGAAGTCGGTTGTCATTTTAGTTTTTAAAACGTAATTATTACGATTAAGTATCTGAATGAAAGGGCATAAGGGAAAGGACATATAATACTTCTTATGTAGGTACCACGCGTGCGGAGTACTAGTGCGGAGTACTAGTGCGGAGTACTAGTGCGGAGTGCGGAGGTACTAGTTGTTACATAAAAAGCCTACATTAATATAATACTGATTAGATACTTGTCATCTGAATAGCAACATTTGCAAACGATAGCAATGGCCTTGGCCAGCCAAATGCCTTACAATACAAGCTGAAGCTAACCTTATTCCCAAACCTCTCAGGCACAAAACCGCTTAAAAACTACAGAGCTGAAGCACGCGTGACCAGCATTGTAAATAACCAAAAGAAAACACTAATATAAATTATATTCCGTTGAACTACAGTCTATTTTTCAGTGTTCCAAAGCTGTATTAGTTACTGTAACTCGAATTGTGGACCTTATGTTTGGGATTGTAGAGTAGGGATTCAATTGTGCTGGATGTGGTAAACAATGTTTTGGCGAATTTGAGGCCACACTTCCTGGTTTAGGGAGCATCAAATTAATTCTAGTTGTAGCGCTTTACCAAATATAATTATATTTGACTGTAATTAATGTTGTTATGATGTAGAACGCTGATGGTTTAGTGGTTCACTAGAGAAATAATATGAAATAATGTTAAGGAAACACAAATCATGATAGTGCCTTGTCAGATGAAAATAAATAAAAAATAAATAACCCCGGACATTTCACACAGCATCATCTGGCCCCAAGGTAAGCAGAGCTTGTGTTATGGACATGACTGATACACTACTTATATCAGTCATGTGGTACCCAAAATCTAATATATATGTTCACAAAAGTGTTCATTTGTTAAAAAAAATTACGATAATTATAATATTAATACTAGAAATAAAAATAAACTCGCTGTTCCCACTGTTAGGCTCAATAGAGTTAATACATCTCATCTATTTCTTAATTTCTTTATTTCTTCATCTCTTATATTGTTTAATGACACATAGATGTAACGCTTTGGATATTTCTGTAATGTTACTATCTAAATAAATAAATAAATCTCCTAGAGCAATATGTATAACAAGCTTCTATAACAAGGTCCCAAGCGACGTGTTAGATTTGTTAGATTGGCAACATTAAAAAAATAATATAACAGAAACTGTTTCATAATGCATATTATATAACAACAGATTATTTAGAAAACAAAAGAGATTAATCTGCTGATGAACAAGAGATCGTATAAAAAAGTGTTATGCTGTATTCTTCTTGAACTGGGGTTAGGAGAAACTGGCACCTAGATTGACTAGCATGTTAGAAGACGATTCAAAGTGGTCCTTGTACACCTATGTTAATATAATAATAATATTTTTTATAAATGTGAAAGTAACTCTGTCTGTCTGTTTGTTACGTTTCCTAAACAGCTAAACCGATTTAGATCAATTTTGGTATAGAGATAGATGGGACCTTCAAGAAAGACATAGGCTACTTTTTATGTAGGTACCACGCGTGCGAAGCCGCGGGCACCAGCTAGTATAATATAAGATTTTATTGAATAAAGAATGTTATGATTTCATTTGACTTCGTCTGTCTGTAGGTAATAACATATGCTTTTGTACAGAAGCTCTAATTTAACACATTAAAATTAATAATAGTTTAAAAAAACTAAAAAACACGCTTTATATAGAAAACAAAACTAAAAAATCTAAAATAAATTTTAATAAATGTAAGTAACAAAAAAATGTTTTATTTTAAAAAAACGTGGGGTGCCTTTTAAGATATTATCGAAATGATAATATCTTAATCTTAATCTATTAATTTTTTTAATTTAATTTTTATTCGAATTATTGCATTGTCACGGTCTTTGACAGGTGTGCAAAATTTGAATGAAATCTGGCCGTTTAAAGTGGGTCAAAATCGCGAAAATTACAAACATACATACCTACAAGTGAAGCTAATATAAAGTGTGTAAAAATAATTCACGTAACCCACATAAAGAGTTCCATCGACCTCTTTCTGACTTCATCATCAGATCTTAAGTGTAATGGTTTATCAAGATTAAAGAGTTCTAAAGAACCTTAATACAATGTCCATATTATATCCACCATACAGTTCCATTAGCCATCGCGCTGTACCTACTCCCTCATAAAACCTCTTTATATCTGTTCTACATTAGTACAACGGTAAGTGGATATTGTTACTCTCATAAGACGATAGTGCATGCTGGTGAATCTAAGCGCTGGTTCCTCCTAACCCCAATTCAAGAAGAATCCGGCAAGAATCACGTCTGGTCTTAACACTTTTTTGTATGATCCTTGCTAATTTTGTTACGGATGCCGAGTCGAGTTGGAGCAGATTAATCCTTTTTTGCAATCTTAATAATATGTTATTTAAATATATCCTTTAGGAGATATTAATTACTGATTATATTACATTTCATTTTGCCAATCGACAAAACTAACACGTCGCTTGGGACCTTGTTATAGAAGCGTATACATTGCCCTATAATAGACTAACTTAAGCAAGCCTGACAGCGGGTTTATATATATATATATCTAGTATTTATGTTATAACTATCGCTATTTTTTTTTAAAACTATGAACATGTTTGTGAACATACAATAAATTTCATCTGACAAGGGACTATCATGACAGTCGCGGGCATTCTAGCTATAGTAGAATAAACAATGTGGTGGGTAGCTTATATTTTTATCTATTGCAATCCGAATAAGAACGAGAATAGTTGTAAACAATGTGAATCTATGAATAAATAAATTTATTTGTTTGATTAGCTGTGGCGGTGGGCGGTGGCGCCACATGGTCGTATGACCTAATGCCACAGAGTCGACTTTAACCAGTTTTTAGTGCACTCATAAAACTCTATAGTGGCAATCAAATATTTTAATTACGTTTACACACAAAAATACAAATGACATGTTTAAGCAGGTACATTAGAGATGTATAGATATAAAAAATAAATCGGTCTAGTGCGAAAGTCGCTCATGAGAGGGTACCTGTCTACTTAGTTTTTTCAGCACCATAGTCAAGTCAAAGTAAGAGTCAAAATATTTGTTATTCATTAAAATCACAAGGACCACTTTAAATCGTCTTCATATATGCTAGTGAATCTAGGTGCCGGTTCCTCCTAATCCCAGTTCAAGAAGAAAGCGGCAACAAACTCGTCTGGTCGTAACACTTTTTTGTATGATTTGCCAATTTTGCTACGGATGCCGAGTCGGGTTGAAGCAGATTCATCCCAAGCTTTTTTGTCAACTAAGTAATTTGTTATTTTATAATAGTTCTTTTACAATCTATTACAAGTACTAGTCACATACCGTCATAAACTATGAAAGCACGGAGCATTGTTTTTATGTTTTTAATCACAAAAAAAATATATTATGTGATATAAGATCAAGTTATTTTTTCCTATGATTCATGATCATGATCAACGGAACATAGTTTATAGTTTAGTTATAGTTTTTGATTGATTGACGAGAGTCGAAATATGCGGCATAAATGCCGGATTTATATTGCTGGACATTTCACACAGTATCATCTTGTTTCAAAGTAAAGAGAGCTTGTGTTATAGGTACCATATGACTAATATACTACTTATATATATATTTTTTAAAACATATATATTATACATAGAAACACCCAGTTCAATAGTAGATCATACAAACATGTCAGTTTTTTTTATTTCGTGGACTTATAAGCCTGATGTTTTGACAGCTATACGAGACAGTAGGATTTGGTATTTGATTAATTTCAACTCGATAGCTCCGCGCGTTCCTGAGAACCCTAAAACACCTTATAATAGATAGGTCACTTAAACAATGATAATCGATCTTATATCTGTTGGGTGTAATTTCAAATTACCTAAGTACATACCCCTACAATTACCAGCAACTATGTTTTCAAAACATGTCAATGTATTTTACTAAACAACTAAATAAGCACAGAAAAGTCTCTTAGTTATTTATAGACATTTTGTCGAGGGATCTCACTCCGCCCGCGCTTCTTACAGCTAATACAACATTTATAAAGCGATAGTAAGAATAACATCGAGGTAGTTATAGCGTTTGCAGTAAGAACCGTAGGCACTATGGTAGTTTTGTCTAGATGTGACTAATACATACATATTGATAGACAATCTACAGAGCACCATCTAGTCTCAAACGTCTTCTTCTTCTTCTTATCGTGTCACTAGTTATTTCTAAACAGTGTGGTGATATGATTAACACTTAGTGTTACCTTAATGTAAGCTCTCGACCTTGCCGACAGGACTCGCAGGAAAGACGAATCAGTACATGCGGTGTCGGTTCGGTTGCAGGTGTCTTAGTCTCAAACTAAGCATAGCTTGTACTTTCGGAGTCAAATGACTGATTGAATATATATATTTTTAAATACATTTCGATACGATATAATAAAATAGTAGAATTTATTTTCTTACCCAAGCACAAACAAACAGGTAACAAGTCAAATAGACAAGTAAAACTGGAGGAGACAATGAGAATTTATTCTTTGTAACTGATACATGACATGTGTCAGTAACAAAAGACATATTCCATATAACATATACCATATAACAATATAACATATTCCATGAGGCACACCATTTTGTAAGTACTTACAAGCAGCACACAACATCAAGATAATATTTTTTTTGTATTAGACTAAACCAAGCGTACCAAGTGAACTTCGTATTGTCTAAAATTGATTTGTTTATAAACAGTATTATGGCATTATTCAATTATTTCAAATCGCTCGAGCTATGTTGGAGTTTTTTGAGTCTTATACACGGCAATTTATATAATATTCATATACATATATTAGATTAGATTAGACTAGATGACCTGGTGAACTTCGTATCACCTAAAACTGATGGAAAGTTAACGACCCCAACACCGAGGCGAACAAAAGAAAAAAAAACGATTCGGCAAATAATAATAATAATGCCGGACATTTCACACAACAACATCTCGCCCATTTCTTTTCATTTTTTTGACCTTAGCCCACTGCGCCACAGAGGTCGTCATTTTTATGAAGAAGATGATAGAAGATAGTAATTTCTAAAGTTAGTAAATACAGTGCCTGTCCTCAGTTCTAGAGCTATATGTTACTACTCCATGGTAAAAGTGCTCTGAGAAGCACCCGCTTCCCAAGTTGTGAACTAACTGTCCTGTTGCCTCTCGGGTGCTACATTCAGGGCTGTATCCGACTGAGAGGTTTAAACAAATAATTATAAACTAGAAATTATCACATTTCATGAAGGTACCTGATATACTCCAATGTGTGAAGTTTTCAGATTTTCAGCACGTAGCGATTTGGAATCCGGTCTAAAGTCTTCTTCATTTTGATGCTGCCACTACCCAGATTGGGTTTGTACACAAGCAATTGTGCCAACAGTATCATTAACAATTTACTAAGCCAATGCTAGGATACATTTTTGGCACTATGTTGGGTGCTGGATGGATTATAATTCTCATAAAGAAGGAAAATTTATTGCAATACATAACTTAATGACAACGAATAACAAACACGTTTAATCAAAAGACGAATAACAAGTCTACAAAATAACAAACTAGACAGACAACTAAATGAATGAGAATATTTTTAAAATCAATAACAATTTTCGTAACATTTGGATGACTTTCATTCAGAAGCTGCACCGAACTGGTACGAACGCAATAAAAATCATCTCTTTATTGATGTTACAAGTCATAAAACATAATTTTAACGGCTGTATTATTAAAATGTGATGTAATATTGATAACTCATTACAGAATATATATTTTATTAATATACTGCTGACCTATTTAGAAATAATAATACAATTTGTCAAATTTAAAATGATTTATAAAACGATACATAATTATCAACAATTAAGTATTTAAAATCTAAATATAAAATTATTACATGGCAGAGGATTTTCGATTATATTTTCGCATGATTATATTTTTGATTATATAAACCAGATAAGTCAGTTTTATTTTTAACCCTTTGCTGGATCCGCACCCCTAAACACGGACAGTGTTTACAAAACTTTACACTTCTGATCGTCTAAATTAATTAACGTCTTTCAGTGTGCTGAGGATGGAGGCAGGATCTACCCCCTACCCCCACTTTAGTATAGCAACGGGCAAGTTCACTTAAGTGGAGATCGTTTCTAGATCATTGACAAACAGTAAAAACTTACATAGAATGCCTAATTTACTGTTTACTGTCTGCCTTTTTGTCAAAAACACACAGGGATGGACAGAAATGGTAGACACGAGTTTTTGAAGACTCACGTATTCAATACTGATTTCAATTCACGTACTTCTTAAGAACATAATACAAAACCAAAATAAATGTGCCACATTTATGTGGGTTGGGTAATTTGTTAAATCGTGAACATTACTATACTGTATAATTAAAATTGACATAAAAAAATAAAAGCAATCACCATTGGTTGGGCTGTCTATTTCGCTTCTGTTATCTTATAGGCTAACTTTGTCACAGGAATGACAGCTTTTAATGAGTTTTGCATTTTGCATGAAAATAATCAGCTTGTTTACTTATGGACTCTGAAGGGTTAAGTATCTAACAAAGTTTATTAAGTCCTCAAAATAACGTCATCATGAATTGTACGATTTAGATTGAAAACTCATTTTCGTGTCATAAATTACGTAATTATAATGGAGTATTTATTATCATAATTCGCCTTAGTTCATCTGTTGAAGATGATTTAGGTGGCGTCAGTCAAGTTACAGAGCAGTCATTTGTAATTGAAAGCCCTCTTTCATGGATCCACTCCAGCAAGCTGAGGTGGGTGAAGTTTCCTTTCCACTGACGCCACTCTGCCTGGGATTCTGTTTGATAGTGCAGGCCTACCCGAGTCAGGAAAGGAAACAGGAAAGACGAGTCAGTAAATGCGGTGTCGGCTGTTATTTTCAACAGTTGAACTAAGGCCAATGATGAGTTTTCATTATGTTAGCTTCATTCCATTTATGGTAATTATTCGATACTTATTTGATATTTGTTTATTTTCAATTATTTCTATGGATTATTTTTGAAAATAAGTACCTAGGTAAAGTAAATAATGTATATTCACTTCCTGTTTAGAAACAGGCTGATGTTTGATTTTATTTCCGGTAAATTGTTTGGTTTATGGATTTCCGGTCAAAAATACATTTGGTAGGGTGGTGGGTTTCCGGTAGAAGCAAGAGGGGATTTTTACCTGGTGAGAACGGCATTCCTTGCTGAGCTGGGTTGGAGAACGGTCGGTAATAAGAGCGGAAACCTGGTGCCTTGCCAATCACTCGTTATATTGTACGATGGTCTTTTAGAAAGGTATTGTGAAGGAAGAATAAATGATTCGTGCAATGAATAAGGAGATTTTATTATAGATCAGAAAGTGGTAAGTACACGCCCATTATGTTATGTTTTTAATTATAGAGTTGTGCCAGAGTGGTTCAAAGTTTAATTTGATTTTGCTTTGGCGTCCTAAAACTCAAACTTGCCACGTGTCACTTCATGAATGGTTTTATTATATTTTTATTAATTTTATTATTCCGGTAACAAGTGTTAAAACATGATCAATGATGAAACATTAGGTTTATATATTTTTATTATTCCACTTAGGTAGGAATTACTACATATATATACATACATGTTTGTTTTCTAAAGAGATATTATTCAGTGTTTTTCTTTTCTCTTTTGTCTGAGGTAACAAATATGCAAGAAGAGAGCAGTGACCGGCGGCACTTGGTTAGCCCTGCCCGAGATCTCGCTCGCCGCACGGACGGACAAAGCCGTAGTCGAAGCCGCGTACGTCGGAGCCACCGCAGTCGGAGCCACCGCAGTCGGAGCCACCACGGTCGGAGCCACCGCAGTCGGAGCCACCGCAGTCGGAGCCACCGCAGTCGGAGCCACCGCAGTCAGGGCCATCGCAGTCGAAGTCGCCGTAACCGCAGTCGCCGGAACAGTCTGCATCATCAGGAACGGGAACTGCACAAGCTACGGGAACGTCTGCAGGCGCTGGAAGGGGCAGCACGGGAAGAGCGCGGACGTCTGGAGCACAGTCGCAGTGGGAGCCATGCTGGTCACAGTCGTCGCAACCGAGCACCCGAGGCTTCAAGACCGAGAAGCAGTAGCAAGGTTAGACAAAATGAAAATACTCTCGTCGTAGATACGTCTAATTCTAAGTTTTCTAGTAGTGATGTTGCAAAATTATTAAACAATTTGTCATCACAACCGTCAATAAGTGGTACTTTTAACAATAAGAGTAATGATGCTAAAAACATTATTCCCAATTTTGACCCGTCATTGAAAAACCAACGCATCGACGTTTGGCTAAAAAAAGTTAACGAGTGTGCCACCGTTTACGGTTGGGACGACAAATCGACTACACATTTCGCATTACAAAAACTTCAGGGATTGGCCAAGACGTGGTATGAGAGTTTAAACTCTATTTTATTCTCCTGGCAAGAATGGCAGGAACAACTTATCAATGCTTTTCCTCATGAACGTAACTACGGCCAATCTCTAGAAGATATGTTGCGTCGCAAAAGTAAATATAATGAACCGATAGAAGTATACTATTACGAAAAGCTTGCTCTTCTTAATCAATGCGAAATTGACGGCAAACGGGCAGTAGACTGCATAATTCATGGTATCACAGACAGAACAACAAAATCCAGTGCCCTAGCATTACAGTGCGTTCATCCAAATCAGCTTTTAAAATTCCTAATAAGTAACAAGGAGGGAAGCTTAGGGGCTTTTGATAAGTATAGGATTAGAGTGGTTGATAATGCATATACTAATACTAGCACAAACAGGGCTCAGAACAAAAATAACGATATAATCTGTTACAATTGTAAAGAAAAAGGCCATACTTACGCAAGCTGCACCAAACCGTTACTAAAATGTACAAAATGTATTTGGTCACAAGTACGAAACTTGCCGATTTAAGACTATTAACAACCAATTAAAAGATAACACCCCAAAAACAATGCACATTCTTTCATCGAGCTCTAGCTCTAAATATTATAAGGAGGTCCTAGTCAATGGGCAAAACGTAAAGGCTTTTATAGACTTTGGTAGCGATGTGACTGTAATCAGGGAATCTTTAGCGGCCAGTCTACAACTGAAACCAGATGGCAATGCTTTAATTCTCAGAGGTTTTGGAAACGAGTTGGTTCAAACGATAGGTAGTATCGCCGTAGATATGGTTATTGATAATGTTCAAGCGCAGGTCGATTGTAGAGTAGTTGCTGATCAATACTTAGATTCCCCACTCTTGATAGGGCAAACATTTACAGAACAACCCCATATAGAGGTATATAAAAATTCAAAACATTTAAAATTCCTTAATGCAGCCAATGAGATGCCGTTCTCAGATACTCAAATAGAAGATGATACTATCAACAGTGTAAAAGTTGTAGTTAAATCTGATCTTCTCCTATGGGGTGAGGCATCCATCAAAGTGTGCGCGGTACCAGAATCAGATGGGTATATTCTAGTGGATAATAAAGTTGTAGGCAAGCCAGACCAACGTATTTTAGTACATGGGGGCGTTTATCCAATATCCAATAGCATAACTTATGTACACGTTACACCAATGTTATCGCCATTTGCTCTATGTAGGGACGTAGTTATTGGTCGCGCAACACAAGTGAGGGTTGTAAGAAAAATTACATCGACACAGGATTCATCATGTAACGACATTGATGTCTCACAGATTCGATTTGGCACAAATGTTAACGAAGCTGATAAAGTTAAACTCATTGATTTACTGAAAGAATACAAACAGAGTTTTGCGTCGTCACTCGCGGAGTTAGGATGCACAGATAAAGCAGAAATGAATATTGAACTCGATAGCAAGAAACCTGTCGTCTACCGTCCTTATAGGTTAGCATACAGTGAACGTGAGAAAGTGAGAGGAATGATTGAAGATATGTTAGAAGCTCAAATAATTAGAGAATCTGTTTCTGAATATGCCAGCCCAATAATTCTAGTACGTAAAAAGGATGGTAAACCCCGCTTATGCGTGGACTACAGGATGCTCAATTCTATCACTGTCAAGGAGCGGTACCCGATGCCTATCATAGAAGATGAGATAACACGTCTTAATGGACAAGCGTGTTTCATTACTCTTGACCTGGCATCAGGCTACTACCAGGTACCCATATCGGAACAATCAAAGTCACTGACAGCATTTGTCACGCCGGACGGTCAATATGAATTTAATCGTATGCCGTTCGGCTTGGCAAATGCACCAGCGGTGTTTCAACGTATGATAAACAAGGTACTGGGTTCTGCTCGTTTTAGTAAGGCAACGGCGTATATAGATGATCTTTTGATTTATGGAAAAAATGTGGATGAATGCTTGGATAAACTAAAATGCATTTTACAACTTTTATTGGACGCAAACTTAACATTAAATTTAGGAAAATGTGAGTTTCTTTCGGACAAGATAGAATACATAGGTTATGAAATTGGCGCTGCTGGTATACGACCTGGTAATAAAAAGATTCAATGTGTGCAGGATTTTCCCCGACCAACCAGCCAGTATTGTGTTCGCCAGTTTCTTGGTCTAGTTAGTTATTTTAGAAAATTTATACAAAGTTTCGCTTTAATCGCATATCCACTTAATAAGTTATTACAAAAAGATGTTGTTTTTCAGTGGGAACAGGAACAAGAAAATGCTTTTATAACTCTGAAACATAAATTAGTAGATAGGCCTGTGTTAGCTGTTTACGATCCATTTGCCGAAACTGAGGTACACACTGACGCTAGCAAAATTGGTATCGGTGGTATCCTCTTACAACGATCAAACCCTAAAGAAACATTCCGTCCTATAGCATATTACAGTCGCCAAACCTCGCCCGAAGAAAAAAATTTTCATTCATATGAGTTAGAAACTTTAGCAGTCGAGTGCTCTTTAAAAAAATTTCGAGTCTATCTTCTGGGTCGCGAATTTAAAATCATAACAGACTGTGCGGCATTGCGATCCACTTTTGTAAAAAGAGATTTGATCACAAGGATAGCTCGATGGTGGCTGTTGCTACAAGAATTTCAGTGCACCATTGAATACAGGCCTGGGGTCAAAATGTCTCATGTCGACGCACTGTCCTGCAATCCGACGGTGATGAGAAAAATCTTAAATGGGTCGTTCCAAAGGGTGCTAGGTGGCAGTTGTGTCGGATGTGTCATGATGACATTGGTCATCTTGGTATAGAAGACTTTAGACAAAATTAAACACAGCTATTGGTTCCCCAAAATGTCAAGATTCGTAAAGAAATATGTCACAGCGTGTTTAGAATGTGCATATGCAAAAAAATCATCTTCACGTTTTGAAGGGCATTTGCATCCCATAACTAAAGTCGAAATTCCCTTTCACACTGTACACATTGACCACCTGGGACCCTTTGTCAGATCCAAAAGAGGCAACTCTTACATATTGGTTACAGTTGATGCTTTTACAAAATTTGCGTTTGTAAAACCAGTTAAGAACACTAAGGCAAATAGCGCTATCGCTGTACTAGAGGATATATTTGATACTTTCAGGACCCCCGAACGTCTTATTAGCGACAGAGGTACGTGTTTTACCTCGCATTTATTCAAGAAGTTCTGTACGAATAGGAAGATTAAACACGTACTAAATGCCGTTGCTAGTCCTCAGTCTAACGGTCAAGTTGAGAGGTATAATCGAACCATTCTTAGCTCTTTGACTGCTCTAAATATGAATTTTGATGAAAAAGATTGGGACAACAAAGTCGGTAAAGTTCAATGGGGTCTCAATAATACCACTCAAAAGACCACTGGACGATCTCCATCTGAAATCATGTTTGGCGTTAGTATGAGTAGTGATGTGAATCCTATCCTGAGTGAAGTGAGGCAGGATTCTCATAATATCCTAGTTTCTGATATTAGGCGAGAAGTTAAAGATAAGATTGACGTAGAACAGCAAAAACAGAAACAACATTTTGATGAAAAAAGGCGACCAGCCCGAGTTTATAATGACGGAGACTTGGTAAAAATAACATAAACTTCGTTTAGTAATGATGGAAAAAGCAAAAAGCTTATTCCACCCTTCATAGGTCCATATAGAGTTGTTTCAGTTCTGGGAAATGATAGGTATGAGGTCGCTGTGATTCTGGGCCTAACTGGTTCCAAAAATAAACGGAAAACAACCGTTTCTGCAAATAGAATGATGCCATGGATTCATGTAGCTGCACTACAGGTCAATGAAGATGATAGCGATGATGAAAGCATAGATAGTCATAATGTTAATGAAAGCGAAAATCAAGTTAATGAATGTATTTAATATTTAAGGATGAGTTAAAAAAAAAAAAAAAAAAAATTGTAAATATATATATATATATATGTATGATACTCAATAACCTTATGCATTATGTAATTAATTGAATGAATGAGAGATTCAATTATCAGGTGTATATAATGTTAGCGAGAGGGAAGAGAATTAATAAAGATAAAAAAAAAAAAAAAAAAAAATGATGAGCAAGTCAAAAAAAAAAGAGGGCTGTGCTTAAATGTGCTTAGAGCTGTGAGATGCACAAAAAAAAAATAAAAAAAAAAAAAAATGATGAGCAAGTCAAAAAAAAAAGAGGGCTGTGCTTAAATGTGCTTAGAGCTGTGAGATGCACAAAAAAAAAAAGAAGTTGTGCTTGATTGCGCTGTGAGAAAAAAAAAAAAAAAAACAATTGAAATGGGTTTTTATTGATGATTAGCCATGTAATAATTATGATTATTAATTATAACGGTATGTAATTGTATGATATTAAAAATGTGTAAAAAATGTACACATGGATTGGTTAACATAGACAGTTACTATTGTAAAATATTTAAAAATATTTAATTATAAGATGTATAGCATATTTAAGTTGTTTAGAACAATTGTTTGATGTATGAGGACATACATAGTTGTCAGAATTGGCCGAATGTTAGCTTCATTCCATTTATGGTAATTATTCGATACTTATTTGATATTTGTTTATTTTCAATTATTTCTATGGATTATTTTTGAAAATAAGTACCTAGGTAAAGTAAATAATGTATATTCACTTCCTGTTTAGAAACAGGCTGATGTTTGATTTTATTTCCGGTAAATTGTTTGGTTTATGGATTTCCGGTCAAAAATACATTTGGTAGGGTGGTGGGTTTCCGGTAGAAGCAAGAGGGGATTTTTACCTGGTGAGAACGGCATTCCTTGCTGAGCTGGGTTGGAGAACGGTCGGTAATAAGAGCGGAAACCTGGTGCCTTGCCAATCACTCGTTATATTGTACGATGGTCTTTTAGAAAGGTATTGTGAAGGAAGAATAAATGATTCGTGCAATGAATAAGGAGATTTTATTATAATTAGTAATATAGTTAATAATATAAAATACAATGGGAAAATATAGATTGATTAATCAAATATAAATTATTTGGTTTGATTTGATTTATAACATCACCCGATTTCATTAACTCAACTAACTGGCGGAGATTGCCATAAAATTATAAACTTAACACTTCAAAATATTAATTATAATTTTGCACATGACTATCAACTTTCAAACAAGGTAATTTCAAAAACAGGCTCAGCTCATATACAAATTGAGCGCAGCCCTTTCAAGTCTCATTACGCGTTATCTCTGATTCAATGCGCGTCGCGGAGTCGAGCGTTTGCCAAAGTTGGGAAGTACCGAGCGTGTACCAAGTACACGGTGGAACTCGTGGCGTTTAGCGCAAATGACGATCCGCCGGCAACTTGAGCTTTTAGTGTGGCACATGTTACAAGACGTAGTACTTACCCACCCTGTTCTAACATTCTGAAATAAAACAGAACATTTCAAAACATTTCTTTGCATGATAAGCCGCATTCTGTCTGCATTTGAATTTGGTACCAAAATGAGCGAGAATGAGTATTTAGGTTTTCTGGAACCGTATCCAAAACTTAAATCGACATTCCAGCACTGATTATTTGACAGATGTGAATGTAAAACTGCCATATTGTTAACGCTTGCGCCTTGATTTAAGTTTGACTATGGTTCTAGAATACGGTTTAAGATTTGAATTTCGATAGAATGTAGAAATCAACCAATCAAGAGATAGGTTGTCTACGTCAAAAACGCTCGTGGCTGTCACTCACACCGTACTGTAATTAATCGTATTCGCCACAAGCGCATGTACGCGAATACAACGCATCGCTAAATTGCGAAATTCTCACTCGAATTAAACTTTGGATCACTAAGGCGTCTTCTAACTTCTAAGACGCGTTTTGTTTTTGTTGTAAATTGAGCATTTAATCATTTGATCTAAGCTAACAGCCGAACATTTATCTACGTAAATTATGCTCTTCTCTTTCTTTATGTCAACGGTTCTTTTCATTACGTCTAGCACGGGTTTAAAAATTGCGTAAGTATAATAGCGTGAATTCGCCAAACTACATGTAATAGTTTTCATTATGTTTTTGAGTTAAGTTTACCGTTTACGCTATGTTGACTATCGACTAGCTCTATTAAACTAACTGCATTATACACTTTCAAACATCGGCATAAAATGACAAATATCTCCGTACTGTGGATTTTAGTTCTTCGAAGTTTGCGCTGGAGGCGCTGGAGGTATGAAAACGAAACCATATAAAGCATTCGTTAAAATATTTTTTTAACAATAACTCGTTTGAACGTATGAGGGATCCGTGGGATGTGGGATTGTAACCCTCCTGGTTTCTCGTTGTGTTCAGTATTGCATGCACTACTGAACGCAACATCATACTGAGTCGGACACCATTTTGTGACACTACACTACATAAAACTCTTCCACTACATAATATTTTTACTGTAGGCTGTTTTAGTTTTATTTTAATGATGCTTTCTGTTTCAATATGTACATATATATGTTACAATATGTCTGTGTGACGCTCGGTTCCTAGTGTTCCGTTGCAAATAAACTCGTTCTTTATTCATTTATTTATTTATGTATTTAATCCTTTATTGCACAAACAAATATAAATGTACAATAGGTGGGCTTAATGCTTAAAGGATTTTCTACCAGCCAATCTGCAAGGTAGAGAAAATAAAAAGTAGGCGTGCTAACTTAAGGTAAGATTAAGGAAATATAACACATATAGACATCATATTTGAAAATGAACTCCTAAAAATTATAATTAAACTTTAATGATGTATAAACCATTATGATTTAACAATTTGAAAGTTGGATGATATGTAGGTATACTCGTACATTGCAGGTGTACTTGAACCTATAGGCTATTGGCTCCTGTTTACTTGTACGAGTACTTAGGTGTGTGGCTTACATAAAGTATTGGTTTACAAAAAACACTTTAATTTTACAACATTTTAACGAGGGCTTAAACCGTCAATTTGCGGATAAGAGCCGTGTAGTTCTTAAATAATCGGCACTAAAACTTTTTTGTACAAAAACAAAGTCGTAAACTGGCTCCAAATTAAAAGCACTTCGGGATATTTTGGATAGTGATAAATATCTTTGGATGATAGAGTAGGGGCAAGGATGGTAAAAAGGATCACCGTGAAACAAAACAAGTCGACCGTGATTTTTTGTCTCTTTCGTTCCGATTTCGAGTTAGAAATCCGTAGATGCTAAATTTGCTTCCATTGGCCTCAGTATACCTAGCGATTTAAGATATTTATTTTGCTTACCTATTAAGGCAATTAACGTATTTTTTTTCGATTGATGGTTTTGGTTCCTGGGTTGCTGTGGCATACATAATACATATTAGACCCAAATAGTACTCTACGAGATTCATCACCAAACATTATGTATTGCATTCTGCGACAGGTTGTGTGTTATTATGTTTGTTTATGACCCAATCACGTTTTAACGACGAGGCTGATTTTAATAAAACATAGTTTTAAGATAGCCAGTGACCTGGGATAGTATATTGGCTGTTTTTTATGTACGTACCACGCAAAACCGTGAGTTTTTTTTTTAAATATCAAATATCATTATGAGACTATGAGAGCAGAGAATCGACTGGAAAGAGTTGAAGGAGGCCTTTGCTCAAAAATTGGTAGCCCCATAATAAAGGATATACACAAATAAACTAATAAACGAATTAATATGAATTGATGAAGTAAAGAGTGTTAAAGTAAAGAAAAAAAATATTTATTGATATTGTATATAATTTAATTGTTTAAATGGGAATAAATGGCTTTATTAATTATTAATATAAGACTAAAATGCCTCCAGATGAGTCACATCACTAAGGGAAGTTCAGCGATCATTAGACGCACGGACGAATGTAAAGCAGTTAAACTCAGTTGAGCCGTGGGTAATGGGGCTCGCAGCGCTTAGACCGCTAATCGAGCCGAACCGAGCGCTCGCGAGCGTAATGTTCGCGGTGAGATATCGGTGTGATTTGCATCTATAGAAGTACTACCGACGTACAGTCGTGTGTGGCTCTGTTTTTGATCCGAGGTAAGGAAAGCTTATAGCCCCAAATTAAACATAGTTTTTATTATGGTGACCAGATGACTGATAGAATACTTATATATTTTAAATACATACTTATGAAACTTTATAGTACCCAGACACAGAACAAACACCTATGTTCATCACACAAATGTTTATCCTGGGAGGGAATTGACCTTTGCGATAATGCAGAGAGCTACTACCAAATGATTATTCTGGGAGGGAATCGACCTTTGCGATTATGCAGAGAGCTACTACCAAATGTTTATCCTGGGAGGGAATCGACCTTTGCGATAATGCAGAGAACTACTACCAAATGTTTAACCTGGGAGGGAAACGACCTTTGCGATAATGCAGAGAGCTACTACCAAATGTTTATCCTGGGAGGGAATCGACCTTTGCGATAATGCAGAGAGCTACTACCAAATGTTTATCCTAGGAGGGAATCGACCTTTGCGATAATGCAGAGAGCTACTACCAAATGTTTATCCTGGGAGGGAATCGACCTTTGCGATAATGCAGAGAGCTACTACCAAATGTTTATCCTAGGAGGGAATCGACCTTTGCGATAATGCAGAGAGCTACTACCAAATGTTTATCCTGGGAGGGAATCGACCTTTGCGATAATGCAGAGAGCTACTACCAAATGTTTATCCTAGGAGGGAATCGACCTTTGCGATAATGCAGAGAGCTACTACCAAATGTTTATCCTGGGAGGGAATCGACCTTTGCGATAATGCAGAGAGCTACTACCAAATGTTTATCCTGGGAGGGAATCGACCTTTGCGATAATGCAGAGAGCTACTACCAACTGAGCTAACAAACCAGTCTGACTGTGAGTTTTTAACAGTTCAGGCGAATTCCACTTTATTCAGACAGAACTTCGATTGAGACACTTCGACTAGGTGTCTCGATTAAAGCACTGTCAAAATCAGATGTGCTTGTTGGTTTGGTTTGAAAGATTAATAAGCGCCACTCACAATCAGTAATTATTAGCTTAGGGCTGGAAAGGGCTGTGTGAAAATTGTCCACTAATATTATTATTATTATTTAGGCGCTCTGGTGGCTGGTGGCTATCCCAGGTGGTGTTGTTGTTGGTACGGAACAAGTACCTACCATAATTTTAAAGGTTTATTATGATGACTTCTCACCACTCCGCTTTACTGCCGACCTCAAAATAGCCATATACCCATTTAACTGACATGCACCCCAAAATAAATAGTGTCAAATGCCTACCCACTTTGTAGTCGGTTAGTTTGTCACAGTAAACTTTTATGGGCCGTAAAAAATATTATTGCGTCCCGGGTGATGTGTGGTCGCTCCTCAAATTGACGATGTAGCTCGTAAAACGGAATATACTTGCGTATTCTGGGCCTAAATTGGAAAATAGGAATGTTATGAAATCGTGTTTTGAACTCGAATCACACTGATTCCATTGGGGTTGATACAATCAGGAGATATTCCTATCTGCTCTGGATTAGGAATCCATTTAGCACAAGTTATAACTTTATATTTGGCGACAACTGAGGTATAGTGGGCTAAGGCCCGCTCGCATTGCAGAAGGTTGCGGGTTCGCTTCCCGCTGCGGGTCATTTGTTTTTATGATCTGTAAATATTTGTCTCAGGTCTGTGTGTTTTTGTAAGTATAATATGTATGTATTTTATAATATAAGTACCTAGTATATCAGGGGTTACCATAATACTAGATCTGCGTACTATGAGGCTAGATAATGCTGTGTGAAATGTCCAGTATTATTTATTTATTATTATTCCGAATGATACCACAAAGGGACAAGTCGTATTTTAATAAAATTTATCCAATTTTATAGACATACAAAACACGATATATTTATGGTGTTTTGTTAAATGCTTCCTTATTAGGAAGCATTTAACACTATTTAACGACTGTTCTACACTTACTTGATAATTATACTCTTAACATAAAGTCGGAATACCCAATTAAACATCTCAAACTAAAGTCTATAAAAAGTTTTTGTGACGTCATAACCACTCCTTACTCTGCTGGTCCGGGAGCCCTTTA
Organism: Lampropteryx suffumata; assembly: GCA_948098915.1. Classification (NCBI taxonomy): domain Eukaryota; kingdom Metazoa; phylum Arthropoda; class Insecta; order Lepidoptera; family Geometridae; genus Lampropteryx; species Lampropteryx suffumata. The sequence goes on along the minus strand of OX402564.1, from coordinate 649,347 downwards.
ACGCCTGATATATACGTGAATTATGCTTGCTCAAATATACGTGAATTATAGGTTTTATTTCATTGCTAAGTTCACTATGTTACCCACTATTTATAAAATGGTTTACAATGATAAACTGAGATATATATATATATATATAATAATTACGTTTTAAAAACTAAAAAGAAACCGACTTCATTGAATGTAATATGAGCCTATAATACATTTTTAATGTGTAGGCCAAATAAACGCAGCGCTTCAATGAGACAGCGAGGTATCGAAGTACATGAAAACATCATCGATGTGTGATTGATAAAATTTATATGCGACCACCTGTACCTGTACCTATACCCTTTTAAACAAAAAAATAATTTTACAAATCGGTTCAGCCGTTTTCGAGTAATCGGTGAACATACATAAAAAAAAAGATTCCGACAAATTGAGAAACTCCTCCTTTTTGATAAAGTCGGTTAAAAAAGGGACACAATACAATAATAAAACAATACGTCTTGGTGAATAAAAAAAGAGATGGGTTTCAGCAAAATAGTGATGCAGAACCAGGAGCAGAAACAAATTATACATCCTTAGGTTTCGACTAGAAAAAGAAAATCAATTGAATCCAAAGATTCAAAAATAAAAATAAAAAATATAGGGAACATATTAATTATTAAATGACAGAGCAACATAAGGCCATGCATTCTTATCAATATGCATGGCCTCACGTTGCTCTGCCCTCAGACTGTTAACTGACACATTTGAAATGTATAAACTCTTGTATTAGTATTTCGTATGATGGATAATGCAAAAAAGCGCTAGGACCAGGGCGAGTTTCTTGCCAGTTTTTGTAGGGCTTGGGTTAGGAGGAATTGGCCTAAATGCACCTAGTATGAAAGACCTTTCAAAGTGATCCTTATTATTGTATAGAATAAAATATCTTTTGACTTTGATATTAATTAATATTTTTTTTGGCATTTTATTAATTCAGATAAATTATTTTAACATTTAACTTGTAATCAGTAATATTATACTAATTAGTCCAATGGGGAATAAGAAAGGTCAATGTATAGCCGGATTGAGATACCCAGTTTGACTCTTCAACGTGCACCTAATTAAAGTTGTTGAACATGTCAAGCCATTTGAGGGCTGGCCATGTGCCTTTACCCTAGTCAGGAGAACGGCGGTGCTGATGGGTTTGTACTAGATGTGAATCGGCACTTAGGTCCGTCCCATCGACAAGATGAGATGAACTTTGAATACCTACGTGAAGAGCCCAGTTCCCCATGGACCTGTAAGGTTATTACATAAAAGTAGCAGTAGCGACAGCAGTAGCTACTTTACAGCAATATCTGAGAAATCAGTCGTAAACTGAAAACTGAAAAATTCTTATTACGGAAGCCAGCCTGTCAAGCTGGCTATCATTCATCAGTCTTATTTACTTATAGACGAAAATAGGTATTAAGTGTGTTTTACAGCCATCAAGATGAATATAAGTACTAGAAGAGCAAACTCCTTATTTCACGCGTCAAAAAAGTGTAAACACTTTTTGGTTAGCCAGAGCGACAGAGCTCTGAAACCATAGATAGTCATTTGAAGGAAACATAAACATATCTCTTTTACTCTTATGTACTATGTACTTAGAAAGTGACATTGATTTTGATAGAGATAGAGTAATACAGTTTCAGTTGGCGGCTTGGTGGTGCCAACATGAATTATTGAAAAAAAACTAAGCGGTAAATTAAAGAGTAACTTAAAATAAAATGGCGGGAGCCAGTAGTGGGACACAAAACGCAGAACTTAATAAGTACATAGCTTAGATCTTTTAAGGTTGTACTACACCTTACTCACTTAAAATTAAATGTAAGTAGGTAGAAAAAACATATGATAAAGACTATAAAATGAAATTACAGTTTTTAGCCAATTTTTATCGAAAAAGTTTATCTGTGAAAAGTGGTCCCACGTGCTCTATTAGGTGTTTGCGATATACATTCCTTCACTACACATTTTGTAATTTTTATGAAAATAAACAATAGTCGACGTCAAGATTGTGACTGATTGAATGATATGAGCAAGTAGGCTATTTGGCTCCGTTAGCGGTACTTCACGTTCCACGACCTATTGCGGATCTTTTATATAAATCTATGTTGACAGCAGTGATCGCGCAATGTACGCCTATTGCAATTTTTTGCGAGTGGCATATAATAAGGGTACTGGACTTTTTAAAATTCAAATACAAGGTACCTCTTTAGAGTCTGTTATCTAAGAGAAGAGTGTTAAGGCGACTTTTGTGTCTATGATTTAAGATACAAAATGGAATGATTCACGACTTTTAAACAAATTATACTTAGTCTACATACGCTATTTGAATCCTCAAATCGGCTGCCGTCTCGTACATAAATAAATATAGTACGTGTTCAAAGTAATGGGTACTGATACACTAGTGGTTCTGATCTGAGCCAAGCTATTCGGAAAACCTTATATCATGTATCGTAAATATTACATTACTGGCTGCTGCCCGCGGCTTCCCACACGAGATAGGTACCATAAAAAGTAACCTGTAGTAACAATATATCTCCTTACCAAATTTCATCTAAATCCGGTAACACAGACATTTTGGAATTTATAATATTAAGAGTTGAATGCATGGATGGATTTTTAAACTTATTGGTTTTACCTACCGTAAAATGTTGAGATATTGTATCATCGGTAACCTTGGCATATTTTATTTATAGAATTGTTTGGCAAAGTTCTTACTTTAAAATTGTATTATTATTGCTGTAGGTACATAATAAAATATAATGAATTCAACACCAAGGTTTCTTGAAATGATGCGTCCGTTTTTATAACACGCCTATGTACTGGAACCTAAAAGTTATAATAACGGTGAGGGTGACCGCTATGTATCGACCGTAATATTTCATGGTGTTTTCTTAGAATCCACCGCCATTAGTTACAGCCGGTGTGTAACAACTGTACAATTAACTTAAATTATTTTTGGATATTGATGTAGGTAAGGAAAGAATGCGAGCAAAATATTTATCCAATTGTTTTGAGACTTCAAGTTTATATTGTTTAGTTGCTGAGGTTTGTGTGAACACTTGTGAGAATACAAAAGCAGAGGAACATTTCCAAACTAAACTATAATGCTGCCCAACACCTACTTGGCTGTCTTGCGTTCCTAGAAACGTTAGAAGCAAGATCACTTAAGTCGATAATGAGACTTTTTGAAGTGAAAACTTCTTTTAGCGCGGTACGCATATTTTTAGATGAGGTAAAATCTCTGGACTCGCGACACCGTTACCGAAACGCAGGGCTGCCGCGCTCGCCCCATTTGATTATAAACCTTAATTCACATGTTTACAGTATACTTTTGTATGGAGAAGTTTACTGAGTTAGGTTCTGATATATTATCTACATTCTGAACAAAAACATAAAAGAATTTTAAACGTATTTTAAAGTTTCTTATAACTAATAAAATACAATTCATAAATAAAATGCAATTCATAACCCAATAACCCAATAACCCTCGTACCCATCTAAAAAAATGTCTAACGCGCCAAAATATGTTTTCACTTCTGTCGGCACTCCCGGAGTGCAACCCGTTTTTAGTCTCAATACTCCAAGTAACTGAGGCTGTTTATGTTTCACTAGTCCCATCAATTGTACTTTCTGGAAATGGGACAATCACGAATGATCCAACACTTTCACACTGAAAATGTTAATTTCGATCGACAGCAGACTCGCTACAATTCTACTACGTGTATATTTCAGGTAGATTCTGACTCATCTGTTTCTCTGTAGGTTTATTCTTCCCTCTCTTTTTAAACCGAACCCTTATCAACCGAGTTATTTAAAATTAAAAACTTATTTATGCTTGACCCTTCTGTAATTTTCCAGCACAATAATTAAAATAAATTTACGGTTTGTATACTGCCCACCGGATTTGGTGCTTAAAAGTTGCGTGAGGTTGCTTCAGCATCTGTCAATATTATGTATAACCTCTTCTTCATATAACATTGTTGGCAACTCTTGTGACAGAACTAACGCTGCTGGTTGAGGGTTCGATTCCCTCCCAGGATAAACATTTGTGTGAAGAACATAGGTGTTTGTTCTGTGTCTGGGTGTTATAAAGTATCATAAGTATGTATTTAAAAATATATAAGTATTCCTACAGTCATCTAGTCACCATAATACAAGCTATGCTTAGTTTGGGACTAGATGGTGTTGTGTGCATGGTCCAGCAATATTTATTTATTTATTTATTTAACTAAAGATATCGTGTATTTTGGGCAGACTAACAGTATTCCACTCCTCTCTCATCTCCTCTAGTGGCTGCTGGTCTAAACAGTAATAGAGGACATAGCGCGGTCGCCTCGGTGGCCAGTGAACTCGACTACCGAGGCTGACTACGCCCATACGATTATTCGACAGCACGCCCTATTCAAATGAAAAGTGCTATTAAATTTTTCCGGATGAGAGAATTACTTCATAATGGAGCCGTGGTATTGTGTGGACTATATGCAGCCGGTTTCAGTATCTGCAAAGCGAGTAACTTTACACGGTCTACGTTATCTAGATCTTCGAAAAGCTCCACCACGTGCATCTCCTCTAGTGGCTGCTGGTCTAAACAGTAATAGAGGACATAGCGCGGTCGCCTCGGTGGCCAGTGAACTCGACTACCGAGGCTGACTACGCCCATACGATTATTCGACAGCACGCCCTATTCAAATGAAAAGTGCTATTAAATTTTTCCGGATGAGAGAATTACTTCATAATGGAGCCGTGGTATTGTGTGGACTATATGCAGCCGGCTTCAGTATCTGCAAAGCGAGTAACTTTACACGGTCTACGTTATCTAGATCTTCGAAAAGCTCCACCACGTGCAGTCGTTGAACCACGCGCTCTATTTAATTTAGATACATGAAAAGCTAAAAGCTATCACCCCACGCGCAGCCGTTGAATCATGATAAAAGGCTTCGACTGTCTGGAACTGTCCATCACCAAAGTTTCGAGATTTTCCGTCTGTAGGTATGACCACTTGTTTGTATCAATAGTTTTGACATTCTCTTCTACATATAGAGATGTCGATGCGGACAATGTTGATATTAAGTGATTCAAATGATAGTTTTGCTGTCGAATATATATATTATGTAATTCAAATGATAGTTATGCTTCTATCAAAAAATAGCATATGTGGTTCCGAGTGCTCGTAGTCCAAGTATATACGCGGATGAATCCGGATATAATTCCATATGAGGGTATATCGTAAAATTCTATGCAGTAATTTGTATAATTCTGGCCGTTACCGCGAGCGGCGCCGGAGATGCAGGCTGACCGAAACTTTCGGTTTGATTTTACTCCTTTCTATAGTTACATTCGGCTTGGTTTTACCGCCCATGGTCAATATTACAGAAAATAATGTTATTTATATTTAACGATTCTTTTTAAATGTCATAAGTGCGTTAAAGTGTCTAAATTTTGGATTAGCCTAACCCGCGTTACTGACGCGTGACTTGTGACGTGCTTATGAGGAGTCAGTAGTGAAGCATAATTTTCGGCTTTAATTTCGGTCTTGACCACAGCCCAACACTAGTCACTGCATTATGCATCCCATTATATAGAAATTATCGTGTTTGGGTGGAAATTAGGTTGTCACAGAATAAACATTAGGGTGTACAATGGCTTTATTTTCCCGGAAGTTATGCTATTGGTTATTTGTTGGGGTTGCAATTATTGTTCCATTTCGGTGTTCGGGTAATTTCCTACGTGCAAATGACTATGGAAATGTTATTCTTCTACCTTATTCGTGAATTTATCGATATATTTCGTGTTTATTGCGTAAGTATAACCTTTTGTATATCCCTATAAAATACCACTTGGACCACTTATAAAAGAGTTTTCGGAAATTGCTCCGGGCTATGTTAAAAAGTCAAAAGATACTTTACTCAATACAATCATAAGGATCACTTTGAAACGTCTATGAAACCTAGTATGTACTAGGTGAATTTAGAAAAAACGGGATTAAAATACTTTTGCACATATTTTACATAATAAAAAACCACTTTAAATCAACATACATAGCTCCATCCAAAGCAATATAAGCCTTATTGCCCTTAAACTCCATTCTCTGTGGCCTATTAAGCCCTCAGCTTCACAACCCGTGAAATTTCCCGCGGGACGTCAAAAAATATTCAACTTAAAACGCGTTGTATTAACTTTGAAGGCCACCATTTTTCTTTGTCATTTCCTTTTCGCAGAGACGCCATAAATCTAGAGTGTATTGTGTTTAGGAGATTATGCAGATTGTGGCTTTCCGCGATGCTTTTATACGGACGATTAAGTTGCTCCATTTTTGGCAATATAGAATATTTTGACGTGAACCAGCGCTTGTACACTAGCCACATGACTCACAATGGTGTTCAAATCTATTTTCATCTCTATAATGACTTGCCCAACTTAGTTGGTAGTTCTGCTTTTTGTCTGCCAGAGTTTGATAAAATATCATAAATATATTATGTATTTAAAAATATATACGTATTCTATTCCATATTACAAGCTATGCTTTGTTTAGGGCTAGATGGTGTTATTTGAAATTGCTACACCATTATAAATATATATATATATGTATATACATATGTATATTCCCATCTACTTAGAAATGTCCTTCAAGATATGTCAAAAATTAATTACTGTTTAACATAGTGCCCTCCCTTATTATAAGGTCATATATGCTTAGGAGCAGTGTTTAGGCAAATCAAAATCAAAACATCAAACCACTTGAAGAATCGTCTTCTTGCGTGCTAGTCAATCTAGGTGCCGGTTCCTCCTAACCTAATGATCCTTACCAATTTTGTTACGGATGCCGAGTCGAGCTAGAGCAGATTCATCCTAGCTTTTTTACTTGTCATCTAAATAACCTGATATTATAAGTAAGACGTTTCAGCCGTTTTAAGCAAGGCCCATTATTCATTGACATTTAAATGACAGTAACTAACCATACATATTTGATTTTTGACGACCTCTGTGGCGCAATGGGCTAAGGTCCGACTGAGCCGCAGAAGGTTGCGGGTTCGATTCCCGCCGCGGGACAAATATTTGTATGATCTGCAGGTATTTGTCTCGGGTCTGGGTGTTTCTATGTATAATATGTATGTATTTACAAAAAAAAAAGTATTTAAGTAGTATATCAGTCATGTGGTACCCATAACACAAGCTCTGCTTACTTTGGGGCTAGATGATGCTGTTTGAAATGTCCAGGATTATATATATATATATATATATATATATATATATATATATATATATATATATATATATATATATATATATATATATATAATCATATAATATATATTATATATATCGAGGGTTCTACAATTATTTATATTATAAACAAGGATAGAGCTGCACATCGATTTCCTCGCAACCGATCTAGAATGAGTAGAATTCTAAAGTAGTACCTAAAATAAGTAGGTACCTACTAAGCCCAGCGTGCTTGGCAATTGGCATTGAGGTCGCCGCTAAAGCAGGTGCTTTCCATGCTCGAAGCCTGCAGTATAATACAATCCATTGTTCGATCCTATCGAGCCGACCCTGCTTTGGGGCATTTACAACGAAAACATGTAAAGCACCGGTGCAAACTTATGATCAACACCAAAATGAGGCTTCACTGTATGCAAATCAAACAAATATTTTAATTGCGAAAATTTGTGCGTGGTGTGTGTGTTGGTTTGTTATATCTTTAAGGTCTGAAATCTTTGGATGAAACCTCATTTAGATATGGATATGGAGCTGGATAAACATATTATATGTTACTTTTTATATAGGAACCACGAGGGCAACGCCGCGAGCAGTAGCTAGTCACGTTATAATTATTGCTTTGTCAAAGTTAAAGTCATAGTCTGGCCTGTCAGCTCAGTTGGTAATAACTCTGTCTTCTGGGCTTTGGGCTGGGGGCCTGAGGTCTGTAACGTAGCATGTATTTAAAAATATATTAATATTCAATCACTCATCTGATCACCATAATACAATCTTAGTTTGGGCAGGTTTTGGCCAGATGGTGTTGTGTGCATTATCCATTAATATTTATTTATTAATAATAACATAACAGTATTCAATAAACTCACTTTGAATCGTCTAACTTGCTGAATTAATATGATTCTGATTCGATCTAAGCCAATTCCGAGAAGAATTTGGTATTTTACCGGAAACTTTCAACCGGCTTTCTGTGTATGCTTGCCTAACCCTCACGTATGCGATGGGCAACATAGGCGTGTGCATAATATTAGTAATTATAATTTTACCTATCCCGCCGCGCTGCCTTTAGTATCTCATTAGTATTCGATAAGTGCGTGTTTCATAATGCGTGGATCCAAACTATAGTGCAGGAGGCGACCACAACATTATTACACTAAAATAACAACTATTTAAATCCGCGTACGTAGTTTGAACGTGCCCCTGACCACTCCCCTTAGACATCGCAAAAAGACAACCAGGGATTTGCGGAGATGAGAATTACTCTCCAGGCTCGGTAGACAATGTTTTTTTTTTGAAGTGAAAACTTCTTTAGCATCGTTGTGATTTGAATGTCGATGAAACGAAAAAGCGACAGTAAAAAGAGACATAAATTCATAAGATTTAACGTGGGAGAAAATGAGATAGGAAGCAATATACGTGTTTATTATTCCGTATTTGTGCGCGCATGCGTAGTACAAAGCTTGAGAAAAGGCATCACAACAACCGTGGTGTTTAGTATACGTGTACGTATTATACGTTTGTCTTTTGAAGGTTTCACTTCTACCACGTGTGAATTGCACATGTTTTTTTTTATGTAACATCTTTCCTCCCGTTTTCCTACAACCTGTGGGAGTTATCTCGTGAAAAGGTACGGTTGTGTGTAACAGGACCGAGAAAGCGCGCGCTATTTTATTTGACTAATAAGCGCGCGCGGTGGTAGCATTGGCCGTCAGATGGTATTAACCCATTTTCCTGAGATGTTAGAAGTAACACATCATATGCGATTACTGAAAGGCTCGCTCGTTTTTATAAATACTTACAGGTTCCAAACCTGGGTTTACCGTAAACATTGTCTAACTAACCACATAAGTAATCCTACTAATACATGAAGAAGTTTTTGTGGAGATTCGTTTGTTACTCTATAACGTAATAATGATGGAACCGATTTGAATAAAACATAGTAACAAATTTAGACCTGGAATAATACAAAGGCTTCTTACTATCTACCTACGTACTCGGGCAAAGGGGCATAAGCGAGTTAAATAATAAATAATCAGCAGAGGATTTGCAGTGCCGTCTTCTACTCTAGATTCTAATTGAAAGGACGTTATGAGCTGCATCACTTTGTAAACAATACTGCATTGAAATGCAGCATGCAGGCCAAAGGACCGACAACCAGGTGACAGGCAAGTAGACAGACACAGCCAGTGGATTTACTTATGCTAATCATAAACGGGACTTGGCAAGATATTTCGTAATGTTTGCATGGTATACAGATACAATCCGCAATCTATTAGTATTTTTATGAATATTTACAGAAATGTACTGAGTAATACGCAATTATATATAATTATGTTTTAAAAACTAAAAAGAAAACCGATTTCATTGAATGAAATTTGAACCTATAATACAATTTTAGTGGAAAGTAGATGTATTTTGTATATATATAATATGGGTAGGCCAAATAAACGCACCGCTCCAATGAGACAGCGAGGTATTGAAGTACACGAAAACATCATCGATGTATACAATTTTTAGATTTTCGTTGATTTTCCAGCTCGACCGATTTTGATAAAATTTAAATGGTGGTCCCATTTAAATTTTAAAGTAGAGTAAGTGCGCCAATTATGGATTTTATCAAATAAAACTCAGAATTATAATGTTTTATCGGCCTTATATATCTTGAATAGTTCGATGATTATTTGGTATCATAAAAAATTAATAAAATTCTGAAGAAACATCAACATCTTAGAAATAATGAACATTTTGCAAAAAGTGTACAAAATATGGACCATATGGTTTCAAATAGGGACGATAGTTAAACTAGTCGTGTTGCTTAAAATTGAATCAGTCAATTTTAGGCAACACGTCGCAGGATACAGGATTCAATCCAAAGAGCTCTCCAACAAGTCAAAAAATGCGTTTAAATTTTCTTTGTTAAAGCCTTCCATTCTTGCGATTGATGTGCCTGTTCGTTGGCGAAAGGATAGGTTAGAATGGCGCTTGAGGAATAATCTCAATCATGATCTTCATGCAGATTAATTATCTTGTGAAAATAAGTACTTTATGTTGTTTTTTTCTGCTAGCTGGTAAGCCAAAGATCTGATGCCCCTGTCTGTAAGACCAAATCCAGATATTTCCATTTCTAGAATATAATCAGCCAATTCATCTTCCAAGTCACTCTGTAAAGTCGATTTTCTTACATGTTTATGGTTCGTAATGTCGATAAGTGATTGGTCTTCTATTTTTGATAGGCGTATAAGGGTAGTTTTGGGTACTTCGTATGTTTTGGATGCTTTCAAAAACCCCATTTTGTTTTCGGGTATAGCTTTAATTGCATTTGCCATTGCATTGCCATGCCATTATCCCATGTTTGTCTGGTCTTTTCTTTGGTTGTAGATGCCCTTCTTAAACATTAAAATATAATATAAGGGACGGTTTGTAATATGGACCACTAGTACATTTTCAAAACAGGCCGGTGGTCCATATTATAATACACATACATTTCTGGGTTAATTTTGTTTTTCAGAAAATTATGAAACTATTGGAAATTGCAACTTAATATGAACAATTGTAAAATAACTCTCCTTTCCTCTGGTTTAATCCACTTTCACAAAGAGTAATATTTGTTGAAATTATGAGCTTACAAAGTTACCTAAGAAATTACATTGGACGTTGATAAAAACGAAAAATGGCTCCGGTGAATACCTGCGCACCCTCTGCCGGCCTGCAAACGACTGGCAAGCCGCAGGAGGGGTGAACCTTAAGGTGCGTTGGCCGATGGCTCGATACAAAGGACGTTCTTTGAGAAACGCCTGTAGTCCATATTATAGAACCAGTCCATAATTGGCGCACTTACTCTATACCCTTTCAAACAAAAAAAGAATTTTCCAAATCGGTTCAGGCGTTTTTGAGTAATCGGTGAACATACATAAAAAAAACCAAGGAATTAAAAACCTCTTTTTTGATGGAGTCGGATATAAATAACAAACAAATGATCCAGATCACTGCCAGAGAGTAGATTCTTCAAGACAGCATTGCCGCGTTGGATGGCAATGTTATTACGCTGGACCAGATTTGCACCAGCACCAGCGCCAGCAAATATTTGGACCCACATTATTTCCAGCAGACGCCCTGAAATTATTTTAAAATGCTCATGTTACCCTGGCCCAGGTCTTGACTCCAATATGCTCAAATATTATGTTGACTCTGTCAAGAGCTATTTATTCTTAGAGAGTATTCCTCTTCTTCTTCTTCTTCTTCCTATGATGGCCTCTGTCTTGATGAAATTTTTGCCAAAGCCAAGTGGTTTTATTTGTTAAAATACTGTCAAAAAAAATCAAGATTCAATCGATCGCCATTTGTCTATTCTCAATGTCATCGCGGAATGCCTAACAAGAATTTTCTGGGATTCCTCGCCGTACAAAACACACAACAACGTATTACATTTATAACTGTACACTTGTGCTAAAAAGTCACAACTTGTTGATTCAAATGCCGCTAAGATTACCTAATAAAACACGAAATAACACGAAAAAAATTATAACGACCTAATTAAAATGTCTAAAGAAGATTCTGTCAAGCGATTATTTTGTATTTTTCACTCAATAAAAGATATCATGATGTGAGTTTTACTGCTTCTGAATATTTTGCACAGTTGCATGCATCATGATCACGAGATTTTTTATGTATTAACTAGCTGACCCGTGCCCACTTCGTTGGGCGGTTACAACTTCACTAAAAATATGCAAATACTAATATTGCTATTAAAAAAAAAGATAGCCATTCAAAGTATTGTAATAATTACAGAGATTAACAGAGTTACGGATAAATATTGATAGATGGCGCTAGCGGCCACCCGCAGCTTCGTGAGCCTCGTTCCGTTAGTATGTTTCGTACTAATTATATTAATTTTAAGTTCCATATAAATTGGACCAGCACTTCTTGAGTTATAAGTGGTGTAACTAACCCAACTTTCTTTTATATATAAGATACGATATCGTCACATAGCAATACAATACAATACAAATACAAAACTTTCTTTATTCAATTTAATCACAAGGACCACTTTGAATCGTCTTCTACATGCTAGTGAATCTAGGTGCCGGTTCCTCCTAACCCCAGTTCAAGAAGAATCTAACAAGAAACTCGTCTGGTCTTAACACTTTTTTGTATGATCCTTGACAATTTTGTTACGAATGCCGAGTCGAGTTGGAGCAGATTCATCCCAAGCTTTTTTGTCATCTAAATAATCGGATATTTTATAATATGCTATAATAGACAGTTTCTGTTTAATTACGTTATTAAATTTGCCAATCGAAAAATCTAACACGTCGCTTGGGACCTTGTTATAGAAGCGTACTCTTTTCCCTCTAAAAGAGTTATTAACTTTAGCGAGCCTAACATAAGCCGAAATTAATATCGACATTGGTCTGATCTTAGGATCACGTCGGACTGATATTGGGTCATACAAATCAGAATGTTACTAAATGATCACTTGACATTGGAAATAGTCATCGAATATAGATGGCATAGGAAGAAAAAAGGAAGTCCACGACCGGAGTTCCATAATCACCTTTGTATCTTACGTGTGTAAGATTTAATTGGCATCGTGGACAATTATCTAAATATCCAAGGCTCTAAACATCCTTTAATTGTCAGACAACGAAAAGCTTTAAGCTCTAGGCGTAGGTGATGTTTACATGTACCTACGTAAGCCAGCGTTGTCCAATTAGTGGTGCAGGGCAGCACTCCCATGCCGCGTCTATTAGCATAACGTGTTTGGGTCTGCTCGTGTCCATTGTCATGCGGTTTTGTCTCCCAAGAGCTATCAGATGATTATCTGTTGGAAGTTTGGAATTATTCTTATAGTGTCGAGTAGTGAATGTATTAAAATGCCCTGGACGCCCTGGAAGCCCTTTTCGTGCACGAAAAGTTATTTAATTCACGTTCAGACTACTACAACTATACCATCAGTTCTCTCTTGAAATTAAGACTGAAGAAGAAGTTAGGAGGAACTGGTACCTGTATTCGACAGTAATAGTCTGAAAGCGAGGCAACGAGAATTACATTCTTGACAGAGCGAACACAGAAAATGTAAATAAAGACGTCGAAAAGCAATTTTTGTAATATTTACTTTTTACACACTTTTTTCCCGTTATATTATACCCACTCTTACACGGCCTATGGGAATCCTATTACTTCATCACCAGAGTTGGTCACTGACGAGCCAGTGACCAATGTTGAATGAATGTTGTAGTAATAGGATCTACAAAGTAATATTCATTTTATCCTTTTATAAGCGTATGAATACGTCACAGCAAAAGACGTCAAACTAGTTAAATGAAATGATATGAAAAAATATTTATTTACAGATAAATAATAAATTGAAATAACATGTTAAACTTTTAAACATAATTAACATTTGGCATATGCCATAATATGATTATGGCCTATGTTTAATTGCGTCAACGTTTCTGCATAGACACGGCACGGCACGGCATTAGCTTTTTGCGTGACGTGCCGTAAACACTACGTGACGTTGGTGTTCAATTAATGTAAACGCACACAATTACCAGTTATAATTTGTTTTCTTATCGATCGTACTTTATCGGGCTTCGTAAATAACTACAGGTCGCGAGTTCGAATCTTGCCAAAGCTTAGTTAATAGATAATGGGTAGAGTTATTTTATTTCACAAAGACCGTTGAGTTATTGGATTATGAGTCTTAAATCAATGAAAATCAATAATATTCTAGTTACACACCAGATATAAAATGCAGAATCGTAATAACAAAGCAGGCATTCAACAATAAGAATTATTATATTAATTTCTAAAATAACGAAATCTGTCAAAACTAAATTCAACAAAACAATATATATATATATCAAACATATTTGGAATATGGAGCGATGTATGGATGTATGGATGTAAGACGTGGACAAAGACACAGAAGAAATGACAAATGTGGAAGATTTGAAAAAAGTTAAAGAGGAAACTGCCCTATTGAAAATAGAAGAGGGAGAATGATTGGCCACTTTATTCGTCACGACAGTTTTAAAAACACCATCATAAAGAAAGTTGAAGGAAAGAGAGGAAGGGAAAGACGAAAGAGAAATAATTAACAACATGAACCAAATTAAGAAGAAAATAACTATGATGTATGTAGTATAAATGGATGAAGGAGGCTGCAATGGATAGGAACAGGTAGAAAGAGCTTATTCATTCTTCATTCATCATTCACCGACAAGACCTGTTAATTAAGAAGAAGGATATTATCACACAGGCAGGACCTCGTGTAATAGAAACTATGAAGCTAACACGCGCCCACATCTATTATTTAAATTCAAATAGAACGAATCGATATCACCGCCATCTTAACTCCAAAACCGGTCAGAGCAGAGTGCTAAAAATAAAATACAGTTTTTTATTAAAATAATGTATGCTAACAGCTTTGTTTGTCGAAAAGATGACGTAGCGAAGCGAGGCGCCCTGTTTTAAGAGCAACCTGGAGTAAACGATAAAGCCGTAGTATGATCACGCTTTAAAAGGCTGCTGTCCCTACTTTAACCCCGCGGGATTGTCCGTGTGGTACGTAGTTAAAAGATTTAATCCAAATAGCCTCAGCTGGTATTACGTAATTGAGTATCAAACAAACATCTTAACATATAAACATCCAAACTTTCACATTTTATAATCTTTGTTGAATAGGATTCTATCCTATCCAGCCAATAGGATCTAGTAATGTTTACGTACGAGCATGAATTCTATCAGATTTATAACTCTGCAGAAGTAATGTAAGCAGAATTATTAAAAATAATACAATTGAAAACTTTGAAGATTAGTCAAAATAAAGATCGAGGACAATGAGGGACATCACGAATCGGAATCTAATGAGGAGAGAGTCGCGACGTCATCTCACCGCGGGTTTCATCGTTTGCTTCAGGAAGCTCTTAAATATTTAACATGTTTTAAAGTTTTCGTATGCGCTGAGAATTTTAAATTGTTCGTCACAGTTGTTTGCTCATTATCTGTGGAGCACTTGCGAGCTTTGTGGTCGTTGCAGTATTTTGGTGTTCTTTCGGGATGTATAGAAACCAAGGATCTTTATTTGTCCAGGCAAATAGCAATATAAAGGGAGTGAAAATAACATGCATCGCTGTATTTAATTATTTTCAAAACAAAAACTAGCAATGCTATTTATGTATCTTATAACCCTCAATCATGAACATTATTAAAATTAAAGTCCTGATGGCTCATTGATATAATACAACACACATCCTAAGCCATAATTAATCGTGGACACTTTAAATTTAGGTGAGTTCTTTAAAGTATGAAGACGCTCACAATAAAAGGAACTCCTAAAAGGCGCAACGGGGTTAATGTTTGTACAAGTGCAGATTCTGTATAGAAGACCTGGCAGCTCAGCCATCAAACACACAAATTCGTTTTATCTATCAGCACAGTGGAAACTCGGGGTAATGCTTAGAAAAGATAAAAAGCTTCAATTTCAAAGAAGTCTCGATTAGAAACATAACTTGTACAAATAAATCAAGTAATTAACGTCAACAACTTCTGAAATACGACATTCGTTAGTCAAAACTGCATTTACACCGATTTGAATAAAGGATAAAGCTCGTCAGGGAAGTAGGTACTGTTGGTTTGTCTTGCTTAAAGGGATGTTTCTACTCAATTGATGATGGTAAAATCTGGTAAAATAAGTTTCCTCTGAAATAAAACAGCTCTTTTTCACAAGAGCTTAGTGAGTATAGCTGCACGTTTATATAATGATCTTTCTTAGATTCTATTAAACACTCAACACGCGCCTCTTTTCATGAAGTTGAGTTTATATAATGTTTACATCATTGGCATCCATTGTTCACATCCATCAGTGAAAACCTATAATTGGCTCTTTGTTATCTTTCTAGTTTTATGTTGTATTTTTTATATGACCTATTTTTCGCAATAAATTACATTGATTCGTTTTTTTAATATAATATAATATATTTTGTTGACTTTATTTTCTGACGTAATTTTAACGCTTGCCTATTTTGTTTAGTTATGTACTCATTTTATTGTATTTATTAACGATAATCTAGTATAAGTTCAATTCAGACAGAATTGTACTTTATTATTCATTATTTGCGTTGTTAATGATTTGAAAATAAATACGAATTCAGAAACCAATAGGAAGTAACATGTTGCGCGATATGCTTATGCCTTCTAGGAACAATAGACAAGTGATATCTAGTAGTACCTACACACAAGGTTGATTCTTGAAACTGCATATATTAAATATGATATATAATAATAAATGAATGAATATTGGTGGACAATGCCCGCAACACTATCTAACTAAAATGAATATTGGTGGACAATGCCCGCAACACTATCTAACTAAAATGAATATTGGTGGACAATGCCCGCAACACTATCTAACTAAAATTTCACACAGCGTTGTCTAGCCCCAAAGTAAGCAGAGCTTGTGTTACGTTGACCAGATGACTAGAATAAGTTCAATTAAGACACAATTTGTACCTTCTTGTTAATTATTTGCGTTGTTAATGATTTGAAGAGAAATACGAATTTTAGAAACCCATAGGAAGTAAGGTCCCAGAACGTAGAATACTTTTTTATATATTTATATATTTTATTACTTAATATCACCCAGACGCTTCCATCATGGGATGGACTCGAACCCTCAATCTACAGCGCAGAAGACAGGGTTACTACCAACTGAGCTGACTAGAATGTTTCTATTTATTTTAAATTCTTGAGCTTTTATAACGAAAATCGTTTTGAACACCGAAACATACGGCAATCGATGAGGTTACAGTTCGGTGTGATATGCTCCTTCAATCGATGAGGTTACAGTTCGGTGTGATATGCTCCTTCTATTTGTAACACCAAAATAAACAGAGTTGGTGTGGTTTTTGGAAAGTCGTGTTTGCTGACACAAGGAGCTTTGAACTTGTGAACGCACAAACAAACATACATACATACACACTAGGTTACAATAACCGCTATCGTTTAGTCGCTGTCTTTGTATGCTTATAATGTTAAGAAATAATTACAAACTAGCTAGCTTCTAACCGCGACTTTGCATGCGTAGTTCGACTTAAAAAGTAATTTACCTATGTCCTTTGTTAATATACAGTCTATCTCCATATGTAATATCACCAAGATCTGTTATTCCATTTAGCCGTAAAGTGTGAAAAAGATTTTCGATTTCGACTTTCGATTTATAATATTAGTATGGCAGTGTGGATTAGCCATTTTAAATATAGACTCCGCCCAGCTACATCATCCAGATCCAGAGCCATTTGCACTGTCCTCAACAGAAATAAACCTGCACCTTCGAAAACAGTTCAAAGGATCGACCAACGTTCGGATTTTTAGGTGGTTCGGTAATCTAAAATGATGAAAGAATGCAAACATGGTGTTTACCAATACGATAGCTCAAAACTTAGGCCTTCTGCTGATTCTCCACGTTCCGAACATAGTATTTTATGGACTCAGACCAAAATAAAAGGATCATTTTAGATGCGAGTTTTTAGACGTCTAATCAGCGCCTTATAAGCGGGTCATAAGACCATACCTGTGCCAGTCGTGGGCATGTAAATGAGTTGAGTAGCCTCGCGCGCCTTCTATACTAGAATAACTTACTGTAGACTATTTAGACAAACTAACTAGAGATTTGAAGAATACTCGTAAAATCGTCTCCCGGGCGATACTCCTTTCGTTTTCTAATCAGGCCGAAGGTTTCATTATTTTAGGTCTTACGAGTGGTATAGCTGACTAGGAGTATTCAGAAGAGCTATTATATGGCTCTGATGCTAATAATGTCAATCAAATTATATTTGAAATAGGCAAGAAATAAAGAAAAAATAGAAACGGTCATATTGTAATATTGGAATCCCCAGGTTAGTAAGACATGTCTTCAGATACCTAGTTGGTGCCTAGAGGACTAGAAGCACATCCAAACTTTATGTGACATATATAGATATATTTATATATATATATAGATACACGTTTTTGGCATAGAAGTTAGTACCCCGTACAGGTTGCAAGTCATTCAAGTTTATTGAACCGGTTAGAAATCAGATAATAATAGCCTTCTAACTTACGAATAGTTCTAAATGTGCTGTTTCAAATTTAGGCTTCCTTCGATTTAAACAGCTGATAATCCCAAAGCCACTATATGCGGTTTCTAATACAAGCTAATTGAAATTGTAACAGAATTATGTATTAACCCATCTAAATAAGCTGCGTTATGTTCCTTGGAAACGATGTCTTTACGACATAGTCTTTACGAATATACTCTATATGTATATTATTCCAGGTCAAAATCTACACCTTTATCAAATTTCATTCAAATCGGATAAGCCGCTACGCTGTGATTGACAAAAAACAAACAGCCACACAAACTTTCGCATTTAATATTAGTAGGGTAGGATCTACGAGGTCTAGATAACTCTCAGTAATTGTAGATCTATTATACTGAATTATCTACAGTTAGCCTCATAATCATTTCATTGAAAAACTAAACAGGTATTGAATAGGTGCTCACTTTGAAGGTTCTTGGTACCCACACATGCACAGCGTGTCATTGATAATGCATGTGTGCAGCTCAGCTGTTGTTTGTTAGTATCGGAGGCCTCGAGTGAAGGGTTGATGACCTGGCCAAAGAGAAGTTGCGCAGAACGGCTCGTTTTTAGGGCAAGAGACCTTCTATCTTTTTGGATACCTTGTGCTTCTGCGTGTTACTTTTTTTGAGAGTTAGCTCACTGAAGATAATTTAGACATACTTATTTATAGCTAAAAGTGATGATGATTTCAGTCATGAGTAATTTCTACCACTACCAACTCTGGTTGTAGTAAACTCCTGGTGTCGGAGTTAATAGGCCTCTGAAAAGGTTGCGTCCTGGACAACTTTTAAACCCAGGCCAAGAGCAAAACTTGTCTCAGAAGCACGCAAGCACTCAGATTAATGTCACTGCAGTCACCCATGAGTAATTCTCCTACCAGGAAAAGAGAAACCAGGGAAAAAGAGGTTATAGACGAGTTGGGGCCGCCGAAAAGCATGCACATCTAAGAAAAGTAATAGCCAGGAGCGACTGCCCAACGCCCAACTGTCCCCGTCTTCAAAATAATACTCATCCACACCTCATTGACACGTGGGTATCTCGCACTACTCGTTATACGAGATCTTTTGTTGTGGAATAATCTTCCTTCTGAGGTTTTTTCGCCGAGCTATAACATGAATTGCTTCAAGCTAAATATACAAGGATCCAACGAGGGCAGGCAATGCATCAGGAATGCTTCTGGCGTTGCAGATGTCTATGGCCGAAGGTAACTGCTTACCATCAGGCGGGCCGTAAGCCTGTTTGCCTACTTATATTATAAAAGAAAACCTTTATAGCAGATAAGTTTGATGTAAAGGCATGCATGCTCACTGTTATAAGTTATTATCTTAAAATAATAATAATATATATAATCTGATATAATACTTATATACTTTTTTATTTTATAAATACATACATATTATACTCGTACATAGAAACACCCAGACCCGTGACTAATACTTGCAGATCATGCAAACATTTGTACCGCGGCGGGAATAGAACCCGCAACCTTCTACTCTCAGCCAGACCTTAGCTCAAGGCGCCACAGAGGTTGTCTTATAAGGTTATAAGTTAATTTTGAAAGTAACCACAGAACTACGCAGAACGACGACGCCATGAGCACTTGGCTTACATTTGATTGGTCTCAACTTCTTTGTAGGGCTGGGGTAGAGGCGGTTGGCTAGTCTGTGCCTTGCTCTGTGCCGCGTAGCAACAGCGAGTAGCTGGTTGCGCAACCCATCCACTCAAGGCTCGCTCGATATAAACAACATATTGTTTATTGTGTGGGCCGAGCACCTAGCCGGCAGGGATGTCGATAGAGTCGGTTCGTTATGAGAATACTGTTAGGGTGACATTATGTCCACGATACCCGTTTATGATAAAAAATTCATTGGTTCACCGCTCTACTAAAGACAACTTTTTACCGTTCTATTCCATCTTTTATTTGCTTATCACAAAGTTTTACAAAAACCTGAGTACACACTACAGTCTCATAATGTAGTCTTTACAAGGGCCCTATTAGGTCCCTGTTCGTTCAGACAATACAATTCCGTGGTTGTACCATGATGTGTGTAGTACCCACACACTACAGTCAGACCCAGCGATAGTGGACAGGTGAACCATCTGACCTTATGGAAACCAACCACTCAGAACAATAACAGTATAAAAAGTCCCACTGAACCCTTTCATGTCTCGTTTCAGGGCTATACTCGTCAAACCCAGTGAAATACACGTGTAAAAACAAGAACTTCTGCCAGAACCTACCAAGATGACATCTAGGAATTGTTTCTGGCAACCCTGAGGGCGATATCTAAGATAAGCTGATGAATTATGGCATTTATGGGCGAGCGGATCTGTGTATCGCAATCATCTGTTTTTGTTTAGGAACAAACAGAGATTGATTTTAGCGTCTCCTGAGCACTGTGATCGTGTGATAACGTATAAGGACCTTCTTTGTTGAATTAGAAATTGCCACGTTTTTGTGCGCAGACATTACTTGGACCGACCACTAGAGAACTAACCAAAGAGTTGGATGACCAAAGAGCCGTAGGTAGAGTTTGTGGTGAAAGCAAGATTTCATAGTCGAACCTTATCATTAAATCTTAATAGCCAGAATATAATGTGTAAATGTTCTAATGGCTGCCTTATCACCACGTGTCTTATCTTCCAGAGTCCGAAACTAATTAAAGAACCATAAGTATTTATTGCCCAACGCTGGGCGTTATCTGACCCCCTGCCTCCGTGTACTAGGGATGGGGATATATTACGGTTTTCGAACCTGAATTCTGACTTCACGTTTTAAAGGCAGGTCACTCGTTGCGTTTGATCATTACGTCAGACCTATCTATGTCGATCTAACGGTGTCACATTATTTTATAAGTATTTATATTACTGTGTTTTGTTTTGTTACATACCTATTGTATATAATATCATCGAATCTGTGTTCCTATATTCTGTTTTCCTGTAGAACTATTTTAATCACATTATCCATAATTTGGCTATGACATCTCTTAAAGTCAAAAACATAGACATGAACTCGATTGGAACCGGACTGCAGCTAAACGAAAGCTTTTATTTAACGTATTTTTATTTTGCCAATGAACACCGGCTCTTCTTACGCTACGTTTACGAAGTCGCCATCGATCAAGTGATCGATCGAATGTTTTCTTTTGTTTGACCATAGAAATAACAGAATATGGTTTTTGGGTAATTATCAAAACGCAATCAGAGACGAAACGTAGACGGAATATAAATATAACTGTTGTGTATTAACGAATAGGCCTTCTGTCCTATGTTGTCAAATACATTTCTATATATTTATTTTAAACAAAACAATTGTCTCAAAAGTGAGGGAAACCAATACGACAATTCTAGTAATTCTGCGTCTCATTTTGAAATCATCTCGATATGGTCGCATCTCTACTAGGCACGGGTTACAGTGCCACTGCTTTGTATTCTGTGGGCAGATAAAACCGGCCACAGCTGACACTGTGCCCTCTGACCCCGATGAGTTATGATACCTTTTATCATCCACAAGGAAATTATTGTGACTTTGGCTGTGCTGTGTCTGCGGTATTTTGAGACGCACTGACGTACTGACGTTACATACCAGTTTTTACGCTGAGAAAAATGAAGTTACATAAAATGTCTTGATTAGAAGGAGTCAGAAATCGAATTTGCTTTCGAATTTGGTTCTATGAATTAGGGGGAGCCGTATTCTAGTTACCTACTCAAATTTAAATCGAGATCATTACCTAATACATAAATTGTTTGATAATAGTTCTGAATGAAAAATTGACAAATTATTATCTATACTATTTATATATCTGTATTATCTAGATTTTCATTTTAATCAAAAAAGAGCGGTTAGGTTACGCAAGAGCTATTATAAAACCTTTAAAAATCACTAACATTAGCCTCGTGTAATATAATTCCTAATTTCTAAGGACTTAAGCTTAAAAAAGTGAGAAATGTTACAGTAAAAATATTTTTGTAAAAATTGGTGTTAACCGTCATTGACTGTCACATCTTACGTCAACTCAACGACATTTATCTCAATTTTTCGAGCATAAAACCCCTGATCCGTCGCGCTAATTAACTTTCATTGCTTTGAGAGGACGTTACTTGTCTTTTAGTGAAAAGTCTTGGGTAAAATAAATTAAATTTCGTAAAAGCTTTCTTCCGCCAAAAAATAACAGTCGCAAATCAAGCTGGGAACGTTTTAATTTAGTTTCGTGTTTCATTTTCGTGTTTACCGAAGTCCGCGGGACACGGAAGTGGGGGCACCATGCAGAGATCAGGATAAATACAAATCTTATCTACATTTAATAAACTAAAAGTCCTTGTAACAATATCACAGGTTGTCAGATAAACTAAGAGCATTATTTCAAGTCCGAATAAATAAATAAATAAATAATGTCAGACATTTCACACAGCGTCATTTGGCACCAAAGTAAGCAGAGCTTATGTTATGGGTACCACATGACTGATATACTACTTATATACTTTTTTTTTTGTAAATACATACACCCAGACCCGAGTAAAATACTTGCAGATCATACAAACATTTGTCCGATTGGGAATCGAATCTGCAACCTTCTGTGTCTCAGCTGAACCTTAGCCCACTGCGCCACATAGGTCGTCTAAGTCTAATAAAAATAAAACGAGCGAGCCTTAACGTAGTCGCATTATAATCTAACATCTTGCTTTGGTAATAGGCAACATTCATATTATACCCTGAATTAGTTTATAAAACGCCAAACTTTATACACAACAATGAAGGGCGCACAGATGATGTAGACAGTACCAACCTCTCGGAAAATAGGTTGGTACCATCTGACGGCCAACTCTACAACCGCACGCGTTGATTGGTCAAATTTAAATAGCGCGCGGTTCCCAAGCTTCCTGTTTAAAACTTACGAGCATTTTTTACTAAATCACTCACACAGATCATCAAAAAGTTGTATTTAATATTAGTCGAAGTATCCAGGTATCCAGGATCCACGTTTATGTTACTGATGCGTTAAAGTGTTGAATCCAGAAGGTGGCTGTCTCCATGTCATGGCTGGCAGCCATCAGCGCCTCATAGCTAGTGCACGACACGCGACTGTATTTACATTGCACAATGCAATTTGAATGCAATTACTTACAACAATGAGAGGCATTATAGAGTTATGCAAATGTTATTTGTGATACTTATTAAATTATAAGCTTGTTTTGTTGTTATCTCGCTGCGAAATTGTTATTCTAATTGTTTTAGGGTTCTGTCTCTTGAAAGTGAAAATAGAAACCTCACAGCCCAGGTGGTAGTAGTTCTGCCTTCTATGTGGTTGTGGACTCGATTCGCACCCAGGACAAACATTTGTGTGTTAAATATAGATGTGTGTTCTTTATCTGTATTATAAAGTATGTATTTACAAACATATAAGTATTATATTATAGAAGAGTACAAGGTCGAGAGCTTACATAAGGGCTTTTCTAAGTGCACGAAAGGAGCCTCTGAGACGCACTTTAATCCTTTCACCACACTGGTTAGAAATAACTAGTGACACGATAAGAGGAAGAAAAAGTACTAAATAAAATGTGCTCATTTAAATCTAACCGCTTTTATCATTGCTCAATCGTTTAAAAACAACTAAGCAATACCACTTCAAAACCATGGCTACCCTAAAAGGAAGCGACACAAATCAACACAGGTAATTTTCATTGTGATCGTAGAACAGCCGAATCGAGCGGTCACTTTTACGACCTCAGCCGTCAGCTGATAGATAAAATATTGAACTACCCTCAACACTTCAAAACTAAACTTTACCTTATTTCAATGGTTTTAAGGTTCGTTATGCTTAGAGGTTATGTTTCGTTTTGTGCTTAAGTCAATTTGCCCTAAGGAAATGAGGTCCCACAGATAAAGAATGGGGAGATAAGGGAACGAAATGGTGAAAGTTGAGTGTGCACACGATCGGTGATAACAAATAACGATTGTAGATTTTAAATGGGGGTTTCATGTCGTAGCGCTTTGCTTGTCGAGGTCACCTGGCTACACGTTCACAACGGATTAAATCTAGATGGTTGACTGATACTTTTAATTATTAGACAAACGTTGGCTAGTACCAGTTTTTTGGTGAGATTTGACGAAGCCATTTCTCTAATGATTTTTCTCTCCTTTCCGGAGCATGATAGCTTTTACTAACATTTATTTTTTACTGACTTCAAAAAAAACGTCGGACGTCCTCATGTCGGTTGTTTTATTTTTTATTTTATGTTTATTTCCTCATAACTCATTTATGAACCGATTCGAAACATTTTTTTATTTGAAATAATGTACATTTCGATTGGTCTCATTAGAAATTTCATCAAAATCGGTTCCGTAGTTGATTTTTAAATAAAAATAGCTGGAAAATATATGTCTTACAAGTAAACGAAATTTTGTATTTTTGTATAAATGAAGTTGGTTTTCTTTTTAGTTTTTAAAACGTTATTATTTTACATATTATATTCAGCGTCAGCGACATGTTATATAAAATGTCTAGAACTAAAATGAGTTCTTCTTCGAGAAAAGAGACTAACACGAGTGAAGATGCGGGCATTTTGCTAGTTATTATACCATCATAAGCAGCTGTTATTATTATAATTAGTAGTTACTCTACTTATAATGAAGCGATTTGTATTCATGCTTCTACAATTTAAGTTATTTCTGTAAATATTTTAATTAGTAGGAAAATTTACAAGATCTGGGAATTTTTCTAAATAAGTAGATTCAGAACAGTTTTGTTGGTTATTTATTCATTTAAGTTTCGCTTGGTTAGTAATAAAGCAGAAAAAATCCAAAAATGTGTTACATATAAAAGACAGGTAATTATAGAGCTCTCTACATCCCTACTTTAGTGTAATCAAATCAATCACAGCTGATGTAATAGTTGTAAAACTAAATAACCAAATAGACTAATATTTTAATTCACATTAAGGGACTATCCCACCAACTGAATAAGCTGAGGTTAAACTTAGCCCCATTGCAAAAAAAACCTGAATGTACAAAAATTAAGTTAAAAACTAAAAAGAAAACCTAAAAATAGAACCGAATTGAGAATCTTTTTTTGAAGTCGGTTAAAATAATTTTAATTGACGCCGAAATGAGTACTTTATCATTTTGCCAAATTGATAAAGTACGAAACGAAATTTCGTTTACTTGGATGACATATTTTTTAGTTATTTTGATTTAAAAATCAAACTACTGAACAAATTTTGATGAGTATATCCTGGCAACATATTTTTAATTTGGTTCATAAATGAAGGAGTTATGAGATATCAAACACAATAAATAAAAAATACAATAGAATTGAGAACCACCTTCTTTTTTTAAGTCGGTTAAAAAACTGTCAAGTGCGAAAGTCGACCTAGAGAGGGGTTACCCTGGGTTCTGGTGACAATGGTGAAAAAAGTCTAGTAGGTCTACCTATCTACTTTTTTCACCATCATGGATACTATCGGTCCAATTCAGGCGACTACGATGACACAGTTACAAACTGTAACAGCACAGCACCGAACATTGCTCTAAGGTATACGTTGTATACGTTGGATTGAAGGACAATTAACTTTATTGTTTAAAACATGTTTTCATACATCGATATACACGTACGAGTACGTCACGGTCATGTAAGTTTGTAATCGTGAACAATTTTGTTTGTGCAATTAACGGTTTTCATACCGTTAATTACATTACTTGTTCTGAGACCATGCTTCATATCAAATTTCATGTTTCTTGATCAACGGGAAGTACCCCATAGGTTTTGATTTACTAGCGAGTGTCGAAGTCGCATACTTCGTTGCATTGCATAATTCATAATTCATTTATTGTGGATCATAGGTATATCACAGGTATTATTAATTGCTAAGTTCGCTATGCTACTATTTGGTAAATTGTCTACAGTATTTTCTAACAATATAAGGAACATAATAATAATTAAATATAAACGTCACTTAGGAATATTACTTAATTAAATTTTTGTCATTTTATTAATTCAGATACATTATAAAAACATTTAGCTTGTAACCAGGTCTTGAGTTCCTTAATAAATTTATTTAATGGTAATTTTTTTATATAGTCAGGTATGGAATTATATACTTTCCCGCATATTGCATAGCTACTACTTATATACATACGTTCCATAAGTTCCGTTTGTATTTAGTATGTTTGGATTGCACAAAAAAAAACCAAAAAAATATTTTTACAGCTTTAGGACTTTAGTATTTGATATTAATTTTAATTTGATACACGCGTTCCTGAGAAAGAGATATAAAGTCAAACAGACAGACGGATAACGAAGTAAATTTTGCCCATTGATTTACGGAACCCTAAAAATGGTTTAAAGTAATTTAAAATTTGTATGCAAAAACAACTAATCGATGAAAATAGTTTTATAATAAATCGAATACTATTAAGCAATTTTAACGTACAGCATCCATCAATATGCAAAGATCTTTAGAAAAATCTTATAAATAGAATTTCCATTTCTTATTCCTAATCTCATTGCACATGATTTTTTCGGATTCTCCATAGAGTTCTATACAAAAAATGGCGGGCATTGTGCTTATCAAACTGGTAACGCCTAATAACGTTCCGAGAACGGCGAAATTGTTGAAAAAATACAAAACATTGTTATTATTTGGAGCTGGCCGATGGCGTAGCTATTTTTGTAATAAGTCACACACCTCACATACCTTCATACCTAATGATGGTATTTTCACGCTAACGGATATATGAAAATACCACATTCCCGTAATAATATCCAATTGTAACATTTCAGCACTCACACGACATTTTCACCCAACAACATAAACATCTGCCGTAATTTACGATGTACCGTTCCATAGCCGTTTTATCTAGACCCCGGAAAATGAAGGAAAACCGGGATTACCTCCCGGATTTGCATAGGTCTTTGTGTGAGGCAGGTCAGCTTATGCTGGCGTTTTACTTCCGTGTAATAATGCTACTATTTATAATGTATGAAATGGGACGAGGTTGCCTCATGTCTAGGGTTGAGAAGGAAAATATTTTGTGGTGGTTATCCGGCTTTTTATCAAACTAATAATAAAATGTTTGAATGAACTAGCTGCTAACGAAAAGATGGTGTTATAATATATTGCTAAATCCAATAATAAGTAGGTAAGACCAATTAATGCTCGTTACATTTATATATTTTAGGCTATTTCGCTTAGAATTGATATATGGTAAGTATGTGATTATGGTATCAGACGTAGGCACACGCATTAGCACAAAAATAAAGTAAAAAATAAAGAAAAGTGCGGTTTGAACCGCGTGCTTCAAGTCGAATAAGGCCTAATGTAAAAAGTAATTAATTGACCCGACACGTTATACCGAAAATGCCCGCTTCTTCTTCATATGAGTTTGTAGTCAACTGTGATGATGATGAGTTAATAGGGGCCTTTATCGTGTTTTTTGTAGTTACAAGCCCTATTCGTCAGAACTCGGTCTATCCGGCATTTTTGAATAAAGAAAGTCCGGTTTTTCTGTTCCTACAGCTGACAGCACTACCCGTTGAATCTCTGCCAGATTGCAATTTTGTATTTTATCATTCTGGATGATAGTTTGATTTTGAATGTTTAATGTGTTCAATGAACGTTACTTTTGTGGTTACCTATAGAATAGAGTAGAAACCCGTTGTCTCTGCTCACCCCTTTAGGGAAAATGCGTGTTTTTGTATGCTGCTAATTCTTCTTCTTATAGTGTCGATGATTCAGTCGATATATGGTTTTAAAGTAATTGGTGACGATCTCAATCGCACTCACTGTGGCCGCGTAAAGGTCTACCCTTGTGCAAGTATTTGGACAGAGAGGGCATACGAGTAGATGCGCCATAGATTGTGTTGAAGCACCACAATCACAATGCGTTAAACTGGGATCCCTAAATCCCCATTCACACATCATAAATCTACACCGGCCAACCTGAGTGCGAAGTCGATTTAGCGACTTCCATACATGCCATGGCAGGGTGTGTCCTTGTGGTCATTTTTCCTGTAGGGTGATAAAATCAGGTGGAGCTTTTCTTTCCTTCCAAAGTATATTTTGCTAATGATGTGCTATTATTTGCTAATAATCGCGCCTGATAACCCCACTTGATCCGACCTGCGCTGGCATAATCTCTCAAATTATTACAAGGTCTGTCCCGTATTTGTAAGTAGGCACTTACGTTGCTAAGAAGTGGAAGATGTCATTAAAAAAAGTATATAGTTCACCTGATGATAATTATGACCTCTTTGGCGCAGTGGACCAAAGCCCGGCTGAGACGTTGTGGGTGAGAAAAATATTTGTGTAATCTGCAAATAAGATTCGGATCTGGGTGTTTCTTTGTATAATATGTATACATTCCAAGAAAAAAGTACAAAAGTAGTATATCAGTCTTGTGGTACCCATAATAGAAGCTCTGCTTACTTTGGGGCGAAATGATGTTGTGTGAAATGTCTGGCATTGTTTATTTATTTATAAGTGGCTATCGAAACCTATGAATGCTTGTAATTCCAAAAATATTACACTCGCGTTTCCTATGATCCTACACGTACGATTGTACATAGTTATTTTGTTTATTCACCGATTCATTTCAATTGCTCCAGTGCCCTTCAAACCTAATCACAGTGATGCTCGCACACTACTGCTTGGAGACAGAATATCTGGCACTGAGCTGGTGCCCACCAAGGCAGACTATTGCTGAGTGCACCAGGATATAATTTTATGTTTAATACGAGTATAAGGTAGAAAAATCACCGTTTGCAGTTATTAATGACTCAAGTACAAGAACTATATTCATATCAATATTCAATTAAACCTCAAGGACTATTTTGAATCGTCTTCTTATATACTAGGTGAATCTGGGTATCGGTTCCTCCTAACCCCAGCTCAAGAAAATCCGACAAAGCTCGTCTGGTCTTAATGCTTTTTCGTTTGATCTACTTACTAATTTTGTTAACCGACTTCAAAAAATTACTTAATACTTTTTTTTTGTCAATTTGACACCTGAACTGATTTGGATAATTCAAAGATTTTGTTTCAAAGGGTGTACTTCCCAGGTGGTCCCATTTATTTATTTATTTATTTTATTTACATCTCTACTAAATTTTTTATATTCAATGAAGTCGGTTTTCTTTTTAGTTTTTAAAACGTAATTATTACGGATGCCGAGTCGAGCTGAAGCAGATTTATCCTAAGCTTTGATGTTATATAATATGTATCTATTTACAAATATATATATATATATATATATGTATATACATAGTATATAAGTAATGTGGTACCCATAACACAAGCTCTGCTTAGTATGGGACCACATGATGCAGTGTGAAATGTCCGGGATTATTATTATTATCTGAATAATCAGTTATTTTATAATGAGCTTTATGAGACAGTTTTTGTTCTATTAAGAGTAAGATGATCTTACCGTTCCATTAAGACCCATCATTATACCGTTTTTTACAACCAAGGCTTAGTGGAGACAATATGACTAATATTTATTCTGTGACCTTAAGAAAAGGTCAACTCATTGTGTAATGTGTGCCTTTATGTTTGTCTGCACGTGTGCACGTTGTTTGTATTGCAGCTGGGTGTGGGAAGCTGAAGCTTGGTTCTTTTCGTTTGATTTTCCTACTGAGGTTTACTCCTTCTGAAATAAAGAGAGCTAGTATATATGTAATTCCTATTATTTTAAGGAGTAAGTTTAATTCCCCTGTCAAATTGCATGGGTACCCCTGTTATCTTACATATATCGACGTTGTCATTGACAACCATATTTTTATTTATAATTAGGCTTTTTTTTATTTACATATTCATTTTATCGACTGAAATTATCAACATCATCATCTCCCTGCCCATATCCCACGCTAAGTATGGTCCGCACAAGATGTTTTATTCTTCCATTTCCCGTAAGCCGTAATTTCACGCCTTACTCATATCACACTTCATACCACTCTTCTCAAAACATGAAAACATCACCCTTTAAAGAAAAGAGAGATTTCCGAATCAGGAAATTGAATTGAACTTCTTTTACGTAACTTTAAAACCTAAAAAACAAAATAATTTATTTTAAGTACCATTTATAGACAGGGCCCAGTCGTAGGCCCGATAGTCCGTATTCAATTATACATTTCGTAACCCGCGCGCAGTTGTCATATAGGGCCATAACAATATTAGAATTATGGTCAAATTATACGGCCGACTGAAACTTTCCTACTCATTTTAAGCATTGATGTTGAGCAATTCATAAATAATGCAACAGATCAGAACAACTTGAGTAATGAATGAAATATGCTCAATTTATTTTTACCTGTACTTATTATTATACCAGGTAAGGTACCTAAGAACTAGAAAAAAAGCCCTATAATCTTTCAATACTGACTTTAGTAGATATATTAAAATATTTCAACAAACGAATGATTCTATGTATGGTATGTCTTGCTACAGTCCTTCGAAATTACTTCAGAGCAAAATTCCTCGGCATCACGCTTAACCGCTTTTCAATTTTAAATCTTTATAAATACTCGGAGCTTTAATATTATTGCGTAGAAATAAATAGTAGCGAGGCTGTCTATTAATAAAGCGATCGAGCGCCCTTTGTGAGTCGTTATTAAAATTGCTGCGGACGGTCGCATGCAACAATGTCTAAGTCACGGGGTATTTATTTAGTAAAAATCACATGGATCACTTTAATCGATATTTTAATTAGATACCTATATTTATTATATATGTAAATTTGGAGGCTGTTTCTCGTCGTTAAATCTAGTACAATGATCGCCGTACTGATTTAATAATTTGCCCACGGCTTCGAACGCTAGCTATCTCATAGTCACAGACTAAACTTAAGTTTTAATGAAATTAAACAAACAAACCTAGAAAAGATAAACACATAAACATTCGCATTTATATATGACAGTGTTACCAGACAGCTTAATCATATAACAAAAAGTTTAGCGACCTCGACATATTTAACATAAGGTCTAAAAATGTTTTTTTAAATCTAAAGTAATCAAAAGCTTGGTTAACAAGTCGATAACCTAAAATATGTATGTATACTTTTTGGCAATCCATGCACCATGTGAACCTTTTGTTAAATACTGTATTGGGTAACAGGGTATTGGGTGTTTACTGGCAAGTTAAAAGTTTAGAAGTTTAACTGCAGCAGTCAAACTTTTTAAAGTGAAAACTTCTTTTAGCGCGGTACGCATATTTTTAGATGCGGTAAGACCTCTGGATTCGCGATACCGTTACCGAGACGCAGCCGGCTGCCGCGCTCGCCCTATTTGATTATAAACCTTAATTCACATGTTAACAGTCTACTCTTGTATGGAGAAGTTTACTGAGTTAGGTTCTTTGATATATTATCTACATTCTGAACAAAAAATATTGCATCATCTGTGTTCGTTCAGTATTTGATTAGCAGTCGCCATAATTACTGATTTTGAAGTGATTTATTACTAAACTCTAACGCGCCAAAATAAGTTTTCACTTCTGTCGGCACTCCCAGAGTGCAACCCGTAGTTTTTTTTAGTGGTATCTGTTTACCTAAGTATAATTACTTACCTACTTGGTGAGTTTTATGTGTGCTCTTTATGTCATCATTTCATCATCCTGTCCGAAAACAGCGTTGATATATTTCACCAAAACCTGCCGAAAGTCATGGAAATGGCACAGCTCGTGATAGAAACGAAATGTATTTTATATTATTAGTTTATTACTTGTATACCTTTTAGCTTAAATAAGTTAAGTATCTACATAGATCTAGCATCGCCTTAGGGTTCAAAAAAGAAACTGTTATGATGTTACGGTTAATAAATACTTACTATCCATAAGTTATAAGAATTGAATACAAAATGTGTATTCAAATTGGTTAGAGTACGGTATAGCTACATTTAATAGGTGAAACTAATTTAATAACTGTGAATCCTAGATTGTGATAAATAAATGAAAATAATGTTGAATTATTCATGTGATTGTTTATAGTACAAAATGCAAATATCTGAAACAATTATAAATTGCGTATAAATTATATAAATACAATATAATATAATAAATATGTTTAATGCACAAATCTGTTATCAATACCTAGATGGAAGTAAGTAAGTAAATAAGTAAAAGTTTATTTCGACAAACTATACACAGATTAAAATATGACAATACAAATGTTTGCATATGTAGCACTGACTGTGTACAGCAAGTCAAAAAGGTTATGTGTTCAGCTTAATGCTGCAGTAAACTGCAACGTTTTCAACACTGATACACAGGCAAAAACAAATTAGGTGAAGTAAAAAACATATGAACGAAATTTATGAGCCTGCCCAAGTCTACCCAAGGACTGATTTTATATAAATAAATATGTACCTACTTAAGGTGCTTGAAATAATTTATAAAGGTAAGTAAATAGAAACATAAAAGTACACAGTACAAAAAGTCTGGATGCCATGCTCATTTTTGCTATGTATAATATGTATGTATTTACAAAAAAAAAGTATATAAGTAGTGTTATCAGTCATGTGGTACTCATAACACAAGCTCTGCTTACTTTGGGGCCAGATGATGTTGTGTGAAATGTCCGGAATTATTTATTATTGTTGCTGTTTGAACAGGTCTGTGAAACTGTCTTTCCATTTGCTGATATTTTTGTTCTTGTTTTTTTTCAGATTCCTGTGTATTTCAATTGTATGAGCAAATGCTCTAGGTAAGGATTTTTACACGTTTTGTCATGTTGGCTACAGTTGCATGATCCCGTTCCCGAATTCCAACATCAGAAGTGTGGCAATTCGATGTTTATTATGCAATAAATCGCGCGCACAATGATGATGATCCCATTATTGATGATGGAGTTTGTTTCAGAGAAGTCATTGTAATTGGCAAAGTGATATACTTACATAATAGAATTTTCACCGAACTGAGCTTTACACCTTCAGCTGTTTCTACTGAAAAATAAAACAACCAAACAGTCATATAATATTATATAACGATGTATATTGTTATAATAATATGTACCTGGATAACCGAATTTTGCTCGGAATAAAACACGGATAAAACGACGTTTTCTAAAAATGAAATCTAGCTAGATCGATTTATAGCTCCCCGAGACCCCCTGCATACTAAATTGCATGAAAATCGTTGGAGACGTTTGCAAGATTCAGATTATATATATACATATATATAAGTAGGTGTGGGTCTGGGTGTTTTTATATATAATATGTATGTATTTACAAAAAAAAGCTCACAAGCTCTGCTTACTTTGGGGCTAGATGATGCTGTGTGCAATGTCCGGTATTATTATTATTATAATTATATACAAGAATTGCTCGTTTCAAGGTATTATAATATATTAGATAATAATTCCGGACATATAACACAGCATAATCTAGCCTCAAAGTAAGCAAAGCTTGTGTTATGGGTACCACATGATTGACATACTACTTATATATATATTTTTCGTAAATGCAAACTTATTATATAAAGAAAAACACCCAGACCGAGACAAATACTTGTAGATCATACAAACATTTGTCCCGCGGCGAGAATCGAGCCCGCAACCTTCTTCTGCTCAGCCAGACCTTGATCCACTGAGCCACAGAGGTTCTTAATACATACAAAATATGCTTAGTTCAGGGTTATATGATGTTTTGTAGATTGTGCGCCAATATATATTTATATTTATTTATTTGTTGTCTTTGTCTTATAATAATAACTAGCATTTGCCCGCGACTTCTTCCGCGTAGAAGTCGAAAATGGTTCTAATAGGATTTTTAATTGGTTTTTAGGTTATTGATTTTGTTATAACATATAAATTATTATGTAATTTTTTTTGAACATTTATAATATATAACAATATGTATTATAGTGTGGGAATTAAAGGTTAAATAAACATGAAACTAAAATAAAATTTTGTTATATTTTATGAACATGAGCTCGGCCTTTGATCTGGTGAAAGTGACACGGGGGTATCATCTTTTTACAACGAAACCGAAATACTACACCTACTGCAGTATTTCTTTGTAAACAATATTTTTTGTGCTTCCTTCGGGTGCTAGAATCAGCAAGCCACTCTGTGCGCTTACTCTGGAGCGTGCCATATACAACTGGCCGTGAGAGAAGCAGTTTTCTTTCAAGTCTACTCCCGCTACCTTAAGAGTTTGACCTTGAGCTTTGTTTATAGTTATGGCAAAGCAGACTTTGATAGGAAACTACACTCTTCTGAATTCGAAGGGGTAATTTGATGGTGTTAGGGGAATCTTAGGAATAAATAACAGACTCACCTCGAGAACAACATGTCAGTATAGTTGCCTCGATTACATTGCGTATCATTCCAATTTTAAAGAGTATTGCCTACGTCATACAAAGAACACACTCACCAAGTTTCAGGACTCTACGATCAGCGGTTTAGGCTGTGCGTTGATCAGTCTGTCAGGACAAAGCATGTTATATGTATAGATAATAATTATGGTGACCAGATGACTGATAGAACACTTATATATTTTTAAAATACAAAATTATGATACTTTATAACATCCGGACCCAGAACAAATATCTATGTTCATCACACAAATGTTTGTCTTGGGAAGGACTCGAACCCTTGGCCTAAGGTGCAGAAAACACTACCAACTGAGTTAGTACCAACTGAGCTGACATGCCAATCAATATATCTATATCTCTAGCTATTTAGGTTTATGATGGCTAAGAGAGGTTTAAGGCAGAGGCAGAGGCACGTTCAAATATTAAATTTGGCACATGCCCACGTAGACATATCCTTAGATCTCTAGATCTTAGGACTTTAGGAATCTCTAAAGGGTAGACAGTGGTATATCCCACATTAGTAATAGTTAGTATTTAACTACATACAAACGAACAACAAAATGATTGAACAAAATGTTAGCACTTAAATGCAATTAGCATATAAGACGATTCAAAGTGATTGTTGTGATTGTATAGAATAATTTTTGCATTTGAATTCGAATTCTATGATCATGTTTTCAGAGCTCCGTACCTCAAAAGGAAAATAGGAACCCTTACAGCATTACTTCGTTGTCCGTCTGTCTGTCTGTCTGTTAAGACCCTGTTTCTCAGGAACGCGTAAAGATAAAAGAGCGGAAATTGATAACAAATACTTAGGTCTGTAGTCCTCTGAAGCTATAGAAAAAGCAAGCTTTTAAGACAACACAATTAAGAAATACGGCCTAAATTGTTATTTATGCCGCATATTTCTGACACTCAAGTAAATCAAAACGTACAGGATACTTATAGGACTTAAAATCATGAAATTTGGCAAGAAGCAAGATCTCAAGTAAAAGAAAAAGTCCGAAAACCGTTAATTTGAACTTATATAAAAAAACATGTGTGCAATTCACTTGTGGTACCTTAAAAAATTTTAGAACTACGAATATAAGAAACACTGTATAATGCTTCCTATCTCATTTTCTCCGACGTTAAATCTTATAAATTTATGTGTCTGTCTCTTTTTACTGTCGCTTTTTCGTTTCATCGACTTTCAAATCACAACGATGCTGAAGAAGCTTTGCTTTACACTTCAAAAAAAATTGGGGTTACAAACTTGAAATACATTTTTGGTGCTTTCATAGTTTTAAACGGTATACGAGTAATTGGTAATTGGTTATCAATGATAAAAGAACCATGATGCTGAAAAAAGTAGGTAGGTATCTAAGTACGGTACTATTTCATGAGAGATTTTCGCATTTGACCTATTTGGTTTACCATCATTATAATATCAAAATATATTCGATTCCGATTACAATTTGAGTAACATTTACACCATTACCCCCTGGTGTATAACACCGCCTTCAAGAACGGCAATTAAAAGTCAAAAAGCTGATTTTGCTACTACATACTAAGTACCTAACTGGTTTAAGTAGTACAAGTTAAAAAAACAGTTATGAAAACGGTCCCTCCGGGTCCCATTCCACCTCTGTTCGATAGCTCAAGTAGTATTCAGCGCGGTAACCGCTTAAAATCACGTGCATATTATAAGACACTGAGACCTTCAACGCCAAATTATTTTTCTCAGATAATAAGCATTAGGGTGCAACAACACCATTCGACGAAGAATCGGCTCAAGCCGGTCGGGACAGCTTTACATGTTAACGGAATACGAGTAAAATAGATATCAATCATTGGCTTGATTGATATCTATTTTAAGGCTTGGCTCGAGAATAGATAGATAAACAGAAGATAGAAGACACTATATTGCACACCATGAATACATTGAACTGGTAGAATAAAGAACAGTGTTAAATTAGTAGCAATATTCCATCAGCAGTGTTTTACACTCAGTTGGCAGTAGTGCAACCATACATAGGTGGTTGTTCTGTGTCTGGGTGTTATAAATTATCTTGTGTATATATTTGATAAAGGTGGCCATTTGGTTGGTTCATTTCTAAAATTAGGAAATGTCTAAAATATATTTAGTTAGTCAAAGCATTTGTAAAACCTATTCGGTTGCTACCATCTAACTAAATTACGAACGCTTAATTAAGTAAGATAAAACTAAATTAGGATAAGTTGGTAGCAGCAGAATACCAAAGGTTAATTTGACAGTTCAAAACCTAATTTTAGCTAAAATTAGTTAGGTTGGTGCCAACAGAATTGAGGCCATTATATACGTATTCCTGGTCATCTGGTCACCACAATACAAGCCATCTGGTCATCTGGTCACCACAATACAAGCTATGCTTGGCTTGGGGCTGGATGGTGTTGTGTGCAGTGTCCAAAAAAAAATCTTTTGCCGACCTTCTAAAGTTGATTCCGCATTGCATGGTATGGTTGCACCTTTACAACACAGAATACCGATCAGTTAGTGAGTCGATACAAACGAGGCCACCTCTGTTTGTCTGTTCTCGACCTTATTATATTTATTTAGCGCCAAGGGCCCAAGGGTACGGTAAATAGATATAGACGACCCAGCTTCCGGCGTCCATTGTTTGATTCGGGGTTCCGTCACGCGCTAGGAATGTTTTAAATTATTTTATTATAATCAATGGCTCGAGGACGCTGCCTTCTGGCATTAGTTGGGATATCTAAAGATTGTTTTAAACGGTTCATGGATAGCTTAACTGTTTCACATGTATTTTATATTTTGTGGTATTTCTATTAAAAACTGTCTGTGTCTGTCTCCGATATCCGTGTCCGAAAATATAATCTATAACCAAAGTATCCAAAGTACAATAAAGATGTATTCTATTCTATTCTGTTTTATTACCTACCTTAGTAAGTCAATAAATATGTAAGAATCTATAAAAAACTAAATCTCCATAAAACGAGGTTGAAGTAAAAACAATAAAATAAGAGATTACTTGGCCGTTTTATAAACTCAGAAGTATGTATTGTAAAAATAATAGAGCAGAAGTTATCCTCAATTTAGGAGAGAGCACTTAGGGTGACCACTGGCTTCGGTCACGTGCGAAGGCCCGCTTCAGGCGATACCCCCCGGGTCCAGCCGCTTACCCGGATCCTCGCAAATCCCCCAGGAACTGCCTTTTTATCCGGTTCCTTTAGGGTCGAACTACAGCTCATGCATCTTGATTCTCTCAATATATTAGAGCAAACTGCTGTTATTTTCGTTTAAGGAAAACATTGTGAGGAAACCGGCATATTGTAGATTTTAGAAGGTTTGAAGACATGTGCCAATGCACGAAAGGAACCTCTGAGGCGTACTAGGTTCACCTAGTATGTAAGACGTTTCAAAGTGATCCTTGTGATTGTATTTAATAAAAATATTTTTGCCTTTTTTCGATTAATCGAAACAGTGTAGACGCTTTTATCGGCACAATAAGACGTCACTATAGAAGGACAGAAAAAAACTTATGTCACAAATATTTGAACGTTTGAGACATCCAAGCAAACACATGCTTAGTACTGTAACATGCAGTGATATGTAGTTTGACCTCTATTCGGATACCTTTTACCCGGTTAGCTATTCAATCAATGTGCGAAGACATATTGGCAGCTTCACTGTACAAGATTTTGTTAGTAAATCGTTTGCCTTTCCGTATTGACGACCTCTGTGGCGCAGTGGGGGATGGCCCGCACGAGACGCAGAAGGTGGCAGATTCAGATTCCCGCTGCGGATTTGTCTCGGTCTGGGTGATTTTCTATATACAACAAGTATATATTTATAAAAAGTATATAAGTCGTGTAGTAGGTACCACAATAACACAAGTTATTATT
This sequence comes from Lampropteryx suffumata, assembly GCA_948098915.1. Lineage (NCBI taxonomy): Eukaryota > Metazoa > Arthropoda > Insecta > Lepidoptera > Geometridae > Lampropteryx > Lampropteryx suffumata. The sequence goes on along the minus strand of OX402564.1, from coordinate 610,798 downwards.
ACTTTGGGGGTAGATGATGCTGTGTGAAACATCTGGCATTATTTATTTATTTATTTGAACACTAGAATACATTATCTTCTAAATTTTAAGTGAAACTGAAAAATATTTTAACGCGATAATGCACTTGATTTTACATGTGTCTAATTCTAAGATTCAATCTTTAGGGTTTCTAGTTCATCTTCCCTAACTCGTCACCATCCATGTCATACTGCTGGGCAAAGGCCTCTCTTCGTTTGTTCATCCATCTTGGTCGTGCACGTAGATGAGCGGGTATGTAACTTACAATTTATATAAATACTTACCTAGGAACCTAATTGTCGTTAGGTAATAAATACAATAAATAAATAACAAATGCTGAACAATTCACACGGCATCATCTACCCCCCAGGTAAGCAGAGCTTGTGTTATGGGAACCACATGACTAATATGCTACTTATATACTTCTTTTATTTGTAAATACATACATGTATTTGTAGATCATACAAACATTTGTCCCGCGGCAGGAATGGAACCAACTGCCCTCTGCGTCTCAGGCGAGCCTTCGTCCACTGCGCCACAGAGACCACAATGATATGTACATTTCGGTAATGGAATATAAGTACAATGGTACTGTAATAATCTAAGTAAATAGACAATGAGCCAACCGTATAGTTACTGTCTATTTTCTTCTATACTATAGTAGGCTCATTGTCTATTTACTTTACTATAGTAGGATCAACGTAGTTAAGCTAGTCAGCCTTTTGGGCATTTTATCTGCGGTCAGTGATTTCACCTTTCTTTTGTAATTGCTTATTTACTGCTGTTTATTTAGACGATAGCTATGTTAGTTTGTAAATTGTTTTGCCATCTCATTTCTATTTGAAGATAGTCCTACTTTTTACAAGTTACCTTTGAACATAATTATTACACAATTATACTAGGTACCTATCTACACCTATTATTCTATTATAACTAGCTGGTACCCGCGACTTTGTCTGCGCAGGATTAGTACTTCGTTTAATTCTAACGGTTTTTGCAGCGCATGCCAGAATAACTTGCAGGTGGCAGATTTTTTTCCTACTTATTTGACACTTATCGTTATATTTTGAACAATTCACACAATATCTTTATAAATTATAGACTATCCTGATGTATAAGCTATATTATTGTAAAGTTTGATTAAAATCCATTCAGTAGTTTTTGCGTGAAAGAGTAACAAACATACATACAAACTTTCATTCATTGCAAATGTAACTTTATAATCCTATATATTTATGTGGGATTACAAAGTTATTTATGCAGTTGTATCTAGAAAACTGGACCGAACTATTTTAGGTTTTCCTTGATTTATACACTAAACACTTATTGTATTCTAAATTTGAAGCTTCTATGTCTGCTAGAAATGCCTTAAAGTTTGATGATCGGTCAGTCAGTCAGTCAGTAAGTGAGAGAGTGACAAAATTAAGAAATTTTGACTAGTTTTAATTCTTAAACTACTGGTTTAAATTGAATGATATTTGAAATATACCGTGTTTATACAATGCCTGCTTGGTTACTGAAAATTCAGGCTTCTAGTTTTATCCACAACGAAGTCATAGGGGGTCAAAAATGGCCTGAACTGTTTCGAGAAAAGAATGGTACGGCCGTGTCGCTTTTTTGCTCGACTTGGCGGGGCACTGCCGTGCGCCCGGATACAATTAATTAATCTGAAAATTTTCATTATTTTCATTTTCATTCCTAGATAATAGGAACACAGTTTTCAATTTTCCCTTCGTCATTGCTAAAATTGTGATAAACATAACTTTGTTTGTTAAAAAATATGCTGCGTTTGAGTTTAGTTCTGTAAAACGTCCCTTAGTTCATTTTGTTAAATCAGATAACTTTTACTTCGTACAGACGCGTAGAAAAGCATCTTTTATTTTCCCCGAGCTGTCAGGGCGAGTCGGGAAATATTCTCCCGAGGGGCACTTATGCAAAGAACGCGTCTTAACTGGCGTTAAAACGTCAACAGTAAAGCTTATAGGCAGGAGTGTACAACATGCTACGCTATACGAAACTATGAGCTCGCGCGGTATAGAATGTGCTGTCAAATGGTACTAACCCATTATAGGAGAAGTTGGTACTTTAAACCAATAATAAGTGCGTGTGTATGATGAGAAAGAGAAAGGGGAATAGAGAAGGATAACGCATCAGCTGTGCGCTTAACCTACAGTGTTGTGTAGTGTTGAGTAAGGTAAGGTGTGCTGTTATGTAAACTAATTTAGGATGTAATGTTAATGTGGTGAGATGTCAAATGTTACACATCATACTTATTTATTTTACAATAGATACGAATACTGGGCTCCCACTTGTCACAGTTTAAAAGATAACATGTCATACATGAAACATACATAACAAACTATCATGCATATTTTTAGAGTACTATTTACTTAGGTGTAACTGAACATTTATAGACTTATGTATTTCATTTCATTTATTCATTTCATTTATTCAGTAACAATTATTTTACAAATCGTATTTAAATGTACATACTATGAATTAATTACAATTAAAATACACAAAATAATCAATTAAGAATTACTATTAAAAAAAAACATATATAAATCAACAAAACAAAGCAAAAAATAATAATAACACTAATAACGTCATAATATTTGATAATGTTTATGTCAGGTCCTGTTCTATGTCATAAATTCATCAACAGAGTAGAAACACTTCTCCAACAGAAAGTTTTTTAATTTGCGTTTAAATATGATAGGACTGTTAAAATTCTTCAAATCAGAGTAAAATATGTAATTCAGTTAGTTTTTTTGTTGTTATTGGAACATTTGTTTTTGTATTAGTTTTTTTAAATTATTAACTATATATATTAATTAAGTAACTACTTACATTATTTTAGTTTAATATAAGTGCCTTTCTGTAACTTTATATAATGGATATAGAAGAGCGGGGTTTTTTTTTTTTTTTTTCGGACTGGACTAATGCTGTTAGGTTGTCTAACAACCTGTGACAGCGTTACACGGACTTTTGGCGAGCGCAGAAGGCGCTCGACCTAAAAATATTTAGGTTTTTTGGCAACAAACGCAAGGGCACCACTTAGGTACGGACCTCGGCTTGGGCTGTTGCCTGGGGGGACGGCCCAACTAGGGCGGGAACGGAGAGACGTCTTCGACCTCGCCGGCGAGGTCGGTGTATCTGTGGAGTGTTTACTCTGTCGGAACTGGATGACTGGGTCGCCGCCTCGTTAGCGGCGGTGATCAGGTCATCGGGATCACCAAGAACGTGTCTTGGTCTACGGAGGGAACGTTTGATCGGTGGATCAATCGGATAATCAGGGATCGTAGAGACGAGTGGGTTCGGATGGTGGGGAGCCGAGTCATAATGCCGCCGGGAGGCGCGCTTCATGAACTCGGCTATAGTTTCGAGATCTAAGTCTCGATGTAGGTCGACGTTTCGCACATACCATGGTGAACCAGTGGCTCTGCGCATGAAACGGTTTTGGACTACCTGAAGGGTCTTAACTGAGTTGGAATGAGCAAACGCTACGGAAGCGTATGTCATGATTTGTAAAGTGTCACCTTACTTCTAAGGGACATTTTACTCTGCTTGTTTAGGAGAGAATTTAGTCGGAGTAGGATGAATTTAGCGCGGTTTCGGACTAACGTGGCGTGTTTTCTGAAAGACAGACGTCTATCGAGGACCACGCCAAGATATTTGGCAGATTTTGCCCCTGGAATGGGTTTATCGAACAAGGTAATGGTTCGGAGAGGGGGTGACTTCAACGAAAAGTGCACTGCTGTACTTTTCGTCGGGTTCACCTCTATGCGCCATTTCCGAAACCACGCACCTAGTTTGTTAACGGCAGCTTGCAGTCTTATACACACCCGGGCGGCATTCCGGTCAGATGTGTATATCACTGTGTCGTCTGCGAATAGGGCAAACTCGACTTGATGGTGTCGAGGGATGTCGCTGGTGTACAGCGTGAAAAGGAGGGGGGAGAGGACAGAGCCCTGAGGGACTCCGGCTCGGACAGGCCGAGGGCTAGAGAGTGCACCTTCCACGCGATAGCAGAAGCTTCGATTTTGAAGATAGTCTCGTAAGATGAGCACGAGTCTGTCTGGCACACCAATTGGGACAGCTTGTAGATCAAGCCGTTGTGCCAGACTTTATCAAAAGCCTTCGCCACATCGAGAAAGATGGCTCCCGTACCTGCTGGCCAGGTATGGTGAAAGTTGGATAACACGTGCTCCGTGATGCGGAGCACTTGCTGAGGACAAGAGTGTCTAGCTCGAAAGCCAAACTGCTCATCGGGTAAGAGGTTGAGCTCGTGCACATGGGACCAGAGACGATTCAGAAGGAGTCGCTCGTATATTTTTCCCAGAGCACTGAGGAGACTAATGGGACGGTAGCTAGAGGGCTCCGTAGCCTTTTTGCCTGGTTTAGGTATGCCGATGACGATGGCTGCCTTCCAGGCATCAGGAAACGAGCAAGTGGACATGGCTGCATTAAAGATGCTGACTAGGAGGTAAATGAGGGCAACAGGGAACCTTTTGAGTAGAGAAGAGCGGGGTTTTCTGACACAAGTATTTTATACTTAAAAGAAAACCTCAACCTTATTTTGAATGTAATATTTTGGCTACAGAAAATAAACATTTTTAATTATTTTTTTCATTTTCATACTACGACTACTGTAAAGCTAGCTCGTTTTTTTGAACAATGCTGTGCTGGGCTGAACATTGTTTATTTTAGGATGATTTGTAGCATATAGCTTTAGGTACTCACCAGTCTGACATCTCTTTGAAGGAAAGTATTTTCGCAAGTTTAATTAGTAAAATATGGTAAGTAGAGTCACCCGGCGGCGCCAGGCTCTCATCCCGCCGGACCAGGCAGCAGCAGGGCGACACGGAAACAGCACAGTAAGCATACCAACTACCTACAGTACTATTCAATCTAATAATGATAGTTAAGTACGTGAGTTACCTGTATCATATGATACAGGTAACTCACGTACTTATTATGTCACTGTCTTATAATTTCCTATAGGTACGTAATTTATTACTCGTACCAATAAGCTCAAAATTAATTGATTAGTAGAATACATAGAACCTATAACAAAAGCTTAAACTCTGTCGATATTTTTCACATTTGAAAAAATGATTTTAGACGTAGGTAATGAGATGATAGATATTAACTAGAGTTATATATAAATATAAGAACGCAACTTCTTATCAATTTATATTGTGTATATACATTTAAAATAATAGTGTATATATAATTTTCAAAATTACTAGCACCCACAAACACATACATACTGACAAACAAATACCACACCTTGATTAGTATGTGTGCTTTGTTAAAGATAAAGATAAAGATAAATTTATTTGCTTCAACATAATGTGGGTTACAGTTGTAGGTCTTAAATATATTGAATGGTTCTATTATGTTCTACCTTAAAATTAGGCATGCAAATATTGAAAATTATGTTTGTATTATATACATAGTTAAAGTGTTTATAAAATTATTGAATTAAATGTCAATGTTTCAAATCGTCAGCTAAGAAGTCATTAATATTATAGTAGCACTTACTTACTAATAATTGTTTTAATTTTGCTTTAAACATAATCTCACTAACATTTAAAAATGACTTAGGTATCATATTATATATTTTAGGTGCCCTATAGACTATGCTTTTATATAACAGTGCAGTTTTGCAACTATGCGTACAGAGTCTGTTGTTATCTCGTCTGTTACGCACAGCAACGTCAGCCATTTTAAAAAACAGATGACTGTTTTTTCTTACAAATAATGCAACTTCAAAAACTTGTATAGTGACGGAAGTGCAAGAATTTTGTGCTTAATAAATAATGGTTTGCAACTGTCAGTCATAGGTATGCCAAACATGGATCTAATAGTACGTTTTTGTGCTTTTAATATAAATAATGTCATAGGTTGATTAATTGTGTTCGGAAGGCATTTATATATACGATAAAGAGTAAGGGTCCTAATACGCTTCCCTGGGGTACTCCATATTTGATTTTCCTAACTGCAGACTTAGATAGATAAGATATTAAGATAATTCGCACTTGGTTTTCCGTTCCAATTTCGTTATTTCTGTTATTTGTCGTCGATCTTTGAGATACGACGAGAGCAAGTCTGAGATATTTCCTCTGATCCCGTATGCCTCCAGTTTTTTTATCAAAATGCCATGGCCTGAGTCGTATCGCAGAATATAGCCCAGACAGGAATTCTGTTATCTATTTGGGACATTATATATTTTAAGAAGTCATATATTGCTAAATTAATAGTTTTTTCACGTCGGAATCCTTTTTGTTCATTGCACAATATGTTATTATTCTCTAAGTATGAATAAATTTCACCATATAAATATTTTTCAAATATTTTTGAGAATATTGACAACAGTGCTATAGGTCTATAGCAGTCAGTTTGTTCTTTACTTCCTTTTTTAAATATAGGCTTTACAGTGGCAAGTTTGAGTTGCTGTGGGAATGATCCACTTGTAATACTTAGGTTCATCAAGTAGCTAAGGTGAGGACTAATAAATTCAAAATAATATTAAATTAAATATTACATTTTTATAAATAAATATTAAATTATATTAAACTAAATATAATGTTAATCCGTTATTGGCTGTCGGTTATAAAGTTAAGTTGTGTATACTTAATATTTTAAAGTGCTGTGGATTTAACAACGAATAAATAAATGAATTGCATGTCATCATTTCCTAACTCTTATTGCACTTTATGTAGAGTCGGCACAGCATGCTCTTCTCTTCGATTTTCTTATATCAGCCGTCATTTCACTATAACCTCCTTTCTTACCCATGTCATCTTTCACACAATCCATCTATCTTGTCTTATGTCTCCCTCTTCCCATATGTCCTCTATTGGGAAAACCAAAGAAGAGATGGAAGGATTACTGAGTTACAGTGAGAACTGTAATCGACAAATTTCAAATATTCTAACATATGTCATGAACTATTTATAACGATGTTTGTTTTCCAAATTATATAGGAATTATATAAATTTAAAATGTTAACAATACAAATAGATAAGCCAGTACTTCCAAGAACAAGATTTTGACAGTTCTGAATGAAATGCTGTCAAATAATATATATACTTACTTCTCCGGTCCGTCGCTTTGTGAATACCTACTTCATATAATGATACCAGTTATCGTAATATATTGTTTTTTTTTTAATTTATTTTAACGTTGCGGTATTAGGTTAAATGTCTGTTTTAAAGCCACAGTTATTGGTTGTTTTATATATATTAAAATTGTCACTACTGCCTGTGTTGCTTTTCTGTGCCCAGGGTTAGGACTTACGACTGCTTGAGACTTTGCAAATCAAATTAGTGATTTCTGTTACTTAAATATTTGCATTAAACATCTGTCTTCAAATCTGTTACTGTTATTTCAGTCAGGATGTTTTCTATAAAGTATTTAAAATACGTGTTTTAAAAATACGTAGTCCATCATCATCATCATCATCCACAGCCCCAATTCAACCACAGCTATATGCCTCTCTAAGGTTGTATCATCCGCCGGGATCCTATGCCAATCTTGTCGTACCGCGGCCCGCCCTACACATATGTAATGGAAATCCTTCAGAATGCTATTTTTGCTGAGCATATACTAAGTGCTAAAGCCTGTACAAAATGCTTTGCTGTAATAAAGTTGGATGTGTTGACGTCACGAATGAAATATCGCTCTTGAAGAGTATTTAATGTAAGTTAAAACTGAAACTTTAGACAAAATCCATAGCGGATTGATTTTCAGAACAAAACTCAAACTAAGTATAAGTTTATAGGCAGCGTTTCATTCAGAACTGTCAAAATATGTAAGCTTATAAATCCCGATTTCAGTTTTGTCCTAGTTTACGGCCATAAGTGTTTTATTTATTCGTAATTAATGATTTACTTTTTGCAGAGATTAATATATTTTGTCCGCGCTAAATCCAAAGATCTGAAACAATAGATCATGTCGGACGCACGCTGCGCGGATATATCTCAGAATATCTCAGAATATTAAAATTCTAGGGCACAGAGCCTCGTACGTTTCTAAATTATCTGTATTTATTGTTACGCACGCACGCTACTCTACTTTTATTGATGAGGGAAAGTCAGATGGTGTACAATAACTTCGTAAAAAGTACCTACAACAAAGAAGTGCTATATAATAAAGTTAATTTGGGTTTGTCAAAGAAAAAGTGGTAAGACAACTTAAACGCCAGAATTAGAATTGCCAGAAATCGATGGAGATGGGGAGAAATAAGGTTTTCGTGGGACTAATTACTTTTATTAATGTGAAAATTTAACAGAAACAGAACTACAACAAAATAAGCTTTAACCCAACTTGTTAACGGTATTGCGTAAAAATTTATTAAGGCGAACCAGCTTTTTGTAGACGACAGCTATTAAATTAATTCATGCGCTTAATGTTCAGAGAAATACTTAATCAAAACTCATTTAATATGTAAATTGTAAATGTTAAATCTGGTTTAGTAGATCTAGTTTATATGCAAGCGTTACCCACTCACTAAAATCATTGTCGTTTTGGTGACTAATAATTATTAATGTAAGCCTATATCTCACAGTGTACCTATATGATCAAGGGAGGATAAACACAAAGTCACAACATGGACCGCGCCAGATGGACCGATGACATCGAAAATATAGGGTGTAATACCTGCATAAAAAGTAGCATTATGTCCTTCTCCAAGATCTAACTCTTTACCAAAATTCATCATAATCGATTTAGCGGTTTTGGAGTGAAAGCGTAACAAACAGACAGACAGAGCTACTTTCGCATTTATAATATTAGTAGGGATAATTATACCTTTGATTATGGTATATCATGGTTTCATTTGAAAGTAAATTCGATATCCCTCATTACATAACCTTAATTACGTATACAATTTTCGACGATGTAAGTCTGTTTATAGATGGTAGGTAATTGAGGCGTCAATGTCAAGTGGCTTGTCTGTTTTGTAATCTTTGAGCTGATTTAGTCCAGAACATTTTATATAGGTCAACCAATCGTGATCGCGCCCACGCTTATAAAATTATCACTAAAATAATCACGAGATGCGTCCCGGTTAGAATCGCACGAAGAAAACAACTTAAATTTATACTGTTATTTATACACAGTTAATCAGTTTATATCTGATAAATTACACTGAGCAATGATGAAACAACATGTTAACATTTTCTATGATGTTCTCAAATAAAAAATTTGGTTATATTTGATTAGCGTTATCCCTATGATTCTGTGATCCGTGCTTCGGAGGTCAGAGAACACGGCCAGTTTAACAAATTTATCAAAGCTTTTAGTATGGAGACTAAAAATTTAATTTAATACACTATTCTAAAATTACATATTTAGCTAACGTGTCGTTTAAGTATGGTCTGTCCTGGTAATTTAAATGTAAATCATTATATTGGCAAAATATTTTAACAACACATTTGCTAATGTGTTGTTAAACATTCTGTGTCCGCTTCGGTTCTCGTTAACTTTGTTTACACGATCGCTCTGTACAAATATTGTTCAATTTAAGTAAACTTCGAAACTTTCAATACTTGTACTATCTCAATCGATAGCTAAACATAAATTACTTAATTCAAGTAAGTAGTAAGTGCAAAAACACAGTGTTATAAACGTTAAAAGTAAAAATATATGTGTGAATTGGCGAAGACTTCACAAATCTACCGACATTTTGTAACCAGCCACTGCACGCGATTCTCACGGTTAAGCTTGAGGAGCACGGGTTACTTTCGCCTACCTTCCGCTGCCCACCGCCGCTCACCATAGCCCTGCGTCATCTGTCACAGTGTAAGCAATACAGTGATATTACCTTACTAAAATGGTCATCGTGAAATGCTCGGGCTGCTTAAAGATCGGTAATGACCTAATAGGTATTAAATGCTCACTTCTTAATTGCGATAAACTTTACTGTTCTCAATGCATCAACATTACTGGCATCACATCGGAACGGAAGAAATCGTGGAAGTGTCCCGATTGCAGCGCTGCGAACAAAAAAGGCGGAGATAACAGCCTAACCCCGGCACGCTCGAGCAATGAATCACAAAATGTGACTTCGCGAAAGATACCGGAATCTTCGTTGGTGGCATCAGAAAACGTAACTGTTCGCAAGAAACCGGAATCTTCATTGGTGACAGAAGTTTCAGAAGTCAAAGAGCTGACCTCAGAGTTACGTCAATTAACTCAAGAAATATCCTCTTTGAAACATAGACTGGAGGAAGCTACAGAATCACTGATCCGCTGCCACTCTCGCCTCGACGAACTGGGTGCAGCTGTTGCCGCTAACGAATCTCGAATCAACAAAATTGAAGATCGAGAAAAGGAAGTGTTATCTCTTAAAACAGAAGTGACGCTCCTTCAACGGGATCTGAACTCCCAGGCTCAAGCCCATTTAAGGAACGAATTGGAGATATCTGGTATACCTGAGAGTCCCTCGGAAAATCTTCAGCATACGGTGCTGGTAATAGCTAAAAAGTTCGGGGTGGAACTGGTTGAGGGAGAAATCGACTGGGTAACTCGAGTTGGTGCTCGGCAGCTAGTAAGTAGCCTTCCAGAAAACAGAAAAGGAGTTCCCCGCCCTGTGGTGGTCCGGTTGCTCCGTCGATCAAAACGTGACATACTCGTAAAAGCGTCTAAATCTAGAAAGAACATTACAAGTGAAGATCTCGGAATCCAAGGCCCAGCCCTGAAGGTGTACTTCAATGAACGTCTAACTAAGGAGAACCGTATCTTATTTCGAGAAGCCCGAATTCGAGCAAAATCCCATGGTTACGCTTTTTGTTGGTGTAATCAAGGTTCCATTTATATACGTCAGCGCGAAGGTAAGGCTGCAATGCACGTGTCGTCTCGAGAAAATCTGGACAATATGCTTAGTCCTTGCATTGGTATTTAATATAAACGTTATCAAATGTATAATCTTTGTCCGGCTCACATCATATTCATATCATAACCTACAATTATTATTATGTAACAAACTCCATTATCCTTTATATTACTGTATATTTTGTTTATTAATTGAATATAACTTTATCGTATATTGTTTAATAATATGTTATTTATATAAAAATACAAATACTGTGCAGCAAAACTATACAACATTCAAATTAAAACAAATAAATTGTACTAAAAAGTTACGAGCTTACACAACAAACGTTTACCGTAAGATTCAATCAGATGACAGCTATACATACGTTTTCATGTTACCAACATCGGTAATTAGCTGTGCTAACAATCATCTAGATTAATGGATTTAGATCACATTATATCAGAATTAGATTCTATGAATATAGCTTGTCATGCGCTCCCAGTTCCCGAAGATGTCAACACAATTATAAGTTCCAACTTTAATTTTACAGTTTTAACGTTAAATATCAGAAGTATAAACAAAAATTTCGATAATTTTCTAATAACTTTCAATCGGCTTAAAATAAGTTGCGATGTAATTGTTCTAACTGAGTGCTGGCTCAGCGACACTTCTATCATTCCTCTAATCCAAAACTATGCAGTTTTTAATACGACTAAAATAAGAAATCAAAATGGGGGTGTAGTAATTTACGTACGAGATATCTGGCAACCGAATGTCTTGGAACTCTCCATAGACGATGCAGAATGTCTTCAAATTGAAATTCCAAATGTGATAACACTCCTAGGTGTATATCGTTCTCCATCCTATAGAAATCTTGACCCATTTATTTCTTCGCTGGACAACATCCTGTCCATGAATGTAAGTAAAGAAAATCTTGTGATGGCTGGTGACTTAAACATAAATATATGTACAACTAGTGAAGGTTCGAGACTTTCCCCAGAAAGTCTCGAATATTTGTGCCTTTTATCAGAACACGGTTTAATCCCAGCTATCACGATTCCTACAAGAGGTCTATCATGTCTTGATCATATTTTTATTAAGTCCAGAGCCTCTTGTGTGGGTATTGTTTGTGAGTCTGATATAACTGATCACGAGTTGTTGATGGCGGGGCTTTCATTGAGTCAACAAAAACAATATATTCCTATGAACTTTACTTACAAGAGAGATATGGAATCTATTAATAGAGACTTAGGTTCTATAGATTGGGTTTCATTGCTTTATATGGATGATGTTAACGAATTAGTTAAAGAATTTACCAGTACATTAAATAAAATAATTGGTAAACACACAAAAAAATGTCTTGTTAGTCGTAATAAACGTATCCTAAAGCCATGGATTTCGCCTGGCCTTCTACGCTGTATGCGACATCGTGACCGACTACATGTTCGATCGAGACGGAACCCTAATGATAATGTATTAAGAACGGTATACACTAGATATCGCAATTTTTGCAATAATTTACTGCGTAAACTTAAGCACGATTTTGAGAGGAAAGAACTTGAAAGTAATAAAAACAACCCAAAGAAGTTATGGAAGTCTATTAAGAATATCTGCTACTTATCGAAGACCAAACGTGAACCTATTGAGCTATTATCAGCACCTGGTACTATAAGCGCTAAGCAGTCACTAGACCGTTCCAATTTATATTTTTCGACAGTGGGCCAACAATTTGCTAATTCTATATTAACTGAACTTCATACTTCACAAGAAAATCTTGCTAGTGCAGTTAATGCCGATAATTCCTTCGTACATTCTTTTTACATGCACCCTACTGATACATCTGAAATAGAAAATCTCATCATGAATCTTCGTAATGATAAGGCTCCGGGCATAGATGGATTTTCAAATATACTTATTAAACAAATTAAAAATTATGTTATAGTACCCTTAACTCTTATATTTAATCGAAGCTTGATTACCGGCATGTTCCCTGATTCTTGGAAGCTGGCTGCGGTTAAACCAATTCATAAGACCGGCCCTAGAGACTTGCCTGATAATTATCGCCCAATCTCACTGCTGGGTGTTTTTTCTAAGCTACTTGAAAAAATTGTAAATAGAAGACTAGTTCAATACTTTGAAAAATGGAATATTATTTCCAATAGACAGTTTGGCTTTAGACTAGGTAAGTCGACGGATGACTCCTTATCACTTTTACTTAAAAACATAGTTACTAATTTGGATCAAAACAAGTGCTGCGTGGGGGTGTTTCTGGATTTAGCCAAAGCTTTTGACACTGTTTCCATTCCCATTCTACTTACAAAACTTGAAAACTTGGGTATCAGAGGAATTGCACTTCAGTGGTTCAGTAGCTATTTAACTGAGCGGAAACAGTGTCTTTCAGTAGACGGCGTCACCAGTTCTCCCCAACTAATAAATTACGGAGTCCCCCAAGGGAGCATACTTGGGCCTACACTTTTTAATGTTTACATCAACAACATACTTAACTTAGACACAAACTCAGAGATAATTTGTTACGCTGACGATACAGCCCTTATATTTCATGGCCTCAATTGGCATGATGCTCTTGCTAGTGCCGAGCAGGGTATGGCTACTGTTTATCGCTGGCTTCAATCAAACCTGCTGACATTAAACACACAAAAAACTAAATTCATATGCTTTCACAAGACTCAAGCCTCCAAGCCTCCCCCTTCTTTTTCCGTACTTAAAATTCATACCTGTAATAGTTTTTCCTGAAATAACTTATGTAGTTGCAAGCAAATTGAGAGAACAACAGTCATAAAATACCTTGGAATACTATTAGATGAAAACCTTAACTTTAAAAGCCATATCAGTAGCTTGGCTTCAAGAACACGTAAAATCATAAATGTCATGAGACTTCTTAGAAACTCCGCAGACTTGGACTTGTTGAGATCCATCTATGTCAGTCTGTGTCAGTCGATTCTGGCTTACTGCATTACTAATTGGGGTGGGGCCTGCAAAACCTTTATGATAGACTTAGAGATTGCCCAAAGGTCTGTATTAAAAACAATGTTAAAAAAACCATTTAGGTATCACACAGAGGACGTGTATAGGGAAAGTAAGGTTCTCAATGTTCGGCAACTATACATTTTGTACACGTCCCTTCAAGTACATAAATACGTCCTTAATTCTGACGACTATAAAAGTATGCTTGAGCGTAGAATCTTTAAACTTAATAACGTCTCGGTTAAAACTTCTTTTGCCCGGAGATTTAATCCTTTTCTTTCAATCCTACTCTACAATAAGGTTGCAAAAATCTGCTCAATCAAACACTGCTCAATGTTTGAAGCCAAACACTCTATAACTACCTGGCTGAAAACATTATCGTATGAATGCACAGAACTTCTTATTGTCCCATCAACCTGATTAATTAGAGGTATCTAATTAGTTAGGATGATCTATTTATATAATTTTATTATAGTATATGACATTATATCTATATTATATGTTTATGTATCTTTATAATAACTATATATATAGAATATTAATATTATTATTATTATTATTATTTTCGTACTTTCATTCAATGGTTAGCTATGAACCGAAGCTACATTTATCTCGTGTAATAATGATCGTATATCAAGGTACCTGCAATACAGATATATATCTAGTGTGGGTACCACTGTCAATAATTAGAGTAAGTTCGACACTCCATGTATAGAAATAAGACGATAGGTAGCAACAACTCATTTATTTTTAATGAAACTGTATCCATTAGTTATATGTGGTGTGTAATAAATATTTTTCTATTTCTATTTCTATTTTCTATTTAATGATGGTGATTCTGTTATTTCGCCGAACTAGCAAAAATTTCGTAAAGTACGAAATATCTTCGATTGCTTACAACAAAGTCCAAATGTTAGGCTAAACAATTTAAAATTAAAGGACAATTTACATTATGTTCCTTTATTGAATTGAGTTTCCTAAAATTCATCAGTATTCTTTTGCGTCAAAAATGAGGTAAAACACGTAAATTTAAGAAGTGTTATTTGAAAAGTTACCAAGCAAGTAAGGCCAAGCGCACACAGTGAATTATTTTGCGGCATATTTTCACTGTATTCTATGGAACATGGAGGCGCACGCACGCACTAGCTGAAAAAACCGCAATGAAACTGACATACATAAATTCAAATTCATACATGCATGCTAGGCCTTATTCAGACTTTGGTGCAAACAAAATAAGACCGTTCATATTTTATGATATTTTAATTAGTTCGGCGAACTGTAGAATTAAGGCTTATGAGTTTATGAGTGATTATAAAATAGACCCTGACACCATAGTCAACTATGACCTAAAGGTCGATAGGTGGCAAGTGGTAGCAAGTGGTGGCAAGTGGTGGCAAGACCGCTCTATGCTGTTAAAATTAAAAAAAACATAATAGCCATAACTAACCGTTGCGTTGTAAAACACATCTCGTGGGCGGGACATTTGTTTTCATGATTATAAACATGCCAGTGATTGTATTTTGCAACAATTGTGTACAACTGTGTACAATAGTATACTTTTTCAAATAGTTTAAAACGATAAAACGTAGTTTTAAGGTGTACAGTAAAGAATTTGCGTTCATTAATTGTTTTTTCCATTCAAAGACACATCAATATATATTTTTTTCTTTTTATGTACTCGTAGATATGGATCAGTATCTACGTAACACAATTGTGTTGAAAATAGTAATCATAGTAGGAAACTTAAATAACATTGTTGACTTACTTAATAGTATTTACTTCGTCTCTCAGTCTTTAAACGGAGTTGTAAGGTCATTCGCTATTATCAAAATATTTACTTGTCTACAAAAATTTATAATTTTAGGAATTTTAAGAAACTTACCCAACACGTAAGTTTGAACACGTAAGTGTTGCTGAAATAAATAAGCTGGCAAACAGTGCATGACAATACCTACCTTCCTATTGCCAACGAAAATAATATGAAAAACAAATGAAGAATGTACTGACGCATGGGAAGAACGCTGTTACGTGTGCCAGTACGGTGACCAGGATGTTCGGAAAAGCGTAACATTCCTACGATACCCACCAACATTGTCTCACTAGGATCACAAATGTTTTTCCTTGTCTTCATAGGATTGTTTAGTTGGTTAGTTCCTACGTCGTATCATGCTACGACATAGGAACTAATGGGTGGAGAGTAGACAAATGAAATATTGTTTTCCAAAAATATTGGAAACTAAATTACACTAAATAAACTAAACACTAAATTAACTTAGTGAATTAACATACACTAAAAAAAATACACAATTTTTTTTAAACATTCGTAATCAGAGTTAATATTGTTTTAGAAGCTAACATGTAGTTGAATTTATTAAAATAAATACACTGAAATATAAATAATTACAAATAATACGAGATACCCGTTAGTTACTAAACCAATTAGAAAGAAACCATCAAATAAGCGCCGTTTTGATGTAAACTTGAACTCTCCTTGTTATACAGCATTAAGAATAGAGGAAGCTTGGTTAGGGTATTGTAATCTTTATTTTTTACTTAGTTCTTAAACGCTCTTTTTGTACATCTATTTTATTTTACTTACATGTGGATATGTAACAGAATAATCAGCTTAAGATAACATGCTGCTCCATTTACCCATATTTATGAATTTCTATTTACTTTTGTATGCTTGATTTGATATGGAAACTTGAAGCAGTTTAGTCTGATCACAATCCCTAATTTCTACCACATTTTACATCCTTAAATTTATAACTTTCATTGTAAAACCATATATTATTTTATTCAAAATGAAAGGTTCAAGGAAAGCTGTCAATATATTTCATACATTTTCAAATTAGCGAGGTCAGCGATTATTATACTTTCACAACACCTTATGACTAAAACTTTGAATTTTAAATCCTGGAACATGGTTTGGAAATGCGCAGAACGCGCACAAAGTTGACTTTAATAAAAATCCGCTGGACAAAGGGCAGTCTGATCCAGTTCTCAGCTGGGAAATGTTATGGAGAGTTACCAGAGGACTCCTCAAAAAGTGACAAACATATATCCAGTTGTCGAAACCACGCGGTGCTGAAAGGCGGACTTCCCTAGAGTCCCTACCGGAGTAAATCAGGAACGGAAAATTAGACAATCTATACTTGAACCTCTAAACCTCTGGTTGGCGTACCACTTTCCATTTAAAATTCACTCCGCTGAAGTGCAGCCAAGTGTTAGTGAAAGAAACCCATAAACTTTAAAAAAATATTAGTCTTTAAATATAAATGTATTTTTTTTTAATTTCGTAATGATTTTTGTAATTGTAATTTAGTACCTATGTAACTATATTTTTTTTATTTCTAAACTGATACATACTTGTAGCTTCCCTTAGTATGAATTAGTATGTAATTCAATAAAGTTTCTTAAACATACATAATTGCAGCTTATGATCCCTTTTTTTTTACATAAAAGGGAATTATTAGTTAGTTAGCCAAAAAAAGTTTGATAAATTAATACGAAATATTATTATGATATAGGGATATAGGAAATATTATTATGAAATATTATTATGATATATTATTATAATATATTATGATATCGAATTATTCAAATATGTCCTACAACAATGGTGGTAACCCTCTAACACCAGGAATTGGACGGAGGCCGTGACATCTTATTTACGAGAGTGCCACATGAGCCGTTATATCGTTATTTTTGTCGTTACATCGAAAACACGAACGAGGTGTTCAACGAAGACAAATAAATGGAATCTCAAGTAAAAATATTGATGGCGAGAACTTTGAGTTACCGTTTTTTATGTCATCCTTTGAATTACAAATAAGTTTTGCAGATTACAAAAAACTTTTGCAGGTATATTTTTACTTCAATGGTAGAGCTTGTTAACCAAATGCCATTCAATAGGTCAGGTGAGGAGTAATCTCAAAGATGATTATGAGGTATTCAGAAGCAAAATCATGACATGATTTGGTTGAATAATCTAGGTCCTTGGGTTCGAGATTATTATCGTTATAAATAGATGCGGGGAAACTCGGGAAACGTGTTTTAAGCATGCTACGTAATACGGAAGAAACTTGCGCTTGCCAAATAATTCTGATTTATTTGTATTATGTACAGATCTCTCGTAAATTACGGACCTCAAGTATCGAGAATGTTGGCGCCAAGGGACGACCAAGGCTACTTTATTTATAATCGAAAATAATGTTTATTTTATTCAAAACCGTGATATGCCTAGCTCTTACACGTGCCTGTGTGGGTTTGGCAAGGTCGGGCGTGGTTCTACTTGCGGAATCCTTATTATTTATATGTAGTTTGTGTATGCTGCCACAATTATCCTTATATAATGTATTAACCATCACTAAAACAACACTGTCATAACTAAACGTGTACTTCATGTAGTAATTGGCCAGCAGTGGTGTTTAGCAAATCTTTGTATTAGTGTGTGTTGTGATTGTTGCGCAACAAAGGTCACATCACGAGCCACACAGCAAGGTCCACATCTTATCTTTAAATATTCTTTGTGTTTTCTTAAGTAGAATGATATGTACTTTATAGTACAGCATTCTATTTAGAACTGTCCAAAATAATGTCAATAACTCTATTAGGAGCCTTTAAATATTGCCAATAAAGCCATTCAACGTGGCAATGCAGCCAGTGTCTTGGGAACGCTGCCCTCTGGCAGTGATCTCGATTGTTTTAAATGTTCCATAGATAGCTCAACTGTTTCACGTGTATCTTATATTATTTTGTACATTTCTGTAATTATTTTTGTAAATCTAAGCCTAGTACTCTTCCTATATTTGAGTTTTCTTCTGGAACACAGGCAAAGCTTAAAACTTAAAAAATCTAGAAAATAGATATAAATACCTATTTTTATTTTTTTGTTTATGTTTTCAATATATGATTTAAATCACTTTATTGTGACACTAAAGGAATGTGTTTAAGAAGTAAGCATAGATATTGGTCAGCATTTCTGCAGTTTTTAATGAAATGTTGTCAAATATGTATGCATAATGCTCGATTTGTGTTTGAGTTTAATTAAAATTGATATAACTCCTACAAATAAATACATAGTGAGGTATTGTTACTTCGTTAACATACAATAGATTAGGGATCTATTTTATAAGCAACAATACCTGATGAAATGTTTTAATTTGTTGCCCTCTCTATTCTTTGACATGCGAATGACAAGGACAAAGCATACGTTAGCGCCACGCTAAATAATTATGTGATTGACTAAAATATTCACAAAACTATGGCTGGTAATAATATTTAATAAATAAACATATTCACAACTGTCATCTTCAGGTTTGGGAGACCTTCCTACCTAAAATACAGTGAATATAGTAACACAATAAGTCACATTTGAGTATGTCCCAAAGCTTAAGTCTCTTCTGACCGGATGCACAGTTTTTCTCAGTCGAATACTTCTTCGATTTCTTGTTTACTCTAAAAGTGATTTAATACTTTCGTTAAAAATTGCCGCTTTTATTATCTCTCTTATTCATAATATTAATGTTGGACCACGAGACTAATGCTCAAAGTTTTGATGGTGAAGGCTTTTGAAACTTTTTAACAATTTTTTGAACTTTTATCTTACTTCTTTGTAAGTTTTTATGTATGCATCGTTTATTTTTATTATCATTAACATAAAAAATCTACTTAACAAGGGGCTGAGAGAATTTTTATTAAGAAATTTACACCAACAGGCTACAAATTGCTTAAAAATTACACCTTTTTTATATTTGCAAGGTTTTTTTAAATTGTTTTATATTCATACTTATAGTTTTTTGACTCGCATTCATTCTCCCTTGGTGTAAACGCAGATTAACGAAATCTAATGAACTATAAAACCGTAATAACGATTTGCATAGTACAAATAAACATTACAGAACCACCTCATCCACTAAATTAAGGTAATTGGGGTACATTATAATAAATATTAGTTAGCTAAGTATTCTAACGATTCTAAATGAGAAAATATTAGCGTCTGAATCATGACTGAATATATATATTTCAGAGATTTTAAACCATTACTTTTCGCGTAACAAAAACTAATATAACATCGTTTTCGTTATGCGATAAGTAATCGTTTAAAAATTTTGTTTTCTCTAATAACTAATATTATAGTATATTTTATATATATTTTTATATATTGTCTTTGTCTTGTTCTATTATCATTATAATATATCATTTTTGACTTCATTTTTCATTTTTGAATATTTGACCGAAATGCTGGTTTTTATTTCAGTCAGAGAACTAGAATTGCCATATAACGTGGCAATGCTGCCAGTGTTCTGGGCACACATCAATCAAACTGGATAATTTTTGTTTTTTTTTCGTAAATTATCCAGTAGGTTACTTAAGAAATAGGTTAGTTTACATCATAATAATAGGTAGTTAGTTAATTTAATATATTTCTTTATTATTCTTTTTATTGCAAATAAAATAGTATATATTTGTAAAAAAATTATGCGTATTTTATTAACTTAATCCCATTTCAAAATAATATAAACATCTTTAATGACACGAGGCCGTTTTCTAAAGTTGAAAAAATCTTTTATCAATATTGTTATCAACTTTCGCCGGTATAAAATAAAATAAATTAGCCTGAACACAAAATATTTGCCTCATCGAGTATTCACACCTTTATCAGATGTCACATCAACAATTCATCTGGCACTTTCACATGGAGCAATGGGGTCGGTGACTCGGTGACGTCACTAGCTCACTAAACAACAATGTGCTTGACAACGGATATACATTGATCAGCCAATTTCAGCAACTCGGTCAGTCAGCGTCACGTGTTCTTTTTCGGTTAAAAAAATATACGCATTGAGTCTCCATTTTGCCAGTACAAAATGAAGTGGATCTCTTTGATACAATAGCATAATGTAATTAAGGTCGTTCTTTTTGCAGTTTAGTATAATAAAGTAAAGTCGTATAGCACAGAATAGTGGTGTTATTTTATAATTCCACTTGCGACACGCGGTCAGTAACTAATTAATAAGTGGTACTCGCGAGACCTCTGTGATTACTTAGTTTCATAATTAGTTGGCAAACTGTATTTCCGGTTTAATTTGTTAACTAAAAGTTTTGAAGGACAATGGCCCTGATTCTGCTGCTTCACAAGAGCTCATATTTTCTTAAACACGAATTACCTTATTTCACTTCTGCCAATGTTCAAATTACAGTAAAATATGCTAGAAATGATATTCGATTCCTTATTGAATAGATTTTCCTAGGATTTTCTCCAGCTTTAATGAACAACACGATTACTAAAATCCTGTAAAATACGTCAATTACTCCTCAATTTAGTAAATTTAGTGTTTTTTTTAATTGTTACTCTAATTTTGGTTAAACTAAAATAAGGTCGTTCGTCCTTTAGGAAATTTAAGTTAGTTCGGTGAATCTCAGAATCAGGGCCAGTGTGTAGTTATTCTATAATCTGACGGCTCTGAGGGCTTGTAAGTTAATTTTGATAAAACGATTCAAGTTTAAATTGATTCAGACAAACGGACATCCCACAGGACTGTAGTTTGTTAACTATAATACAACTTTTGTACAATTCAATGGCTAACTTTGATGACGGAGTTAATATGCAACCTGAAGGTCTCCGTCATGGTTTTAAAACCACAATACATAAAAATAACATAAATGAAACTAAATTAATCTTAATAACAGAAAAGAGCTGTTCGTGCACTTTATAACATGGACTCAAGAGAATCTTAACAATAAAATTAAGATAAATAATATTAAGACAGTGTCTTGTCAGTATATATATGTAAATCAAATGTGTGTTCACTATGATATTAATTAGATTTAATCAATTTAAATGCGATAAATACATTATTAACACTAGAAATAAAGATAAACTTGCTGTTCCCACCGTTAGGCTCGCTCGCTAAGTTAATAAATATTTTATAGGGCACTGTGTACGCTTCTATAACATCGTCACAAGCGATGTGCTAGATTTGTTGATTGACAGGTTGAGAACGTAATTAAGCATAAACTATATCATAAAGCTTATATTATATAATATCAGATTATTTGGTTGATAAAAGCTTGGGATGAATCTGCTCTAACTCGACAAAATAACAAGCAAGGATCATACAAAGAAGCGTTAAGACAAGATTAGTTTCTTTCCGGATTCTTCTTAAACTGGGGTTAGAAGGAACCTTCACCTTGATTAATCTAGTGTATAAGATGATTCAAAATAATCCTTGTGGTTTTATTTCTTTAAAAACAAGTAACGACAGCATAACCTGCCCTGCGAAGCGCTCAGATCAAAATTCCACAGCGATCATCCAGGTACTGATGACATTTAATTAGGTGGCTTATAACTAATTAAAATCTTACTTATATGAAATAGTTAGCGACAGTGTTGTGTTTTCATAATAAATAGGTAGGTTCCTACTGTCATTACAACAACGCGAATACAAAGTACGTAGCAACGTCTACATCAAACGAATGTTAATTACGAATAGATTTAATAATTTCTTATTTTGAAATACATATCAAGGTTTTTCCGTAAGAAAAGAAATTATGAAATCAGTTTGATCATGATTTTTCTTTTTTAAATGACGTTTTTACTAAATATCTAAATAAATGAAGTTTACAACATTATTTGCATAAACTCAAACTACCTACTCTTATAATTTGCTATACATAATGTAAATCCATTGTTTTGTTTAGCTAAGACTCGGTGAACTTCGTACCCCTAAAATTTAAAACCACCCTAGACAAACAAGACAAAAAAATATATTGAAACCGTTATAGAAATAAAAAACTTTTGAGAGCTTGTTATCCTTCAAATACTGTACGGAAAGTATCGTAAACGTCATCAAGTAACATTCACATTTAAGAGTGAATTGAGCATGAAGTTACGCTTCAATTTGTCAAAACTCAGTGTACTTTGACTTATGGACGAGTGAACTTAATCAGTTTTCGTTTTTCCTAAAAATACCGGTACAGTTCTAACGACGTAACATAATGACTACACGAGAGTTGCCTCATCGGTGACGTCATTGTATTGTATAACTTGGTATGTACCTACTTAGCAGGTGGCAAACCTTTTTGAATGCGACACAGAAGCGCTATTACGGTACACGAGCCATTAGGGGCGGTGGCCATATTTTCCTTCATAATTAGGACGATCAAATAAAACAAAGGAATAAAAAAACGGAAATAAAATTTGTCTCGTCTTGACACCTGAACACTGCGCCCAACGTGTTAAATATAGTGTTTAAAAGTGCCTCTCGGACAAAAAGAGTAGTCCTGTCGGGCTACTTTATAATCAATTAAATAAATTAAAAAACATGACAGTTTTTTTTTGTGTACGGAATATTTAACACTATGGCAAACGTGCGTGCGAAATATGCAGTTTTGGATGTGCATTTGACTACCCTCAAAATATATATCTAAGTAGATAACTAGAGATATGATCTACCGAGCCCGTAGATCACAGTCCTGTGCTTAGTTTTTTTAAATTATATCCCGTGATCTTGAAACATTTGCGGTCAAACTCAAGACTATAGAGAATAAAAAAGGTATGAACTAATAAAAATCAGCTCAAAGTATTCTATGTCTTGTATAGTGTTATCTATAGAAATCAGTGACAGATAGACAGAAAGACACTGCAGTAGGTACATTTACACTATTTTTGAGCATTAATAGGTCGCTAATGAGTATGGTTAAATTTCGAGCAATTTTTCTAAATTGCTCGAAATGACAAGCTATGGTGTGAAGTGCAGATCTTCATATATATAAACCTTCTGTGCGTGTGTTTGTAATTGAACTTCTTCTAAACGGCTGGACCGATTTTGATTTTGTTGAAATTTTTAGTGTGTGTTCTAGTGGATTCGAGAATGGTTTAGATTTTAATTTTTTGACGAATTCGCGAAGGGGACAGTAGTATCTATATAAATTTGTACAAAAGTACATGTTGCTGCTGTCGTGAATTGCTTGACTTTGTCATGACGTCACAATTATCTAGTAATACTTAGGACTAAGCAACTTCAATTGGCCGTTTAAGCGTACCTTTACTACGCTTGGGAAAACTAGTTGCTTCAAATTGATCCACAATAATTACATATCAATTATGGGTTATTCCCGCTCGACCCCCGTTTCGTCTTCCACTTCCATTTGCAGGGGGAAATGCACGCACTAGCCGGAAATACAGGTTCTTCTTCTTATTGTGTCACTAGTTATTTCGAACCAGTGTGGTGGAAAGTTTGGAGTGCGCCTCAAATGTTCCTTTCGTACACTTCCCGCGTGTCTTTGAACATTTTAAGTTCTGCGGCATGCTGGTTTCCTCACAATGTTTTCCTTTACCGTTTGAGTGTACTGGGAAATAGAAATCTCCATCAGTGCACGACCGGGTTTGAACCGACGACCTTCGGATCGGAAGACAGGGTTACTACAACTAGACCATCAGTGCTCAGTGTTGATATATACATACTTCTGAAAATTCTTCAGCACGGTTTAAACCGCGTGGATTAATTCGCAAGTGCATGCTAGGCCTTAAGATCTTACTGTCCCGTTTTTGTAAAGCTTGAGCAGAACTCTAAAGATATGCAAGTTTTAGGTAACGCCCCAACAGTAATAATTCAAATTATTTCATTAGATACGAATGGCCGCTGCCGCACCTCAACATGATTAATGACAGTACCAATTATAAAGGAGCCGTGGTCACCCTGCCCATTACTCTGTTCATGTTATTGTTATGAAAGCAGACTTATGTTATTTTGTTTATGTTTTGTACATGATAGCATAAACAAATTATATTACCAACAACATAAAGAAAACTGTATTAACCACCTTGAAGAAGTTTTTTACACATAGTACGGTATGAAAGATACGGGTCATTCCGTAAAGGACCTTAATCAAATCTCCTAAAATATCTAAGTTTCAAAATAAACTTAATCAAAAGTCAGTATCAATAAAGCTTAATTTACAATACAAGATAGATAGAAGTGACACGCCTAGCTCGGGTAAGATCGTGTTTGTTCGGGCGCGCTCGCACGGGTCATCGATCTGACCCAGATCTGCGCGAGCGCTGTTGCTACGCGAACGGTTATGGCTTTGTCGCGGTCGCTGAGAAAACATGGCGTTTCAAGATGTACCTGGTTTTAAATTGTACTGATTATATTAAATAAAATGTAATGATACAAAAATATAAGAATAAATCAAATTTGCATACGTCGTAGCAGTATCGACCGGTGGGGCAGTCTTGGGTTAATCTTCATTCACATTTAACAATGCGTATGCAACTCACAAATTATTTATTTTGGCATGACTAGGTATCTAGGACAATTAATCAACTAAGTCAAACAGCTTGTACTAACTTAACCTAATAATAACTTGAATTTTATATGTTATGTGTTGTATTTTGGTATGGACATATTTCTCGAAATGAAATGAAATGATTTATTTGCGTGAAATGTGGTACACAGAGAACTTAAATATATAATTAGATTCACACATTTTGCTAGGAAACCCAGCATGCAAAAATTAAGAAGGTACATATAATAATTTAATTAAAGACTACATTTTAAACAAATTAAATAAACATTACAATAATTATTACAATCTCGAATAATTAAATTTAGGTATGAATTACATAATAGTTTTTACCATAGCAAACGGAACGTTAATTAAGAAATTCTTTGACACCATAAAAACATTTGTCAACAAGCCAGGTAAGCATTTTTGTTTTAAATTTATTGTATGGTAATTCTCTTATAGATCTAGGTATTCTATGAAATATTTTATACACATTATGTAGCAATTTTTGTGACTTAAAGTTGTTTTTCGAACTGGAACTAATAGTCTAGTGGGGTCCCTCAATTTTATTTTTGAATTTATTTGGTCCTCATATTTGTCAAAGAATTTGTTGAGCTCCACAACAAAACAGCATACCTGAAATATATATAGGCTGGGCAACTTGCATGAGTCGAGTGGACCAGCACCACACACAGCTCTAATGCATTTTTTTTGGACAATGAAGGCCCTTTGATGTGAGTCGATTTACCCCAAAGTAGCAAACCATCCCTCAATACCGAAGCAACATAACCATGATACGCAGACAAAGCCGTTTATTGACCTGATGTTCGGCACAATGTCTTTATTACAAAAACAAAACGATAAATTTTTTTGCATGTTAAGTCAATATGTGACTTCCAGTTACAGTTTTCGTCTAACTTTAAACCTAAAAAATTTATTTCATTAACATTATCTACGAATTCATCACGACATGTCAATTTAATATTAATATTATTTTTATTATTGTTATTTTGAAAATGAATAAATTTTGTCAAGTCAAGTCAAGTCAAAAGATGATTTATTCAATACAATCACAAGGATCACTTTGAAACGATACGATCACTTTTTGTCTTAGATATATTAGCTCGCAAATTGTTACATTCTAACCAATTAAGAATTAATTCAATCTCAGCATTAATTGACTCTCTTATATTTTTACTATTATCAGAAACAACTATTGAAATATCATCTGCAAATAGAACACATTGACATTTAGTGATCAATAGTAAATCGTTTATATATAATAAAAATAATAATGGTCCCAGTATGCTTCCCTGAGGCACTCCAAAATTATTATTAAGACTACTAGATTTGAAAGCTGTTATCATGAGATCTTCGTTTAAACTTTTAATTTCTACATATTGTATACGATTTACAAGATAACTTTTTAGCCA
Source organism: Lampropteryx suffumata (assembly GCA_948098915.1). Lineage (NCBI taxonomy): Eukaryota > Metazoa > Arthropoda > Insecta > Lepidoptera > Geometridae > Lampropteryx > Lampropteryx suffumata. Next base: position 584,242 of record OX402564.1, on the reverse strand, counting down.
ATTTAAAGCGTGTCCTCTAATACCATATGTCTCACATTTCTGTGGCAGAGTATTATGATTTACCAAATTAAAGGCCTTGCTCATATCAAAAAATATTACTGAAACAGGAATACGTTTATCAATACTTTCAATAATACTCGACATTAATTGGAAAGCAGCTAAGGTCGTTGACTTATTCTTTTGAAAACAGTTCTGCTCTTCCTTAATTATTTTAAATTTATCTATAAAACTAACAAGACGCAAATGCATTGCTTTTTCAAATAATTTAGCAAATATGGGAATTAAAGTGATTGGTCGATAATTATTCAAATCTTTCATGTCATCTTTTTTGTGTACTGGAAAACTCCAGTAGCTAGGGATAGATTAAGAAGATATTTCAAGATTGGGTGCACAAGAACAAACACTTATTGAGGATATGTGTCGAAATCCCATCAAATCCTACAGATTTTGTATTATTTAATGAATAGACGATTTTGCCGACTTCATTGTCAGTCAGTGGATTAATAAACAAACTGGCATCACAATGCTGTATCTTTGTAAGATAGTGATTATTTGGTAATGGTAACGACTTATTGGTTAATGCTATAAAAAAACTTATTAAAAGACTCTGCTATTTCGAAGGGTTCTTGAATTGTTTTGCCACCATAATTTACTGCCTCAATAGTATCACAACTTTGTTCATCATCTACTTTATCCTTAATAATGTTCCATGCAGCTTTACATTTATTTTTGGTCTGCATCATATGTGTATTATTTATAATCATTTTAGAGTTATTAATGCATTGTCTTAGAACTATATTTCTTATATTTTTGTTTAGATTCAGAGGTTTTGTTCTTATAACACTGGAATCTTAGTTCTCTTTTATACCTAGTGCTTATTTTAATTCCTTTAGTGATCCACTTTGGTGTTGTGTATTTGCACTGTACCCTTCTTTTTTCCATGGGAAAACACAAATTATATAAAAGACAAAAAAGTCATGAAAATTATTAAAGGCTTTGTTTAAATTACTTTCATTTAAAACATCCGCCCATGATAATGATGATAGATGCTCAATGAATTTATTTATATTCTCTATACTATAGTTTCTAACCTCAATAAAGCAGTGCTGCAAACATTTATTGTTTTGGACAATAGGTATAGAAACAGTTTGGCAAGTGTCGTGGTCAGATAGATGCATTTTATATGTGCAACCAATAGCGTTATCTATATTGCTGATAATGTGATCAATGCAGCTGTTTTGGCGTAGTAATGTGAAATGTGAGTTTATAATTCAATGCCAGCTGCTTTAAACGTGACGCTGCAGTATCATTTTTTAATAAATTAATGTTAAGGTCCCCAGCAATTTTTTTTTTTCTAGATAATTTAATTACAAATTTATTCAGTATAATGTCCAGTTTATCAATGAAAATATTAATGTAACTGTTAGGAGTCTGATAAATACATAATACGACACAGTTATTAGAACGGATCTGTACACCACATATTTCAAATGTCTCTTCAATTGCCATACTTTTATCAATATCAAGCTTTATAAACCCTAGTGTGTTCCTAACTAGAATACATACTCCTCCACGTTTTACATTTTTTATTGAGAAAAAACTAGATAATGTGAAGTATTTGATGTTGGATTCACTACCTGACATAATATTTGTTTCTGTGAGGCAAATAACATCAGGTTTCAGATTTTTTTCTGATAACTCATCTAAACACACTGCTAGCGGCTCCAGTTTATTAAGTAGGCCAGCTATATTTTGATGTAAAAGATATATGATATTAGTTTTATTAGATTGATTTGGCACGAAAAAGACGACTTGTCTTTATCCCAGTTGATGTTGCCTCTAGTTGAGGGATGGCTGTTCTATTTTCAGATTGTGAAATATTTACTGCCACATTTTTTTTGAAATAGTAGGGTATAGTACCCTTTTTTGGTTGACTTAACCTTTTATAGTAATTACACAAATTATTTTTATGTTGTATCAATAAACCAGTAAGATATTTTTATCATAATATCTAGAATCCACTATAAAATTTATCTTTCTACATAAATATGTTATGTACTCTAAATGTGATAACAGAAATGGTGTTTCTATGGAGATAAAATTACAATTTGGCAATTGAGTACATAAATGTTTTAAACAGTTATTTAATGTACCAGTATTCAAAGTCTTATTATAATTCACATTTACTATTATAATATTACACTTGTGTAATGCCTTTATTGCACCTGACAATTCATGTAGTAAAATTGTGTAATTGTGGTTCGTATCATTCTCTCACACACAGAAAACAATTTGGTAATTTTTATTTAAATTTAAACATAGGTTATCATAACATGTTTTTGAATTTCATCCGATTTAGCATATTGTTTAAGAAATGAAAAAATACTATAGTCCTCATAACATTTTACCCATTCTCTTATTTTAGCTAACTTTGTAGAAAGTCCGATAAGTTGTTGACTTCCCAAAATCAGTAAGCGTGGTTTTGATTTTTCCAACACAGATTTCTCAATCATAGCAGCATCACAACTATTTGTAAAAATTGGTTGTTTTATTGATGGAGTTGACTGATCAATAATATTATCAGTTTCTATGTGTATTTCTGAATTTATTACAGCGCCATCTTGTGACCCTTGCTCCAAAAAACTCCGAACAGTATCCATTTCCTTTTGAGAAGTTTCAGGTGAATTCTTTGATAATACTTTTTTAGATTTAGCGTTTTTGTTGCTGCTGTGTGGGTGTATGGTATTATTCATCCCATCATGTACGGCTACTTGCTGTTTACCATCTAGTTGCCTCTGAAGTGAAACATTTTTAGAAGTCAATTCCTCTATTTTCCTTGTTGCCTCTTCTAGCTTTAATTTTAGATTTTGAATTTGCTCATTTAATGCATTAGATTCTTGAAAATGATAAGTCTGGTAGGCTTCTTGCATGTAGATCTGATTTTATCGACGTAAATGAGTGATCCACTGAGACATCATTAGACACCCACCACAGATATTCTTCTATCAACATTTTGTCTCATGGTAATATTATCGAAATCGTTATTTTCCATCTTTTTTGACGAAGGTAGGTTGACGAAGGTAGTAAAATTATGGATAAAACGATTTGTACAATAAAAAAACAAAAAATACAAATATTTTCTTCCCTACTAAGATTTGAATCCGTCCACCCAAGTAGGTAAGATAAACCTCTTACGTACGCACACACCGCTCTGCCAACTTACACTTCGGACGATACGACGAATTTAGGGATCCAAGTCTAATTGTTAATTCACAGCGACAACTGTAGGTGAACTCTGAGTCATGTTTCTTTGTTTCAAATTGTAATGAACTTACTATGACTCAGAGACACTGGCACAATTGAACGGTCGAGTTGCGATGTTTTTAGTTGATATATTTTTGAAAACAACACTTTTCATAAAACTGATTTGATATTTCTTTCTGTAGAAGGTTAACTCACAAATTATTGTATTTTTCAAGTGAAAATTTGCACACTTTAGAATTAAAATGCATAAGAGCAACCGGCAATACGTCCGCACGTTTTGTGTTCTGAACGGCGACCAAATAAACAAATTAATATGTAAATTCGATACAAATAAATATGTTGTTATTTATGACTTATTATTATTATTATGATCAGATTTTCAGCTCTATTATGTTCTATTTATCTCAAAATAGTCTGGCAGAGATCGGTACATACCAATAAGACCAGCCGTTATACCACCGACTAGCTAAACATTATTCTTTATTCTATCCCAAAGTATTTAAGGTGTATAATAACGTATTTTTAAGATTAAAAATACGTTATTATACACCTATCTACTTATCTAAGGTGGTTTCTGAAAAAGTATGTTTCTCAACACGACTGCGACATGACCGCTTCTATTAGTAGATTGTTGCGTGTCAGATAAACGCGATAGATGGCGGATGATGGTTGTGGTTGCCGATTCCACCATGAACACAATCTGGTTCCTTACGGACCAGAGGGCCAATCAAATGAAGAGATGAGGTTCCGGAGAGTATTGGCTCCGGTAAAGTTAGGCTCCCGTATGTCAAAATTCAGTCTGGTTTGGGATACGAAAGCATGATATTAGCTTAAGTTTTCTTAGCCATAGATTGCCAGGCCGTCATGGCGTAACAACTGTGTGTAGCGGAGACCGACAGGTAAGAGCCTTCCAAAGTACATAAGCACTCTAAATGTCACCGGTGTTCACCTTCCTATGAATATATTTTATTAAACAACAGGGATTTATATTACACGTACATAAACAAAGTAATAATGTAATATAAATATTGGCGAGCATTTCACACAGTATCATCTAGCCCCAAAGTGAGCTTGTGTTATGGGATCCACGTGACTGATATGCTATTTATTAATATACTTAACTAGCTGACCCGTGCCCACTTCGTTGGGCGTTTACAGCTTCACAAAAATATTAAAGTACTAATATCGCTATTTAAAAAAAGATAGCTATACAAATTATTATAATAATTACAGAGATTACCAAGTTAAGGACAAATATTGATAGATGGCGCTAGCTGCCACCTGTGGCTTTGGTGCGCCACAGTGGTCGTTAACTTACTTATTACTTCAAACCCGCAGACAAAACAAACATCACACAAATGTTTGTCCTGAGAATAGAACCCACAACTTACAGCGCATAGAGCTATGAGCTCAGTCCTAGTTATCAAAAATGCATAAAGCAGCTATTAGAATAATAAATTAATAAATAAATAATCCCGGACATCTCACACAGCATCATCTGGCCCCAAAGTAAGCAGAGCTTGTGTTATGGGTACCACATGACTGATATACTACTTATATACTTTTTTGTTGTAAATATATATATAGAAACACCCAAACCCGAGACAAATACTTATAGATCATACAAACATTTATCCCGCGGTGGGAATCGGGAATTACGAGAGCTATTCGTAAAATGTCAAATGCAATATCGGTCGTTGTTTCTTCTACTTCGTTAATGGCATGTGTCATAATAATGCCAAGTGATTATATAAAGTCGTATCGTATCTATAGTCGTATTTGTTATTTTATATAATAATGATGTCTTTTATATAAATAATTATTCGGATTAGTTTTGCTCGAATCACGGAAACACAAAGTTATTATTCCAATTATTCACACCCGAGTCACACAAGTTTTATTTTTTTGACTTTTTTAGACTAGCCTGTCAGCTCAGTTGGTAGTAGCTCTGCCTTCTGCGCTGTAGGTTGAGAGTTCGATTCCCTCCCAGGATAAACATTTGTGTGATGAACATAGGTGTTTGTTCTGTGTCTGGGTGTTATAAAGTATCATAAGTATGTATTTAAAAATATATAAGTATTCTATCAATCATCACCATAATACAAGCTATGCTTAGTTTGGGACTAGATGGTGTTGTGTGCATTGTCCACTTATATTTCTTTATTAATTTAATGACGGCCAATATAATTCGGTAATTGTTTCGTTGCTGCCTGTCCTCTTCTTCTTCTCTTCATATAATATGATGATATATATAATATGATAATATAATATAATATGATAATATCATATAATGATGACAAATTTTACAAATGTCTAGTTTGATGCAAAGGATGATACTGTTTTTTTATGGTTGATATAATATCGTCACAGTCACTTTTAAATCAACTACTACTAAAGAAAGAAAAATTGTCTTGCGATGTTTAGTAACATTGCGCTTTTATATAGTTTTATTTTGGGGTCCATAGTAACTTTAGTGTTTTTTTTTTACAAACAATGCTCATTATTGACTCGGATATGAATAATTGGTATAAAAAGTAGTAGATGATACATACGGAGCTGTATATAATTGTGAAAAATAGACCACATCATTCGTTAATAAATAAATAAACACCTTAATATTCACTGAACCATCTGTCGTGTAAACAGACTGGTGTGACGTACTCGTACCAGCGGGATGTCAGTTCGTGTAGTGACAGACTGACAGGACCCCGGACATGTTGTTTGTAATGTCCAAACGTGCGCTGACACCTTTGTGCTGCATGGTATGTTTTACTTAATTTTGTCTGTAGCATGCTGTAACAACAAGTCAATACAACTGTAAATTGATTACGTTTTAAAAACTAAAAAGAAAACCGACTATTTATGAATACGAAATTTTGATGACTTGAATGACATACCTTTTTCAGCTACATTGATTTAAAAACTAAACTACTTAACCGATTTTCATGAAATTTCTATGGGATTAATCTGAATGTACATATATCCTTTCAAGTGAAAAAATATTTTTCAATTAAAAAGAATTAACGAATTGAGAACCTCCTCCTTTTATTGGTAAATAGCTGCTGTAGTAATTCCTTCCCTGGATGCAATTTATCTCCTTGCCGAATTTTATTGATAAAGCAATCAAACAATCACACTCACCACCCATTAAAAAGTTTCCAAACAAACATTCACACCCCATTTTACTCTTTTACGAGAGTTATTTTGAAAAATCCTGAAACACTTGTCCATTTATTTTGCATTTTAAGTATCCAAACCAAGTTTCTAAGAAATCATACCAGCCGTTAAAAAGTTCCCATACAAACTTTGACACCCCATTTTACACCTTTGTTAGGGTTTTTTTTTAATCCTGAAACACGTGTCCATTTATTTTGCATTTTATTTATTCATATGAAGTTTCAAGCAAATCGCACCACGCGTTATAAAGATTCATACATTCGTTTTCATCCCTTTTCACCCTCATTTGTTTTTGGGTTGAATTTCAAAAAATCTCGTTTTAGTGGGTTGTTTTGTTGTAAAAGAAAGCCAAATTTTAACTTTCTAGCTTCAGCGGTTTCGGCTCGGCGATGATGAATCAGTCAGTTAAGCTCAGTTAAGTCAGGTTACGCTCTTTTAAGGTGCAAGGTCGGGTAACCTCCTCGTGGTGCACTCTGGTAACACCGTGGGATACTTCTTTTGTTCGCTAAAGAAGTATCGCACGGTGGCCAATAACCCGACACAGAGGGCCTCTCCACGTGTCCCTCTGCGCAGCAGAGGGCTATAGCAGAGGACACTGTGGATATGAGGCAAGGGGAGGGGACTGCTTAGGCGGTCTACAGAGGGGCTTGACGCCGTGGGTCGCGGAACTCTGTCTTGTTAGGCAGAGTTTCGGGAGTCACGGCCAAAAGCATTAGAGAGAAATCCCAAGGTTTGGCGCCCGCCGAGGGGGCTAATGAGCGAAGTGGTGTGCTGTTCGGGCACGAGGGTGCCAAAGGGCGAGGGGGGGGTTACTGTTGGAGAATCGGGGGACTCTCTAACTACCCCCCTGCATGAGGGCACGAGGGGTGACTTTGGTATGAGCAAATTCACTCCTCCGTAGGAGAAAGGGCCCTTTTCAAGGCCAACCACCGCCGGGGCAAGATGGTGAATGCTAACGCGACCCCATCTTGTCCCACACAGGTGGATGAGGGACACATCCCAGGTTTTTAGTGGGTATGCCGCTGTGTGACGGAGGCGGAGACTCCCACATAACCACCTCGCCCCCCCGGGCAGGTGGTATCCATAAAGGATTTCCTGGGTCAAAAAAAAAAAAAGGTTATACTCTTTTATGGGTATAGATAATTGGCAAACTAGGTATTGGAAATATTAACGACCTCTGTTACGCAGTGGGCTAAAGGCCGGCTAAGACGCAAAAGGTTGCGGGTTCGATTCCCGCCGCGAGACAAATGTTTGTATGATCTGCAAGTATTTGTCTCGGGTCTGGGGGTTTCTATGTATAATATGTATGTATTTACAAAAAAATTGTATAAAATAGTATATCAGTCATGCGGTACCCATAACACAAGCTCTGCTTTCTTTGGGGCCAAATGATGCTGTGTGAAATGTCCGGCAATATTATTATTATTATTAACTACCGGCCTTTGTTCAAAATGATAAGCCTCATTTTGGTAATGCAACGTTATAAAATTTTGTTTCTATATTCATTGACATTAAAATGACAATGACATTAGAAAATTAGAGATGGCTATGAAATACTCGTCTTAAATAGCCCAACATAAAACTAAGTTCATATTAGGTGGTTAATTTTAGCAAGTCAGAAGAAAAATAGCCCAGTTTCAGACAATAATTTGAGACTAATTTGAATTTGCTAAAAATAATATTAGATTTTTTTACTTGTTTTAACTTTTTACCCTAATAAAAATAAAAACATGCAATATTTAGCGAAACGTTTTTGTTTTTGAACGTTTTTGATTAATCTCAAGAAGTTTTAAAATTAATTTCTGTAAGCGTATTTCCCAAATCTTTTACACTCGTCTCAAATTTTCGGAAAACTGTGCTTTCGGTTAGAAACAACTTTCATATTGTTGTACATAATTAAAAACGCCGCCTGGCGCCGCCGCCGCGCCTGCGCAGAGCTTTCTAATACCGACTGTTCGGTACATACATGCGACAGCACTGGCCTGTGCCAGGGAGGTACCCACGGTGTTCTCTATCCAAACACCAGGTAGGATGCTGTGGTAAGAGTCCATCTTCGTGGGTACCAAAGAGTGTGCCAGCATTCTGTTTAGGTTGGAAGATGTCTGTAGACGGTATCACGTTTGTGATATGGTACCAAGCAGATATTAGGTTTAGCTCAAATCGAATATTTTCGCACAGATTATGGAATCAGATGCAGGCGCATTCACTAGCGGAAAAAAACGCTATGAAAATTACATACTTCAGAATTGCGTGGTCTATTCGATTGTGCATGCTAGGCCTTAACATATAACACTTATAAACTACCTTACGTTCTTATAGATACAATTAGTACGTATACTGTATTTCTCGATCACCTTTCCAGTTAACTGTAGATGCTACGGGTACTAGAACAAGTGCGCGCCTAGCAACCACACTACAGCGGTTCTACGGAACTGAACCGAACTATCCGAGACAGACATAACCCTTGTATATGCCAGTGACACTGAATAAACTAGGCGAACGCTGGTTCACTGTTTTTCCGAAGCACGAAGCGCTCAGATGTAAATTCCGATAAATTTAGTTATGAAAATCGAGTGAAAACGACCTGTCAGAACATGAGCCCAGCCAAGTGCTACAGCGAGTGTTTGTATAAGCGGTAATTGGCCGCAATATATTTCATGATAAGGCCACAAAAGGCTAGGGGTCGAGTTAGTTCAAAATTAATATTTCATCCTTGCAACATTGTCGTTCATGACATTTCGATCGGTAACTGGGTTGTGCACTTACTTTTCGTAAACAAGTGCATATTCCGTATTCTGCAATGGCAACTCTCAGTATCTACCTATTGATTTTGGGAAATGTGCGCGCCCTTTAAATACATTTCTTATAATGTTCGCCGGCATGGTAGTGGTAGGTGAGTATACGTATCAAGGCTACTTGCGATTGAGTGCCTACATATTACGTAGTTGGACCGCATTATAAATCACGTAAATACGTAGTTATCGTTATAAATCTATAGAGGAAACGTAACGATTACCGTAGGAACTGTTACATAATCTGCAGATTACATGACCACATCCATACAGGCATTAGGTTATGAAAGTGGACCAGAAACAAAATGGCGGACAAAATGACACCGCTAAATGCTACCACTCGGAAATACTTATATTTTTCACATTGGGGTAGGTTCAGAGATACCTACAGCGCAGGTCGATGACTCCACAGTACCACTCACACGAAAACAACCCAGTTTTATTCAACAAAAGTTACCGTAACACCTACACTCTAACCTAAAAACCTTACTATCATAGAAATAGAGACTAAAACCGAGAGGACTAACCTTTAGAAAGTGTCTAGCTAACTTGGTCGTGCTATAATCGAATGCAACATGCGTCTGTGTGAGTGCCGCTTGAAAGATAATAATAGTGTTGAGCAATAATTGCGATTTTTCTTGTCGAAATAAGATTGGTTATCGGTTTGATCGTACAGGTTTGATTGTTTTACGATTGCTGGTTCGTGTTAGATCGTGATTATGAAATCTATTAGAACTGAATGCATGTAATTTGTTTGAATAAACAGGTGATTTTCTATTGTTAAGATCGATGTTGCCATCGTAGTGTCTGTAATCTGTTTTGTTATTATCATTTAAAATTGGGTCGCTGCGTGGCCTTACTTTCAAAGGGCATAATTATATTTGTATATACAGGTAGCTACGCCTATTGCTGTTCTTATTATTTAGTAACTAACTCGATTTGCTTGTCAGTAGACCATGTGGACGATGTGGAATTTCTACATTATATCGTAATTGGTTGATAGTTTATATTCAAATTATCAAGTTACCAGGACTATTATTTGCATCTAAAGTTAACGTCATACGATGGTACTTAACCAAACTCCTACTAGTATCAGCCTCATTTTATCGATAAATTCGTTGACCTCGCCAGCCCACCACTACGCCCCGGGCACTGCACTCACTCACACACGCACAGCGTTCAGCTAGCAACCGATGAAGGCAGAAAGATCTACAGCGCAGGTCCCTACCACTTCCATATTCTAAACGGCATCTCACTAACTTCAATACTCATTGCTGTTTTTCGTAAGTTTTAGAAATTTGGTGTGGAAATAAGAAGCAATGGATGGTGAATGACGGTAGTCGTGATGAAAGGGTTATGTAGAGACTTTTCATAGAACTGCATCCATTTTCTAGGTTATGTAGCTGTGGCCAGGCAAAAACAAGTTGGCACATGGGCTTATATTTTAAATGACGGATGCATTCGCCATGTAGGACCGGCTAGGTTTTCTAAAACGGTCTAGAAATGCATTCTTTGTAGCTGGTTGAAAAAAGATGTGGCAACTGACAAGTAGCGGTGGACGCATTAAGGTATTTAAGCAGCAGTTATTTGGACGTTTTGAATGACAACTATCGTGAATGTCAAACAGATACCTAACTACTATGATGATGATATGATGAACAATGATTTCATATGCCTCCAAAATATGGGGTAGCGTAGACTTGGACATGTCTTATTTATTTTTCTTTGACGAGTGGCAGATTTTGGATGCATTGGGAAACACAAGCTTTATTTACGCAGCAGGCATGAAAGAGTATTTCAATTTATCTGTAAAATTTGACTATATTTTTCTCTTTTCACGATATCATGAATTCTTTATTATATATATATATATATATATATATATATATATATATATATATATATATATATATATATATATATATATATATATATATATATATATATATATATATATATATATATATATAAAGTTTATTGCGTTTATTGACTTAAACAAAAATATTTAAATCATAATTTAGTTTATAATTTAGAGCACCCTGACCAATCTTCCATTCAAGTTAGGCTCCTCTCCATCCAAAGGTTGTCTGAAAGAAATCGCTACCTTAGCGATAAGACCGCCCATTGTACTTTTTTAGGTGTTCTTCTAGTTTTAAGTGTTTCATTCATTCATGAAGAAATGAAATAATAAAAAATAACATAAAAAAATAAATTTTAGGTCCATAGCATGTTAGTATTTGTCTTAATCTAAGTTAGTACACAAAAACTACAAAAAATAATTACAAGCACTACAATCGAATAATGATAAAATTATTTCATCATTACTCGATTACCTATAGTGCTTGAGGAACGGGCTATCCCATTTATTAGATAATGCGTTCAAAATGATGTTGGGACTCCCATGCAGCCTGCACAATAATGTTACTTACATTATTGTGTAACAAAACATGGTTTCAAGAAATTGTATGTGCAAAAAAATTTGCAAATTTTCGCTTAGGCCTTGATGGCAGCCTGGATCCCTACCTGCTGCCCCTAGATTTATTTTTCCAGGTTTCTATTTAGTTTGCATTTAGTTTTTGGCATTTAATTTGTAAGGCTTGTTGGTTTTATGGGGATAGATGAAATTTCTATGTGGCTATTAGTACGCGTCGGAAAATAGGCAAGTTTTTGTGCAAAACTGAATCTTCATTGAGACTCACCAAGCTACGAGTATTTACCTATTGCTTAGGTACTTAAAGTACTTGAAGTGCCAATAATGGATGACTATTCAATAATATTAGACTATTATAATATTATTGAATAGTATTGAATATAATAGAAAAATGTATACCCTGTAGGTATTTAACTAACATGATAAGAGTGTTATACTTAATTAGAAAATACAAATCGACCAGGCCGTGAAGAACCTACGACAATAAATCCATTATTGCAGCTATCGCGCGCACATGACTACATCGTGAAACTATTTTCATCATAAAACTGTTATCGCTGGCCTTGGACACGTTATTTTGCGAACAATTGGTAAAACATTAGGAGAATGTTTAAACTTACTGATAATGTATAGGCCTGCTTAATAGTTACCATGTACCAATAGGTACCACATGAACTACTCAAAGTCAAAATATATTTTATACAATATAATCACAAGGATCACTTTGAAACGTTACACACTAGGTGAATTTAGGTGCCAATTCCTTCTAACCCCAGCCCGATAAGAACTGGCAAGAAACTCGTCCTTGTCCTAGCGCTTTTTTGCATGATCCATCTTATAACTATCTTAAGTACCTAAAACGAATACAAGAGAGTTTATACATTTCAATTGTGTCGGTTAACTGTTTGAGGGCAGAGCGACATGAGGCAATGCATTGCTATCAATAATATAGTCATTTATATTATAATACGCTTTCTTCAAAAGACTAGCTTATATGAATGCTTTAAATTTACTGCTATTAATATTTAAGCACAAATATCATAGCAGATTCGATTTTGGTCAGTTTCCAGCCAGCGATCACCTGGATAGACAATGATAACAAATCAAAAAGAAGACGAGGCTATTGGTCTCCGAAGCACGAAAAGAGTTCAGATTTAAATGCTAGCATTCACTCAATAAGATGATAGAGTAATACATTGATTACTTGACGAGATGCCTTGTCGTCAAGTAATCAATGGATTACTCTATAGAATGTATTACGCTACGCAATGTTATTTGTATTACGTTAGTTTGAATAGGTAGTTGACATTGTTATAATGTATGAGCGTGTCATTGACGATGCTTAGTCAGGAGTAATATGAATCCGTCGTGACATGACCAGCCGCAACATTATCAAATTACAATAATTCAGTAAAGTGCTTGGTGGACTCCACTGGAGCGATTCAGATGGACTGCAACTGTGTAGTCAGAAAACTCGACTGCATCTACTTCGAATAGTCATCTGTTTGACGTAATTCGTGGCTAGCAATCTGATACGAGAGATAGGTGTTAGCTTGACTCTTGTAGTTTTCAATACGAAGTGAAAGTGAGAGACTATAATTGTTTGTTGGTCAACGCTGGACGGCAGGTATACTGATAATGTCTTTGATAATAAGCATTTACTATCTCTAGCGCCACCTTCCGCTTTAACGTTATTAGTACAAAAAATCAAACGAACAGCAATGCCTGATGGACTGCAAAGATGCGGTCCTTTTGGCCGGTCTGTGAAGTCCATCTACACATTCTTTAGTCAGCAACATGCAAGTTGTTTCTCATACGGTCAGGTTCGAAATGAGGTGGCCATTAGTGCAGTTAAATATGGGATTAGCTGTAATTGTATGCAACTTTGTCATGAATGCATCATTTGAAAGATCTGCCGACATAGAAAGTAGGTGAGTAGGTACTCAGTTTCATGATCGGTAGAGTGATGAGTAATCGTGCTGACGACGGAATTTTTTTTGATTTTTCACAGAAGTTTCTGTCATAGGAGGATACTTCAACTTTTCAGTAACACGCATGCTTCTATGACCAAATCTACTTTTTTTGCTATTCTTAAATAAAATAACAATAAAAAATGTCGGACATTACACACATCATCATCTAGCCCTAAAGCACGCAGAGCTTGTATCATAGGAACCACATGAGTGATATACTACTTGTATACTGGCCTGCCAGCTCAGTTGGTAGTAGCTCTGCCTTCTGCGCTGTAGGTTGAGGGTTCGATTCCCTCCCAGGATAAACATTTGTGTGATAAAAATAGGTGTTTGTTCTGTGCCTGGGTGTTATAAAGTATCATAAGTATTAGTAAGAATACTAATTATAATATTTAAAAATATTATTAGTATTATATCAGTCATCTGGTCCCCATAATACAAGCTATGCTTAGTTTGGGGCTAGGTGGTGTTGTGTGCATTGTCCACCAATATAAAAAATATATAGGTATATATGTATATATGTAAATACATACATATTTTACATAGAAAAATACCCAGACCCAAATTCTTCATATCGTTTCAGATTTAAGTGCGCCACAGAGGCACCTTTCGTGTATTTGACACCATGTATTTTAACTTTATAGGTTCTATGACATGCCGGTTTACTTACGGTATTCCATCACGGTTTGAGAGTGCCTCTAAAATCCATTGTTGAACGACCGGATTCGAACCCACGACCTTTGGATCAAGACCATCAGTGCTCTCGCCCGATTCGGACGAATTCGCACTAAAATATTAGCACGTGCTGGCAAAATAGTTTATTTTCAACTACGCCCATTCCTATCAGTGCTTAGTTAGGCCTAATTAGTCCACCAATTAGCTTTCATCTCCACATCCTGTCATTGTAGCGTCAGAAATACTTTGTAGATAGGGACGGTAACATCGCAACAACAAAGTAGGTAGGTCCAAGGCGCTTCACCAAGTGCAAGTAATGCCTAGCATTAGGTATTCTGGCAGCACTGCTAAGGATGCAGCTTGAAGAGAAAGGGCCCTCGGATTGAGCAATTACCGGCTGGCCCAAGGACAAGAAAGTAGCGGAAATACTTAGTTAATTTTATAGGCACTAGGTGGCGCTGTTATAAATTCCGTCACACTTTGACGGCTTAATGATACGCATCAGAAAGAAAGAAGGAAGTAACGTTTAGCTTGTTACGCTACGCAATAACGAAAAAATGAAGTAGGACATAAATTACCTACAATAAAGTATAATGTCTAGTTAGCATAGTATCTACATGACCCTGCACTGCAAGGGCGCTGCAAGTTAATTGAGGTCGCATATCATGATGACGCATGATACTTTTTGTGTATAGTTTTGGGACAGGATTAGTATAGTCTGTTCAATATGAGTGATTGATGAGAGATTGGCATAAATGAACACTCTTCTCGTAGCGTAAGTACCTATAGACTCTAGAAATTCTCCTTGTGACATTTTATGAAGTAAATATAGCTCTTATAGATTAATTAATTTTTATTCGTGTTTTATTTTTTGGTTAATCTCAGCGGAATATTACTTGATAGCACTAGTGTGAACCATTTCATAATATGTGTATTATGTTGTCTTGTGGTTCATACGTCGAGAAATAAAAAAAAATCTAGACGGTCATTTTAGAATAAACTGCTACTTTGTAACTATATTATAACAAAATACTTGACATTGGCAAAACTATCAGCAAGACAGATGCCATTATAGGAAGAAGATGTCTCTAGAATGGATGTGTTTGTACCACACAGCGTGTTCAGAAGCACAACCGTTTCCGTGCAATTGACCAACTCTTTGTAACACACACTCAGTTTCCACTTAGACAGTTTAACTACTTGTCATAGATGTTGACTGGCAAGTAGTTAAACTGGCCTTTCAGCTCTGTTAGTAGTAGCTCTCCTTCTGCCGCTCTTCTGCGCTGTAGGTTCGATTCCCTCCAGGATAAACATTTGTGTTTTGACATTTGAGAACACAGGTGTTTGGTATGTGTCTGGGTGTTATAAAGTGTAATAAGTATGTATTTAAAAATATATAAGTATTCTATCAATCATCTGGTCACCATGATACAAGCTATGCTTAGTTTGGGGCTAGATGGTGTTGATGTCTTCAACAACATATTTAAAAAAAAAAGTGTACCTTAAGAGTACCATATGAGCCACTACTAGCTTCCAGTAACACGAGCAATGGCGACCTCTGTGGCGTAGTATGCGGAGATCCGTCCGTCCGCGGGTTCAATTCCCGCCACGGGACAAATGTTCATAATTGGCAGAGATATCTGGTATCATACATACAAAAACTACAGCCGGATTGAGAACTTCCTACTTTTTAGGGTTCCGTACCTCGAAAGGAAAAAACGGAACCCTTATAGGATTACTTTGTTGTCCGTCCGTCCGTTCGCCTGTCTGTCTGTCAAGACCCTTTTTCTCAGGAATCAAATATATCAAATACTCAGGTCTACTGTCCCTTAAAGCTGTGAAAAAACAAACTTCTAAGCCAACGCAATCAAAAGATACAGCCGTTTATGCCGCAAATATTTGACACTCGCAAGGGAATCAAAACCTACAGGATACTTCCCGTGAACTCAGAATCTTGAAATTTGGTACGTTTGTGTATAGCACAGATAAGGGAAAAATTGCGAAAGCCGTAAATTTTTAGTTACATCATCCAACTATGACTCGATTGTCGTGATGGGTAAACTTTTACTTATATACTTACAGGTTTGTACGGAACCTATCTCTCGCGGCAAACAATTGTAGATGAACCCATTTCTCGCGGCAAACAATTGTAGATGAACCTGTCTCTCGCGGCAAACAATTGGCTTGGCAACTAACGGATTAGCAGAACAATTCAAACCCACACCAGAACCTTGACTAGTCGTCCATTAGACAGCAGCTAACAAGCTGTATCGGTAAACAGGAAGCGATCCCGCGTACCCTCACGCAGTCCGGATATCCATCCGCCAGGAGCAGTGCCGTGTTCAGACAAGGATGCAGTGTTTATTGCATCAACAGATCCATCGGAAGTAAACAAACGGATGATACCAGCTGATCAAAAGGCAAAGTAATTAAAAAACTACGATCTGCCCGTGGTTTTGCCCGCATGGTATAACTTGCTTATAACTAACTTGGTTATTCCATGTTCAATATATATATACGAGTATAGCAAGTTTCATTCAAATCGAGTTAGTAATTATCGCGTGATTACATACAAACGAACACCCAAACAAATAAAACAACACAATCTTATGATTCATTTAAGTCGTCTTACATGCACATACACACGTAAATATGTTTTTTTTACATCTATATGTAATATTGTAGGTATTTAAAATTTAATAAGATTTACACATACAAAAAGCTCAAAAATTGTGTTGCCTGGGTTGCCAGCCTGGGCTTTCATAAAGCCTCTCGTTGTATGTTTGTTTAATAATTTTGTTATCAGGCATCCATCCCATAGTACAAGCAATGCAAAAGCAAGCAAAGCAATTAGTTCGCTTAGTTTCAGGTGATGTTTGAATTGTCCATCAATATTAATTTAATTTAACTGGCTATCTATCCTGCTTTGTACTGCGGGCGCAGAGGTGGCGTGTGGTTTCTCTTAATTTCTTATTCATAAAAATGTTTTCCTACAACGTTTGAGAAAATAATTTATCTTATACTTACATATTTTATTATATCTTCAAATTTCATTGGTAAAAATGGTTCACAGAGTAGGTATATCACAGACTAGTTCACATAGTATTTGATCACTTTCCATTACTTATACCGTGGTAGGGGGAAATGCGTGTTACGAACGACAGGCATAAGGCTGTTACTAAAACCACGCCTTCCACTGATGACACGGAGGAGCAAGCGACCGCAGTACCATCGAGTCATCAATTATTTGGATCCTCCCCCAGACTTTACTCTTCGACAACGAAGACGGCGAAAAAAAAATAAGTGATTTTAACTATCAATAATGTATCTATATATATAAAAGGCGATGTGTATGTTGCATGTTCCCTATAGACTCCGAAACGGCTGGACCGATTTCGATGAAATGTTTAGGAATTATTCAGATTGGCCTAGCGGGTGATCCTGTGAAGTGTGAATGCGTGTGAAGGCGCGGGCAGATGCTAGTACTTAATAAAAATACTTGGAGGTAGTAATATTTTTTTTTGTCAAAGATTTGGCCTTTATGATGAATTATCATTTCATTTATCGTCTCTTCTACACTGTGCCCTATCGTCGTCCGTAGCTGTGTTTACATAATCAACAGCTTATTTTTGGGTCCAAATAAGGGTTTATCAGCCCATCGGACTTCGATTTATAGAGCTTGCGAATGGAATTGAGACATAACCAACCTCAGTCGTGACAAAGAGGCAGACAAAGTTGTACAGCACTCTCTCAGTGCTCTACAACTGCACTGAACTGATAGCATTGTGTCGTAAGAATTTGATATCACGCACTTTGGAGAAAATGACAGAATATCTACTTTATCTGAGGAGAAATCCTTGAAATCCTATCATTGGGAGAAGCAAATGCAAACAAATCGGTAGGTTACTGTAGGTTTATTATCCTTTAAGGTTTTAAGCAATCAAGCCTGCCTCTCGTCTGAGCTGCCTAATTGCTCGCCGGATATAAACTAAATATATATACATCTATCTATCTATATATATGTATATCTAATAGCTTATTAATATCTAATATATAATCTGAATCTCGGAAACAGCTCCAACGATTTTCATGAAATTTTGTAAGCAGGGGGTTTCGCTACGATGCGACAGACAGACACATCAAACTTATAACACCCGTCGTTTTTGCGTCGGGGGTTAAAAAATTACTAATGGCCTGACCATTAGTAATTTTTTAACCTCCTAAATTAATTCAACACTATTTATTTTGTAAACTTTAAGAATTTAATATGGAATTAACAAATTTATTTTTAGTGTTTACAAATAAGACTGTTACTCACTAACTGTGAGAATTTTCATTTTAATTTAAACTTTGCTTTTTTGAAAACTGTTAAGGTACTAAACAGTGGTTTAGCCTGTCGAAGGGATACTGGACTATTAAAAATTGACATTTAAAACTTAATATTTATCAAATGAACATCTGTATCGAAAAACAGTTCAAGAAACCTTCTTTTACCTTTTCAAGACCGATCCGACGATATGCCACACGATGGGGTAGGATAGGGTGAATAAAAAAAAACAACCCAACTATACATGTAAGGAAGTGGTAGGTACCTAAAAACCTAACCTAACCTATAAATAAATAAATAATTCCGGACATTTCACACAGCATCATCTGGCCCCAAAGTAAGCAGAGCTTGTGTTATGGGTACCACATGACTGAATACTACTTATATACATTTTTTTTTGTAAATACATACATGTTATACATAGAAACACCCAGACCCGAGACAAATACTTGCAGATCGTACAAACATTTGTCCCGCGGCGGGAATCGAACCCGCAACCTTCTGCGTATCAGCCAGGTCTTAGCCCACTGCGCCACAGTCGTCAAACCTATGTTTTTTTAATAACTTTGTAGCTCCAAATACATTACTAGGCAAAATTTCATCACGATTAGACTGAAAGTGTGCGTAATGAATGTCTGCGAGACATCTGATTACGGTGGACAGACAGACAGATAGACGAATGAATATGGCGAGACTACGTACGAGTATATATTCCTTCAGAAATTCTTCCTTCAGGACTTCAGAAATCAAAAATTACCCATGATAGGTGGGTACTTTATGTACTGAATATAATATGTTTGATAATTGTAAATAATTAACAAAATAAAAAAATACATAGGTTAGGTTATTTCAATACCACAAGTTCCTGGTATAAAACCGTAGTTCTTATATATTATTGTAATATGTAAGCCCTCTACGAATGTTACGAGCATTGATCAATTAATTACAAAATTGTGATGTTTTCAGTACATTGTCCAGAACATTGCAGAATGCAACGCACAAGCAATGGATGAACCCCACGCTCCGAGCGGCAAAACCGCGGGCAGTCGCGGCTTGCGCTTGGGAGCAAACACCGGCCAATGGCAGCGGGGCGACGCGGGGAGCGGGGCGGGGAGCGGCGCGGGAAGCGGGGCGGGGCGGCTACGCGTCAGTCGCAAGCACACCGCCCGCGTGCACGTTTGAACGTCCACATCACGTTGTGTATCTCCATTCTGTGCCGTATCGAAGCGTTTACAGCAAGTCAGTTCTAAATCTAGTGTTTTGAAATTGAAGCAAGTCTGTAACATCCACGCGTTTTGTTATCCAAAGATTTGGGTGCTGGTCCGCACAAGAACAGCGGCGATTGTGAATGTAGGCGCGGAATTATCGAGCGACTAGCGTACTCTCATGTAATCTGTGGTGACTACGTCATACCCAGCGAAGTAAGAATTGTACGCTCTGCCTACGGAGGTGCGAACGTCAGCAGTTTTGAGACACAAGCGAGAATAGTTACAACCGTGGCGGACCCTAAAAGGTAGGACCCTAGGACCTTAGGACCCTACAGTATACAGTCATAATTGCTGAGTAGTATACTCAGCAATTATGACCTTAGCGGTACTATCTTTATATATATAGGAAAATTATGATGCACTAACATAAGAACTTTAGTGAACCAGTTAAGAAAATAAATTATTAACTTAAAAATGTTAGGTTAGTGGCATATTTTTTTCATATAAATTTGTCTTTTCCAAATTCTACTCAATGCGTCTACAAGTTAAAAATAAAAATATATAGATTAATCCATTCCACTAGAAACTCCCTTGATACCATGAACCTGGACACGGTGGAACTGATCAACGAGATCATGATCAGGCCGGAGATCTGGATGTCGAAGCACCCCGCGAACAAGAACAAGTGGAAGACTCTCAGGAAATGGGAGGAGATGAGGGGCAACAAGTTTCCACTCTACACAGGTATAACGATTTAAGTAAATTGATGAAATTGATAATTACTTGCATAAGTTATGTTTCGAAGTCAAGAATCATGTAGACACTGACTAAGATAGGCCTAGAAAGTAAGTGTTTTAACTAAATACATAAAGTCCAATATAAGATGAGCTACCAATATATTCTGTGTAGATGTTTTAATTACTCTCAGGTTACAAAGCAACGTGTTTGTTGACTTGTCGTCTCGCTTACACTCGGCCGGCGTGCGCGTCGCGTTCTCTCGCTTGCACCTAACTACAGCTGGCACCGCCATGTTTACTTTCTGAGTTGAGTTCTGCGCATGCTCAAACTCAACAAAGAACAAAACTATCAAGGACGAATCGGTTCCGTAGTAATTGTTTAACAAGTGTCCATTATAATATTGTCATTTATGTCGATGACACAAGATACAATTTTTACCACTAATTCAATAATTTGCGATTCAACTAATATTAGACAGACCAGTATAAAGACAAGTCAAAAGGTGCGCTTACAAAAGCATTCTTTAGCAATAATTGCTCGGCAACTAATATGGATAAATCTGAAGCAATTAGTGGATCCTAGTCTTGCTAAACTGGTTCTTGTCGCGAGATATAATTTGGCGTCTTAATTTTAATACAATGTTTTTGACATGTAACCATTGCAGTAAGTCGCTTGATGCTGCATATTATTGTGCATCCGATACATAATTCTAATAGGACGAGTTGCTACGGAAATGATCAGTTTCTTCCGTTAAATACTAGGCTCTGTATAATAGGTATTTTGGAGATTATCTTGACACCTTGTATTCTTTCAGTGGACGACCTTAAAAAACGCTGGAAGAACATAAAAGACCAGTACCGAAAAGAGCTCAAAAAGCTCCCCCAATCGCGTCCAGGGGTTCCCCTCGAAAACATCACCTCCAATTGGAAGTACTTCGAGTACCTCGCCTTCATGAGGGACGAGCTGGTGATCTACAAGGAAGTGGCGGAGCCGGAACAGACCCTGGATATGGAACAGGACCTAGCTGGGGAGGGATGCTCCAGTAAGTTGTTATACAGCTGTAGGGCGCAGCTAGCCCGCGTTATTGTGAATGTAAGATGGTGGCTTTCATGAAAGATGGTAAAGATGGCAGCTATCAACCATACTTTTCAAGCAAAGCATGTCTTACCCACAAAACTATGGTAAGCAGCTTGACTTGTTTGACTGCTGCTCGATGGATTGCCACTTAAATAAAAAAAAAATATATTGGTGGACAATGCACACAACACCCTCTAACTTCAAACTAAGCATAGCGTGTACTATAGGATTCAGATGACTGATATACTAAGTACTTATAATATTTTAAAAACATACCTAACATACTTTATAACACCCTGACACAAAACAAACATTTATATTGATTACATAAATATTTGTCCTGGGAGGGAATCGCACCCTCAACCCTAAATGTTAATGCTACTTACGAGTAAATGAGCTTTCCATTACTTTATTTATACATTTTTGTAAGATAACGGGCGCAAACATTTTAGTTAGTCTCAAATACATCAGTGGCGTTTCAGTATTCGGACATAATGTACTCAACATCATTGTGTCTAAATAGGTATTCCTAATCAGTAGTTAGTTATAGAAACAAATGATGGAGGCACAATAAAGATATTTAAATCTTATTTAAAGACAGGTGTTGTATGTTTTGCAGATGCTTCCCAAGATTACAGAATGATAGAAGCAGAGGTCAAAAACGAGATCCTTGACTCGCCACAGCAGAATTTTGACCAGAAATCCGACGACGAAGACCCGACGGAGCCCCACGCCACCTCCATACCCATCAACAAACCACGCAGCAGCCAACCCCCTAAAGAGATGCGAGAAGAACTCCTGAAAATAGAGCAAAGGAAGCTTCAGATACTAGAATCAGAGGTCGCGAGGAGTTCAGCTTTCTTGAAATCAGATAACTATCAATTTTTGATGAGTCTTTTACCTGAGATGGAAAAGTTGCCGTCGGTGCATAAAATGAGGCTTCGGATGAAGATCAGTCAAGCAGTACTGGATGAGGTGTCCTCGTACGAGGAGCAAAAGTTTAACAATATTGAAATCGGCCATATTCAAGATGGTGCTTTGAGTTCCATTAGTGTTGAAATCAAGGAGGAGCCAATCAATATGTACGACTGAGATGTGTCTTCTTTGATTGGGGTATTCAAATAGACTTAAATAAATAGCCAGAACACATTCCTTTTAAATTACACATATTTGTAAAATTCGAACCCTTGACGGGTTTTCTAGACAAAGGTTGACTGATGACTATGATGCAGGGAAACCTTGCGTGGAATCAGAACTACTTAGTACCTATGTATAGGATTTATGTATTGATTTTGTAGTAATTTATGTGAGAGAATATAAACCTTAGTTACTATACCAATAAAATGTTTAAATCTCTTGTAAGAGATCCTATAGGTAAGTTTAATTAACTTTCGTTGTATTTGCTAGAATACATTGTAAGCATTGTGATTACTCTTAGATTATACACGCTTACGCTTAGTCGTATTAACAAAATAAACACTTTTTATTATATCCTTGTTTCCTGCTCCTTTGCCCATAGTCTTACAACAAATGGTATTAAAACTCATGATCCATTATGTTACATTTATCCAGTCTAGTTATACTGCAGGTGTCGTCTTGTACGGCCATGAACCGCACACAGCCACTTTACACACAAATACTTTCAAATATATACGTCTTGGTTGGACCGTCCCTAGGCACAAACATTATTTGTATTCACCGTCGATCTACGTAATCAGCTTGCTTCTCCTGCCTTCGAGACGTGATCGCTCATACATTTGAGTATCTCATGTAACTACCTATATAATTATAATTTAAAAATATAAGCACTCATAAGATCTTTACTATTTTGATATTTATAATAGCATAATCCAGTTTTGGAATTGCTACATACCCCAAGCTGTGATGGCTTCTTTGTCCCTATGAGCGACATCGGAGAAATTGTATTGTAGAGCCTACATTATTTTTTTGGTTACACTCAATTCTTACGAATCCACCCTGCCCGTGTGTGGCACTAGATAATAGGAAAGAAGCAAAAATACTTACTAAGACACATGCATATTTATGAGGGACAAAACAAATTACCACATCAACCCTTCCAAGACGCGTCTAACTCCAAGAACAACAAGCAAGGCTCAGCTGTAACAACGCAGGTGGAACCGCGGGCTAACACTTGTCCTGAGTAAACAGTACTTACGGAGAACTAGTTAGGTAAGTACTTCTCACTAAGTAATCGCTCGCTTCGTAGTCTGCTTTCGTTCATAACAGATTAACTAAGTTAGATGAAGTTTAGAGTGATCGTCATTTCTTGTAGTTAGTGTAGTCGTGAAACATTGCATTTTCCATCTTATGCCATTAACATAAACGTTACCCCAGTACTTCTCTTATAACCATTTAAACGCTTTCGTGCTTCAGTAGGTATATAATAAATAAGAAGGTCAACGTCTTACGAGGTAACAACACTTGAACGGAGGCACATAGCAACAGCGGTTGATGTTCTGTAATATAGGACATGCGTCGGCTGAATCAGGCAGTCGGCACCACGAATGGACGTCCTCTAAATCCAGGGCTATGGCAACAACGATGTATACGTCACGTATCGAGGTCCTTACCCGGCTCTCGCGTTGCAAATCTGCAGCTATTAATATTCAGTGGTGGACTGTTTTTGAATTATTCATGTACTGAATTCATTTGAATGATCTATTCATTTGTATTGATTTACTTGTGCCTAGCTAAACCTAGTTGTCTAGGATCTGTCGAACATCTGTAAATGCGAATACACATCAAAAACAAAACGCTAGATTTGATCGTGACGTCATCAGGGACACACGTCATAACTGTCAAAAACAACTTGACTGCCAAAACATGGCGGGAACACGCGTGAATACAGTTATATTTTATTTGATACACGTGGATATAAATTAGGATGGTACATTTAGAAAAATACGATTTAAACTCAAGGTTAAATAGATACAAAACAGAATGGAAGGTTGGAAGGTAGGTAGTACTTATGGTTTCCTCAAAATTTTCCGGAAAACACTTTACACAATACCTACCGAAAGTTAACAAACCGTGAAAACACGTGTTTACTGTATTAATTAGCTATTTAGCCACTCGGTGGTTTTATTCTTGTAAGGGGGTTACTGCCATCTTTTTACGATACACTTGTGGATTGGTCCGTGTCTTTGATCACGTACAAACTTTGACGTTCCTTTGTTAAACATTTTAACTCTTGTCTAAACTAGTGTAACTAAATAACGCTCGCCGGTATCAAAAAGCTATATTAAAATGACGTTTAAATGGGTTTATATTGTATGTCCCAATCAAAAGCCAGACTGGGTGAGATTATCCCACCTGGCTTAAGATATATCTACTAATAATAATTAATTTATATTTTGACCTATTTTGAATTTAAAATATCGTCTACCTAATACGGTACAGGAATGGCTGAAGACCGGCCTATACAATATAATAAGTATGCCGGATATATCACACAACATTGCAAGCCCCATAGTAAAATTACTGTTATGGGTACCACATGACTGATATACAACTTATATAGTTCTTTTTTTTCACTCAGAACTTATTTCGAAATAGGCAATCTTATATCCCGTAGTCTGATTATGTATCCAAAAATATATAAAATATTGTCTTCCTTTCTGGCGCTACAACTAAGGTTGACATAGTTTTGAATAGAATATTGAGTTTATTATAATGGGATTTTATTATTTTACCGAAATCCCTCAAAATTAATTAAAACATACCTATAAACTTTCTCATTTTAACTTCACACTAAATGTGATGGTAGCCCGTACTTATACAAATAGTGTTGCGCGTGTGTTGTGGATTGACGAACAACACGCCGCTGGCTGCGCTGGCGCAGCGCCAGCGAAGGGCGATAATCGACTTGCGAAATACTACGTGTCTTTAGGACTTGACGATTAGTCCATCATGTTGGTATACCTACTTAGATGTTGAGCTGGGGGCTGTTTATTGGCAATGGTAATGAACTTCATTGTAATTTTCTACATTTGGAAATTCATTTGTGGTCACGAATGTAAGAAATACGATTTTAATTTAAAAATAAACACCCTGCGGTTTGTGGTACCTATTTATTAAGACTCACTCACTCGCAGTCAGGGATAATCTGCGTGTTTAGAATAGGTCGCTTGTTGCCGGTTAAAGCATCTATCTGCCATGTTGCCATGTTGCCATATGTGCTCTCCAAAAGTCCGTGAAAGGTTTTTACAAGTTAACATACAATATAGAACCTACAAAAACGAACAAAAAAACAAAATGGCAAACTTTACAACTACTATAGATGGATATAACTTTTAAAACTATCATGGTTTTGCACATAATTTTCACACAGAACGGGATATTTACCATGATATACCATGATATCGGGAAAGAGACAAACTCATATATCATGGTAAATATCCCGTTTTGAGTGAAAATTAAGTACTATATAGATTTAGAATTAGAGCTCCATCAAACAATTCCATATTATGGTAAACGTGCAACAAATGAGGCCACTTTCTACGACTATTCTTGGGACATTGACGCACCTGATTTGTGGCTGTCAAGATGGAAATTAGAACTTGGATTAGCAGCATCCGGTGCCTAGTATGTTGGCCGGTTTGGGCACAAACTAATCGGCTACTTGCAAACTTGGAGCTTGCTGCAACAACAAACCAACATACCTAATATAATTAATTCGCTAATATCTATGATCCGAACGTTAGATATTAATTAATTGTTTCAAAATTGTAATAAAATGTTTCAGGAAGTTTATAAAAAGTAATTCACCTTGTTTTACTTACGTAGCCAACGAAAATAGACGAAAATGTACGTTACAATGTTACCAAGCGAGTTTTTCCGGGTTTTCTCAATATTTCCGGCATTCTTCTCTATTTCTATCATCTTATGCGACGCTTTGTATCTAGGAGGAATTGTTAGATGTTCTGTGACGCGCTCTTTTCTTGGAACGTTTCTTTTTAGTCAATTATTATGAAAAGAGATCGATATAGTGCATTTTTTAACATAGGACCACATGCTTAAAAAAGCTCGTTATATCCAATAACAAAATTAAAATCAGCTTCTAAAACTATAATAATAAAAACAATCTGTTTAAAACGCCCATAAAACTCATAACTCTAATACTCAGTCGTTTAAACACCCGTTCTTCATAAAGTTAATTTTGCATGCATGACTTTAATTATTATTTTTTTAAACACATAGAAGAGGAGTCAAAGATGATTTTCTTGCATAACTCCGTTTCAATTTCCAACGCGTTAAATTGTTTTTTTTAATTAAGGTGCCCAGATCAAAACCCAAACTCACATCGACAACTAAGCTTTTGACAGCATTTCATTTCATTTATTGCCAAAAAATCTATGATTCTCGTTTGTGTTTTATTTTATAATACGGGTCCATCTATAAAGAACATGAAAGTTCTATAAAACCCCAATGACTTGCTAGGTATAATCTAGGTTTACTAATTATTGAATTATTACTTTAATTTAAATCTATTTACATTAACCATCATTGGCTGATGTATATATATTTTAAGAAAATCTAATTTTATGTAATACTTACTGCAATAATCAACATTTCAAGTACTGCAGAAGAATCTCTATGAAATTACATATCTATTTTCATCGCCATTTTAATCAGTAATTTATTATGATGTAAGAAAGTGGCCATGATCTCCCGAGCTCATTTGACCCAGGGCTAGGTGACACGGATCACACTTGACAATCATAAATTACAGTTGTTATTCAACCGTCACAACATGTTTTCGAGATTAGAGCCAAAATGGCATAAACGAAATAGATACTTATTAATTTTATTAATAAAAATGCAATTTGTTAATAGATCTGCGGTTTCGGTTTCTGATGAAGCGTCTGCCGTCTTATTACGATATTAAAGAGGATAAAATAGTAATAATGATGTAGCTGAACGTTATACAATTGTAAGGTTTTAAGACCAACTAAAATCAAATACATAAAAATCATCCATTACAGCCGCAAAATTGATTTATATATAAAATTTGAACGGAAAGACCGTTTTATCATATAATTAATATAATTCTACAATAAACTGGAAACCGGCTTCAGTACCATATATTTGGATATATGCCTGTGATGTTCAATATAATACTGATTGAGATTAATAAGCTTTTTACCGATGATTAGGGGACATACGTAGGGTTTATTTAAAGCCTCTGATCAACTGGCATTGTGTGTGACAAAAATAAATACGACCAAATAAAAATCACTGGCAAATTGAGAACGAATTGGCTCAAATAATTATAAGCAACCTTTTTTCCGATATATGCATGATTTAATGCCACGAGCACTTGTACCAAGTCTTAATGACCGCAGTTCGTTGTAAACTTCAGAACTAAAACAATACATTTGATAATAACCAGTTTGCAAACTCTGACGTCCATTGGCGTCCATCCACACACGCAGCCACTACACGCGTCCATGTAGCCACAGATTACCTAATTATAACATCCTACTAATATAACACATGCGTTAGTTTATGTAGATGTTATGTTTCTTTGTGGCTCAATCGACTAAAGAAATCCAATCAAAACATTCTTTTTTTAATAAAATCACAAGGACCACTTTGAATCGTCTTCTTATTATGCTAGTGAATCTAGGTGCCGGTTCCTCCTAACCCCAGTTCAAGAAGAATCCGGCAACAAACTCGTCTGGTCTCAACACATTTTTTTTATGATCCTTGTCAATTTTGTAGTGGATGTCGAGTCGATTTGGAGCAGATTCAACCCAAGCTTTTTTTATCATCTAAATAATCTGATATTTTATAATATGCCTTAAAAGACAGTTTCTCTTTTATTACTTTTTAAAATTTGCCAATCGACAAATCACACACGAACGAATTTGGAAGGAACTTGTAGAGTTGAAGTATGTAACCTGGAATACGTATACGCTTTTTAGTGTTCCGTAGCCAAATGGCAAAAAACGGAACCCTTATGGATTAAAATAGAAAAAAAACAATATATTTTGGGGGTTCCCCATACTTAAAATTGAAACTCAAATTTTTTTATCATCAAACCCATACGTGTGGAGTATCTATGGATAGGTCTTGAAATATGATATTGAGGTTTCTAAAATCATTTTTTTCTAAACTTAATAGTTTGCGCGAGAGACACTTCCAACGTGGTAAAATGTGTGTACCCCCCCTGTAACTTCTAAAATAAGAGAATGATAAAACTAAAAAAAATGTATGATGTACATTACCATGCAAACTTCCACCGAAAATTGGTTTGAACGAGATCTAGTCAGTAGTTTTTTTTTAATACGTCATAAATCGTAAACTGCAATTTACCTTCCATTCAATCAACTCAAATATAAAATGTTACTTACTGCTACGGAACCCTGCATGGGCGAGTCTGACTCGCACTTGGTCGCTTTATTATAATGTAGGTTTAGTGAAGCCGCGAGCAGCAGCTACTCATTTGTAATGTCGTAATACATTATGTAGAATCTAATTCTGTTTTGGATTCGAAATAGATCACATTTGGTATTGACTATTGATCAATATAGATAGACACGTTTGAGTTATTAATAAATTGCTATTTTGTTAATCAGTGTCGAAAAATCGATGACGGGTATCTCCAATGTTCCGAAGTACAGGTGAGCCTGTGTCGTTTTGTTCCCGCTTCAGGATCTAGTGCTTTTTTCGGGATTTGAACCCATAACCTTCGGATAAATAGTACAGTCGTTCCCACTGCCAAAAAATACGGAGGTTCTCAATTTGGCCGTATATTTTTGATATATGTTTTTGTATGTTACGTGATACGAGTATCCTATTTTTATATTCTTATCCTATAGAGTGTACTTCCGAGGTGGTCTCATACTAGTTTGGTGTGGATCTGATGGTGGAAGGGGGAAAACTTCTCAGCGAATGGAAGCAAACGTAATTAGTGATTATTTAGGACATAGGAATACCTATTTGGATTCCGTGCAGTGAAGGACCGGACCATGAATGTTGGAGATTCCTAAATAACTCTTCAATGACAAACAGCTCATGTCTTGTAATAAGGGCATTATATTGATGATCACAGGTTATCGCTTTATAGGTAACTAGCTGCTGCCCGTGGCTTTGCACGCATGGTACCTATATAAAAAGTAGCTTATGTCGTTCTCCAAGGTCCCATCTATTTATACCCAAATTCATCAAAATCGGTTCAGCGGCTTTGACGTGAAAACGTAACAGACAGACAGACAGAGTTACTTTCACATTTATAATATAAGTAGGGATCAGCAGCCAAAAATTTGATGCTTCTAGTTCTGAAAATGACAATACTTTCATCCAACCTTTCATCCCCCTTTTCAACCCTTTACAACACTTTTATCCAATTAAAAAGTAAGTAAAGGCTTTAGACTATTTGTGTACCAAATTTCATTTAAATCGGTTCAGTAGTTTTGGCGTGAAAGCGAGACAGTCAGACAGACAGACAGACAGAGTTACATTCGCATTTATAATATTAGTAAGGATTGTCAGTGGATCAGACCTTGGGCTTTGATGGTACCACCAACGTACCTAACCTACGGAACACAGCAATTACAAAAATAAATAGTATCTCAGTTAGAGTACATATCGCATATCACAGGCACATATATAGAGTAAAAATAGCCGATGTTTTTTATATAAATATATTATTACCTAAACTAACATTTAAATCCCTATCGAATCTCTGCAAAATGTAGGTACGCTTGTAGATCTCAATCTTGTGGAATAAAGCTTATTTTACAATGACAGCCTCACCTTTGAGTTTTACGAAAATAACATCATAAATAACAGGTCGTAACGAAATAAAACAAGTTTACTTTGGCTAGTAGTACTTATTGGTTTTTCCTCAACAGTTATTTTTATAGTTTCTTCTCTAGAAGAGTATTGGGGTGACATTTATGCCAAGGACATAACATACAAAATCGTATGATTCACCACTTTACACTTAGAACTTAGGTACAGCGGAAATTATTATATAACTCTTTATTGATCAATTTGGAAGCAGAATTTCTACCAGGCAACCATTGATTACTAACTCTAGTAAGTAAAAATAAATATTGGTGGACAATTCACACAGCAGCTTGCACTATGAAAACCAGAATATTGATTGATTACTCATATAGTTGAAAACATCTACTTATGATACTTTACAATACACAAACATAGAGAAACATATGTTCATCACACAAATGTTTGTCCGCGGAGGGAATCGAACCCACAACCTACAGAAAGAGTTACTACCAGGCCTTTTAGCTCAGTTACTGAGGTGAAAGGCCAGTCAAGAGAACCTAGTGACTATATCATAGTCTATACCTATTAATAACTACCTAAAAAGCTGTAGTATATAGAATTATGTTCAGTAGTAGATCAACGTGGGCTGATGATGCTGATGTTTTGCCCCCGATGTGGGGCTCAGCAGGAAACTTATGAAAGGTATTTTTTCTCTTTTATGAACAAACATAAATCTTGTTCATTTCTTTGTTTTAGCCAACTTTTGGTTATCCTATCAAACTGAACTTTTGTTATTTATTCCGTGTGTGGGTACGTTTTGAGTTTCTTTTGTTAGTTGTAGGTACTTATTTATTGGTTCTTACCATGCAGTACCTAAAGGGAGATGTCTGGGGGAAATTGTTTCTGGTGCTGTAGATATACATGAACATATATCTATAGACGACCTTTGTAGCGCAGTGGGCTTAGGTCCGGCTGAGACGCAGAAGGTTGCGGGTTCGATTCCCGCCGCGGGACAAATTTTTGTATGATCTGCAAGTATTTGTCTCGGGTCTGGATGTTTCTATGTATAATATGTATGTACAAAAACAAAAAAAAAAGTATAAAAGTAGTATATCAGTCATGTGGTACCCATAACACAAGCTCTGTTTACTTTGGGGACAGATGATGTTGTGTGAAATGTCCGGGATTATTTATTATTTATTTGTTATTATTTATTATATACAAGAAGCGAAGCTAGCTGTTTACCATCAGGTGGGACGTAAGCCTGTTTGCCTCCTAGGTGTTTAAAAATATAGTGTGAAGTAAAGTTTTGTATATAACGCCTTATCCTACCTACAGGTTTCATAATTAACGACCAAAGTTTGAACAAAGACCAAAGCAAGGGGTTTTTGCATTTATGGAAAAAAAATATGTTGTCTACTCAAATAGTTTTTTTACAGATATTCAAATCATTTAGAATGGTGCTAAAATTATTGTGTAACTTTCGATCTGAGTATGAATATTAGATCGGTGTTTTGGAGTAGATTTTTTTTTCCAAACAGTTTTTAGAAATCAAGACATTTATTACGAAAGATATAAACAAATAGGAGTTTCAAAGAAATCCGCAAAATTTCGGAACTAATTTAGACCATTGTTCCTATTCCGGCTACTTCCGACTCGACAAAGGGCAGCCATTTGTCACAGCAAAGGATGTTACGTCACGAAGGGTAAAGCCGCCATCTTGCTTTTCATCGTTTTCTTTTACCTTCAGTGGTTTGATGGATGTTACATATTTTATTGACCAAAAAAACACATGGCGACTTTGTTCGTATGCAAATACCTTGTTTATTTAAAAACACACCTTGCTGAATCCCTTTGGTGTTGATTTTCAGATGTTTTACAAACTTATTCCGTAATGAGCCTCCCTATCCACTGACTTCCAGTGACCTTACAATATTATTTATCCATCAAATCTAAAAACTTAGACCACAAACAAAATAATAACGCGTTAAGTCCTGTATCATTGTATTCCTTCCAGAGAATGAACGATATTTTCCGATACTCAAACAATTTTATTTTCTTCGTAAATATTTACCAACTTTCCTTTCTCGAGAACTATGTATTTATAGAACCGTTTTTTCTAAGGGTCACCTTGGTGAGAGGTGAGTTTGAAGGTCTGATATTTTTTTAATAGCACAGTTAAATTACATAAGACTTGGTTCATGGGTACGGGGACAATGCTTTAGTACTTGATTTTCAACATTGCGAATTAATGAAGTTTGTTAATTCGGAATGTATCTTTGCTAAGAGAAGAGAGTGAGGTCGACATTTATATAAAACAAATACAGAAATGTACAGAATAATAAAATATACATGTAATAGTTGAGCTATGTATGGACCATTTAAACGATCTATAGATAGCGCAACTGATTCAGATAACTGCTAGTGCTAGAGGGCAGCGTCCGAAAGACATTGCCACGTTGAATGGCAATTTTAAAATAATATAGATCACTTATTTGTCTTGTAGCGTATTAAACGAAAAACCTTAGCCACATTCCATCCATCTCATAATTCATATAATCTATACGAATATTATAAGGAGGAAAGATTTGAATGTTTGCTTGTATTGAATAGGCTCCGAAACTACTGGACCGATTTGAAAAAATATTTTACCGTTGGAAAGCTACACTATCCCCGGCTGACATAGGCTACTTTTTATCCCGGGAAAATTGGTTTGTCTCGGGAAAAATCTTCAACGCAGGCGAAGCTGCGCGCGGACAGCTAGTTACATAATAAGTTGGCGTTAAAATATAGTTTGTTCTCATAATTCTTAGTCAAAGTGAAAAGTCAAAAGATTATTTATTCAATACAATCACAAGGATCACTTTGAAACGTCTTACATACTAGGTGAATTTAGGTGCCAATTCATCCTAACTCAAGCCCGAGAAGAATTGGCAAGAAACTCGTCTTGGTTCTAGCACTTTTTTATATGATCCATCTTATAACTACCTTAACTACAAAATACTTATACAAGAGAGTTTATACATTTCAAGTGTGTCGGTTAACTGTCTGACGGCAGAGTGACATGAGGCCATGCATTCTTATCAATAATATAGTCATTTATATTATAATAACCTTTCTTCAAAAGACTACCTTTTATGTATGCTTAAAATTTCTTAATAGGTAGTTTAGTAGCATTTTCAGGAAGCTTATTATAGAAGCGCACCGTGTTCCCCATAAATGACTTATTACCTTTTTCTAGTCGAAACCTAGGGATGTATAATTTATGTTTATTCCTAGTGTTGATTTTATGAAGGTCACTATTTTGCTGAATTCCATCTCTATTTTTATGTGTATATAACAAATTAGCAGGCCGTAACGTTAAAGTGGTATAATAACTGATTAAGAATTATTTTTTCAAAGATTTTACTTAAAGCAGGTAATATCGATATCGGTCTATAATTAGCGAGATCACTTTCACTTCCAGACTTAAACATAGGAATGAGTTTACTGTGTTTCATGAGATCGGGAAAAACTCCCTCGTCGATACATCTATTAAAAATATAAGCTAAACATGGTGCAATATCTAAGATAATGACACCCAGCACCTTTGTAGACATTCCCCAAAGGGCAATGAATAGAGATAGCAATAGATTTAAACAACACAACAAGCTAGTGTATGACTATAGGATATACCCCAGGTATATGTATACCTCTGTGACGCAGTGAGCCAAGGCCCGGTTGAGACTCAAAAGGTTGCGGGCTCGATTCCAAATCACAAATGTTTGTTTGATCTGCTGTTTTTAAGCATTTGTCTCGAGTCAGGGGTTTCATTGTATATGTATATATTTACAAAACAAAGTATTTACGTAGTATATCAGTCATATGGTACCCATAACACAAGCTCTGCTTACTTTGGGGCCAGATGCTGCTGTGTGAAATGTCTGGAGTTATTATTATTATATAATTATGTCTTTTTCGAAGATTACTAACCTCGTGTATAGGGGCTTTAAGTTGAGGTTTATAAGCCCAACAAACTCAGTTTACATTTGAATAGAGACGGTATTGTTTATAATGAACGTACAGAAATAGCGATGGTTAGTACTGTTATGAAAACTAACTTTGTTTATTATTTTGACCTAATTTCATTAAACAGGTACAAAATATTTGTATCCTCGACATTGTTGTTTTACTGAAAACCAAGGATTTTAGATTTTTAATAAAAAAAAATTCGTAAAGGCCTCCCGAGGTCGTAAAGGACCCACTTAGGTAATTTATGACTGTGTGTTTAGATATCATTTCAAAAATGATTTATTATTAAAGGTGCACGAAACGCAAATCCCTAGTTAATTAAAAAGCACTAACAAAACGACATTGACCAGCCCTAAATCATAGTTTAATCCATTTTTAAATTGAACACATTTTTTCATGAACTTCCATACTTTCCGTGACCAAGTATCATTTATAAGTACCAAGAAGTTATACAGAACTAAAACAAAATGAACTCTATTCGTTAAGGTTGTAGAGCTTGGTTTGGGTAAAGTTTAATTTATTTTAGTTTTTAGGGTCTATTAATTTATGTGGTGGCCGGCTTGTTTATTTTATGGTCCTCCAAGGACGCCTAACGGCTATAAAGGGATCCTACTTCCTGGAGGAAAACACGGAACAAAATGAAAACCTGTCTAATCGCATTTGCCTGAAGTAATGGGGTAGTAATCTTGAGCTACTAATGGTATGCCGAAACTACCCTTCGCTGATGGAAGAGTTATTAAAATCGATGGTTGTTTAGATATAGCTCAAATTTATTTTAGCCACCATTTTTATTTTACATTGACCTGTCAAACAAGGTATCGGTCCACCTGATGGTAAGGTCACAATACCAGAATTACCTTATGTTGAAGTATTGTAAGATCCAAACATATTTATGTAATTCTGCCACGGTATGTGTCAGATACTCCCTAATGAAAAAGGAACTGATACCACGCTCAGAATGTCTTTAAATAAACAGAAATATAAACATGTCGATACCCTCCAAAAATAATCACGACCTTTCAGTTCAGGCAATAAGGTAGCTGGTTTACGTGTGTCTGTCAGTTCTGTACGAGCTGGCAGTATTTCGTGCTATCGTTTAAATTTAATTTGCCGTCCCAGTTGCTATGCACAAAGGGGAGGGAAGGAAAGTGGCCAGTCGACTGTATCTCCGAGTTTGTGTCCATTAACCGTCTTTGTGACGTCCTATGTCCGTGACGTTTCTAACAAATTAAGGTAATACATGCCGTTTTTATGACATCCTATATTAGACGAGATATCTTTAAGACTCTGGAAGCAGCTATATCTGGTTCCGCCTGAGCCGACCGTTCAAGCGAGAGCGCGGAACAAGCGATAGAGAGGCACGATCGACCTTTGCGTTCGACTTGTGACGCATCTTATTAGGTTAAAAGTATGTAATATTTAATCAATGTTTCCTTATGACGTTATCACGTAAAATTATCGTCCGTAAACCGACTTTTTGTCAGTTTTTAACCATTTTTTATTTGCATCAGTTAATGATAATAATAGCAGTAATAATTAGCATGTTTTGTTAAAACAAAACCACAAAGTCTGCTCGAATTAATGGATGTAAGTCCACAATATCCACACTTCTTCTTCTTCCTATACTGGCATCTGTCTTGATGTAAATTTTGCTAATGTCAAGTGATTTTGCTTGTTATAATATCGTCACAAATTCGTAGTCCATCGTCATTTGTCTATTCTAGATTCAAACATCATCACTGAATGATCTTCTAGAATTTCCATTGATTCCTCGTTGTATAAATCCCAATTAATTACGTTTTTGTGAATAATTACGAAAACCTTAAATAAAAAACCCTTTTATAAAATTTGAGAGCATACAAAATATAACCGATTTAAGAACCACATCTTTCTCTTTTTTTTTAATGTCGGTTAAAAAGTATTTCTTTTACGTTTTTTAGTACTCTCTCATTTTTCGAAATTCGTAAACTCCACTGGAGAGTCACAGGAAAGCAAAATACGAAATTTCGTTTTTGATATTTTTTTTTTAGCTAATTTGATTTAAAAAACATAATAAAACATAAATAAAATTGTCTACAATTGTGCTTAGAAGTCAAAATTGTTTGATTTAATCAAACAATTTTGAGACACGACACGAGAAAACTAATTAAATTAGAAGAGTTATTTACTTCTCACTATTTACTTCGTGTAATGTCTAACGAAGAATCATCATATACACTTGTCCTTCCCGTCATCGTTCTCGTGTTTCTATGGAAACGCGCGTGATGGCTATCGAAGTAACAAATGTACGCGTACAGATCAGATGGACACATTGTGATAATTCTTTTATTTCCTTTCTGGGTCAGGAGGTGCGTGTTAATGAGCTATTAGAGACTCAGGTGGGTTTTAATGCGGTTTTTATAGCTCATCAGATAGTTTGCTTCTCGTTAAGTGCCTGAATTCTTAATTGCTGACAGGTTAGGACGATTCGGCACCTTAATTCATCTAGTATGTACTCGTAGGACTATTGACTGGCCTGTCATCATAGTAGGTAGTAACTCTGCCTTCTGCGCTGTAGGTACGATTCCCTCCCAGGGCGAACATTCGTGTTTGTTCTGTGTCCGGGTGTTTAATAGTATCATAATTATGTGCCTATTTAAAAATATAAGTATTCTATCAGTCAACTGGTAATGCAATATTTATTTAATATATCTACCAATATTTATTTATTTATTAAAAGTGGACCTTATGATTGTACTACTGAATATTAGATGTTTTAATTTTGACTTTGTTAAGTTCTTGTTTTGAAAACAACGCTTGTTGCTTTTCTCATTTTTAGGGAGAACCTGTTCCCATACATACAAATCTTGTTCTCAACACAGGTTGATCAAAAGGTGTCTAAGCGATGTTGAGTGCGGACATCATTTAGATATTTGGTAATTGAACATCGAAAAGTACGACTTAGATTATATTGTTACGTCATTATCACGAATGTCGTGTTTCTATAATATATAAACACTAATGGCATATGTATCATAATTATGTCAATTTTGCCAATGTTAAGTATTAAGATTGTTTATAGTAAGTCAAAAAGTCAAAAGTCAAAAGATACTTTATTCAATACAATCACAAGGATCATTTGTGATTTTTCGAAACGTCTTACTTACTAGGTGAATTTAGGTGCCAATTCCTCCTAACCCAAGCCCGAGAAGAACTGGCAAGAAACTCGTCTTGGTCCTAGCGCTTTTTTACATGATCCATCTTATAACTACCTTAACTAAGACATCACAAAGTCTTATGTTGTCGTTCGTCCTTTGTTATTTTATATAAAATTGTGACTTTATGACTATACGGATTATTTTTGCTCGAATAAAATAATATGAATCACAAAGAAACACATAGTTTTTATTCCAATTATTCACACCCGAGTCACCTCTACACTTAGAATAAATTCACAAAAATTACTAATGAAATGGTGAAAACTCGAAAAAAATAAATGACATAAAAGAGCAATTTTCCTTCGGAAGACGACAAAAATAATCCTATCAGTTACCGACACAGATCGATTTGTATTTACAATGCTACAAAAGTCACAGTCATTGCATTTAATAAAAGATATAAATTCTTTCGACCGTAACATATATTAGTTAGGTACTTGACTATGTCCGGCTGTCATTTCAGCCAAGTTAACAAAATTATCACCTGTTCCCGAACAGTTTTGAAAATGAAAGATTGTTATCAAAATTAATTTATCCTCTGACACCGACCAATGTAACCTGAAACTTGTGAGCTACTGTTTCTTCTTATCGAGAGAGACAGATAGCGCAGTTTCCTGTCGTGTGAAAAGGAAGGGTAGAATATTGTTTTTTGTGAACAAAGGAAATAATTTACTGCCGTGAGTTTGCTAGTTCGGCCTTTTGTTTGAACTCAGTGAGTTTTTGATATGATAGTTTGAAAAGGGCTTATCGTGTGATATATAATATTATTTTTGTTCGTATTGTATAGGATGTAGGTATACACTTTGCTTCCTACGGTTGGCCGACTATACAAACGCAATGGCTATAGATTTTTTTAAATTTTCTTGTTTATCTATTCAGGATCCTAGACATCTAAATATAATTAGGATACATATCCCTATACCAGTATCATCTAGCTCTAAACATAGTTTTCCGTGTTTCTTTCTCAGGATGTTATTGTATATTATTATACAATGCGTATTTAAGAGGGTTTTTCTATGAATATGTAAGTATAAACAAAAAATATATATTAGTAGTATATCAGTCATGTGGTTTCCATAACACAATATCTGCTTCCTGATTTTATGTGAATAACCAGAATAATAATTATTATGCATTAAGTAAGTATGTAATTTTAAACACTATTTACGGGTCCTTTTTTCCAGTGGAACTCAACTTGTTGTGAAAAAATACAGAGCTTGTTACCACAATCAGTCCAACTTTGATATTTACGGTTCGTGTAACGGCCCCAGAGCGACGTTATAATGACTTTTACCTCCCCAAATGTCATAAGTTTTAATATTTAACACGAAAATAATTGACCTCAGCTCGAGTGTAAAAGAGATTTTAGACAGGGCTTTAAAAGTATGTCAGTCCTTGTCATTCTTATGTCAATGGATAAATATGGTAATCGATTTTAACGCCACATAAGCTATGTGATTTGCTGAAGCTGAAATTTGAGAATAAGGTACCTAAGCCTTCCTGACAAAATAGAGATTTCCGTTTCCGCTCCGTCTTATGTGGTTAGAAATAAGCAAACTAACTTAAAAGTGTTTCAAACTTTGCTATCTTCAAAAAATTTTTTCAAAAATCTCAATCAGTATAAAGATGCCTATAATATAAGATCAGTATAAGACGCCTATAGGATTTACTCAAACGTGAGTCGAGAGCGAGAGTATATTTTCATTTAAATTGTGGAACGGTTCAAGTGTTCGAGGTATTTGCACTAGTGTAGATCGTAATCCACTTGTTACGTAGACCTACGTAGATCTCTATCGATGGCAGCATGTCATAAACACCTTGACTGTGTTGTCTACGCTTTGTACAATAGAACCTTTTAAGGGAGTAATGGTGTTACATTACCTTGTCGTACAGGGTAATGGAACACTCTCTGAAACAATGAAGAGTACCTAACACTTGTCATTAGCTGAATATCTTAAGTATTTAATAAATAACTAATATTCTTTCTGATTTGTAACCACAATTTTTTTGTATCTATTGAATTTATTCAACCGTTCGCATTTATGTGATACAACGGCCCTTGCAGGAGCACCGTCATTGTCACCGCTACCTTACGACCACAGCTTTTTATGAAACAAAACATTAAGCAATAAGTGTGCATGGCAGTAGGTTTATTTAGTACATTTCCACATAACTTCCCCACATCCCCTAAGCCCAGCTTGAAAAAAACCCATTACCAAGCAAACAAATGTTTCCCACTAACAAAAACCGGCCGTTCACTACATTGCACAAAAACAGCCAACAAAAGCTCGCACAGACAGAGGAACTATGAAAAGTTATTAACTGGCTCCGGAAGTTTGCCCAAAAAAGTTAGAGCGCTTCGCGTGCTCCCCGGACGTGAACATAAACCTGCCGAGTACACTGCGGGCCACGGGAACATACAAGCGAACTTAAATAAGCCATTATCATTATTATAATAAACTCTATCTAGCCCAAAACTGTGCATAGCTTGTACTATGGCAGCCAGATGACTGATATAATACTTATATATTTTAAAATACATACATATGTTATGTTATTATAATAATAATAATAATGATGGACATTTCACACAATATCATCTGGCCCCAAAGTAAGCAAAGCTTGTGTTATGGGTACCACAATGCTTATATACTTCTTATATACTTGAAGTCAACACTGGCCTCAGCGGAAGACTAGCGCTGTCACATGGCAACATGCGGCAGCATTATGCTGAGCTGAGTACCATTTCGCCACCACATGTACCTATACCAGGAAATTTATTTAAAGTTTATTATTGTAATTTTTGTTTTGTAAACTTGTTTTTTGAGTGGTGGACAGAACAAATGCTTTCTTTCTTTCATACTTTTTTCTTTTTGTAGATACTGACAGATACTTCGTACTTCGCACATCGTGTTGTCCCACGGCGGGAATCAAACCTGAAACCTTCTGCGTCTCAGACGGTTATAAGATGTTATAAAATGCATTGACAAGAGACGCGGTGTTCAAATATGCTAGCTGCATTTTACATGCAACCCTACATCTCTATTCTGTATTTGAACTCCGTTAAATATCTTATTTTACCTACTTACAAGATGTGCTGGTATAAAATGAAGCTCAATTATCAATAAAATTAATTAATTGCAGGTTACTTACCTGCAACTAATTAATTATATTACCATTTAGTATGTGCATTTTTAAGTAATGTTATTCTGCGGTTTACGACGCTTGTCACTACACACTTAAATGTTAAAAGCACTATTATCATAAGAAAAGTGTGGAAACCGAATTCAGGAACACTCATAATAAATGCCAGACTCTTAATCACGTTGTCGTCATAAATTTCTTTAATGCCTACTGTTGGCAAGCTCATATCCACAACAGATATAATGTGCGTAATTTCCGGTAGGAAGTGGGTATTCAATTCGCATTCAGTCTGTGTAATTATTATTGGTGTTAATATTAAATCGAAACTGGTTTTGAATGTAGGTGATCAAGATGCATTTACAGCTATTATTATTTTAATTAAGGACTTGCACTATTCATAAATCAGAACTGGTTTGACATTAATAATGCTGAATTTATTCAGTTACGTAAATCACGTTACTTTACTTGTTGCATTGAAATAAGCGGTTATTATATGGATAAGTAACTATTAAATTAAGTAAAATAATTCCTTCGTTGTATATTGTATTCAAATTCAAATATTTTTATGCAAAACAATCACAAGTATCACTTTAAAACATCTTACATACTAGGTGAATTTAGGTGCCAATTCCTTCTCGTCCGAGAAGAAACTGTTAATTATACTAAAACTGTGTATTGTATATTATATGTACCTTGTATTGTATATAACAAAACTGTTCGTCGTAATGTTTGTCTCGCAGTGTACACTAGAACATTGCAGTAAACAGTGTTGCCGCTATAGACAAACAGAACTAGTACTCCGCTGGCAGCACCACCACTTGTACAATTTATATCTACACACATTCTCCTTTGTTATTAGTAGTTTTGGTAATCATAGGGGGGTTGTAATCATGAGGGCGGTTTTCATAATATCTTGTATTAAGTGGATATGTAGTTATCACACTTTACAAACTTTTTGATATTCTTTACTACTTGTTCTTTACCTGAAGCTACTGGAATTAACCACTTCCATTACTTACATACTTTATTTTTCTTACAAGGTTGAGCCCTGTTGCACCTCTACGCGTTGAATTTCGGTAAGTCTGCACCTTTAGATCCGGAAAGGAATATACCATGTTTCAAGTCTCTAGTTTCAAGTCAAAGTCAAAGTCAAAAGATACTTTATTCAATACAATCACAAGAATCACCTTGAAACGTCTTACATACTAGGTGAAATTAGGTGCCAATTTATCCTAGCCCAAGCCTGAGAAGAATTGGCAAGAAACTCGTCTTGGTCCTAGTGCTTTTTTATATTGTATGCTTGCATAAATATTTTAATAAAATTGCTGTGTATATTTCTAATAATTAATTTGAATTATTGTAATTTATCGATTGATATTGACGTTCCCAAGTAAACATTTTTATTAATAACATAGTGCTTACAATTGACAAACAACTTGCGTTCTTGCTATAAAAACGAGT
Organism: Lampropteryx suffumata; assembly: GCA_948098915.1. Classification (NCBI taxonomy): domain Eukaryota; kingdom Metazoa; phylum Arthropoda; class Insecta; order Lepidoptera; family Geometridae; genus Lampropteryx; species Lampropteryx suffumata. The sequence continues at coordinate 542,010 of OX402564.1, read as the reverse complement.
TCACTTGGGAACGCAGGGCAGTCGATTCTAGACTTTTGAAGTGTAAAGGTGAAATATAAAAAAGAAATAAACTGAAGTGGTCTCCAAACGTGACGTCGTATTATTTTTACATTCGCCAACAATATGATCCATCTTATAAGTACCTTAACTACGAAATACTAATACAAGAGAGTTTATACATCGGTTAACTGTCTGACGGCAGAGCGACATGAGGCCATGCATTCTTAATATAGTCATTTATATTATAATAAGCTTTCTTCAAAAGACTACCTTTTATGTATGCTTTAAATTTCTTAATAGGTAGTTTAGTAGCATTTTCAGGAAGCTTATTATAGAAGCGCACCGTGTTCAGATCAAGATTCAGGCGTTTAGAAAATTTTAGTCATTTATGTAACAATTTTAGATCGTACGTGTATTAGAGACGTAGTCATAGTCCTAATAAGTCTTAAGAATGGATTTTCTTTGTCAAATTTATACTAAGGAGTGACTTAAGTAACCGATAAGTACTCTGAGTGAGAGAGACTTCCTAAAATTGAGTGATGAAGCGACATTTAAGTCAATGACATGAGGCAACAGATGCGTCTTTTCATTGATCTGATCATGTGGATATATACACCCTAATTTGAATACTGTAATACCTACTGTTAAATAAGATAAGATAAGATAATATTTATTACCAAATAAATTTCACATACATATTACAAGTTACTGGTGATCCCCGCACTAGGCCAGGCCTGTATCGCGGGAGATCAGTCAAGCAAAACGTAATTACCTATCATAAATAATAGCACTTTTAATCCGCGCGGTTTGAAATCGCACTATTTTGTAGTATGTTATTTTCAATGCGATTTTGTCGCTAGTGCGTACGCCTACGTCTGATTACATAATGCTACCACCTGTATACTACTTAAAAATACAATTTGCTTATTGATTATTTTATAGTGCGGCTTGGATTCGTGCGTTTTAAAACAACAGTGCATGCAAGTTTTAGTTCAGGGGTCTTACTCTTGAAATCGATGAACGGTATATCGGGTCAATAATGTTTTGCATGATTATTAGTCCTATTCTTAGCTTTAATTTGTTTTAGTTGCTAACCGTTATTTATCGCGTATTATCTATTAATTTATTCCTGACATTTTCGTAATGTTGCAATGAGGATTAGTAAATATATAGCAAATTCAATAGTATCCACGTTATTCTTTATGACATAAAAATTATACGTCTTTTTGAATTATCCAAATCGGACCATTACTTATGACAATATTAAGTAATAAACGTTTTTTAACCGACTTTATCAAAAAGGAGGTTGATAGGAGGTTTTTTTATGTATGTTCACCGATTACTCAAAAACGGCTGAACCGATTTGGAAAATTCTTTTTTTGTTTGAAAGGGTATACATCACAGATGGTCCCATATAAATTTAATCAAAATCTACGAAAATCTAAAAATTGTATACATCGATGATGCTTTCATGTACTTCGATACTTATATATATACAAAATACATCTACTTTCCACTAAAAATTTATTATAGGCTCAAATTTCATTCAATGAAGTCTGTTTCTTTTTAGTTTTTAAAACGTAATTATTTAAATTACCCTCTCTGGTCTTCAGATACTGAAATGACCGCGTTTACATAACAACACACCACACTAATAGTATCCACGAATAATGAAACAGCTATCATTTTTACTGAAATCGACAAACATTGCAACGAAGTTTTCGTTCCGATATATCGGAATCGGTTTGCTGAGTTAGACCCCCAGTTACTGTGTAATAAGCTTGGCGCTTAATTCGCTATCGTTATAGCTATTCACCTGTTTAGATGAGCAATTAATAGAGTATTTACAGTAGAACAAAGTAGCGTGCCAGTCAACACTTTATTTATCAGAAACCGGATAGAATACCTCCGTCAGTAAACAACAGTCGATTTAAATAAACGAACAACAAGCTAATGGTTGTTTTGCAATATTTGCATTAATAAACGTGAAATTACTTCGATTGTGTGCTAACTCAGTACCGAAGGTACCTACATGTTATCAGGCACTTTTCACATGTACCCAGCAAAACAGCACAATGTCACCGCTATCAATATAATACGAAAGCTCTAGTAAATTATAAGGTTCTTTCAGTCATAATAGGCTGTTTCGACGGTTTGAGAATTGAGTAGCCACGACTTCCCCTATATAACATGATTTGACGTGATATGGCGTGAATTGACGCGATTTGATGGGATATGATACGACATTTCTCTAGACAATCTCGTCATAAAAATGATCTCAAACTGTTTAAGAGGCCTAATATTTAACGACCGTGATTTTTTTATGAAATGCGCATTATTGGCGTTCTTTTAAAGAGAAACTGAAGGTATTTGATAATTAGGATAGTTTAGTTCATAGCGGCACATCGCTCTTCGCTTTCGCTTTTATATCTATTTAAGTATGGATATAAAATTGAAATTCCGACGTAAGTTTTTAATAAAATGCTCGACGGCACTTTTTCAAGGTACTTGTACTAAGCAAACAAAATGAAAAATATAAAATATCTTCTAAAAGTTTGTTAAATTTATAGCGACCGACCGAATTAAGATATATGTATGGGATATCTACATAAACAATCCCATTAAAAACCATAAAACTATTAAATACTTTCAAATTTCTGCAAATTTCTCCATAATACAAGAAATTCAATTTTATAGATTTTTAATAATAAATAATAAAACTTCTATTGCATTGCCATTCAACGTGGTAATGCCGCCAGTATCTTGCCGTGATCTGGATCAGTTGAGCTATCTATAGATCGTTTTAAACGGTCCTTAGATAGCTCAACTGTTTCACGTGTATTTTATATTATTGTGTATTATTTTGTACATATCTGTAAATATTTCTGTAAATAAATGAGTACCTTCATAAAACTTTAAAAAAACGTAATTACAACTACATAAAATGCTTCATAAATTACATAATGTGATGCGTCGGTCGCTCGACCTCATTACTACGACATTTAGTGGCAGACCTCTACAAGTGTATAAGTAGCTTAATTTATTACTCATCAGTGCTAGATAATGGACCTCTTTCATAAACCAATCAGAAGTACCATTGTGTTCGCATTATCTTTCGCCTTCAAAAATAAACTGACTAAATTGAATCGTTCCGAGACGCGTTAAGTTTAACGATAATTACAATACCACGATAACTGGCACGGTTATAAGTGCAGGCAACGACACAAGTGGTAAGGTAACCGATCGATAGATTTGATAATTATATACTCTCAGAAATTATCATATTTTTTAATCTAAACTTAGCATTTAATTATTACAAACAGCGCTTGATGTAACCTAATCTTAACTTATTACGTGTGATTTATAGACTATTAAATCAACGATGCATTATGCTTCAAAGCTATATTAACTTTACGATGTAAATAATTAACTTACAATGCACTAAGTACTTGTACTTGCTAAGTAGTAAGATCATATCTTACTCCTACTTAATTATAAAGCTAAAAGTTTGTGTGGATGTAACCTAAACGTCTCAACGGATTTGGATTGAACTTGGTAAAATATATCTTATAATCACCTAATGAGCTAACTTGGTATTAGAGTATGGTCTATCATTGGAACTTTAGTATCTATAAATAAAAATGGTAACACATTTTACAACACAGCAAAATGTTATTAAAAGATAGCCCAATAGTACCTATGTGATCTGGATTTTACAGGCTTACAGGCTTTTTCTGTACAAGCTTTGCTTAGTTTAAGGCTAGGTGATGTTGTGTGAAACCAATATTTATATATTTTTATTATTTAGCTAGTATCAAATATAACCTCTTTAAGAGCGGAGATCTCTTTATTACAATCACTGTCAGCCAGGTAGGTAACAAGGTTTTACGACGGGTAAAGTGCAATATATTTAACTCCGTAGTTTTCTAAACAATTGCCTTGTCATCGATTTCCGTCGGCGTCTGTACTTACTTTGGCTAGATCGTAAAACGGAACGGTATCGGCTTAAGGCATTGTTTCTTGAGTGCGACGACCGTTATATGACGGCAGTCTTCTTATCGTGTCACTACTTAGTGAAAGGAAGAAAGTGCGCCTGTCAGAAGCTCCTTCCGTGCACTTGGTGCATGTCTTTGCATTTTTAGGTTGTTTGATTATAACTGAAGTAAGATGTTTGGTGTTGTTGATTTTATGCCTCACGAAGGTCTTCTTCTTGGCTTAAGGAGTGTTGTAATTGTAGCCAAGCCAAGTGTCACATATTACGTGATACCCAACCTTATAGTTGCTTTACGAGTGCCTGAACGGGTTTTTCGTGTCTTATTTTGGTTTTAAGCATTTGTATTTGGTAGTCTACTTTAATTGGTGATCTCCGTAGAATATCCCCTTACATTAAATAGTTCAGTGACGTTTGAAGCACCGTCCGGTTTGTCGATACTTCGACTCTACCAGACTCTACCGACTTGGTTTAGGAAGTACGGGTAAGAATTGAGTGTGCTCTTTCTTTTAGCAACTTTGGGAGTAACTGTTTCCGAATCTCTGGGTGTATTATGGTGGCCTGTTTAGTCTCTCGTGGCATTACGCTGGAAGATTTCTAAACTGTACGACGGTGGTCTATGTGTTTTGATGCGTCGGGTGACTTCGAGAGATCGCGGGGCTGAAGTCGCCAAAGAGTCTGGTTTAAAGCTATTACTCCGTCAGAAGACGGCATCATCTTTTTAGGAAGGTTAATCTAAGTTGCTATACTTCAAAACGTTTATTGTATAGTTATCTGGTAGATAAATCTCTTGCGGGTTGCCAGAGGGGAAAATTAACTATAAAACAAATACAAGAGATCTTTGGATTGAAGTTCTCTGAGTAATTACCTATAAGCATTTAATTTATATAGTTTTCTTTGATTGCCAGGAAATATTATTTTTAGGGTTCGAATTTAAACCGATATTCATTATAAACGAGTGAGTGAATGTGTCTGTTTGATTAAAAAGAGACGTAGGGTATCCTTCATTTTAATGACATAAGGTACACAATTAAATGATTCACGAATCTACATGTACAAAGACATTAGTAGGTACACCTAGATAGGCACGCTGCTTCAGTTTAAACAAAAGTGAAGCAGCGTGCGTTTAATCCTATCATAAATGAAAAAAATTCGTGCGTTTGTGTGTTTATGTTAGTCTCTTCTTCACGCTCAAACGGCTGAACGGATTTGGATGACACTTGTTAAATATATGTGGGTATACACGTTTTTTTTATTAACGTTGGCAGCTAGCTGCAGTCAGCAGCATAACATTTTAGCTGAATTATATATGAAATATGAAATGAAATGAAATGAAATGAAATATTTATTGAGAGAATAACAAACATGAGTAATCAGTGTACAATCATAACTTAAACTAATTAGTATATATCTATAATTATTGGTTTTTTATTACTGATTGGACGAACATTGGTACCCAAACTAGGATCGATGTCCTGTGATATGGTGTACCAACGCCCACCGCCGGACGATTTGGTTGAGGGTAGTAATATTCATTACTAATACATTTATTGCTAATACATTAGATACTTATATAAATTCAATTCAATTACAAATAGTACAACATTTCAAGATATTTAATTTTCCTATGATGATTAATTAAAAAAAATAGGAATTCTAATCATTAAATTACAATAAAAAATCAAAATTATACTAAAATTAAAGCAGAAATTAAAATTAAAGAGGCATTGATTTTTTTAATTCCAAAATAATAAAATTGTAAGCGAATTATGTATTATTAATATAAATGGTGAGTATTATTATGTTAAGGCAATTAAAAGGTTTTCAGTCGAGTCGTAATCAAGATCAAGAAGCCAATCCTTAACAGTTCGTTTGCATTCGAAGTGAGAAAGGCAATATAATTTCAGGGTTTTGTTCAATTTTGAAAATAGGTATGATTTCATATAGTACCCGCTCTGTCTTGCAAACGAGGTGTTAATTTTGGTGAAGTTGCACATGAAAAGTGTTGGTAGAGTGTCTTGGAAAATGTTATTTTATCTTAAATTTGAAAGTTTATGTGTTTTTGTTCCTTAATCAATCACGCAATAATAATAAAATATTTATTTTAGGCAACAATTTATTGTAACAAATATATTTGCACATATAATATATCTAACCAATATTATAAATCTGGAAGTAACTCTCTCTTTACGCCAAAACCGCTAAACCGATTTTCATGAATTTTGATAAAGAGATATAAGTATGGGACCTTGGAGAAGGATATAGGATACTTTTTATGTTGGTACCCCGCGTGCAAAGCTGCGGGCAGCAGCTAATAACTTATATAATATGGCGCAGCCGCTGCGGATAATGACACTTGCGGGACCAACGAAACCAAAAACCCGGGCTAGGAAGTAGTGGAGCATGTGTCTATTTCATTATGTTTTCGTGATTCCAACCGGGTAGTTTATTTTGTTATGTGTGTGGATACTGCGTAAGGTACTTATCAAAACCATTGTGGTTTTTTATTTGCTTTACACACTCCTACTTAGATCTTGTTTACGTGTAGCTGCTAGCCGTGTGCTAGCTATGCTGACTGTGACTGACACTGAGACTGACGTTTGATAGATTATCAGTATTTTTTTTTCAACTGTCACTGTCAGACGAACAAATTTAAATCTATGATATAGAGTGCTTATCACTAAATAAATATCGCATCCTACTTTTTGTTGAATTACTGATTTTATGGTCGGAATCCGAAAAAACGATTTGTTAGGTTGAACATTGTAGTTTTTTCCTGTTTTTTTATGTTTTTTCCTACAAGTACATATATATAAATTCCCACTGGCAGGTGGATGAGTGAATTTTAAATAAGTAGACACAACCAACTGAGTAGATAACATTAGTTGCTTGCTATTAAAACTTCAGTATTGGTACAAAAGTATATATTTATATTTGCAATTTTTATTTATATTAATTAATAATTCCGGAAAGATCACACAGCATCATCTGGCCCCAAAGTAAGCAGAGCTTGGGTTATGGCTACCACATGACTGATATACTAATTGCACATTTTTTTTTTGTAAATACATACTTTTTATACATAGAAACACCCAGACCCGAGAGAAAAACTTGCAGATAATACAAACATTTGTCCCGCGGCGGGAATCGAACCCGCAACCTTCTGTGTCTCAGCTGGACCTTAGCCCACTGCGCTACAGAGGTTGTCTCATAACATCATAGTATGTATTATAAACATAATAATGATTAGGGACAATGATAGCGACTATGGATCATGTTCTTCAGATGTCGACAGTGACGTCACTCACTGCAGCAGCCAGCAGCGTTCCTTCCCTTCTACTCTAAATTCATTAGTTTCTAGTTATCCCAAAAACATAAACGCACTACCCCGATATGCTAGCTTCACTAGACCATAAAAATATACACACAATATTGGTACCTATCTGAAACCTGGTAAAAACCTTGTCTCTTACCAACATCATATTCCCTTTTAAAACTATCATGGTTTTGCACATAATTTTCACTCAAAACGGGATATTTACCATGATATATGAGTTTTTCTGCTTCTCGATATTTCAGTGAAACCGGTAGTAGGGGTAATGTTCGCAGTAAAAGACTGAGAAAGAGGGTAGACCGTTTTGTCTGCCAATAACATCCACCCGCAAAGACTTCAGTTTATCTCGTGATCATGGCGCATGCAACTGTGCCGAAATATCGAGAAGCAGAAAAACTCATATATCATGGTAAATATCCCGTTTTGAGTGAAAATTATCATATTCCCTACTTGGTTTTGTTCTAATACGAAATGACCGTAGGTGCGGTGGTGGTGGCGTTGCCATATATCTCCGTGCTCGTATTGCTTTTAATATTGATGGTATGTCAGCGCATCCAATGCTGGTGAAAATCAATTTTTTGAAATTCTTTTCTCCCATACAAAAATAGTACTCGGTGTCTTTCACTGTCCTTCCGAACGTATAAATTATTACCACTCTTTTGTAGAAGATCTTGCCGGTTCCGTTGATCGCACTATTATTATTGGTGACTTCAACACCTGTTTACTTAGACAGGACTACCGACCTAAATCGCTCATGATTATAGCTACAGCCTCCAACGTGACTATTTTTCCTCTTAACGCTACCCATAATTTCCCAAACTGTGTGCCCACCCTCATTGACTTAATCCTTGTTTCCTCACAGACTCGTGTGGCTCAACATAGTCAGTGTCCTGCAGACGCTTTCTCCTATCACGACCTCATCTTTGTTTCTTACAAAGTCCGCCCGGCCAAAAAGCCCAAAAATGTCATTTTTTTAGTGTTAATTTTTGTGCAATTTTTTGCAACTTTGGTAGTGTTCATGAAAACAATTTGAGAAAAGATACCCTAAATTTGGACTAGACTAATCTTGATAATGAGAGTACTATTGATGTCAAAGTTGATATGTTTAACAATAAAGTTTTTTAAACTTACGCGATCAGAACACATTATTATAAATACTTACGGGTATTTATCGCGTTTATTTACCTATTTTTCCCGACGTTTCGACAGGTTTACACTCTGTCGTGGTCACGGGATGACGGGATGAAAAATAGGTAAATAAACGCGATAAATACCCGTAAGTATTTATAATAATGTTTAACAATGCTTTGATCAAACTGTATGATGTACAGGCTCCCGTTAGAGCTATTAAGTTGAAGCATTTTTCTGCACCATATGGATCACGAAGGATATGAGATCGGCAATGGTAAAAAAAAATAGCTAGATCAAAATACAGAAAACAGCCGTCTGTAGTTAATAGGGAAAAGTATACAGATCGTCGGAATCGCCGTAATAGAGTGTCTCGAGACGCACAACGGTATATTCACGAGTCCATTGATAATCAAGATCCTGCCAAAGTTTGGATGTTTCTTAAGTCACTAGGAATTGGAAAGTCCCGTCTGGTCTCGCCTGCATGGTCACCGGCAACGTATCCGCATAGATGATTCATACTCATCCTGGAGTGATATTAAAGCTGGTGTTCCTCAGGGCGGCGTTCTATCTCCACTACTTTTTGCAATATTGATTAATAGTATCTCTCAATACCTTTCTTCGTCCTATCATTTATATGCAGATCTCCAAATCTATACTCACATATCTTTGTCTCACATTCTAAGTTACACGAGACGATTGATGCCACAAAATTTTACTTGTGTTGTGTTTTGGACTGGAGCAAGTCATATTGGTCTCTCTGTCAATCCAGATAAAAAGCCGATTATTGTAATAGGTAGCTGTAATCCAGAATTATATTTAAATTGACTTCATTTCCCTCAGGTGATCTTCGACGGCAAATGTATTCAGCAGTGACTCGGTAAAAAGCTTAGGTGTACACATCGACAAGCAACTTTTGTGGCGTCCGCACTTGGCTGAAGTCTGTTGAAAAGTGTTATGCTGACGCCCGCTATCTCGGCATAACCGAAGAGCAACTTTATAAGCTTGAGGGTCTACAAAATTACTGTATACGGTTCATATTTGGTTTGCACAAGTATGATTTCATTTCTGAATTTCGCAATAAACTCAAGTGGTTTCCAATCCGTTTTCGCCGGAATGCTCACATTCTTCTCTATCATATTCTGTTCTCTCCTTCAACTCGCTTTTATCTCAAAGAAAGGTTTGAATTTCTCTATCCCTCTAACTCTCGATCCTTACGCTCCTCAGATACTAACCAACTCAAAATTCCCGTTCACTTATCTACCTTCTATGGAAAGTCGTTTCCAGTGCAGGCTACAACTTTCATGAAGAGGCCGGACTTTTGTTTCAATACTCCATGACCCCATTGATTGGCTTGATTGAATAGATTCACGGATTTGTATGAAACTTAAGAGAGATAGATTTGGATCTGTAGTTATATATAGGTTACTTTTTATCTCAGCAACTTGCGGACTAAACCGCGGGCAGCAGCTTATAGTTAATATTTGTATAGCAAGTTCCCTTCTGATGCGGCCGTGAGCCGCGGGTCATTGCGACACAAAGTTCAGGCCTCGGCAAATGGCGCCCTACATTATAAAGGTTTTGTTTGGCATTCGCCTATCGTCAATAACTTTTTAGTTCAATGGCACACTCTGACTTCAATAACAGTCAGATAGAAAGGCTTATCCTTCCTACCCTTCCAGCACCCATGCATGATTATCATTTTTTAAACAAAATAAACAATTAATTTTTTATTTCTCAATGATTTTGCGTATGGAAAATCATTTTTATTTGTTGAATCTTATCTGTAGAGTTCTTTTTCTACCCGTATTTTTTTTAAATGTATTCTCGAACTCTCGCAGAATGAGCTACAGAGCCAGCAACTAAGAATACGGCATATCTGATGGTTAAGTAGTTAACTTAATCTATGACGCTAGCAATACCAGGAGGTATCACGCACGTTGCCTGCTCTAGTTATAAGTTATTTTGTGGAGTCCTACCTCCTAGGACCACTAGACAGATTTCAGATTTCTGATTTCCTGTACACAGGAATACACACCTTTGTCTAAAGGGGTAGTCAAAATCCTAAACTTAAGAAAATAATGGATCTCGCCGTGGCTTCGTTTGCGTTTAATATTTTCTTGATAACTTTAACCTTCCGCTGCACCTGTTCAGGAGAAGTTCACTCTCTCTGGCGCGTTAAGAACTCAAACAGAAATGTAAGCTGGCTATGACTTATGGTCTTGGTTCTACGTACTGTTATATCCCTCGATTGTAGGCCTTAATGCTGAATCCCAACTACTCAGCAATCCTTATTGAGATCTAGTTGGTAGAGTTGGTACTCAAGTCAGTCTGCGACCATTCCTAATCCGAGACGGTTGTACCGGAGAATTTATTAAAACAATTTCGTGTCTTAAATATAAATCAAGTAATATTCATTAAATCCTTTTTAATTCAAATAAATCTTTTTTTAAAAAGACATTCAAATAACTCCGCGTAACATTTTGGTGGCAGCGGTGGGATCGAAAATCCCCAGTGGCCGTGAAGACCGCTCCGCAGACTCGTTCCGCAAATCCTAAAAGTGATGTGAAGTGTTATTAGTGAAGTGCACTTACCTTAATATCCTCGCGGAGGCTATCCCGATTCTTGACAGAATCAATTCATCATCCTGTAAGAAGATCAAACCTATACCCTGCCCGAGACTTGTGGTGTCTCGCCCTTACCGAGCGAACTGTATCCTGTAGTAACTACGTAATTCATTGAAGAAATCGTAACCTGGGCCGTGGTAGCTCATTCGCGACGAGCTGCAACTTACGAAAACCTGCTAAAAACCTGCAAAGAAATCATTCATCTCAACTTCGTGAAAGAACGTATCTGGCCATCCGGAATGTACCCAGTGATTCTAGTCGCCGTGCTTATCTCCGTCGCCCACGCATCGTCGCAGTGAGTCTTGAACATTGTTTTGACTGTGGTTATATAAACAAGTGTCGATTCCAGAGATCCCGAACCTTTTATAACTCATTGTCTCAGTCCTTATTATACATTTACTTTTGCGTTTAACTGTTATTCTATATCTTAGCCCTAAGTATTTCACTTGTAAATTCGTCTAAAAATTACATCATGAATCCATCTGTAGAGGAAACAAAAAACAAATTATCTGTCAATGTTGAGTTAGACCAGCCGTCGGGCTCGGGGAGTCGTTCTGCTTCCGCTGGGCCGCAGAGTAGAAGCTCTAAAAACAGTCCTAATCTAGCTCCAAAATTAGAAATGGATTTAAATACCTTGCTTAAATTCATCAAACCCTACGATGGTGACCGGGAAAAATTAAATTCATTCCTAGTAAATTGTAACAATGCTTATGAACTAGCCGGTGATATTCAAAAACCGATCCTGTTTAAATACATTCTGTGTCAACTTCAGGGCAAGGCGGAAATTGCTTGCTCAATCAAGGACTTTTCTAACTGGGACCAATTAAAAGAATTTCTAAAGACACAATTTAGTGAAAGAAAACACTACTCACACCTACTCACTGATCTCCAAGAAAGTAAACAAAATTCTCAAGAAAACGTTAGTCAATTTGCATTACGTATCGAAACATACTTGTCACAACTATTAACTGAGATTTCTATCGGAGAAACCAAAGTCAAAGAAATAGCAGGTAGGGTAGCTGCAATGCAAGACCTCGCTCTCCATCATTTTCTGATGGGTTTATTCCCACGTATTTCAAACATCGTCCGTTGCAGAGCACCTAAAAACCTAAACGAAGCCATAAACTTGGCCATATCAGAAGAAAGAATCCAACAAAGCATCTATAGGAGGGCTGAAAACAATTCGAGACCTAAACCACAAAATCCTAACCCACAGAGGTCAACCCAATTCAGTTCGTTTAGGGCACCACAAAGACCAGCATTCAATTCCAATCAACCCCGACCAACATATAATTCTAATCAACCTCAACCAACTTCGGGGTCATCTTCGGCGTTTTGTCGCTATTGCAAAATCCCTGGGCATGATATTTCGGCTTGCAAAAAGAGGGAATATAATAATAATCGCTTCAAGTCCCCACAGAATGTGACAACCAATCAAGAGTCGTATAAACCTCGAGTCAACTTCGTATCCGAACAAGAAGGAACCGATGTCGTTGATTCCTTTGCCTATGACAACGAAGCTTCTCCCAATGTCGATGACTATACTTTAAACGAATAAGAGTCTCGCCACGGTGTCGCTCGAGACCACCCACAAAAGTCGACACCCTTCATCCAAATCCTAAATGGGACCACACGGGTAACCAGCCCCAAATAAGCGCCCATCATCCAAATCCTAAATGGGACCACACGGGTAACCAGCCCCAAATAAGCGCCCATCATTCAAATCCTAAATGGGACCACACGGGTAACCAGCCCCAAATAAGCGCCCATCATCCAAATTCTAAATGGGACCACACGGGTAACCAGCCCCAAATAAGCGCCCATCATTCAAATCCTAAATGGGACCACACGGGTAACCAGCCCCAAATAAGCGCTCATCCTTTTGTTCCTAAAGGTTCCTTGGAAAAGAAGCCTCAAATAAATATTTCAAATCCTAGACGGGACCACACGGGTAACCAGCCCCAAACAAATGAACAAATTCCTAAAATTAAAAACCCAGAAACTAAGATTTTTGAAATAAATCTAGATACTACCAAAAAACTACTTCCACATGTATTGCTAAACTCATCAATTTCAGACATTCCATTGTCTCTCCTAGTTGACTCGGGTTCCGGTATTTGTTTAATAAAACAATCCTGTATACAAAAGAATCAGAAATTTACCAAAGAACCTATCCAACTTAAAGGTATAGATCCTGGTGACGAACCAACATTAACTGAAGGTCACTTCCAATTAAAATTAAGATTGAACAAAACCAATGCCGCATTATACAAGTTTCACATCATTCGAGACATCAACCTACCCTATGACGGCATAATTGGCTCAGATTTCTTAACAAACTTTGGTTGCAAAATCGATTATACCAATGACACTCTCAAAATAAGAAACCTCGATATTAAATTACACTTCCATGACCCAGTCTATATAATTCCAGCTCGAACTGAAGTAGTCATCGAATGCTCAATTCAAAATACTAACCTTAAAGAAGGTATAATTCTAGACCAGCACTTATCTGATAACCTGCTCCTGGCCAATTGCATAGTTAAAATAAAAAACAATAATCGAGCTAATTTAACCATAGCTAATATTTCAGAACATCCAGTCAATTTAAATTCGAACTTAAATTTAAAAATAGAACCACTGCATACGGAATCATTTCAAGTGAATACGATCCAACACACGTCTAAACGAACTAGTGAAGTCATTGAATCCTTGAGAACAGATCACCTTAACCAAGAAGAATCCTTAGCCCTTATTGAATTGTGCTCCCAATTCTCGGACATTTTCCATTTGCCTAATGACCAATTAAGTTATACCTCAGCATTAGAGCATGAAATCAAAACAAGTAGCGAAACACCAATACATACTAAATCATATAGGTTCCCTGAATGTCACAAAAAGGAAGTCGAAACCCAAATCACTAAAATGCTAGAACAAGGCATCATAGAACCATCCTCCTCACCTTGGAGCTCACCAATCTGGGTAGTTCCCAAAAAAGCAAATTCCCAGGGTCAACGAAAATGGCGAATTGTAATTGATTACCGAAAGCTCAACGATATCACTATAGGAGAAACCTATCCTATCCCACAAATTACTGAAATTCTTGACCAATTAGGAAGCAGCAAGTACTTCTCAACCCTCGATCTTACTTCCGGTTTTCACCAAATCCTCATATCCGCTAAAGATGCTCCCAAGACTTCATTTTCCGTGCCCCAAGGCCAGTTTCATTTTAATAGAATGCCGTTTGGGTTAAAAAACGCGCCTTCGACTTTCCAAAAACTAATGAATAATTGTCTCAGCGGACTCCAAGGAACAAGATGTTTCGTCTATCTAGATGACATCGTCATTTACTCCTACGATCTCGAATCTCATATCTCTAATCTCCGAGCTGTCTTTGATAGGCTCCGTAACTTCAATCTGAAATTACAGCCGGAAAAGTGCGAATTCCTAAGAAAAGAAGTAGGTTATTTGGGTCATATCATAAGCGAAGACGGTGTAAAACCAAACCCTGAAAAAACTAAAGCAGTCACAAACTTTCCCGTTCCCCAGTCTCCAAAAGATATAAAATCATTTTTGGGATTAGTTTCATATTACAGGAGGTTCATCCCTGATTTTGCAAAACTAGCCAAACCTTTAACCTCGCTTTTAAAAAACAATACTCTTTTTGAGTGGCGGAACGAACAACAACTTTCATTTGAAACATTAAAAGATAAACTCGTTTCAGCTCCCATCCTGGCCTATCCTGATTTTACTCAATCTTTCTTACTAACCTGCGATGCTTCAAACTACGCTATATCTGCCATCTTGTCCCAAGGGCCTATTGGTCAAGACAGGCCTATAGCATTCGCCTCTAGAACATTAAACAAAGCCGAATGTAATTATAGCGTTACTGAAAAGGAATGCCTCGCAATCATTTTCGGTACAAAAACATTCAGACCTTATATTTACGGCTATCGCTTTATAATAATAACTGACCACAAACCATTACAGTGGTTATTTAACTGCAAAGATCCAGGCTCACGTCTTGTACGTTGGCGTCTTAAACTAGAAGAATTTGAATACGACATACAATATAAGAAAGGCAAAATTAACACCAATGCCGATGCACTTTCTAGATTCCCAGTAAATCCAATTCAACCTCAAGCCTCGCCTTTACCTAACATTTCCACGAGACAAACAGATGAAGATCTAATGGACATGCTCATTTCTCCAGCTTCCTTTAACGCTGATGAAGTAATCTCTCGAGATCCAAATCTCATTGACCTTTACGATGATATTGTGCCCTTACCTGATATTGACCCGCCATCTAATATCCCTGACGTCCTTAGAGAACAAATCGAAAACGAACTTGACTTAACTTCTCTGTCACCTCTACCTGCTAACCAACCTGGACCTGATCCTATCCAGTCCACGAGTAATCCAAGCGATCCTATCAACGATAACCTTACTTTTGACCCGATACCGTCAACAAGTTCAAATCCTAGCGCACACGTAGATGACTATCCTACTTACCTGAAAATGATGACAGACAAAACTAAAATCTATAATACTGAGATTATCGAACATAACGAAAACCTCATGAAATGTCCTGCAAGAATCATCCTAATTCCCACATCTATAGACTTAGACGAGTCTAATCCCTATGTCCAAGAAGCTCTAAGTGACCCAGAGGTATATAAAAATGTTATTGATTCGGAAATGGAACTTTTCCTATTTAAGAAAATTGAAACAAAGAACAAAACATATTACCTCTTGTTTTTCAAGGTGCATTACTTCGATCAAACAACCTACCCTGAAATCTTCGAAACTCTAAAGAAAATAAGAGATGAATTAATAAAATTAGAAAATGTAAACGAAATAGGTATATCTGATTTAAAAAATCCTTTTGAAAAACATTCGTTCATCAAAATTTTTAATATTTTGACCTACCTCTTCCATGGCACACAGATAAAGATTAATGTCTACCATAATAATATTATCTATCCCGCTCCATCTGAAATAAAGAAAATATTACAAGAAAACCACGACATACCGATTGCCGGTCATTTAGGTTCAACTCGCATGTATAGTAAACTTAAACAACTATTTTATTGGAAAGGGATGCGAAGCGACATCGAAGCTTACGTTAAACAATGTAAAGCAT
This sequence comes from Lampropteryx suffumata, assembly GCA_948098915.1. Classification (NCBI taxonomy): domain Eukaryota; kingdom Metazoa; phylum Arthropoda; class Insecta; order Lepidoptera; family Geometridae; genus Lampropteryx; species Lampropteryx suffumata. Next base: position 525,787 of record OX402564.1, on the reverse strand, counting down.
GCCAAGAGAACAAAGCGTTGAGAAGAGTGAACCGTGCACCCATGCAAATCACTACCACTTCCACCGAACCAAATCAACGAATATCATTGGATATTGTCGGTCCTTTGCCTGAAGCCGGTACTGCAAAACTTAAATTTATCCTCACCATTCAAGACGATTTAACCAAATTCTCCACTGCCTACCCTATCCGTAGCACCACTGCTGAGGAGACCAGCGAGTGCTTACTCCACTTTATCTCCATTTTTGGTATACCCAAAATGATACTCACCGATCAAGGTACTAATTTCACATCAGAACTCTTCAAGAAAACCTGTGAATTTCTTAAAATTAAAAATCTATGGTCTTCTCCTTATCACCCTCAGACCCAAGGCGCTTTAGAACGTAGCCATTCTACCCTTAAAGAATATCTTAAATCTTATGTAAATAATGAACAAACAAATTGGCCTCGCTATGTTTACACAGCAATGTTCGCGTACAACACCTCAGTACATTCTACTACACATTATACCCCTTATGAACTGATGTTCGGCAATAAACCAACTATACCTAATTCTATCTATGAGGAAACCCCTGGAACCACGTATCCCGACTACGTCCGTTTCCTTCAAAACAGACTAAAATATTCTAAAGAAAAAGCCTTAGATTTTATCCGAAAATCTAAGGAATCCTCTAAAACATATTATGATACACACACTCGATCAGTCAAATATAAAGTTGGTGATTATGTATATCTTAAAAATCACTTAAGATTACGAAAGGCACTTTCACCCATTTGGAAGGGCCCTTATAAAATAATCAAAATAAATGGCAACAATACACTTACCTTACTAATTAATCGACGCTACGTCACCCATCATTTTGACCAAGTCAAATTAGCTGACGTCGGCCCTAATCTGTAAGGATAAGAGTAGTAATAGGTAATTCAATAAATATAGTATATAGCATGTAGGTAAATGAACATTCATCGTTCATTTTAGAAATAGGTACTCATGTAAGTCTTTTCTCTAATTAAGTGTTTGAAAAATAGAATTAAGAACTATTAGGTAGGTATAATATAAGTTAACATTTAGTACTTACTTTCCCGATACGATCATGATGTAATTACAGAACAGTAATTATTTGTCGTTTACAGAACTACGACCCAAGGGCAAGATTACCTCCAGCCGATCACCAGAAGTTCAGGGCTCTTTTTCGATTATCTAGGAATACTGAAAATAAATAGCGCCCAACTTAAAGTTCTTATCCCAGTCGATGTATCTCACTTTAGCCCACACATCAAAAACATAGGAACAGCGATAGAAAATACTAAAATTTTATGTCGCCAATCACGTATTATTGAAATTGACACAGAATGTAATAACGTATTGCAACCATTGACAATTCGTTATCAAGACGTAATCAAGGAATTTGAATCCATATCTCATTTAATAGAAAATCGCAGTAAACGAAATGCTTGGATAGGAGGAGTCGGCACCGTTCTAAAACAAATCTTTGGCACCTTGGATGAGAACGACGCTCTGAGGTACGATGATGCAATAGAGTCCCTGCAAGAAAATAGTAAACAAATAGTCTCGCTGATGAAAGAAAATATTTTAGTAACAAAATCTGTATTAGAAAATTATAACAACACAATTAAACAATTAGTGGAAAATGAAAATATTCTAACAAAAGCTATTGATACATTCTCATTTAATGTTACAAATATTTCCGAAACAATAAATGGACTGCAGATACTGAATAATGTAAATCATATATTTAATAGTCTGGAAACTGCAATCTTAGTGTTATCATTCCAGTTGGAAGATGTCACTAATGCTCTTTTATTTAGCAATCAAAACATTTTACACCCAGCTATTATGTCGCCTCAACAGATATACCGAGAGCTTGTTGATAATTACAGGTACTTACCTAATAACCTAAAACTTCCTGTAAACCTAGATATAAATAATGTACACTTAGTATTAAATGTTTCTAAATTGATTTGTTATTATATGAACAATAAGATTGTTTTTGTATTACAAGTACCGTTAGTTAGCATATCTGAATACGAACTTTACCATAGCATGGCTCTGCCTACTCCTTATGATAACAAAACATTAAACAAGTTTAGTATGGTCACGCCCGAACATAAATATGTAGCTATAACTAAAGATAGACTTCAATACTGTAATCTGGAGAGTTTACACCAATGTAAAACAGTTACTCCTAGAGATTTTCTATGTGATGTTACTAATGTTTATGCAACCGATGCAAAACACACTTGTGAAAGTGAGATGTTGTCTAAAGTGATAACCGAGAAACCTGAACAATGTAAGATAAGATTCATTTTTGGTACTTTAGATGTTTGGACCCCTCTGACTGGTAATAGATGGTTGTTCATACAATCAGAACCAACTAAAGTTACTATCAATTGTATGAATTCAGAATCAAGTGAAGTTCATCTAATCGGAATAGGCATATTGACTATCCCGAATGGATGTACAGGACATTGTAAAAGCATAACATTGACCCCCAAACATGATTCTTATCAGATTATATCACATTCCAATCATTTGAGTGATTTTAATATTATAAAAGATAATTGTTGTAATATTACGAAATTTGATAACTCTGTTAATATGGCAACCCCTATTAAATTAAAAAATGTAAACTTGGATGAATTTAACTCACAAAATAATGCTAAAATTAACACTTTGTTAAACCAATTAAATAAATTAGAAACTGAACCTCATTTTGTCAAATATGGGACACACTATTCTTCTGTAATTATCATTTTGATTGTGATAGTATTAGGTTATATTAGCTTTAAAATAGTAAATAAGTTTTATTGTAAATCCGGCAACAACCGTAACTCATTTGAAATCATTAAATTAGAATCTTCACCTAGACCTATTGTACGGAAATCAAACATGACAGACGCACAGACTTCCGATTCAGATTCCATTCATTTTGCCCCACTCAGGACAGATGTTTAAAAATCCAATCTTTTCCTCGAGACTTTCTTTACAACTCGAAAGTCTCTTCTTAAAGGGGGAGGTGTTATATCCCTCGATTGTAGGCCTTAATGCTGAATCCCAACTACTCAGCAATCCTTATTGAGATCTAGTTGGTAGAGTTGGTACTCAAGTCAGTCTGCGACCATTCCTAATCCGAGACGGTTGTACCGGAGAATTTATTAAAACAATTTCGTGTCTTAAATATAAATCAAGTAATATTCATTAAATCCTTTTTAATTCAAATAAATCTTTTTTTAAAAAGACATTCAAATAACTCCGCGTAACAGTACGTTGATATTCCTACAGTGTAACAATATGATGTTATTTAAGCTGATCCACTTGTAACTTCGCCGCGCGTTTGGTTTATTTTGTTATAATAAGTTGTTTTTGTTTCTTAGTATTTTGGTAGCCTAAGTTAGCCCTTATAATATCAACGATCTGCCAGTGAAAGTCCTGTCTATCAGTCCAACCGTTTCAAAGATTAGCCGAAACAGAAAGAAAATAAAATGTTTAAGTGTTAAAACTTTTATATATATTTGTAAAAGCTGTTATTTTGACATTACAAATAGTGAAGCATCTATTTGTAATGTCAAAATAACAGATTTTATTTACAATTTATTTTAGTTTTAGTATCTATTGAATAATATTACAAATACTTTATAAAACCTCTGTTTTGTTTAATGTTATCTTATCACATAACTTTAACTTTAATAAACTCGTATTCAATCGACTTTTCTTTTAAGCCCGGCTTAGAACTACGGAATAACCTATGCTGTTTGTTTAGAGAAGAATGCTAGAGTGGCGTTTATGCCAATGAAATAAGATACAAAATCCAATTATTCACTACTCTACTCATTTAGAATAGTCTAATAATCTCAGTAAAATAACTTTTAATTGGTGGAGGTGAACGGCATTGTGGTTACGTGTTCAGAAAGGATCTCTAAAGAGCCTTTAGGGACTGCTAATTGTCAATTTAGGTGAGGGCTCTGTGTTGATAGAAATAGTTTTTGAGGGCACGCTTTCGTTAGTAACTCGCCCGAGCAGATGAGGGACCAAGGTCCTTATTGTCCTGAAACTAGCACAACACTCGGACATTTCAAATTTTACTATGTAACTTCTAGCCGCCTCTAGTTAGCTCAAGCTGAGATTAATATTTATTTACGAAAATATACAGAATGATATACAAAAATATAAAATTATTGTATTTTATATTATTGTATATTATTTTGTACATTTCTGTAACTATTTCTGTAAATAAAAGTTGTTATATAAAATACATGTTAATCAAGGTTATAACAGTTGAGCCATCCAAGGACCGTTTGAAACTTATCCATATATAGCTCAACTGATCCCGGTCACTGCCAGAGAGCAACGTCTCCAAGACAATGCTAACTAGGCACGATAGGAGCCAGCTCTTCTTCTCGGGCTTGGGTTAGGATGTATTGGCACCTAAATTCACCTAGTATGTAAGACGTTTCAAAGCGATTCTTGTGATTGTATTGAATAAAATATCTTTTTATTTTTAACTTTGATTCTTGGTTCATAATTTTGAAAACGTGTTGGAGTTATATAGCGTACATGATAAATAAAATGCATCACTTACACCATCCTACATCAACGGATAACATTAATGACTATTTGGACGTCTCGTCTATTGCAACCTTTACATTTAAATGGGCTTAGCAAAGGATATTAAACTATTTGCGTAAGTATTTCTTTCCTGTAAGTTAATTCACAATAACAAAAGCAACAATAAACTTAATAAACATCACACCTCCGCAGGACTCAAGGTGGGTTATCCTTTTGTGGTACATTTCATTATTTATTTACATACAAACATGCAAAATGCCCACAAATTATGTGACCTCTGCCTCACGGCTAAAAGGGTTATTAATTAAACTTGTATTTGCCTGCGACTCTGCCTGCGTTTTACTTCTTCACAACATGATTTATCAAAAAAGCGTTTGATCGTGTAGATCACATCATACTTCTGCGTAAACTTTCTGTACTTGGCATACGTGGCAATTTGTTGAGGTGGATAGAATCATACTTGCGAAACCAATCTCAGGCAGTAATTGTAGGTGGTTTTTGTGCTGACTTTGTGGAGATTTCCTCAGGCGTTCCGCATGGTTCAATAGTGGGGCCTCTTTTGTATGCATCTTACTTGTATGATGTTGGCAAGTACATCATGCAAAATTTCTTATGTATGCTGATGATACAAAAATATACATGAAAATAGGTAATTCTACAGATTGCATATTGCATAGATTTGAAGCTTTGCGCCTTCAACAGGATCTGGACAGGCTTTGTGTCTACTATGTAAGTAACCGCATCAGTATTAACACTAGTAAATGCCATTTTGTGTCATTTACTCGCAAAATTAAACTTCTTTCTTCAATTATGAAATTAATGGAGTAATACATTATGGTACATTATGGTATGGTACATTATGGTACTAGTGTGTAGTGTTGGTGATTACCGCTGAGGCGCCATTGAGACCCGAGCCGTTAGGTGAGGGTCTTAAGAGAGCCGAGGACGGTAATCATCAATACACACGTGTATCATACGACGTTTTTCAGCACACTTGTGAATAAAATAACAATAAATACTCATTTTATTTAGTAGATAAAAAGTTTATTTAGAGAAACAATTAGTAAATGTGCAGTTAGTAAAATTATAATTTACTGTTTTTGATGGATTAGCGGTATCATCAGATAGATTATTTATTGAAATACTTTCATGTTCTATTGTTATTTGAGATGACTCATTATTCGTGTAGGTAGGTGAAGTCCAATCATTGGATGTACTTGGTGTTTCGTCAGTAGGAAGCGCCTTAGAATAAAGTTTAATTCTTTTTGTGATTTTTGCACAAATTTCCTTCTTGTTTTGTATGGAATCTTCTACGTATGATTCTGCTACATTGCTAGATCGCCACACCATGATGCTTCAAAGTCATTATATCAGCTCCTGAATTAGCCAGCAATGTAGCTGAAGTTCTTCTGAAACTATGTCCAGTGTAGCTCTCAGCATCTGCTAAACCTAAAAACTTAGCGATTTATTTAGGCATAGAACCAAATTTGTTTATACCTATAGGCTGACAGGTACATTTATCATTCTGGTAATTTAGAAAGAAACGGTCAGTTTTTGCTTTTACTAGCTAACGTTTTATTTTTCTGCACCAGTCAAACGATCGTGATTAGCGTTCGTCTGACACTCTCCAACTCCTTACTCCTGTTCATAGTTCAGCTATGTATGGTGAATCCTTCACTGTTCAAGCTGTTCAACCTTTATATATTCGCTTTTCTAAATCTATTCATGTGTTTAAAATCAAAGTCTTTAACCTTTATCTGTCTTTATCCGGAAACTGCTAACTTGTTGTTAGCTTCTATCACCTATCACTATAGAAAATTATTAGTTGTATGTTGTATGTATGTCATCTTTCTTTGTGTAATTTTTGTTTTGTAGGCTTAATTATAGGCATTGTTATAGTTTTTATTATATTTTGAATTTTTATGTATTAGATTAGGTATAGGTAACTTTTTTTTGTACACCGCCAATTTTTTCGTTTTTTGTCTATCCTGTCCATCCAAAGGTTGCCTGGAAGAGATCGCTTTTAGCGATAAGGCCGCCCATCGTACAACTGTATTGCTAATCATTATTTTTTGTGTGTTCTCTTGTGTACAAAAAAGTGTTTATCTATCTATCTATCTAAACTATTATTTTCGGATCATATCACAAGTGTTGTCAGTGGGCACATAAAAGTTTAGGGTTTATCCTAAGAGTGAGTCGCCCCTTCTCTGACGTAAGTTGTCTCACAATTTTGTATAACTAAAAAAAAAAAACCGCTGTCACACTGTCTGTCTGTCCATATGTCCGTATGCTCAGATCTTTAAAACTACGCAACGGATTTTGATGCGGTTTTTTATATAGATAGAGTGATTCAAGAAGAACATTTATATGTATAATACAAGCATAATATTGTAGAGAAACACTGATCATTTTAGAGGTTTCTAATCACATTAGACATTCTGTGGTATATTTAGTATCAGCATTGCACCCGTGCGAAGCCGGGGCGGGTCACTAGTAGAATATATAGTCAGAATGTTGAGATTATACAGAATAAGTTTATTAAGCACTTAAACTATCGATGTTTCCAAAGATTTACATACAAATACAAATTCATTTATTTACTAAGAAAATAAAAATACAGTGTTTACAAAATGACTGATGGTCCCCGCACTAGGGCAAGCCTGTATTTTAAAAACAATTAAGAATCATGTATTCATCATCATCTCACAACCTTAGAGGATCGTCGCAGACTGACTGATATATGTCGTTCCTGCATGGCTTATGCAATGGATACATTTGGTGGCAATTCAGTTGGTTCATTTCTAAAATTAGGAATTGTCTAAAATATATTTAGTTAGTCATAGCATTTGTAAAACCTATTCGGTTGGTCCATCTAACTAAATTAGGAACGCTTAATTAAGTTAGATAAAATTAAAATAGGATAAGTTGGTAGCAGCAGAATACCAATTAATTTGGTTAATTTGACAGTTCAAAACCTAATTTTAGCTAAAATTAGTTAGGTTGGTGCCAACAGAATTGAAGCCATTGACTGCTTAGAATATCATATCAAAAAACTTTATCTCTTTGCTGCCCTAGAATTTGAACAAGAAACACTAATTTGTTTGCAGGTTCACGTTCTCGTACCAACTATGCTCAAAATTCACTTGTAGAACCTATAACAAAAGCTTCACCTCTGTCAATATTTTTCACAGCAGTAAGAGTGTTTTTAGGCGTGAGATGGGTAGGGTGCTGAGAAATGTTGACTAGTCTCATGTTTAATTTAAGTGTCTTGAGTAAATATATAGTATTTATGTTTATATACCTACATATAAAATAATTATGTGTCTTACATAGTGTATAATTTTCTTATTTTTAACACAAACAAAAAACACACACACCCACACTCACACACACACACACACACACACACACACACACACGAATTCACATAATTACATACAATCATCACTCCCTTTTTTTTTTGTTAGTTATAATGTAAATCCGTTATTGGCTGTCGGTTGTATACTTAAGTTTTGTGTATATTATTTTAAGAGCTGTGGATTTTGTACAACGAATAAATAAATAAATAAAATAAATAAATCGTTAATAAACAACATTAGCGTCCAGCGAACTGAAAACCATGAAACTGTAAGTTATTATGTACCAGTAGTGTCTATCGTTTAGTGATTCGCATAATAACATTTTGAAGTGTTAACTTCTAATGGGAGGGTAAAACCACTTCGTTACGTAACGCGCCAGTCTGTCTGGCTTTCCCTTTCTCTCCCGCATACGGCAGCGGTAGGCAGGCTCCTCCTCTCTCACTCCAACTCACAGTGATAGATAGATTAGTTTAAGTTATCACTTCTGTCGGGCGTCCGGAGACGCACACGTTTTTTTATTTTTATAAATCTGTACTGAACCCCACTGCTGGGTCTCCACCAATTCTTTCTATTTGTCTCTGTCACCCGCCACTTACCTCCAGTTTTCAGGAAAGCATTGAGATCGTTATGCCCTGGTTTCTTGGTCCTGCCTCGGCTGTGTCCTGCCAGTAGTTTGTGGCACAAACTACTTTTCTCTATATATTTACTATATAGACCTAAACGGTATATGAAATGAATTAGTAGTTATATACTTATAATATACTTGTGGGTATAAAAATATATAAAATAAACATTATAAAATGGTATGTTTTTTATTACACATTTTTAATGTTATTTAAATGAAAACAGATGAAATGAATGCATAATAAATGAAGATCACCCTGTATCAGCACTTGTACCTATGAACATAAAATAGACATTTGTATGTATTAATGTATGTATGTATTAAAGACTCATCCGCTTGAAGTGGAATATTCTTTAGTGACTATTTTAGTCGTGGCCTCATAAATTAGCACAATACTAATTGCAATATTGTGCAAGTGAAAGGAAGAGAGTCAAATATATATAAAGGTTATCTAGAAGGGATCACTATTGCAATTTTTTTTCTGTGTGGAATAATCAATAAATTAAATAACTATTTATCTACGCTGGTGCCGTTAGTTTAGTACCTACCAAATTATACATCATTACATAGTATAAAACAAAGTCGCTTCCCGCTGTCTGTCTGTCTCTATGTATGCTTAGATCTTCAAAACTACGCAACGGATTATGATGCGGTTTTTTTAATAGATAGAGTAATTCAAGAGGAAGGTTTATATGTATAATACATACATAATATAGTAGAGAAACACTGGTAATTTTAGAGGTTAGCGTATATTGGTTCAACGTATAAGAACTACTGAGCTACAGCAACGCGTGGCCGGGTCAGCTAGTAGTTTATAAAATCGTTCTGCAACCTTTCGGAAAAAAATCGGATCGGCACAAAACAAAATAAGACTTACAAATGCTACAATTACTTGTAAAACTGTTATTAGTAAGCATTTTCTAACAAATAAGGAAGCTTTTTCTCGAATGTACGCAATAACCGGCCATGAATAGACTCGCACACAAAATGTCCCACTTCCCTCGACTGAACAAAATATTATTTGTAATGAAACCTGAAAAATCACCAGCTAAGTAAAGCTAAGAGCACACTGCCTACAAAAATACTGAAATACTATTTTGTGGAATCAGACGTGTCCGCACGCACTAGTGGAAAAAACACGTTGAAAATGTCATATTTCAGAATTAACTTCAGAAAAGCACGATGTAAGCCGCGCGGATTCATTCTCTAAGCCTACAGATACTTAGGTCTAACCTAAGAGGGCCGGTGTGGATATGTGTGAGTTCCCATTTCTGCTAAACCAAAGCATAACGACATCATCGCGTTATTTTGACAGGTCTGTCTTGTGGATCTTCCCGTGGAGTTTACATTACTGTACATAATACGCAGTGACATTTACATCTGAGTGTTTCCGTACTTCGTTGGCGTGTAAAGTTGACAGTCCCGGGACTTTACAAAAGTTGCTAGTTAATGACGGAGGATTTTGAGCAGCCTATTTACACCATGACCAGAGTTGGTCAATGGCTCATATTTTAATATTAGTAGTAGAAGTCGTTTCCCTGTCGTTGTACAATCAGAATCATTCCGTGTTATGTGTATCTCTTTTTTTGCCGTAGGTACATTGTAAATTTTTCAGCTACCTACGAGTATGTATTCGAGAAGTATAGTACGTATTTTGTTATGATAGGTGTAACCAAAGCTATTTTTGATTAATCTGATCGCACATCTTTAGATTTCTATACTACACTGTCGCGGTACACTCACTTTGCTCGCTCTCCTTGCGTGTTGTTTTATACACTTTAATATAAGCTAACCTACTTGTTTCAACTAACTAACATATATATGAGAATTATATAATATTTTCCCTTCTGAGTAATTTTTTTTTACCTCTATTCAGCCGCTGCCGCGTCACTCTCGCTTTGCTCGCTCGCCTTGCGCGTTGTTTTCTGTACTCTAAACTAAGCTAACCTACTTTTTACTACTAACTTCTTACTAACATAACATTAATATACACAATATTTGTAGTGCTACTATAGTATAGACGTTATGGAATGACGGGAAATAATAATTGCTACAATACCATCTATGGTACATTCGAAATGTAAAGAACTGTAGTAGTAGGTATAGGTATAATTTTGTTGATTCTGTATTTGTTCGCTAGTATGTACTAGCCCCTAATCGACCTAATTGTTTGAAGTCATACAAACACGAGGATAATGAGGGAAATATAAGCATTTGTCGGCGCCATGCGCCATGCCGCCTTTGATGTTGAACGACCTTTCAGAAGTTTTACAGTGAAATAGGTTTGCGCAAAATACGGCAAAGAGTTTTGTTTCTACCCAACGTGCCTACTGATTTTTTTTGGTCACCTTGTGATTGACATACTCCACAGTAGGTACCAGTTGACTCACAAATTCCCGATATCTTCATTTGGCTATCGTTAGGTTTGAACTAGATGGTATTGTGAATTGTCCAGAAATATGAATTTTATTCATAGCTATAAAATTAAATCATCGGTTGGTACGAACCGTATCTTTTCACATAGATAAATTAACTACCGAAACTGTTTTCTGCATAGATACGAATTAAATCAAGCATAGTCTTTGACATATATGTCACCAAATGACTCTTCCTATAATGAATAGATTTGAAGGCTTCGAGAACAAACTACGCAGCAGATTTAGATATTGATAAATACATTATTATTTAATGTTTTGACTGCTGAAATAGCGCTCAGATGTTGTTTTGACACAGTTTAAGTTCATTGATACGAGTGGTTCGGTACCTAAATGTTTGTACACTGCTAAATAGTACTAAACTAGGCATGGTTTGTGTAAAGTTCACGTAAAAATAAAATAACTTAATAATATAAGTATTTCATTTTAGTAGGAACTCAATTCTGGGCGAGTATATACTCGTGGATAATAAATTGGAAAAGCGCATGTGAGCTCGCACAGCGAAGACTTCCGTAGGGAGTAAACATAAGAATTACTAGTGCGCGGCTCCCAAACAATTCAACACCATCTAGTTAACAAAATAAAGAACTGTTTGAAGCATACATTAATTATTTTAATTTAGAAATCATGCTGTTACTTCTAATTTACTAAAACCTTAAAAGAAATGATAATTTTCTTTATAATTGAATAAACTTCTCAGTGGGACACCATAAAAACAACTCCAATTTATAAAAACATTGACATGTTTTTATCTAAAAAAAGAATACCAATACGTATTGACAAGATTATATCTACGGAGCTAGAACTCTGATTAGGAGCGGACAGACAGACAGACATTGTGAAACTATAAGGGTTCATTCGACTTCGGAACCCTAATAAGTCGCCTTTATGTACTTTCCATGTCCAGATCTATATTAAGGTATATTTAGCTTCATCCTAGCCTGTTCTGTCTCTATTGCGCCAATGAGTAATAAACGTACATATTTTAGAAGGAGTAAGTAAGAGAAGTTATTTCACCAGCTCTGTCATCTGTAGCCTTTTCTTAATTAAATAGGTCTGATGCAATATTATAATATTAAGTTATCTACCCCCACGAAGAACATAAAATATTTTATCACCCAAAATTAAATGAGCTACGAGTCCCTTTCATAAAACATTAATTATTTGTAGGAATATTCTAATAGTTATACCCTCTTTCGTAAAGGGGTAAGTACTTAGTTAATTTTCCAAATGGTTTAATGGGGTTGACTTTTCACCATAAGAAGAGTCAGTTTGTTTTTTCTGCCACATTTTAGCCAAACTTTAAGTAGATATAATTAAAATCAATTTTAATTTTATTAAGAATGTAGTAATGCAGAAATTCATTGACGCGTAGCCACATAAATCTCATGAAGATTTCCTTGTCGCCGAGTAGGTAATGTATAGCAAGCAGAATGATTTTATTGCTTTACGAAGGCATGAGTTATGGCCTGAGGCATTTACATTAATGAACCCGCTAAGGGATGAGAGGCAAAGGGATGGAGAGGCGAAGGGTGAAGTGGGGTTAGGAGGGAGGGATCGAACATTACGCAATAAGCAACGGGCTTCGAAGGGCTTGGCGCAGCTGATTTAGGGTATTCTTATTTGTATTAAGTATGGATGTTTAGTTAACACATTCGGTGTCGCCAGTACTACGAGTAGCACGGACCCTTCATCATCAGCACAACCCCAGTCAATGAGATTTTCTTTCTGCATATAGTTCCTATAGTACATGCTTTGCTTAGTTTGAGACTAGATAGGGCTGTGTGAATTCAAAAACAAATAAATCCAAATTGTATATCGTATTATTTTTTACAAATGTAGAGAGAGTAAAAAAAGTGCGAGTCTTGAGATGATATCTGATAACAGAGTTCTTAATAGGTACGTAAAGACAAACTATCAGCATAAGAATCAGCAATTAAAAGTTTTACTGAAATACTCCTACGCTTTTCGTAGCCAACTACAAAAAATACTGCCCATCCCGCTATTAAAGAGTGATCATTCTACAAAATAAAAGCAAGAATAATACAAACGAGTACTAAATCATCGTATCCTCGTGTGTAAATTAAAACGAATATAAAAATGAATTACAAACAACATAATTAAGCCGATAGTGGTTTGTTTGTCACAGGAAGTGCCGAGTTAATAGGAATACCTAGATATTATTATATTTAGCAAAACATAATGTCGCAATCAAACATTGGATACTGGACCGTGTAAGTTCCCAAGGTTTTTATTGCTGGTAGGACCCTCCAGCAGTCATCGGTACACGTCGTAATCACCGCGCGGTGCCAGTTCTGCCTCTATTATTTTTTATTGCTTGTAGGACCCTCCAGCAGTCATCGGTACACGTCGTAATCACCGCGCGGTGCCAGTTCTGCCTCTATTATTTTTTATTGCTGGTAGGACCCTCCAGCAGTCATCGGTACACGTCGTAATCACCGCGCGGTGCCAGTTCTGCCTCTATTATTTTTTATTGCTGATAGGACCCTCCAGCAGTCATCGGTACACGTCGTAATCACCGCGCGGTGCCAGTTCTGCCTCTATTATTTTTTATTGCTGGTAGGACCCTCCAGCAGTCATCGGTACACGTCGTAATCACCGCGCGGTGCCAGTTCTGCCTCTATTATTTTTTATTGCTGGTAGGACCCTCCAGCAGTCATCGGTACACGTCGTAATCACCGCGCGGTGCCATTTCTGCCTCTATTATTTTTTAGTTAGTGTTCCAAGAGAAGTTCTTGCCTCACAGTTCGGTTGCCTCTGCTTTGGCGGGCGTGCAACACGCACACCCAGATCGGCGAGGGCCACGCGCATGCGTTCGACCAAGGCGTCTGCTTTGGAGGTGCAGTCAGGCCCGGAAACCTCAAGAATGAGACCGCCAGTTATCGCCTTTTTGGAGCGAACCTGGTCCACTCCAACATCAGCCAATTTGATCCGCGCCTTGGCGGTCGCCATCACCTAAGCAAGAGTGAAGTCGGAACCCTCCGGAACTTTCACTGTTATCGCCGCGGAAGATGGCAGCCGCGCAGGTGCGGGTCTCGTACCCGCCTTGGGTCCCCCATCCTTTTGGCTAGCCCTTGGGTCAGCTCGAGGAGTGGCCTTCGGGCCGGTTCCTGATGAAGCATGATAAAGACGCAAGGAGGAGCTTCCCCTTTCACACCCGTAACTGGGCCCTTCCTTCTCCTAATGCCCATGAATCCGCCAGCAAAACGCCGCCCCGCCCGAAATCGCGAGAAAACAAGCAGAACGACGCAAAACCGACGGATTCAGGGGCACTTTGGTGGTTGGTCCGCGCCGGTATACCGGTAGCTCCCATATCTGGGAGCCGATCCCCTATCCGCCACCTGGGGACGCGCCACGTCGGGGTTTACCTCCCCGCCCACTAGGACAACCTAGCAGGTCCGTGGACAAATTGGTGCCCCTGCCCCGACTCAGCATTATGTTGCGTTATACAGTCGGAACTATAAAACGCAACGCTGATCTTCTGTCGAAACCAGGATGGTGAGCCACGGGTACTTATACAATTATTATCTAAGCGTAGTTTGGAGTTAGGTGCTGTGATAATTGACCATCTATATTTACTCATATAAATGACTTTGCAAATGTGACGTTATCTAAAGTCATTAAGACGTGGTTATTTCAGTCCCAGTCGTCCATCAGTGAATGTTTTTAATAGCCTGATTGTTGCCAAGTAGGTATAAAACGCCTAGTAATAACTTTATTTACCGGATTCAGTGTTCAACCGCAACATTAATATTATGGTGTAATTAATTTATGTTTATTAGACATCGACTTCCGGCGTCAAATATGGGTCATGCGCTTTATTTTAATTATTAATTATAATATTAATAATGTAAACAGTGCTTATTGCTATAGGAGTTGAAAATAATCTGTTATCGCGGCCTATTTTGGGATGATGGTAGGTAATATTAAAATAACGCATAATAACAAAATTATGTGGTATACCTACTTACATATAATTTGTGCTTACTTTCAGACCCTAACAGGATATACCAACAAATATCAATGATTTTCATGTGCAAGTAAACAAGGAATTAAAAATAAAGATATAATACGATATCTTTATTTTTAATTCCTTGTTTACGTAAAATTTTTCATAATTTTCAGCGATTTTGCATAAGAACTAATTTATGTATAAACATAAATTAGTTTAAGCAAAATAGCTGAAAATTATGAAAAATAGGGTCTGAGTACCATGATATCTAAATCCACTGCATATTTAACGTACATATGATAAGTACCTACTCGTAAGAAAATGAATATAAGTATAACGTATAATAATGTTTATTGCATAGTCTTAAATTTACACTAAATTATTACAATAAAAGTAACTGGTAAGTGTGTGTATCTGTACAACGTAATACTTTGTACATAGGAACTCTAGAACAGATAATAAAATAATAAATAATGCTAGACGTTTCATATCATTTAGTCCC
Organism: Lampropteryx suffumata; assembly: GCA_948098915.1. NCBI lineage: Eukaryota > Metazoa > Arthropoda > Insecta > Lepidoptera > Geometridae > Lampropteryx > Lampropteryx suffumata. Next base: position 510,307 of record OX402564.1, on the reverse strand, counting down.
AAAGTAAGCAGTGCTTGTGTTAAGGGACAAGACTGATATACTACTTATATAATATTTATTTGTAAATACATATGTACATATTATACATTAAACAACACACATACCCGAGAAAAATATACGCAGATCAATTAAAGATCCCCGTGGGGGGAATCGAACCCGCAACCTTCGGCGTCTCCGAACACAGTGCCACAGAGATCATCAGATAGACTAAACATGATGAAACTGGATTTCTGTTTTCGGCATTTGATAACGAAACCCTAAAAAAACTAGATTATCGTTTTAATGCTAGACTTTAGACTTAGCATAGTAAAGAGAGCTAAATCGATTAAGATAATTTGAAATAGGCTTATTAATATTACAATGCGTCTTCAGCAAAGAGTGTTGACCTGCCGCAACATGCGTGCGCGCACGTCCACACGCGGTATCTGTCATCGACGTGGCCGACGTGTTGAGTGCTGCGCTGTTAGATGTGGTGAATAGATGAAACCCTCTCTTGAGAGACAGGACTGACTACTGATACAGCACATAAGGTGGCTAGACCTAGTTCAAAGATCGATCCAAGGCCTTTGTCGTGACCTAACGGCTGTTTCAGTGTGACGACTAAACATAGGCGTTTCTAACGATAACAAACAAAAATCTAAAAAACTAAATGTTCAACAACTTAATTGTTTTCAAACAACTTAATTGTTTTCAAACAACTTAATTGTTAATTACTTATGTAACAACATTACATAAGTTATTATTAAAATGTAAATAAGAGTCATTGGCCTCAATTCTGTTTGCACCAACCTAACTAATTTTAGCTAAAATTAGTTGTAGAACTGTCAAATGAAACTTTGGTATTCTGCTGTTACCAACTTATCCTTATTTAATTTTATCTAATTTAATTAAGCGTTCCTAATTTAGTTAGATGGTACCAACCGAATAGGTTTTACAAATGCTATGACTAACTAAAATATATTTTAGACAATTCCTAATTTTAGAAATGAACCAACCGAAATGCCACAAGTATATACGTAAAATTAAATGTAGATTACAAATCAATATTCAAGTTACCCAGCCAATAGATTGTTTCAGTGTTATGCCACTAACGGTCACCCGTCCATTCTACAACCAAATATTATAATCCGAAAATGTGTGAAGCTGCAATTGTTTATTTGTAGCTCATCCACGCTTTAACGGCTGAACAGTTTTGGATGAAACTTAGTACAGATGTAGTTGGTAGCCTGGAATAGCTTATCCGCTACTTTTTATATAGGTACCACGCGTGCGAAGCCGTGGGAAGAAGCTAGTAATACATAAGCAGTTATTAAAGACAATATTCCAATATTGACCAGCTACTTACTAAAAAATTAAACTAACATCTATATTATCTGGCTAGTTTTGTGTAGAGCAATAAAATCTCCTTGACTGAGGATGAAAAAGTAAGATGAAACTATCGAAGATTCTAGACAAAGCTACTAGCGTTGGTTAACGACGTCTTCTATTAAGTTTCTAATGAATTCTGACTGTCTGTATTCGTTACCTTTTCAATGAAAAGGCCTAACCTTTTTAAGCATTTAATCGGCTAAAGGGATCTTGATAAAATTTGGCAGGAGATAGATTGTATTTTGGGGGTGGACATATACATAATAATAATAATAATAAATCATTTAGTATCTGGCAACACATAATTGCATTTATAGTAACAAAAGCGTTAGCACATTATATACCTTAAAGACTAACATACATACATAATATAAAACTTAATACTACATCACAGATAGCATTTATATAGGTACCACACGTGCGAAGCCGAGGGCAGCAGCTAGTAATAACATAAATTCGGAAGCGTATCTGTCAATTTTTTTGTTTCTTACCTTTTCAAGGATAAGCGGCTGAACGAATCTTGATTAGAAATTTGGTAAGAAGATAGAATTTATCTTGAGGTATAGGCTACTTTGTATGTAAGTAACATATGTGTGAAGCCGCGGGCTGCAGCTAGTAGATAAATCAATACTTAGCTACCAAGTCAAACAAATGACGCTATTAAGCGTCTCCACAGACCAAAGGGAAGCCTTGAAGATTAATATCTTACATTATTATAACAAAAAGCATTGAAGGGCTAATGGGTGTCAATTCACCAGAATTGCCTGCTTGGCCTTTTCAATAAAATCTCACGTTGTACGAACAACACATAATTCCTTTGTTGTAGTAAGTAGATACCTATATAGGTGCTAGGTTATGCTCCCGTGGGATGACTTTATGTAATATAGTTCACTGACACACCCAATATGCAACTAGGTAGAGATGGGATAAGACCAATCGGTAGTTAGGTTAGTAATCTGAATATTTTATCGATTATTCTAAATGTTATTGATAACATTTAGAATAATCGATAGCATTTTCATATCTTCCGATTTCATGCACTTGTGTTATAATGTTTCTAACTGAGTGTCTATACTTTGTACAATATACTACATAAACTTGTGCCTTGAGCTACTTTTCATTTTAAAAGATAATAGTGCCTCTTTCTGATATTTTACGGTGATGTATCAATAACAAGTCAGTTTCTAATTATACAATACAATACAATCATTTATTAAAAACACAAAGTTACAGGTCAGTTTTGTAACAATAGGTATATTTATGAAAACCTTTACTTCAATACTAATAAATACATGAACATTAAATACATTAGTATTTCGATGTCAATAAAATAAATAAATGTTGGCTTTTCTTATACAAGCGCAATCGTAAAATCCTTTCAATAAATTAAATTAATGGTAATTTCTCTACTGAGTAAATGAGTTGTGAAGTAGCCCCTTGTGTAATCTTATTTTGAATACCACTGGAAGTTGCACCTCTTCTTACAGCCGGCAGCCTGTTATATATTTGTGGGACCCATTATGTACCAGGACCTTATTGATATATTAGTCAATGTATTAGTTCTTAAACAAGAAAGACTTCAAGTTCAACTAAATATCGGTGAATGTGCCTAGGAATTGCATAATTTAATTCAACCACCTCCTTTTCACAACAGGACGTATAAGCTGACGTACCGCTTAGTACGCAACAAATAATTAACCTTGTCAGTCTACCAACCTCTAGAACAAAGTGCTTTGCTACCACATTTATGTACAGCCAATTATTGATATACTTTGCCGTCGTCTGACTTTCCTGAAAACTACAATCTGGCTCTCTTCAAGTTAAGAGTATATAGGTGTCTACTAGACCTTCTTGCGCCATCGTCGGCCGCATCGTCGCTTACCAACAGGCGAGATCTTGATCAGACGTAGGTCTATTTATGATAAAAAATATAATAATAATAATCATATATATTCACGTCACGACTGTAATCCCAAGCCTTGGAAGACAGCTTGAGATCTCTAGTTACTTTACTAGTTACTCTCTAGTTAGGGGGGTAGTCAGAGACACGTCTTAACATTATATTTGGCACACGCCCACATTTAGCACAATAGTTAGGTCAATGTTATTTTGATATCATCGATAACTTATCGACGCGTCTCCTCTCTAGCGAGGTAGCGAGTGAGGGCGACAGAACACGTTTGGCCGAAATCCAAATCGTAGTACGAAGTCGCAATCTCTTATTAGCAATAAACGCTTTAACTCTAAGTAGAGTACTGCTACTTCTAAAACTGAAGTCATCGTAAAAATTCAGGGTATAAAAATTATAGTGTTATAGTATCGTCTATCTTTGTCATTCTAATAAATAAATAAAATTAATAATAATAATATTACTGCCGGATATTTCACACAGCATCATCTGGCCCCTAAGTAAGCAGAGCTTGTGTTATCGGTACCACATGACTGATACACTACTTATAAACTTTTTTTTGTAAATACATTCATAGTATACATAGAAACACCCAGACCCGAGACAAATACTTGCAGATCATACAAACATTTGTCTCGCGGCGGGAATCGAACCCGCAACCTTTAGTGTCTCAGCCGGGCCTTGGCCCACTGCGTCACAGAGGTTGTCGGTTAATAAATAATGTATGTAATTAAATTTCACACAGCATCATCTGGCTCTAAAGTAAGCAGAGCTTGTGTTATGGGTACCTATACCACATGACTGGAATACTACCTATACAGTTTTTTCTGTAAATACATACATATTATACATACTGTCAAGGAATATAACGAATTACATATAGGACGAATTACAGGCAAAACTCGTTTATGATTAGAACAAGCTCATTATTTTACACTCTGGTTAAGGCAGATGTTGACTTAGACCTTTTCAATACATCTATACAATACTATACTAAAGTACTCTCAAGCGTCTGATTAGTGGTAAATTCTTTAATTGTATTTAGTTAATTTTATTTTTAATTTTATATCTTCGTTGCATCCCAAACTTATTTCATTTTTGTAAACCTACTTTATATCTATGTTTAATGTTTATCCTATTGTTTTTTCAATACTTATATATCAACTATTTGTGGTAACTTTTAATAAGCCTTCAGTGTATGTCTCTACTTTGTAGGGACATCTATTTTTGAAGTGAAAACTTCTGTTAGCGCGGTAAGCATATTTTTAGATGAGGTAAAACCTCTGGATTCGCGACACCGTTACCAAGACGCAGCTGGCTGCCGCGCTCGCCCTATTTGATTATAAACCTTAATTCACATGTTTACAGTCTACTTTTGTATGGAGAAGTTTACTGAGTTAGGTTCTTTGATATATTATCTACATTCTGAACAAAAAATATTGCATCATCTGTGTTCGTTCAGTATTTGATTGGCAGTCGCCATAATTACTGATTTTGAAGTGATTTATTACTAAACTCTAACGCGCCAAAATAAGTTTTCACTTCTGTCGGCACTCCCGGAGTGCAACCCGTAGTTTTTTGTCTATATCTTTTCTGTGTTAGCAGTAAGTTTTCCGAAAATTATAAAATACAATGAACATAGACATAGTAACAGATTTAAACAACACATTATAGCTAGTGAGTTATAAGATAGCCTATAAGTCTAACACGACGTCATGAATAGTTGCACAACCTGCTATTGAGACTTCAATTCATAATAAATACTTATTTTATAATTCTATCTTTGACCTAATAGAGATTGCTGCACTCTATAAGTAAGTAGTAGGTAAGTAGTTACCTAGATAAGTACTGCTTATTCTGGGTCGGGTCAATACCCTTTCAAGGATTCCTTGATTGCACCTACTAATACTTTGAAGCCAATCTCTCAAGCGAACTCACGCTCTGTTACTGTTATGCTATGGTTGGTTTTAGATTGTGTTAGATTTACCATTGATTGGATATGGTATACCATGAAAAAGATTATTAAACTGTGAACTGAACAGCAGTCGTGGATTTAATAGTGAAGCGTGGAAAATCTAGAAAATACAAGGATATATTCCAAAAATTACTACATTTTAAAACGCGTTGTATGACCAGATTTGCTTGACATGTTCTTAGACCGGGGTTGGGAGAAATGTTACAAGAAGGGTGATACATTTTAATGAGGATGGATATGGCCTTAATAGGGATAGATGGACTATGTGATGATAGAAAAGAGTGATTATTGAGATGACGAATGATAGGGGAGAGTGGTAGAAAAGAACCAGTTGTCCCGTCCCCACTTTAGTGAGAGCATACTTGATCAAATTATGACCAAATAAGTATTTAAATGTTAAAAAATATTATTTCTATTTGTAAGTTATGAACAATATCATAATTTTTTTGATGAATAATTTAATTATTTTATTTTCTTGCGGTTCTCCTCGAGCTTGAGATAGGAGGAATTGGCAGGAATTGGCTAAATTCACCTAGTATGTAAGACGTTTCAAAGTGATATTTGTGATTCGATTGAATAAGGTATCATTTGGCTTTAACTTTCACATATTAATTTGACATTTAATTTACACATTATTTTAATTGCATCAATTTCGGCACCTATTTATATTTTACCACCATTTTGAGCGAATAAATGATTGTTTATTTAATTGAATTGTAATTGTAATGTATATTTATATTAAATTAATTAAAAATTACTTATTATTATCTGTTAACTCAATTTTATATTATGCCCGTGATACTCTAGATACTCCGCTCATTTACATTAACACATTCAGTGCGTTACGGGAAGTATTTGGTTGTAATTAGGTTTTGCTCTGTGCGGCAGCTAGTTGTCCTTGTTTTGCACACCGTGCGGAGGTGATTTTTTCAAGTATTCGTACAAGTAAAAAAGAGACACCTATATTACCGGTGTCCTTGCTTGAAGTGTATTAAAATTTACGAATAAAAATGTACGGGAATTATTTTTTCGTAACGCACAGAAAGGTAATTATTTTACAATAGTGCGATACGGGAACTATTTGGACGTATCCTAAACCCCGTACCGCACTGAACGTGCGCGCGCGCGGAGTTTCAGTTAGCAGTAGTGCTGTACCCAGTTAATACGTTTTTACAGAACGCGATATTTTATTCGTCACGCGTAAGTAGGTAAATTGTACATAAACAATGAAACGTTCACGTAAAAAACTTATTATGGGGATAGGTGTAAAGACAGAAGGTGAAGAGGCTATAACATTATTATGCAGAGTAGTGGTTCCAGTTTATCGAATCCCAAACCATCTAGTACAAAAAAACCCAGTTAAATTTTTTTAGGTCCATCGACTGGAAGGGAATTTAGTTTATTAGAAGAAGTAATAATTAATAAAAATAAAAAGACTGATCCTGATTCATTATCCCTGGACAACATTTCTGTGAGTAATCTAGTACCAGCGCTCGAAACATCACTGAGTTCTGAAATAGTGTCTAAAATGTTGTCAACACCCCGAAGTAAGTTTTCACAGTTTAATACACCAACGTGTTCTACATCTAGAAATATCGATGGAAATATTAAAAATTTCCAAACGCCGACTTAAAAACGTAAGGCTGTTCGAATTGATGGTTATGAAGAAGAAAACTCAGATCATGCTAGTGAATCCTCGCCAGAAGCTACCAAGCAGGTAAAACTTTCAATGTTTATTGTATCCGACATAGAATCTGATGATGAAGAAATTTTTGATATAGTACCTAAAAGAAAAAGGAATCCGATTGCTACTCAAGTGAGAGAAAAGCAATCAGATCTTACCACAATTGATAAAACAGTTACTACTCACATTGAAGCCGAACAAGTAGGACAATATTTCGTTCGTTCAATTTAATCAAGAGTTAAGTAAATGTAAATATTGACCACTGTTCTTCTGGTGAGTCTTCAGTTTATGATAATAGCTCTAATTTGGACAATACTTCGGACTCTGACACATTTGACGAAATATATGATAGTGCATCTAGATCAAGCTCTTCGATTGAAGTAGAGAATATTATAGAGGATGAAGATGAATGGACTGATATTCCTAATACAACCCAAACAAATTTTGCATCGTATCCTCTTAGGAGCCAAATAAATATACCACCAAATGTACAGCTAAGTAAACCCTTTGACTACTATAAATTATTTAATACCAATGAACTTATTGAAAAAATGGTAGTAGAAACTAATAAGCATGCAGAAGAATATATAAGTTAACATGCTATAAAGCCAAAATCTCGCTTGAAAAACTGGCATCCAGTTATTTTTGAGGAAATGGAAAAGTTTATGAGACTGTTGATGGTGATGGGTATCAATAAACTACCTAATTTGCATTTGTATTGGTCCAAGAAAAAATGCTATCGTAATGAATATATAGTAAACCTGATGACCAGAGATCGATTTTTACTTCTATTGAAATTTTGGCATTTTAGCGATAATTTTGATAATGGAGATAAATTGTATAAGATACGAAATGTACTTGATATTTTGTTAAATTCATTTACTGAAATTTTGAGCCCTGGTAGATTTATGGTAATCGACGAAACCATGATACCTTGGAAAGGACGACTTAAATTTCGACAATATATTTACCTTTTTTTATTACCTAAGATTACCTAAGACATTTATAAGCACAAAATTAAAAAGAAAGGCCAAGTTGGACTATGAAAGGGGGGCCATGAACAAAAAAGGAGTTAAAATAATCAAATGGATGGATAAACACCCTGTTACGATGCTAACTACTGTCAAAGAGCTCAACGCTACTTTAAAAGATACTGGAAGACTCTCACGAATTTCTAAACAGCCAATTATGAAACCAGCAAGTGTAATAATTTACAATGAAAAAAAAAAAGGCGTAGATTTCAGTGACCAAATGACCGCTTACTACTTCACTCTCGCGAGAGGACTAAAGTGGTTTCGTAAGTTGATGATGAGTTTGTTATTTGGGAATTGCTTAGTCAAGCATGGATTGTACATAAAATAAAAATGAGGACCAATTACCTTTGTTAACTTTTTTGGAATCCATAATTGAATCCATGACTAAGACATCTTTTACCGATCCAAATGCCAGAGAACAAAAAAAAAACGAATAATCCATTAATTAAAGCAGATAAATTAAAAAAATGACATTCTTGCTACCAAAATTTGAGAAAAATATTTGGCAGTCGTGAAACGGATAAGAAGGTTAAAAAAGTGCGTACGTTTTGTAAAGAATGTGAAAAGCCTATGTGTTAAATAAAGAAATGTGAGTGTTACAATAAAGTGCATGATACTTAAGAAAAATATCTTACATTTGATTTCATAATGCGATAAAGTTGTGATAAAGTTCCTATTAATGTGGTAGCACCTGTATTGTTTTTTTTAAGTCACATTTTTTCTGTTGATTGTTGTGTAAAATAAATAATTACGATATGTTTTGTTATGGAGAAAACTTTAAATAAGGTAATTTTGTAAAAAAAAAACGTTATATATTTTTATGCATAAATATTTTAAGCATTCCTACCGCCATATTCTTAGGCTTTAGTAAAAATTATATTCCTAACTGAATTAGATCTCAATATATACCTACTCTAAGTTCCTATTAGTCGTGATTATGCAGGATGTTATGTAAATAATTATTAAAGCTTATCTCATTTCATGGTATGGTACGTGTACTGTTACTTTATTCTGTTGATTAAATAATCGAGTAAAATAAATAATTGTGATAAATAAATCACAGATTTTTTTGATAATTTAGCATTTATAAGTACCTAAAATAAATTATAATTTAAAATAAGAAATTACTGATTTTGTTAAAAAGTTAACATTAACATAGTTAATTACTTATTATTTTTGTTAAAAATAGTTTTCGCTGATTGTGTACGATCATAAGTAAAACAAATAATAATATAAAATAAGAAGTAACTGTTTTTGTTAACATAGTTAATTATTACTTTTGTTATAAATAGTTTCCGTTGATTGTGTACGACCTGAATAAACAGTAATAAATCTGAAACATAAAAATATTTTACTTATTACACCCATCCCTAGCAATATGACTGTTGTATGCGCCACGACAAGTATTTTCCCGTAAAATCAACCATTTCCAAAAATACCTGTAACTTTTAAGATATTACTTAGAACCCCGTGCGACTGCAGCTGTGTATACACAAGGATGTAACCTATTGATTGGTACAACAAAAAAAAACAGCTGTGGAGTTTCCATGTCTCTGTGGAGGTTTAAAGTCAGGACTACGTACGGGAAAATAGACGTCGTAACGCATATCAGGCATTCTTGATACGGGAAGTATGTGACTTGTACAGCACTGGAAGTAAGTCTTAATCTAGCGCAGCCGCAGGGAAGGTGTTAAAATAAAAGCAATAAGAAATCATTGTAACAGGTAAAGACGAGGTTGGCTGCGTTTCTACATTTAAAGAAACGGAACCAAATATAATGTTTGGACTTACCTCTGACTCCTTCCTTAGAAAGATTTGAGTAACTGGAGATTTAGGGAAGTTTCAACCACGTAATAAAAATAACATGTTATATGTTTTGGTTTACTTAAGTACTTATTAATACAAATGAGTTTACTCTATTCTCATGAATCATTATTTTCGATAACAATAATTAAAACAGAGTTACGAATATGTCATCAGTAAAGTTACCTTCATTCAAACCGCTTAATCTATGCTTTGTCATTCGTATTATTGCATAATTTAATATATTGTTTTGTTGCTATGGTTGTTTTGTTGTTATTGTACATATATATCTACTTGTTTTGTTGCCAAGCAGTGTATTACTCATCAGTTTCATAATAATCAGTTAAGTGATAAAAATACAAAAATATTGTCATTTGAAATACTAGTATTTGGCACGTAGGTCGTGTTTTTAAGTACGGTCAGCATATCAGGTTGCTATGCTTTTCTGCACTTAAGAGATGATCAATCAAGGTGGCCTTGATTCAACCAAGGTAAATTAGTTCTATAATAAAACAAAAGTTTTCGATTTAGATTTAAAACTGTCACTCTAACTTGGGCTTTGGTGCATACTTTCGTATAAGAGCGTCCTTATACGAAATTTTGGTTAGTCCGACAAATCTAGTGAATCAAGGTCATATATCTAAAGTCAAATAGCACACTATTAAGTAGGTATTAAAAGTAAATAATAATAATAAATAGGTCATAACTTCTAAAGTTGCTATTGTATAGTACCTACTGGTTATATACCAAGTAAAAACGGCAGTTACCTACATAATTAAATCTAATAATTGTTTTAACCCCTTGAGTGGCGAACCTAAATCTAGACTTTTAAAATCAACTATATTGAACAAACTACTGCTTCTATCAACAATCCAAAAACAGCTGAAGAATCCTATTCGATTTTCCTATTAGATTATTGTTGTTTCATCCATTATTTTATAATTATTATAATTATTCAGCTTCTAAATGTAAAAATGGTAAGCGCAAAATTTCGCTTGCTCCATACTAATGCTGTTTATTTTAAAAACACATTTTTCTTTATGTAAATATTATATGTTGTTATGTTTGTCAAGATTTTTTTTTATAAGTGACATATTTGGTTTTACTTATTTTAAGTTCAATGGCGAAAAAAATGTCACCGAATTTTTACAGATTATCTCAATCAAAATGTTCAACGAACTTAGAGTATTGTATATCAAATGAACGGTAAGGATTCCGTCCTTCAGGCCACATCAATCAACCGCCAACCGCCGGAACAGGCCGGGAAAGGTTTATGTGTAACAATTCACGTGCTGGAACTTTCGGGCCAGTTCCGAGTCAACGGAGTTTTCACTACCGGGTAAATTGTACCAATAAAGAGTCAACGGGTTAAAACACATTGTTTTAGTTTTTTAAAATAACGACTGTAGTTTTCGGGCTCGGTGGTCATCTTCTCAGCTCTTTGTCGATGTCTAAAGGGGTTAGTGCTTCACACGACCAAACGTTATATTTGGCACGTTGCACAGTATTCCGTAGGTAATGACACGTTGCAAGCCATCGCCGCTTATAGGATTACTAACACAGGAATAGGATAGGATAGAAAATTTAGCATAGCATAGGATTTTCACACAGCATCATCTAGCCTCAAAGCAAGCAGAGCTTGTGTTATGGGTACCACACGCACGACTGATATACCTACTACTTATATAGGTAACTTTTTTTGTAAATACATACACAATATCCATAGATAAACACCCAGACACGAGACAAGTATCAGCGATGGGAATCGAACCCGCCACCTCAGGCGTCGTCTTCTACGTCTCAGGTAAGCCTTAGCTCATTGCGCCACAGAGGTTGTCAAACGCAACTTAACTTTGAACTTTTTAGGACATTCATTAATTTATAAAACAGCGCCAATAAGTTACAGTCACTTACCGGCAAGTGGGTAGCATGCTGGTTTTAAGGAGGTAAAAAATATGACTTTAAAATATATAAAAAGATAATAAATTAATTGTAAAATGTAATAATAGTCGGTAATAGGTAAACATCGTCGTCTGGCGCGAGTCGACTCGTCGACCCCGAAGTGGGTGAGGGCCGTTGATAAACGTGCTCGCTTCATGTACTCACCTAGTATATACAATCTACCTTATGTACCATCTACCTACATAGATAAAATGTATATTTATATTTCACTGTTTTGACTAGAAATAATAATAAGTTAGAATGTTATATTTAACATACAAAAAGGAGTAAGTAATTATAATAGTTTTTAAATGTTTTTGCATATATGTATGTAAGTACGTACTTATTTAAAAATAAATTGGTACATTATATACACAAATCAGGATGCATTCGAGCCAAAATTCATTGCACTGGAACGCAATGAATGAAAGTTACAGGAGGAGACCGTTCCCCAGCAGTGGGATATGATATTTTAAAGAAGATGAAAAGTACAAACTTACCTGAATAAATCTCGTATACGAGATAGGGGTTAAACATTAGCCTATTGTGAAAAAAGAATTTTTAAAAATTCATTCGCGGGATCCGAACTTGAACCTTTTGGGTATCAACCAGTCAGTCATCCTTTACGCTGTAAAAGTCGTAAGTAAATCAACATAGAATCTACATAAACACATAGTTAACTTTATATAAAGGGCAGTAAGTATATAGGTAAGTGTGCTTTTTGCATAGACTAAGAAATAACGATAGACAGAGCGTCGCCTAAATATCAAACTGAAGCACTGTAGTAAGCCGATCTGTTAGCCTAGGCAAAGGATAGGTTGTAGTTCAGATTAAGTTTATGTATCCTGGACCTGGACGAGTTTCTTGACGAAGAAGAATTCTTCTCGGCTTGGGTTAGGTTAGGTTAGGTCAATAAAAAGTTATCTATCATCTATCCTCCTAACCCAGGACCTATTCTATTCCATTCCATTCCATTGTATTCATATATTCTATTCTATTCTATTATTCTATTATTCTATTCTATTCTATTATTCTATTCTATTCTATTCTATTCTATTCTATTCTATTCTATTCTATTCTATTCTATTCTATTCTATTCTATTATATTATATTATATTATATTATATTATATTATATTATATTATATTATATTATATTATATTATATTATATTATATTATATTATATTATATTATATTATATTATATTATATTATATTATATTATATTATATTATATTATATTATATTACTTTTAAAACTATCATGGTTTTGCACATAATTTTCACTCAAAACTCTATTATATTATATATTCTATTCTGTTCTAAATCGAATCATAACCGACTGTAGGAATCGGTACCTAAACTCACCTAGCATGTAAAACTATTCAAATCCTAGTGGTCTGGTCCCAGCTTTTCAATAGTTGTAAAGCCATTATGGGGGTCTTTTGGCGGTTCATTAATTCCATCAACAGAGTAGGTCACCGCCGCATACGAAAGCAGAAGAAATAGTAGTATTAGTTCAACCTTGTGGCTCCGAACCCCATTTCAATCAATCTCCTCACGAACACTAACAACAAAGTAATCCACATGGTATGGAAAACTCATACATTTTGTTAAAAAAATGCTTCTTTTTCTATATGTGCTCTGTCTATCTCATTTTTTGTCTATGATTTTACGATGTTAGTGGGCGGTTATTGACGTAAACTGGAATGAAGTACTCATAAATACATAATAATCTTTTTATTGGTAAATAATACAGTTAACCATGTCAAATGCAATCTTTATCTAATAATACCGAAGTAATAATATACTCCTCCTTATCCATAAGGTACTTATGAAACGATCGTTGGTCCTTCGATGCATTCGGATGACTATTTCAGTAATCTGTGGATATTTAATTCTGATTACATTAGCATTTAACCAACGGAGTACTTGTGTAGTGATAGTGGCCCCGCCTTCCGATCCTAAGGTCGTGGGTTCGAACCCGGTCGGGCAACAATGATTTTTTCTGATTGGCACACTTTAATCCTTTCACCACATTGATTTAAAACAACTAGTGACACGATAATAAGAAGACGCATTTAATGTGATCGTGCTTAAGAATCAGAACTTGTCGAGAGACCTAGGTACACTATATATGTAAGCTGTAGGAGGCTAGCGAGTATATTGTAATGCAGTCGGGTGTACGACCTGCCCTAAGCAATCGTGCGCATGCGCGTCAGATAGTGCAGTGATTTATGCTGCGCCTGCGTCGATTCGATATGCGTAGAACAAGAGCTATTGTTTAAATGCTTTGGTATGGGACAATAATGATAGTAAGGAGTCATTGAAAGTAATTCTGTTATTGCATGTTTTGCGGTACCTAGAAAATGATTTTGTATAGACTAATTTAATAGACTAGAAATAAACTAACCAGAATAACGCTACCCCTTTCACGATAGTGTAATAAGAAAAGGACAACAACATTTATTAGTTTTGGTTTCAATGCAAGGGAATCACCACCTATGTAGCGCAAATACTGATACTGAATACCATTTTGTTTGTATGGATCTAGGTCAAATCTAGATTTCTAGAACATTATAAAGTGTGATTTTTACTGCTAGCTCCTGTTCTAATATCCACAATAATGCAGTTATAACAGCAGAGCTACATTACACTACAATAGATAACTCAGTAAGTGTTGTTTATTTTGGGTTCATTGTTAATTTATGTGCATCGGCTACTTACCTATCATATTTATACAGGGTGCCTCTGAGCTGGTGTAGTCGTTTAAGGGGTGTTTATATTTTCCGAGACTCTGTCATAATATAAAAAAAAAATATGGGTTGGGTAGTGTGACTGCAAAAACGAAACAATATAAAAAAATCAAGAAAAAATTTACGGGTTGCACTCCGGGAGTGCCGACAGAATTGAAAACTTATTTTGGCGCGTTAGAGTTAGTAATAAATCACTTCAAAATCAGTAATTATGGCGACTGCCAATCAAATACCGAACGAACACAAATGATGCAATATTTTTTGCTCAGAATGAAGATAATATATCAAAGAACCTAACTTAGTAAACTTCTCCATACAAAAGTAGACTGTAAACATGTGAATTAAGGTTTTTAATCAAATGGGGCGAGCGCGGCAGCCAGCTGCGTCTCACCCAGACGGTAACGGTGTCGCGAATCCAGAGGTTTTACCTCATCTAAAAATATGCGTACAATAAGAAAAAAAAACTAAAAGAAGTTTTCACTTCAAAAATCCTACTAATGTTAAAAAATAGATGTGTTAGAATTAAGTTAAATTATATTTTTCATATTTTTTTGTTTAAATAGTCTTCAAATGCCCCCTAGGTTCCTTCAACTAACCGTCTATACTAGTGACTCTATGAGCTGTAAACCTCGCGAACATTTTTCGAAATTAATAAAATATAACTTTTTTACGTTTTCAACCCCCGCCAATATCTTCAATATCTCCGCCATTTTGAAAAAAAAAATCGATGTTGTTATAGAACCTGCTCACAACATTTCATGAGTAACGGTTGAGAATTGCGACCTGTAGAGGAGAAGATCCGGACAGACGCCGGCCGGACAGATGCCGACCGGACATACGAAAGCTTTTTCGCCTAAGCTAAAATGGAGACACACGCTCGCGCTTCGCGCTCGCTCTGTCAATTAGCTAATATGGAGAGAACTGGTGGTCTAGTAATAATGGCTCTGTCTTCCGATCTAAAGGTTGTCGGATCGAATCTACTCATGTACCAATAGGTTTTTCTGTTCGAAAAATGTATGTGCGTTATACCCGTAGGTACCAAACGGTGAAAGAAACATCGTAAGAAAACTAGAATTTCGTAGAACCTTAAAAACTCGAAAACATGTGCCAAGTGTACGAAAAGAGTCTCTATTTAATTAAACACGCAATTTCAATCATTCACCACACTGGTTCAAAAGAACTAGTGATATGATACGAAGAAGAAGCTAATGTGGTTATGAGATATATTCTAAGTATTAACACCCTGTATACTGAACGTACTGGCTACTTGCATTATCAAGTAATATACGGCAAGTGTTTTCTTTATAGACTGCTTGCTAAGAAGAGTGCTAAGGTGACATCTATACCAATGATATAAGACACAAATTGCAATGATCCTTACCTCAACTCGAGCAGTCTAGATCATTGTGCACTGCTTTAGTATTCTACCGGCATTCTGCCATTGCCAAGTTGTGTCCATTGATCGCATTCAATAACATTGTGAAGGCTGTTTTATACAATTCTGTTTAACATTATGCTAAATAAATGCGACCCTGATTGTGCAGCGAGAGGTTGCAGGTTCGATTCTCGCATAATTAACATGATCCTTAAAAATACTTATCATTGTGCTTTTGTACATCAAGTTATAACTTGATTTATACAACTTTTTGGGGAAACTTATAGTGATTTACAGGACATGAGATTTAGATAAAGTAGCCTCTATTACTATCTTCTGACCCCCTTACACATCCTCAAAAACATGTAACTAATTCGAAGCTTGATGGGGTGTCTACAAAGCCTGGGAATTACAGTCCTGAGTTTGATTTCTATCTTATTTGGCAATAAAGCTGAGACTGGACCTGTTTGGCACCACAAGCGAAAAATGTAATCGCTTAAATGTGTAATTTGGTCTACCTACTCTAATCATTTACCTACCTGTTTCTCTATGTACATATGTAACCTTTTTCGTGTTGTGTGTCAAATAAACTATCATTCATCGCATCGCAATTTATTAATGTAAAACATCTTTACATTAATAATTGCGCTAAAACATGTAAATCCGTTAAAAATATGTATGGATTTTCGATGTTATGAAATAACTTACACAGGAACAATATTAATGTGGTATTAGTATTACTCATTGCCGCCGGGTTTGCTCAGCTGTTCAAGAAGTGTCACCTCATGAATAGAAATTAATTAAAAATACCGGCATCTTTTGTTCTAAAAAACAAAAGGCAAGACAAAGAAAATAATGTGGGTACCGACCTCGGTGTGCAATATAATGCATTTTCGGTGTTCTACATAATATATGTTGTTCCTAATGAATAGCACATGAGTATATTGTGTCTCGCCCAAAATTATTATGATTTAACAATATTTTTTTGTTGCTTTTTAATAAAAATGTAATTATTTTCGTTGGTGTATACGTTGGTGTATTTTAGTAAATGCTTTAAAGGCAACTGTACCTGAAAAGTTTCAGGGACTTATGTAAATTAATTTGATATACATACACTAAATAAAAATATATCTAAATGAAATTACCGAGAAGGTAAGTAACAAAACATTTTGTGTTAATTTTAGTTAAGTTAACTTAAGACTACCTAATTTACATGTATGTTAATAAGCAATAGAGATATTAAAGGTAATTTCATATGTTTTAGTGAAAATAAAAAAAACAGTGAGAAATGATTTCACTTTCAAAATTCGTGTGTATGATCCGCGGTCAGCTCGCTTCCGTTCGTTTGTGATTCACGAGAGCGAAGCGGTTCAAATTCACCCTGATGAAGTTTTTCTAAATGATGGTGCAATAACACCAAGTGGTATTTACCCTGTTTAAATAGAATGAGCTGCTTCCGTGAATCATAAAGTAAGCAGCTTTACAAATAATAACATTACAGTGGAAATGTGGAAATTTTATATTTATATTCCAGTGTTCATTGTTGTGTTATTGATATAACGAATAATTATCTCGGTATGAAATCATCGTTTATTTCAGCAATGATTTCGAAACTTATTTACGTATTTCGGGCTTTAAATAACTTGGCTTTTATAGTTCTACCCTCTAACCTCTTAGCTGGCGATAAAATATCGCTATCCTTGTCATTGTGGCTATACATTAAAACAGCACATCAACCAATGTAAATGATAGGATAAAAAGATAATACAATACAGGTATCAGTTAAAGTAGTAAAACTTCCGCGACTTTGAAGTTATATTTGTCATAAAAAGTATGGATATGGTACCCTCTACTTAATATTTAACACAAAACCCCATTTTCACAAAAGATACATTCTGTTTGCAGACCATTATTTCAACTAGCTTCTTCCAGCAGCTTTGCTTACGTGGTACGTAGTTTTATAATAATAATAATAATAATAAATAAATAATGCTGGGCATTTCACACAGCATCATCTGGCCTTATAGTAAGCAGAGCTTGTGTTATGGGTACCAATGATTGATATATTACTTATATACTTTTTTTTTGTAAATACATTCATATTATACACAGAAATACCCGGACTCGAGACAAATACTTGCAGATTTTACATACATTTGTCCCAAGGCGGGAATCGAACCCGTAACCTTCTGCGTCTCAGCCGCGCTGAGTAGGCCCACTACGTCACAGAGTTCGTCATTGTTATAAATCTATATTCATATTATAATAAGCTATAGGAATATAATCTAAATTTAAATCTACACTAATGGACATAATTCGAGGAACGTAACAAAATAACGACAGATCGGATTTTTTTTGTATGTATTATATAAATTATAATGCTATTACCATGTTTAATCAAAATAAAACTTACGTCAGTAAAAAACACATGACTAATGAACAGAAATGTTAAATGTAAAAATGATGTTTTGATGAATTAACTCTTCAATCATCACTTTGAAAATGTGATTGTGTTATGATATTACGAAAACTTTTTGTCGAGTGTTTGAGTACATTCAGTACTTGGTGTTAGCTGTTAAAATTGCCTGCAATCTCTAGCTGTTAAAATTGCCAGCAATCTTCTCGGCATGCTTTTGATAAAGTTATCAATGAAATCTTGTGGTATTCGATTCCACTCTTCTTCCAGTACCCTTTTCAGATCAATAATGTTTGTTGTTGTTGGATCCCGCTGTTTTACTTGTTTGCTTATCCCAAACACGTTCGATGGGGTTTAAGTCGGGCGAGCGTGCTGGCCACGGCAAAAAGTCATTTTCGACCTCTCAAAGATACCCCGAAACTATCGCTGCAGTGTGGGGCCGCGCATTGTACCGCATTAATTGAAAATGATCTCCGATGTATGAGACTAAGGGCATGACAATCGGTTCTAAGATGTCATTTACGTACCGAGCCGCATTCAGGGATCCATTTTCTACGATGTGTAACTCCGTACGTGCCTGTATGAAAATGCCACCCCATACCATCACTGACCCTCCACCATATGACTCTTTTCCGACAATGTTACACTGAGCGTATCTTTCTCTGGGTCGTCTCCAAACTTTGACCCTTCTATCATCTGGCTTAAGACAAAACCTAGACTCGTCAGTGAACAATATTTGCCCCCAGTCATCATCATTCCAATTTTGGTACGAGCGTGCAAAGTTAGCCCGAGCTACTCGATGATCTGTGGTATGTAAGGGTCCTCTAGCTGGCAAGTAGCCCGAGCTACTCTATGATCTGTGGTATGTAAGGGTCCACTAGCTGGCAAGTAGCCCGAGCTACTCGATGATCTGTGGTATGTAAGGGTCCTCTAGCTGGCAAGTAGCCCGAGCTACTCGATGATCTGTGGTATGTAAGGGTCCTCTAGCTGGCAAGTAGCCCGAGCTACTCGATGATCTGTGGTATGTAAGGGTCCTCTAGCTGGCAAGTAGCCCGAGCTACTCGATGATCTGTGGTATGTAAGGGTCCTCTAGCTGGCAAGTAGCCCGAGCTACTCGATGATCTGTGGTATGTAAGGGTCCTCTAGCTGGCAAGTAGCCCGAGCTACTCGATGATCTGTGGTATGTAAGGGTCCTCTAGCTGGCAAGTAGCCCGAGCTACTCGATGATCTGTGGTATGTAAGGGTCCTCTAGCTGGCAAGTAGCCCGAGCTACTCGATGATCTGTGGTATGTAAGGGTCCTCTAGCTGGCAAGTAGCCCGAGCTACTCGATGATCTGTGGTATGTAAGGGTCCTCTAGCTGGCAAGTAGCCTGAGCTACTCGATGATCTGTGGTATGTAAGGGTCCTCTGGCTGGCAAGTAGCCCAAGCTACTCGATGATCTGTGGTATGTAAGGGTCCTCTAGCTGGCAAGTAGCCCGAGCTACTCGATGATCTGTGGTATGTAAGGGTCCTCTAGCTGGCAAGTAGCCCGAGCTACTCGATGATCTGTGGTATGTAAGGGTCCTCTAGCTGGCAAGTAGCCCGAGCTACTCGATGATCTGTGGTAAGTAAGGGTCCTCTAGCTGGCAAGTAGCCCGAGCTACTCGATGATCTGTGGTAAGTAAGGGTCCTCTAGCTGGCAAGTAGCCCGAGCTACTCGATGATCTGTGGTAAGTAAGGGTCCTCTAGCTGGCAAGTAGCCCGAGCTACTCGATGATCTGTGGTAAGTAAGGGTCCTCTAGCTGGCAAGTACGGCTTTATTCCAGCTTCTTTAAGTATTCTTCTTATGGTTTTAGTGCTACTTGTCACCTGTTGAACGTTCTGGAGCGTAGATCTGACTTCAGAAGAAGTCAAAGTGCGATTTCTCAGAACACTGCTCGATAAATAGATCGTCTCTCGCTGATGTGACTCTCTTGCGACCTTGCCCTGCACGTCTTGTGTACTCTCCAGGCTGCCAGTAACGTTTAACAATTCGAAAGATTTGGAAACTCGCAATGTTTCAGCCACTTCTTTATAACTGCGACCACTTTCAATTAAAGTAACTGCTATGGGAACCTGAGCTACGCTAAGATCCGGCATTGTGCCTTCAGGTATTCATTGATGTGTAAGGACCACTATTGCGATACGTTTTTGTAAAAAAAAAGTTGAAAAAAGACAGATTTTATGAAATTAAAACGCATACGTCAGCAAAATTATTCCAATAGACTTGTAAAAATGACAAATAAACGAAAAAAAACAAGTAAAAGCTAGAAACAAAAGACTATTAAAGTCATATTTTTTCAAATTAAATAGTAATGTACCTATATATGGCCAGTTTGTATTAAGAACTTTTTGTATATATTAGTATTTTTCTTGGATTGATGAAGCGTTCCTCTAAATAAGTCCATGAGTGTATATCTACAGAAAGTTTTATTACAATCAGTTCAGCCTTTAAACTTAATTGAGTAACAAACAATTATCATACACACAATAAAACATACACACAAACTTTCACATGTTTTATAACTAGCTTATGCCCGCGGCATGGCACGCGTGGTACCTACATATAAAGTAGCCTTTAAGTTATTCCAGATTACAGACAAAATCAAGTTTTATTAAAATCTAATCAGCTGTTAGGACATTAATCTGTTTCAAACTCATTGGTGACCCTGCCCGCTTACTTGCCTCTCATCACTTCTTCAGCGAGTGGTCCACAACTGGAATTCACTATCAGATGACGTTGTTGCTACTACCTTTGTCAATGCGTTTAATAATATAGTTACGTTTTAAAAACCAAAAAGAATACCGACTTCATTTAATGAAATTTCAGCCTTTAATACATTTTTATTGGAAAAAAGATGTATTTTATGTATATATAATATGGGTAGGCCAAATAAACGCACTGCTCCAATGAGATAGCGAGGTATCGGAGTAAACGAACATACGAACAACATCAACGATGTATACAATTTTAAAATTTTTGTTGATTTTAAGATCGACCGATTTCGATAAAATTTAAATGAACCCAACTGGGAAGTATACTTTCAAACTTTACTTTACTTTACTACCCTTTCAAACAAAAAAAGAATTTTCCAAATCGGTTCAGGCGTCTTTGCGTAATCGGTGAACACACATACAAAAAAAAACGACGAATTGAGAACCTACTCCTTTTTTTGAAGTCGGTTAAAAACAAGCCCGTCACGCTACAAGCTACGTGCTAATAAAGCAGTGCTTATAAATAAAGACTATCCATAAATAAATAGAAATATATATGTAAGTACTTCGACGACCATTTTTGGCGAAGTTGGCGAAGGCCTGAGACGCAGAGTTTCGGGTTCCATCTCCTCCGCGGGACAAATGTTCGTATGATCTGCAAACACTTGCCTCGGGGTGTTATTCTATGTATACGTAAGTATTTACAAAACTAAGTTTATATTGATATATCAGTCGTGTACTTCTCATAACACAAGCTTACTTTGAGGCTAGTAAATCCTGTGTGAAATGTCTAGCATTATTAACCGACTTTATCAAAAAGGAGGAGGTTCTCAATTCGTCGGAATATTTTTTTTTTATGTATGTTCACCGATTACTCAAAAACGGCAGAACCGATTTGGAAAATTGTTTTTTTGTTTGAAAGAGTATAAACTTCACAGGTGGTCCCATATAAATTTTATCAAAATCGGTCGAGCTGAAAAATCTACGTAAATCTAAAAATTGTATACATCGATGATGTTTTCATGTACTTCGATACCTCTCTGTCTCATTGGAGCGGTGCGTTTATTTGGCCTACCCATATTATATATATACAAAATATATCTACTTTCCACAAAAAATATTATAGGCTTAAATTTCATTCAATGAAGTCGGTTTCTTTTTAGTTTTTAAATTGTAATTATTTATTTATTACTTATCACTTGCCTACAAGATCAATCATCATATTATCAACCCACGTAACGTGATGATTACAAAGATCCGTTGTTTTTGCCTTCAAAGTAGATAATTGGTCCATCACAGTCACAGTGTAACTAGGTACGTTTTTAGAATTACAATAATTTACCTCCTCCTTATCTTAATTGTTGATCTGCGACCTTGCGCCGTTTTCGGCGGTTTTTTTATTCGACATTGTATTAAATCAGTTGTATATTTATAGTGCTGGTTTTCTCAGACGCGACTTTTTGTCGCTATTCTCGTACAAACTCGTACATATTGATTGTCAGCTCAGTTGATAGTCTGCTTTCTGTACGGTAGGTTGAGGGTTCCCTCCCAGGATGACCATTTGTGTGATGACCATAGGTCTTGTTCTGTATCTGGGTGTTATAAAAAATCATAAGTATGTATTCAAAAATATATAAGTATTCCATCAGTCATCTAGTCACCATAATACAAGCTATATGCTTAATTTGGGGCTAGATGGTGTTGTGTGCAATGTCCTCTAATATTTATTTATTTAAATATACAAGTCGTTTGTAGTAGTAGAAATTTTGACAAGCGCGATCTGCTTGATGTAAAATCGTGTTATGTGTATAACATTTTTTATTAAAAACTTGGGTGTTTTCGAAGATGTTGGCGTGTTTTTCTAAGATCATATTAATCAGGGCGTCTACTCGACAATCCAATTTGCGATAACCTTGTTCTTCGAATTCAGTCAAATTGATAGTTGTTTCGTTGTTGGATTCAAATGATCGTTTGTTGTTATGTTAGAGTAGGATTGCGATAGTCAAAAGCAATGTCGGTCGTTCTATCGTTCGAAACGATAATTGAAACTGGTTTTCCACGATTATTGTCCCAATATATCGTTAATAAAATAAATAATGCCGTAAATTTCACAATGCATCAGCCCCAAAGAAAGCAGAGCTTGTGTTATGGGAACCACATGACTGATATACTACAATATTTTTTTTAAATTCATAGAAAAACACCCAGACCCAAGGCAAATAATTGCAGATCATTCAAACATTTGAGCCGCGCCAAAAATCGAACCTGCAACCTTTTGCGTCTCAGGCAGGCCTAATCCCACTGTGCCACAGAGGTTGTTTTGGTAAATACAAAACTTTACAACCTGTCGTCCTTCTTGGCAAACAAGTATCAAGTACTTATACTACTGTATATACAGTTAGAAGAATCACAATCAAAGAATCCATCCACAAGTCGCGTCTTATCTTGCTAATCTCGTGTCGCCGTAAATACGAGTATGTCACATACAATTTTCACAAATGAAATGTCAGATACGTCTCTGAATCGTAGGCGTAAGTCGCCTCCGAGATAACACTTAGACTCGTCACAGCCTTACCAGTAGTCCCAAGCGAATAATGTAATATAATGAACAAACTCATATTATTCTCCACAATTAGTGCTACTTTGTAGGTATAGTGAAATAAACGAAGCTCGAAATTTTGTAATGGTCTTTATATCTGTGGGAAAATCTGAAATTCTGATTAGACACGTGTTAGATAGTAGATACTCTGGAGCGCGCACGACCTCGCTCGCTTATGGGTTGACTAAAGGAACGTTTAGTAGTCCAGCGTTATGATCATGTTGATATCTCTCTTTCATTTTGCTTCTAGAATTATAAATAAAACTAAACTACTAGGATGTTCTATTCCAGTTAAATTGTTTTTAAGGTTCCGAAGTGAACAAGCCCTTATAGTTTTGCCATGGTCGTCTGATCGTCTGACCGCTCCTTATATTAGCTCTCGCTCGACTATTCATTTTATCTTTATAAATATTTTATATTAGTAGCCCCTAGATAGTATATAAATAGTAAATAAAAAATAACTATATACATATTAAGAGTGTGGTTAGGGTTAAGCGTGAGGGGTTGATTAATTTTATTTGTTCTATTATCCCATCGCATGGCATATTGTTGGATAAGTAGATCGGATTCTACGAGGTTTCTTGATCAGTTTTTCGACACGAATATCTGCTTTAAGATCATTTATTTCTTTTAAAAAAGTTTTAGTTTGGAAGCGGTCCTTGTTGATAGAGTTCATAGAGAGGTGCCATCGTCGTCGTTGCTGTTTATTTGCTGCTACATAAATGGTATTGAATTGGTTTGGGACCTAGTCTAGTGTAGACTAATCATTTTTACTGGCTTCGGAAGCCTTCACCTGTGGTTCGGAACGCGCTTCGCCAATTTATTTAGTATTTTTTAATTTCATAATAAAATTGGCCTCAATTCTGTTGGCCAACCTAACAAATTTTAGCTAAAATTAGGTACAAACCTAATTTTAGCTAAAATTTGTCAAATGAAACTTGGGTATTTTGCTGTTACCAACTTATCTTAATTTAATTTAATGTAATTTAATTAAGCGTTCCTTATTTAGTTCGACGGTATCAACCGAATAAGTTTTACAAATGCTAAAATATATTTTAGACAATTCCTAATTTTAGAAATGAACCAACCGAATTGTTACAGAACCCTGTAGATTGAGAGGAAATTTTTTTTGCTTGGTTTATATTTGTATGTGTATAAAATAAGTTTTTTTAGTACCTACCTACTTTCGTGTTACAGCGTCTCAGGTCCAACTACCATCACCCGGACATCAACAGCTGAGAAGGATTCAAAACCAAACATACTTAAAAATAATAATTACGATTTAAAAACTTAAAAGAAAACAGACTTCATTGAATGAAATTTGAGCTTATAATACATATTTAGAGGAGAGGAGATGTATTTTGTATATATATAATATGGGTAGGCCAAATAAACGCACCACTCCAATGAGACAGCGAGATATCGAAGTACACGAAAACATCATCGATGTATACAATTTTTAGATTTTCGTTGATTTTTCAGCTCGACCGATTTTGATAAATTTAAATGGGACCACCTGTGAAGTATATTCTTTCAAACAAAAAAAGAATTTTCCAAATCGGTTCAGGCGTTTTCGAGTAATCGGTGAACAGACATAAAGAAAAAATGGATTCCGACGAATTGAGAACCTCCTCCTTTTTGATGAAGTCGGTTAAAAAAACACATAGTAGATAGGTGGTGACCCCTTAATGGGTATGTCTTGATTCCCAAACAAGGGTTACCCTAATAACCCTAATATTCTAGATTGTACTAAATGACAGGTAAATGTATTTGTCACCTGTCATTTAGTACAATCCCCGCAACCTTTTGCGTCTCAGCCGGACCTAAGCCCACTGCGCCACAGAGGTCGTCAAGTGTTAGTCATAAAAGTTTAGAATTTAGTTAAAAAGTTTGTAATTTTCGTGATTTATTTAATGATTTATGAAATCTCCGCGTCACTACGCCACAGCCTAACTAGTAGTGAGTATAAAGACAATCGGAATCTATTTCTCATGCCCGTTAATCAGCTTGACCCATATTCTGTATCGCGCCGAGCACTGAGCACTACGTATCGACATAGCAACTATTGCAAACAGCAATGGACATAGGCCTAGCTCTTGCTATCAAAATCTGAATTTGATAGTGGATTTATGTTAACAAATCATGATATCCTTCCTAATATTATAAATGCGAAAGTAACTCTGTCTATCTGTTTTTAGTTTTTAAAAAAGGAAAAAAGTTTTGTAAAGGGTTGAAAAGGGGGATGACAGGATGTATGAAAGTATTGTCATTTTCAGAACTATAAGCATAATTTTAGGCTGTTGAACCCTACTAGTATTATAAATGTGAAAGTACCTCTGTCAGTCTGCCTGTCTGTCTGTCTATTACGTTTTCACGTCTAAGCCGCTGAACCGATTTTGATGAATTTTGATATAAAGATAGATTGGACCTTGGAGAAGGTCATAGGCTACTTTTTATGTAGGTACCATGCGTGCAAAGCCGCGGGTAGCCGCTAGTATTTATATAAACTGTTAGAGAACGTAACATAAAAATATAACTAGTGGCTCTGTGAGCTGACTTCGCGAACATTTTTCGAAATGATTGAAATATCACCTTTTTACGTTTTCAACACTTATATCTCCACCATTTGAAAAATTTCCAAAAACTGAATCGACAAAAATATTCAATGTAGTGTTGTTTAGTTTTTCAATTTTGTGTGCAGGTATAGAACCTGCACACAAAATTTCACGAGTATCGGTTAAGAAACGCAACCTGTTGAGGAGAACATCCGGACAGACGCCGCCGGCCGGACAGATAGTCATACGAAAGCATTTTTGCCCAAGCTGAAAAGACACGAACAAACCAACACACGTTCGCGCTTCGCGCTCGCTCGGGCAATTAAAAACTAAAAAAATCGACTTCATTGAATATAAAAAAAAGTTACAGTGAATTAAGAACCTTCTTTATTTTTAAGTCAGTAAAAAACGGTTTTATATAACGCTTTTTGTACTTAGTCAGTATTCGTAAACACCACTGGAATGTCACAGGAAAGCAAATTACGAAATTTCGTATTCTTATAGTTTTCTTATATTTTTCCGGATACTTTGATTTAAAAACCAAACTAATGAACCTTTTTTAATTAAATTTGAATGGGACCAGTTATGAGGTAGTTGTGAGGTAACAAACATTAAAGAAAAACTAATCGAGAATCTCCTTTTATGAAGTCTGTAAAAATACAAGTGCTCACTAAAAGTCGAGAATGACTTGAATTTTTTTTGTTGTGTTCGCCTCAATGCTAGATTGGTTTACAATCAAATCAATTTTATATGTACGAAGTTCACCGGGTCATCTAGTGTAGCATTAATAAATTAATAAAAAATATGCTTAATAATACATTTTTTAATAGTGGTTTGAGATATTGCGAGCAGGTGCGGACTTGATGCGGGCTCACACTGTCTTAGATGCTCAATTAACTCATTGCATACCTCCTCCTCCTCCTCTATCTTAGCATCTCATAAGTAGATAGCGTGGCCTTAAGTATCTTCTGTCCTTGTCATTTGTATGTCAATAAATAAGGAGAGTAACATATTTTATGGGATTCTTCGTTTGTCATTTCATGGAGTAACATAGCTCTGCTAATTTAACATTTTTTACCCTTTTTATTGCCGTAATCTTGGCGGAATTTTAATGAATAAATTGTGACTACAGGACGGGTATAGATAATTGAATTATATGTGTATTGTGGTGCAATGTGATTTGAACGACGAGGAATCACAAAAAAAATTCTAGACGCCATTCCGCGTGACGTCTACAATTGACAATTGACCATCGAGACTAAAAACAAACAATCTTACTATAAACTATAAACACTTGACATTGGCAGAATTTACATTAGTATGTCACAGGCTACTGACGAAGAAGAAGAAGAAGAACATATTTTAACAACATTAACTAATGTCTGATCGTAAGATATAGTCTTGTCTTGTCTACCGAGACTCATTTTATGTTTATAGACTCTAGATCACCTTCATTCCTTCGTTCGAGCTGTAACAAAGTAAATAAGTAAGACAGTCATTATTTAATTTAAATAGATGATGACTAAATGCTGGTATCTATCTAGTTAGGTACTGACTATCTTACTGCAATTATTCTTGTTAACACAATTTACTATTTACACTTACAGTTGAGTCTACGATAACAATAGTATATAAATAGTTATTTATTCAATTAGAAGTGCAGTACACTTTATATTATAAATATTAGTAATTGTGGAGCTTTAGGTACGTACTTTCATAGGCATAGGTTTATGTAAATAATAATTACGTTATAAAAACTAAAATGAAAACTGACTTCATTGAATTAAATTTGAACCCATAGAAATACACCGAATGGTAAACCTACTTCTTATTAAGAAGTCGGTTTAATGAGTTTTTATTTTTTAGTAATTTGAGTAATTTTTTTTTTGAATTCGTTAACACAACTGGAAAGAAAAAAACAGAAATTTCGTTTACTGTGATGATTTTTTTCCCAGCTATTTTGATTTAAAATACCAAACAATGGACCAATCGGGAATTTCCTTTCACGTGAAAAAAGGATTTTTATAATAAACTAGCTGACCCGTGCCCACTTCGTTGGGCGGTTACAACATCACAAAGTAATTAAAGTACTAATATCGCTATAAAAAAAAAGATTCATTCATAATAAATTCATGATAAATATTGATAGATAGCGCTAGCGGCCGTCCGTGGCTTCGCCCGTTCCGTTCCAGTTCCCGTTATTTTTCCGGGATAAAATATAGCCTATATCCTTATCCAAGTTACTAACTATATTCATTTTAAGTTTCATCCAAATTGGTCCAGCGGTTCTTGAGTTATAAGTGGTGTAACTAACACGACTTTCTTTTATATATATAGATTACGGAGTTATAAAAAACAACTGAATTGAGAACTTCCTCTTTTTTTTTAAGAAGGTTAAAAAGATTATGAATTAAGATGACTACTAACAAATATTCTCATTTTAAATATCTGTACACGCTATATTACAGACAAGTGTAGTTGGAAATTCAATTTTCAGGCTTGACAGTTCGCACCTCATTGTGTAGCAGACAAATAAAGCGAGTCTTTTGTCTCGGCTCATTGACTCACCACGACTCACCACGACTCACTAGCCAATTATACTAAACATAGGAAATAGATGTAAAGCGGACTAATTGCCGCTAATGTGTGCTTCTTCATGATTAGACAAAGATATTTTTTATTAACTATAGATATACTTGTATCGGTGACGTTAATACGTATTTCCTATTTGCATTTTATGGTCCATTATAGGTTGTATCACAGAATACATTAATAGTTGTCCCTATCTATGTAAGGATATTGACGTGGATTAAAAACTCTCCATGGAAGTACTGGTTCAAATCGTACTGTCCTTAAAACCAGTTTGCTAATGAGCTGTGTTATCAAGGCTAGGTTTAGTTCCTAAAGAGCTGCGATTGTCATTTGACGGCCGTAAATAGCAAAACGAATGAAAAAATAATGCCGAGTAGATTTTGTTATATTAAAATATGTTATAACAATACTTTTAAGTATGTAAGTAGGTAGGTACTTAAAAAAGTTTTATTTCAAAGATAATATTGGTTCCAATTATTATTGGGTTTTTGATAAGTAACATCTTTCCTCTCGCATTCCTGCAATCTGTGGGTTTAATTTCATGAATAAGGACAGAAGTGTGTAACAGGAAGCTGTGTAACCGCGCGCTTATCTGATTTGA
The DNA here is from genome assembly GCA_948098915.1 of Lampropteryx suffumata. Lineage (NCBI taxonomy): Eukaryota > Metazoa > Arthropoda > Insecta > Lepidoptera > Geometridae > Lampropteryx > Lampropteryx suffumata. Next base: position 480,966 of record OX402564.1, on the reverse strand, counting down.
CCAATGAGTGCGCGCATTGATAGAGTTGGCCGTTAAATGGTACCAACCCATTTTCCGAGAGGTTGGTACCGTCAGCCAACAGTTGGTGCGTGAGTGTCACGAAAAAGAGAAAGGGAAATAAGAACAATGCATCAGCTGTGCGCTTAGCATACAGTGTTATGTATAAAGTGTGCTGTTATAAAAACTAACTCAGGAAATATTGATAATGTTGCTTATTACCAAGGTGATATGTCAGATGTTACACATTATAATGCGACTGCTGTAAGACTCGCTCGTTTTTAATTATTCGATGTCGTCCTTCAATGAGATTCACCTATTATATAAATATTTACTATGATAAGGAACTGTCTATAGATCTCTCTCCGTCAATTTACGACCGTAATATATATAAACCGCAGCTTTTTAGAAACTTGAGCTTTACTCTGCAGCCAGTTCTATAACCAGGACAGTTTTATTTTTTTTTGTCAAAAATAAATTTTAAAAACATATTATTTGATACGTAATAGGTCACACACGCTATCTAGCCGGTTCAATCCGGTTCGATCAACCCACTTTACTATCATCCTTTTTGCAAATCGTTTACACTATTACTATCAAACATAATACAGCGTTTTAAGTCTTATCATGTAGGTAATACGGTAGGGTTTCTCGTAGAGATGTAGAGGTGCTTAGAGTTTTATAGTTTTAAAGATTAATTTATTCAAATATTACATTTAGTTTGTTCTGATAAAGAAAACGCATGAGGTCGCGCGACCCTCACTCGGAGATACCTAGTACTCTTATTTTATGAATTAAATAAGTCTAGTTTTATTTTATTGTAAACGATAATAGTTTATATAAACAGCCGATAGCAACCGCGTCAAGCTGATAAGACTTTTCAAATCTCCGACTACCCACCAAGTATAGTAATTATGAAGTCAGTATGTAATATGTTCATGACTTCGTTCGTGTTTAACTTCTATGATTTAGCTGTACTCGCTTACTCCTAGAGTGTATGTATGGTGGTCAGAGATTTCATCTCTTGACTTTGATAGAAATAATTGCAACCAATTTTACGTTTGGCATTTTTTTACTTAACCTCTAAAGCATAGCGCGCACTGCGGGTTTATTCGCGTTATTCTGTGAACCATGGAATCAGGCGTAGGCGCACGCACTAGCGGAAAAAACTGCATTGAAAATTACATACCTACATCAGAATTTACTTTAGAAAACTTTATCAAAACTTTACCATGTGTGCTAGGCCTTAAACTACCTAGCAACAAAAGTCAAGTAAGTCGTGAAGCAGTCGTTTTCTTACATAACCCGTTACTATGTACACTTTTGTAGACACAAACACATAATACACATATGTACACACGCACACATACAAGGTTCTATTTGCTGCTAGGAATAAACGACGAGCTTTATCTGACAAAGACGTGACTTAGAACAGATAATGTGGGAGTAGCCAGAAGTTACGAGTTTTTGGGACAAAATTAAATATTTTTCAACCCTGTCAACCCATGTATATTATTAGTTTTTTATTGAATTTTGGATCAAATACAATACTGGGAAAAAGGACAACATGAAAAAATCTACAAGCTTCTGCCCGCGGCTTTGTACCTACTTGGTCCCTACATAAAAAATAGCCTATTTAAACCAATAAAATCTTATGTCCTACAATAGATCTTTGAAAGATATTTTGATGGATATTTTTGGTAAAGACTTGGAGAATATTGACTGAAACTATGTAAAAGCTCTTGAAGATGTGAATAAAATGATTATCAAAAACTATAAAAAAAAAATTTTTTTCACTATAACAATCCTTCCCTTGGTTTACTGATACCTGGAAACTGATGATGCAGCTCAGAGACAATGCTCATGCTCGGTATCGGACCTCTGGTAAGGAGACTCATAAAACATATTATAAAGATTTGAAATGCTTTACAAGCTGATCATTGTGCTTAGTTTGACAGGTACATTAACGCCAATTTTAAAAACCTTGCAAATTTATGGAAATAATTAAAAAACAATATCTTCCCAAAGCAGAAATGTACTGGACTACCCAATCACCTAAATGACCCAGAGACCATGTATCATGTAGGTATGTGACCCAGAATCATGTAGATATATCACAAATATCATTTTAAAACAATAGGTTCTGTGATGGTGTTTCTCCTGATGAGGTGTATAAAGCTCTCCGTTTACTGAAATCTAGTGCTAAGGGATTCGATGATATAAGTTTTGTTGACTCTCCCATACTCTTTAGAAGCAATAACTCACATTATTAACGTCTCTATCATTACTTCCACCTTCCCTGACCTCTTGAAAATAGCAGTTATCAAGCTGATTCCCGGAAAAGCGAATCCAAGTAATTTTAAAGATCTTCGACCAATCAGCATTCTCCCTTGTCTCTCTAAAATCTTAGAAAGGGTAGTCCATGATCAGGTCTCCCACTAAGTTCAATCTGGTTTCAGAGAGGTTCACAGCACTGCTACTGTTTCACTTGATGTCACTGATAAAATTCTTTCTGCACAGGATCAGGGCATGGGGGCTCTAAATGGTACTTTTGGATTATTGTCGACTCCAATATTGTTAAAAATATACATCACTGCCAGTGTCGCATATATGATCTACAACTTTATACATCTTTTCCGCCAAAGGATGCATTGCAGGTTTTGGCTAAACTAAATGAAGACCTTGACTATATTACTATCTGTCAACTAATAATTGTCTGGTTCAAAACCTTCGAATTTCAAGAATATGATAGTAAGAGGATATTGAGTTACAGTTTGAAAAGCATATCACTGATTGTGTAAGAATTCGTTTCTATCGGTTGAATGTTTTGCAAATTGGAAACCCCCAATCGGTTGAAGTTATATGACGACCTCTGTGGCGCAGTTGGCTAAGACCCGGCTGCGACGCAAAAGGTTGCGGGTTCGATTCCCGCCGCGGGACAAATGTTTGTACGATCTGCAAGTATTTGTCTCGGGTCTGGGTGTTTCTATGTATAATATGTATGTATTTACAAAAAAAAAAAAAAAAAGTATGTAAGTAGTATATCAGTCATGTGGTACTCATAACACAAGCTCTGCTTACTTTGGGGCCAGATGATGTTGTGTGAAATGTCCGGGATTATTTATTTATTTATTTTATTTATTTGTAATAGTGTGGTCACCCGACTCTGCCCGTATCTATATTCGGCGTGTTTACGTGTTCCTTTTGAGTCTGTTTGTTTGTCGCAGCTTTCTACAAGTTTAACATTGTCGTCAGATTTAGTGACTACACGAAACAAGCATATCATTTTTAACATGATAAAAAAAACTATATTACAGGCATTTTTTTATCTTTTTTCATTTTCTCTATAATGATTCCCGATTCTACTAATACTTTTTAATACCAAGTATAAATAAATAAATATAATAAAAATATCATTATTTCAGACAACTAGGTCCATACATTAATTACACACACAACAGAAGACTTATAAAATACCCCAGCCAAAAATTATACAATATCTAAAAAAAAACAAGTGTATAAGAATTAAAACTAATATCAAATAATTTAGTAAATTACTTTACTAAATTATTTTATACTAGTAATATTAGTGTACAATGCACACAACATCATCTAGCCCCAAATTAAGCATAGCTTGTATTATGGTGACCAGATGACTGATAGAACACATATATTTTAAATACATACTTATGATACTTTTTAACGTCCAGACTCAGAACAAACACCTGTGTCACCACACATTTGTTTCTCCCAGGAGCGAATCGAACCCTCTACCTATAATATAGCTAAAGAGATACGTTCATCAAACTAATGTTTGTCTTGGGAGGGAATCGAACCCTAAACCAGTACAGTATGACTAAAGAGTTCAGAGTCTTCATTCACAAGTACCTACTAATTGAAAACATGGAACTGTCCACACCCCCCACTCAATATTCAACCTTCAGCTGTACGCTGAGGGTCAGTCCAGGTTCGAACCCGCAACCCGCATTGTATGCTAAGTTACTGAGTCATGTAGGCCGGCATCGAGACAGGTTGTCGCCATTGATAAGTCATACGATAGCTAATAATTATTTATTACTATTCAGTCACTCCATTGTTTATAAAAATTATGCGTGGAATCGTTTCTCTACATTACTTCTGTTTACCTAACTGTTCAAAAAGAGGGTAATGATTTTAGGGGTTGAATTTTGAGTATTATTTTCCATGTGTACCTTTTAACCTCACAAGACAGTTGATGCATTACTAATTTAAATTAATGTTGTTTCTTTATTATTATGCTAAAATATGACATCATAGTCTTAATTAGTTGCAGAGAATACGTCTACCGTATCATTATTAATAACAAGTTTATTTGTATATTTGAAAGCATATTCGTACATAATATCCATTCAAACTAATATTAATATCACTTAGAAATAAGTTTAAAGAAATTAATATTATGACAGTGCCTTGTCAGTATATATACTTTGGGCATCATTCTCAATAGAACACTCTACCTGTCATATCTGTGTAGTATACATTAAACCTAGTTCTCCTGAAGAAGTGTACATGTGTTGGTTTCAAAAAGTAGAATCTATAATTGACTCACTTAAGGGATTTGTGATTATCGCTGGTGATCTTAACTTGAACCCTACACATACGTCTTGTAACATTCTAAATTATTATTGCTATTTTTCAAATGTTTGTGGTCTGACAGAGATGAATGAGGTACTAAATTTGTATGGTGGTAAGCTTGATGTGGTACTGGTGTCAGAACGTCATCGTGGGGTCTATGTAACTGAAATCGACGGGAGCGGTCTGGTTCCTCGTTGTGATGCTTATCATCCACCACTTAATGTAGTTGTCTTGCTTGATAATAGTCTATGCAAAACATCCCTAGATCCAATAGATCCAAGCAACATAAACACACAACAGGATTGGAATTTTGCTAAAGGCAATTATGAGCTGCTTTATAAACTTGTATCCGAGGCTGACTGGCATGGCGTTTTGGAAGCCCTACAAGTTGATCTTGCTTTGGACAACTTCTATATTATTATTTATGGTATATTTGATACGTGTTTACCCAGAAAGATTCGCTCCAATTATTCTAGTAGGCGGTATCCTGTATGGTTTACGGCTGACCTGATCAAGGATATAAAGTGTAAAGCTGTAAAACATCATCTTTGGAAGGCTTCTAAGAATCAAACTTCTTATGAGGAGTTTGCTAGTCTTAGAGTGGATGTCAAGATTCGAATATCTCAGGCTTATGACAACTACCTCGATGTTATTCAAGCACATATAAAATGTAACCCACGAGCATTTTGGCAGCATGTAGGGAGCTTAAAATCTAAGGGGGGTTTCGAATCGCGTATTTCTTTTGAAGGAAATGAATATGTTGGCAGCAATGCAGCCCAAGCTTTTTTTGATTACTTTTCGGGAGTTTTTTTGCCTAATGTCCCGTTGCTCGATCCTTATTCTGTTGAGGCTGAGAACAAGAGTAACTCTGCAAACTACGGCCATATTCATGAAATTACGCTGAAGGAGGTAGAGTTGGCCATAAATCGCATGAAACCAACCAGTTCCGCTGGGCCTGAAAACATTCCTACTTTTATTTTGAACGGCTGCAGTGACTACTTAAAACGACCTCTTTGTTATATCCTGAACCTTGCCCTTACTACCGGTGATTATCCACGCCAGTGGAAAATTACGAGACCGATTCCTAAAGCAAAATATACAACTGAGGTTGACAATTATTGAACTATTGCAGTACTTTCCGCGCTTGCCAAGCTTTTTGAATCAATATTGCATAGTTTAATATGCCCTCAGATAAAACCTTTTTTATGCGACTCGCAGCATGGATTTATAGTTAAGCGTTCTGTAAATACGAATTTGTTGACTCTTGTTGATTTTATATCTCAGCACTCAGGACAAGAGTAAGCAGGTCGATGTTATATACTTTGATTTTAAAAAGGCTTTCGACACAGTTGATAATGATGTTCTGCTGAAAAAGCTTTGTAATATTGGTTTTTCAACAAAATTACTTAAGTTATTTACAGGTTATATGCGTGACAGGCAGCAATTTGTGCAACATGGATGCTTTGTTTCAGCTCCCTATCATACACGGTCTGGAGTCAGTCAGGGCTCAATATTGGGCCTGCTCTTGTTTGGTATTATGATAAATGACCTTGATGCTGTTCTTAAACATACGAAATGTCTGTTGTACGCTGACGACTTGAAGTTGGTCCATAAAATTGAACAAATTAATGATTCCATACATCTGCAGGAAGACATTAATGCCGTTTTTGATTGGAGTCTTACAAACAAGCTTTTCTTCAACATGGCCAAGTGTTGTGCTATGACTTTCAGTCGCGCGCGTGTACCATTCCTAGTACAATATTTGCTAGGTATTGAACCCATAGTTAGGGTCAACTCTGTGAGAGACCTGGGCGTTAATTTTGATACACGTCTGAATTTTCATGAGCATATGAATGTACTCGCTGCCGATTGTTATCGTAGGTTAGGTTTTGTTCTGCGGAATGCCCGTGAATTTCACGATGCCAGTGCTATAAAACTGGTAAGGTTCTTGTAAGGAGTAAGATTGAGGCGGCGTCTATCGTATAGCATCCACATGAGAGTACTTACGCCTTGCGATTGGAGAAGATCCAAAAGGCTTTTTTAAGATTCTTATACAAAAAGATCTATGGATATTATCCTTTCCTTTACCCCACAACATGTTTACTTGGTGCGCTAGGCTTCAACTCTCTGGAAGCTAGGCGTCACTACAATCTTCTGGTCACTGCTTGACAGATACTGCGCGGTACTTCAGACTGCCCTGAATTAGTGGCTAGAGTTGTAAGACTGTCTGTTCCCGAAGTGCCTAAATACTCGCTGAGGCCCCGTAGTCACGACTTACTGGCTGCACCGTGGGCGCGGTCAGTCGCGCACGACAACTCGCCTCTTGTTCGGGCTCTAAAATTATTAAATGCGCTTCTGGCATCAACACCTTCTTGTGATCTGTTTGCTGACCGATGGACGAATGTGTGCAGAGAATGTCTGAGGTATTGTGAGACGATAGATAGTAGTAGAATTAGTTCAATCTGTTATTTTTAAATTTTTTTTTTTGAGAAATTTTATTTATAAATATTTTTATTATTTGGTAAATATATTTTATTGTGTTAAATTTTTCTGTTAAACTATTATTTCATAGCGCCTTGGTGTACCTACTGTAATGCTATGATCTTATTGTGTAAATAAATAAATATACGAAAATTTAATGTATGTGCACAAAAATGTTCATTTATTTAAAAAAAAATGCGATAATCATAAAATAACAACAGTAGAAATAAAGATAAACTCGCTGTTCCCACTGTTAGGCTCGCTAAAGTTAATAAGTCTTTTATAGGGCAATGTGTACGCTTCTATAACAAGGTCCCAAGCGACGTGTTAGATTTGTCGATTGGCAAATTTAAAAACGTAATTAAACAGAAACTGTCTATTAAAGCATATTATAAAATATCTGATTATTTAGATGACAAAAAAGCTTGGGATGAATCTGCTCCAACTCGACTCGGCATCCGTAACAAAATTGTCAAGGATCATACAAAAAAGTGTTAAGACCAGGCAAGTTTCTTGCCGGATTCTTCTTGAACTGGGGTTAGGAGGAACCGGCACCTAGATTCACTAGCATGTAAGAAGACGATTCAAAGTGGTCCTTGTGATTTTATTGAATAATTTTTTTTTTTATTATTTTTTATTTTTATTTTATTACTTAAACTAATATATTCGAATTGGATTTTATTTGATTGAGCACTGAGGATCTAGTGAAAGTGTCTCTGCCTTCGGAACCTAGATCGTGAGTTTGATGTCATGCGCCAATGGATTTATCAAATCGAATATTAATATGCGCTATACAAGTATTATGAAACGGTGACGGGAAACATCGTGAGGAAACCGGATGTCGTAGAACCTTAGTTTGAAGACATGTGCCAAGTGCTCGAAAAGAGCATCTGAGGCGCACTTTAAATCTTTCACCACACTTGTTTAAAATAACACGATAAAAAGGAGAAGAATTCGAATGGGACTGTATATATTTGTTTGTTACTCTGACATGTCTTAACGGCTGAACAGTTCTCTATGAAGTTTGGTACGGAATTAGATTATATTTTGGGAACGAGTAGTAAGTAGGATATAAATATATGCTACTTTTTATGTAGGTACCGTGCGTGCGAAGCCGCGGGCAGTAGCTTATAATCAATATTACTGAAAGGCACAACTTACTACTGCTAGGTGATCCTAGCCGGACATGGTGTCTACGTAGAGCACGTCCAAGCCGCTAGGACGAGCTAGGATGTGCTATGATGTCACACACTCTTCATTATAAATACTTTGTTAAACACGGGTTTTACTCGCGTATTATTTTGTTGATGCAGGCCTTAATTGACGACCTCTGTGGCGCAGTGGGCTTAGGTATGCCTGAGACGCAAAAGGTTGCGGGTTTGATTCCCGCCGCGGGACAAATGTTTGTATGATCTGCAAGTATTTGTCTCGGGTCTGGGTGTTTCTATGTATAATATGTATGTATTTACAAACAAAAAAACAAGTATATAAGTAGTATATCAGTCATGTGGTACCTACCCATAACACAAGCTCTGCTTACTTTGGGGCCAGATGATGCTGTGTGAAATGTCTGGTATTATTATTATTATTATTATCAACAGTTTTTCGATGCATTTAGAGAATCTTCATCAGGGTGAGTTTCTTCCGCGGTCTGCTCGTTGCCGCTCGCGTTCACGGTTTGCACTAAACTTTTTATTATAACTTCAGAAACGAGATTATTTTTTTAAATAAACCCGTAAAATTCATATTACGTTAATGTTTTCTACGCTAAAGAGGATTTGCAAGGTCAACTCCAACATGTGTGTTTTCGAAAAGGAAAATGTCAAGGTGCTTTGGTAAAAATATCAGTATTTGAATACAATCCAATACCTCTGTAAAATTTAATATAATAAGCTATCTATGGAAAGCCAGAGAGCGTCCCCAAAACACTGGCAGATTTTCCACTTTGAACGGCAATGCTAATACGCTGGGCCAGATAGGAGCCAACTCTTGGACTACCTGACGTTTCAACCCGTCGCTGTGAAATAATTTTGAAAACGCAGCGAGCTCCTTTGCCCCACAGGCCCAGAGTCTCGACTCCAAAAGGCTCAAATATTTAAGCCTCGGCTCGGGGACTTATGTTTGTGCTGATGCGGCGGCAGACGCCGCATCAGCACAAACGGAAGTCCCCGACAGGGGTCTGTTATGGTATCTCTAAAATAAAGCTTGCCAATAAATCATTTTCTAACTACCTAAGTACCTACATTTTGCTAACAAAGTTATTTGTATCACCACCGAATCTACTTTAGAACATGTTTATAATAATTACAAGCAGATAAAATAGACTTGTTATTCTGTTTCTCAGAACATTGACCTTACAGTACATCGGTATTACTACTAAGAAATTTTGGCAAGTACAATAAACTCGGAATTTCTTCTAGAGGTTAATGATAGAGTTATGTAGTACAAGTTTCACGATTATGCGTAGTAACGCATGATTTAAAATTGGGGCATATCGGATCAAGAGTTCAAGGCTCAAAATGTGGTCAACATTCATTTTCGTGAATTTACAAATCTCTATAATTTTTCGAAGCTGTGTTCCAAAAAGTTTTAGAAGTCTCTGCGGCAAACCTATTTTTGGTAATCGAGTAATTATTATTAATAAGAAAACTATTGTAATAGGTGGTTTGTAATAGCTAGTGTCTACCAAAGCGAAGAGAAGAAGAGGCAAGGTCAAAATGCTTCTTCTTCTTAGCGTGTTATTTTTTAGTTATTTCTAACCATTGTGGTGAAAGGATTAAATTGCGCCTCAGAGGCTCCTTTTGTGCACCTGACACATAGTCTTTAAACTCTTGATGTTCTACGACATGCCGGCTTCCTCACGATGTTTTCCTTCATCATTTGAGAGTACTATCAGCGCACACACTTTATACGAATTAAAAAATCTATTTGTATACGACCGGATTTAAACCTATGACCTTAGGATTGCAAGGCGGGGCCACTACCACTAGACCACCAGTGCTCTATCAAACCGCTAAGTAATATAAGCACATTTTGTTTTTTTTTAGGCAACTACTTCAGGAATTATTGGTATATTATTGGTAATACTCGTGGGTATCGTATGGTATTCACGAGCTGGCGTTATTATAAATATAAAATTCTAGAAATTACATTAGATTTGCAACATATCGAATGTATGAAATATTATTGTGTTAGTGTGTCTTGAAGATGCTGCCTGGCAGTGATCTGGATCAGTTGGTTCTTAGCTTAACTTTTTCACATTTTTCCGCTTGTGTGATAATTTGAGAACATGACAAAGAGCAAGACAACTTTGATAAAAGCTTTATTAAATGTTATTTCTAGATAACGCATCCACTTGTTCGCTACTTCATGTTACACCTAGAAACAACCGCACAGACTTGAAAGTCATCATATCAAACCACATTACAATACAATAATCATTCTTATATTCATAACGACTGGGTACAGAATCGTGCTACAGTGCGAATGCAATGAAAACATGTTTACTGCTGTCTGCTTACGTAATTCTATTTTTTAATTTATCCTTGAGATAAGAATTATCGGGTCGGAGTTTGGTGTGTTTGTCTGTACGTTTTAAGGTTCTGTGCTAACAGTTGAAAAACCCCTAGTGTACATTAAATACTGTACAGTAATTAAATAAATAAATAAATAATGCCGGACTTGTCACACAGCATCATTGTATTATGGGTTGGTACCCATAATACAATGATGCTGATGATGACTGATATTACTACTTGTATACTTTTTATTTTTTTGTAAATATATAGATCAGATGAATATAAAAAACGCTCCGATTGGATATTTCTGCAAAACATCATGGTGACGTAAGATATTAAGAAGTGAGCGCACCATTTTTTTTTTCCTAAATAATCATATATTTAGATAAATGCCAGTGCTCTCAAACGGTGTAGGAAATGTAGGTATCAGATGTAAAGTTAAGACTTTTTTCTGACTTAAACATAATCAAAGACCTAATTATCTCTGGGCTGACTCGGTTACCGTTTTAGATATATCGGAAGGATACCGTCGTAGTCATGTTCATTGAACTCAGTCAAATTGACAGTTATTTTGTTGTCAAATACATCGAGTAACATCAGTCGTACCATCGTACCAACGAGTCAACTCGATGTAATCTGGTGTAGGTTCGATTATTGTCCCGATAATATCGTATATCGTTTTGCAGAGTCCACCTAGGTCTACGAAGCCCTGTAGATACAGTCTTAAGCATGTTTTTATGTTTTTTTTTATATTAGGCACTGTTTTTTTTATTACTCCACTTAGTGGTATATAGGCAGGAAGATAATGCTGATTATTGGGTACGGTCGGAACCCTCAACGTACAGGGGTAACTAGCGCTTGATATATACTTGCGTTTTCAACAACACGCTGTTGATAAGCCGATAGCGACTGTTTATTTCACTGAAAATAATAATGAATTTAATCACGTGTCAAAGATCACAGTGGACCTACCGGTACATGCTTCCTGGAGACCAATTTCGATTGATTCTCATGAAATTAATTATTACAACTGAACCAGGGTATTGTTTTAGTAAAGTTACTTCTTACTGCAAGCGCGTTTGCTTGAGTAGTACCAACCTACTTACTGCAAGCGCGTTTGCTTGAGTAGTACCAACCTACTTACTGCAAGCGCGTTTGCTTGAGTAGTGTACCAACCTACTTACTGCAAGCGCGCTTGCTTGTGTAGTACCAACCTACTTACCTACCAGAATAAATTCAATTTTAATTAGAAACTAACTTACCAATAACTAATACTTTGATATAAATAAAAGCAAATTTCACTAACCTTATAATCTTAAAATCATTTGAGCTATCTATAGGTACTTTCAAACTGTTTGAATTACAAAAAAAAAACGATGTACGACTACCTACTCGTAGATAATTTCTGTATATCTGTCAGTTCAAAATGAATTTCTGTTAAAAAACATCCTTACTAATATTATAAATGCGAAAGTTATCTGTCTGTCTGTTTGTTACGTTTTTACGCCTAAGCCGCTGAAACTATTTAGATGAATTTTGGTATAGAGAAAGATTTGGGACCTTGGAGAAGGACATAGGCTATTTTTTATGTAGGTATTAAGCGTGCGATGACGAGGGCAGCAGCTAGTATGTTATATTTTATATTTCCGATGAATATGAGCACCTTTTAAATTGTATTAAATTGTATGAAAACAATGTCTTGTGTAACTCAATAACACAGGTTTATCATGTCAAATAGATTATCGTAACGTAACGCAACGTGTCGTGCGCATGCGTGCGCTCAGTCGATGATCACTAAATCTCATTGAGCTTATCCGTGTCAAGGTTTCGTGTGAATGAACCTTTAGCTCACGTACTTTGCTATAGTTTGCGAAACGTGCTACGTGTATTCTAAGAAGACGATAAACCCAAACTTAAAATACGATTCTCACTCTCACCGACAACAAAAATGACTCTTTTAACACAGACTATTGTAACTTAACAGTCGAGATCCCAACCCTACATTAAACATCATATTTGTAATCTTATTAATAATCTTTTAACTTTTACTTTTAAAAATTACGATTATTTTATCAGTAACAATCAGCATACCAGTATTATTAAGTATTTTTGTTATGAACTACTTTTTGCGTGTGGGTTTGTACTCGTGGTACCTACATAAAAAGTTGCTATTCCAAGTCTCAGACTACATCTCTACTAAGTTGCATCCAAATCCGTTCAGCCGTTAAGGTTTAAATAAGTCACAAACAAATACATAAACTTACAAAAATATACACATGTGTATGTAGAAATAGATACTCTTAGCATTCCTGTCCTGTCCATCCAAAGGTTGACAGAAAGAGATCGCTGCTAACGATAAAGCCGCCCATTGTACAACTTTAGTGATAACCGATTTTTTCTGTTCTCTCTGTGGACAACAAAGCGTTTATCTATCTATGTATGTACCTCTATCATAGCAAAAGGTTGCTAGGAGTTGAGACTTGTGGTGTCTGACCACATGGTGTCTGACCACATGGTGGATTTAGTGTGAGTATCCAAGCCGGTTTGCTAAATCCTATATTCAAAAACTTGGAATACCATCATTAACTAACATCACTCTCATAAATATCTATTTAGTTTGTATGTGTTTATGTATTTATTATAATTAATGTGTATGTATGTAGTATTTAGTTATATAATCTACAATTAGTTTAATGTTCTTACGCCGCGCCGTCCACTCTACTTTATACGATCCTTTCCATCCAAAGGTTGCCAGGAAGAGATCGAGATGCAAGTTTTATTTTATAAGGTGTACAATAAATATATATTCAATTCAATTCTAGACAGGTTTACTTCATTTATTAAGTTCGATATACTACTCGTACTGTTTGAAAATTGGTGTACAATATTTGCTTATTAACTGAGACATAAAAAAACAACATAACACAATAATAATTCAATATAAACGACTTGTGGATTATTAATTAACTCATTTTGTGTAATTTATTCACATATATTATAAAACATTTAGTTACCTAATAACATTTACTAGCTAAATATTTTATCTGTAAATTATATACGTAATATCTAGACCTCCATTGCACCATATGTCTAAAACCGTACTTGATTCAATCATTATTATTAATAAAGAAGTTAATTCACACACGCGCAAAGTGTACTGTCAGCAACAAAAGTTGGAGTCCGTTCTCTACGCAGACTAAAATACGAATTGAGGTACAAATACACTAGGAACCCTTAGTATTTTTTAATCATGTAATTAACAAGCGTGTGTTGACAAATACTCTGTCCTTGTCATTCATATGTCAATGGATAAAGATGGCTACAGAACAAACAGCACATTTGTTTATGCTTATCGTGCCACTTGTTATTTCGAACCCGTGTGATGAAAGGATACAGAAAGTGCGCCTCAAGAACATCTTCTGAGCTAATGCGTTATTACAAGAAAGATCCTTATAGTTTTTCCAGGTCTGTTTGTCTGTTCGGCTGACTATCTGTCCGCCTGTATCTACTCTAGTTGTGCCAACCTGTGGATGATTATAATGAACTATAAACCGGAGGTGTGTTGACAGTAAGAGTCGCATGAAAGTTTATTTACCACATCTAAAAGGATACAAGCTCGACAGAAAATAACGGTTACATAGATTTCTACTAAATGAGTGAGTGCTTTCGCCGCTGACTGTACCTACACGTGTCGAATGCACTCCTGCCAAGTTCTATTTGCGTGCGCGCGCGCATACGGTCAACGATTAAACACTCTCCTTCATTTATGATGGATCACGGCCGCGCTGCCACGAGGAGTGTTCTGTTGGACCTGCCTTAGTAATTACGTACCTACTGTAGTATGAAGGTGCGTATGCGCAATCAAACGACATACAACTATTTTGCCAGCATTTCTTCTACCTAGGTTTCTTGTAGGTTTTGACAGAATACCAGCTGCTGGCTACTTCCTAGTGGCGAGGAATATGCTATGTTTTGGAATACGGCTCTCAAACTCAGATAGAGAACTGTAAGTGAACATAATGATACAACCTAATAGTATACCCATCCTTACCTACACAGTAGGTAGGTAAGTAACCCACTAGAAAATCGCTTGGCAACAGTAACAAAAAGCCAGCATGATTATACAAATTATCTCCACAATCTCTAAAACGAACCATTGTTAACTTTTTGCGGAATATGCAAAACGCTACAGCAGTAATTTTTAAACTGTGTTATTATTCGCGCGGCCATTGTTTGTTCTGAACACAATGACTCGATCGACGATTGTTTTTTGCTAAACTCAATTAGAATTTATTGTGAAAAAGTTATGATAGTTATGGCTTTATGCGTTTATGAGTATTTTAAAGACACTGGGGGCCTTCTGTGGACCCAATGGACACATTGGGTCCACAGAACAGCTAAACAGAAACTAAATTCATCAAAACCAATCCCAGCTATAGTAGATTATACATTCATATTTTAAAGAATTTAAGGGAGCTATATATCCAGTTTTAAGCAATAAGCATCCCTTGGTTTATGACAGGATACAATCCTGAAGAATATTACTTATAAAGAGAATAAACGATGTCCGTTCCAGCTCTGCTTGGAAACAGCAATGATGGGTTACTTTACAAAATGGCGGCGCGCGAGGCCGCTGCTGCTGATTTGACTCAATTGCTTGGATTGGTTAATTGTAGTGAATATTTTTAGAGCAACTGGTAGTTACTAAAACAAGTGCTCGAACACCTGCAACCTGCAACCTGGTGACGGGTTTCATAGCCTGAAGGTCTTCGTGATCGCCGACTGCCAAATCGGCATTATAGAGCTTTGTTCGCTAAAATTTCGAGGATTGTTTTTTAATCGTCTTAGTGGTAAGATAAATGAATTCAGGTAAAATCCTATTCAGTAAAAGATGACTGATGTCTGACTTATGTCAATGACAACACGGCTGTTCTTTCATTGAACACTCTATGCCCGTTCCTCAAGCCAAAATAAAAACAATTAGCTCGAGCAAGCTATTTTCTAAGTTTCACTTATAATATATTTCATATTAGATATATAATTACGTTTTAAAAACTAAAAAGAAACTATTATTGAAAATAAAAAGAAAATACAAATTGAGAATCTCTTCCTTTTTTTTAGAAGTCGGTTAGAAAAGTTTTTATTTGAATACCTTACTACCATTTTTTGAAATTGGTAAATTTTGTATTTAACGGTAGAAAGTCACAGGCAAGCAAACTAAGAAATTTCGTTTGATTGGATGACATATGTTTTCCAGCTATCTTCATTTAAAAACCTAACTACAGAACCAATTTTGATGAAATTTCTATGGGACCAATCGGAAAGTATATAATATCCTTTCACATCATTTGATTCTTATTTCTTTTAGCTCGGTTCATATGTGACGGTGTTATGAGGTAACAAACATAAATAAAAAAATCGGTTCAGGCGTCTTTGAGTAATCGGTGAACATATATAAAAAAAAGATTCCTATGAATTGAGAAATACAATATTAGCTTTATATTTGTATTTGTTATTTTATTAATATACAAAATGCAATGACCCACGCTTCTCTTCTTTGAATTGAACAGACTAGGGATGTATCTTACTTTCGTTGTCTGTGGTTTTTGCAAAAATGAAATATTTTATCCTAGTTTTTTAAAAAAGCCTAAACCCAAATTGATTTAAGTGCCTTCTGCACCCACCTGCGGTTATCCTGCACTTATTTGTTTTTAATGCGATCTTTACGAGCTTGGCCTCAATGATTAGTAAGTATCTACTAATTAGAAGGAAGGTAGGTAATATCGACCGCAACAGAACCACACCTGTTTGCCAGAGTTTAGGGCTAGACTTGATGCACTCTTTCAGAATTTTCTTGTTTTGCATGTAAATGACGACAGTGGGCACAGGCCTGCCTGAGATTCAGAAGGTTGCGGGTTAAATTCCTACCGCGGCAAAATGTTTGTATGATCTGCAAAAAACATTCTCAGGTAAGTATTTCTAAGTATTGTAACTATGACAAAACGAAGTGTACTAGTAGTATATTAGCCATGTGGTTCCCATAACTCAAACTGCGTACTTTTGACTAGATAGTGCTGTGTGAAATGTCCGGCATTATTAACTTATTATATTTTTGGAAAATGTTACTATAATGTGCTAGGTAGACAAATATTTGATCCTATCTTTTCAAGGAAAACCAGCGTTGCCCCACGCCACATGGCGCAGAGTAACAATAAGCTGAGACTGGTCCTTTTTGAGCCACCACAGCGCAGACCTCCTTGCACCTACCTTGTATCTTATATAGATAGATAGAAAACACTTTATTGACTACCACACGGAATATTACAATAACAAAAACTAAACTTATTTAAGGCAATACAATGGGCGGCCTTATCGCAAATAGCGATCTATACCAGGCAATCGTTGATGGAATGGACTATTAATAAAGAGAGAAGGGGCATGTAGGTGTGGTGTATTTATATAATTACATACTTACATATATGTATAAACTAAACAAATACTGATATAAATATATACATACAAAAGAAGTTAATAGATATATCTATATATAAATATATATATATATATATTAATATATATATATATATATATAGATAAACAGTATAAAAAATGAACAATACAGAAATGACTACGTATAACAGCACGACAAATAATGTTTCATGGCAATGTTTTGAAGATGGGAAGAGTCTTGGCGGGCAGCCCGCACTGTAAATGATTTTCCATAGAAGGTAGAGGAGTGAAACTGCGTGACTGCTTAGCTACTTTGTGTGTTAGTGGTTAAGTTTATTATTTTATTTCTGTACCTTATTATGTGTGAATTAATGCTTTTATCTATCTATCTACATATCACAAAATAAATAGTTACGTCTCCCCACGAGGCATCCTCAGGAACGATTTTAACACTACAAGCAACCCTCGTAACGAGCAGAAAAGCATCTCTGAAGATTTGTTGCGATTTCGTGCGCCGCTAACTCATTTTCAATGAAATTCAAATGATTGAAGTTTACGTTCAGGAATATCTTCGTACAAGCTAACTGCACGAACTGTACGAATGAATCTCCGTAATGTACAAACAAGTGAAATGCATTCGATAAACATCCTGAAAACGGCTCTCAAAATAACTCGCAGTAATTACACGCGACTTGCAAACTTAAACACACAAAGACTTTAAAAACTTCATTTTTACACAAAACGGCATATTTCCTATGATATGTGATTGTTTCTGCTTCCCGTTATTTCGGCACAGTTGCATGCGCCTTCTTCTTATAATAATAATAATAATAATAATAATAACAAATCATTTATTTCGGACCCATAGTCCATAGAACACAATACAATTTTTACGATAAAATACAATTACAACATGAAAATTTAAATAAAATAAAATACTATTAGGTACAGGTCTGTTTTAGACACTTATAGTATCACTGGAATTTTTGGAACCTGTTATTTCTAGTTCGTAGTCCTCCACAACAGACGATTCGATAACTTTAATTTGACAACGAAATAACTGTCTATTCGACTAAATTCGTGCATTTAAACGACTTTATCGTTTCGAATATCGAAATCGCTGGGTTGACCCATCTGGGGATCTACCCTGCTTATAAGTGATTTGTTTACTAATATTGACTTAGTATAATTCTTTTACAAATCAAATCAAATGAAATACATTTATTTGCAACTACAAACACAAATAACAAAACATGGATTAGGTAATTAAGATTAAGAAATAATATAAACCTTGGCTTAGTTGCAAAAAGGTTCCAACTTACAAACTTCAACCCACCCACCACAGGGTGTAAGCTGTGCATCGATTGTCAGTCAAGCAGTCAGCCACGTGGACGTGAAAGATTAGTTTCCATAATACCTTCAGAAACAACAATAGCGTTAGTAGCGTAGCGCAAGGCCCACCTCGGCTCCTATATCAAACACTTGCCACGCGGAAGTGCGCCCGAGGTCGACAAATAACATTAAATTTAGAATTGAACGAACACTTTGTTCGGCGGAATAATGAGCTTCAGTTGAAAAACACGAAGTGGACGAGTGACTCTTATCATATATAATCTATACTGTATATAATACTGTAACTGTATACGAGTACATACAAATATAAATATCATACAAAATATAAATATCAAACGGAATGACTGACTATCAACCCACAAAGAATTATATATACGAGTAGTATATTTTATATACTTAGATGAGTTAAATATGCTCATTATATATTGATATAATGAGCATATTTATTTAGGTTAATCAATAAAAGTATATCCCTTGTATGCTTGTTCAGAGGGAGTGAAAGTATATCCCTTGTATGCTTGTTCAGAGGGAGTGAAAGTTTTTAAACGTAATAATTTACAATGTAATGTATTTTTATGTAATTGAAGTCGGTTTTCTTTAGAATAGTTTAGTTAAAGTCGGTTTTCTAAAATACGTTAAGTACGTTTATAAAATATTTCGTTTACTTGGATGACATATCTTTTCCAGCTTTTTAGATTTAAAAAACAAACTAGGTACTAAAACGATTTTGATGATTTTTATGAGACCAATAGGCAGGTATATTCAATCGCATAAAATGTCATCAAATCGGAGTTATGAATGACAAATATTTTAAAAAATACAACCGAATTGAGAATCTCCCCCTTATTTTGAAGTCGGTTAAAACATATTTCTAATTTTCATTGGATAAACTCTTTGAAATGAGTTTATTCTGTTTCTCGTAGCTGAGCCGGTGTGAACAATTACATAAATAATTATATAGGTATCTCATAATCCAATGATCAAAGGGCTAGTGTTTACCTCGGACAAAGGGCTAGTGCTTACCTCGGACAATGGATTAGTATGGCTCACGAGGTAACTTTGCCAGCCTTTTGGGCACTTTACCTGCGGTCAGTGATCTGATCTCTGGCTAGAAGAAAATAGAGTTCATGGTTTTATATAGTTTAGTATAGGATAACTGGGTTAGTTTTTCTATACTAATTGTTATCAACCTTATCTATTGTACTAATATTAATACTAGTACATCTAGATTGCACGCTTTATCTTTACATAACCTAGTTATCTAACCGGTTTTATTTTAGGCTCGGTAATGTCAGAGGCAAGTGGCAGATCGCCTAACAAACAAATAAATTAACCAACCAATAAAATTGTTCATAATCACCAACCAACACAACACACAGCTCAACCTAAACTCAACCTTAACCCTTCCGAATACAATCCATCTCACTATCTCTCATTAGCAATGTTAAATTTGTAAAGTACTCTGAACCAATTCGTTTAGCGAACTGCCAAAGTTATTCTCGACTCTATGGTTATACAGATAGTGGTTGGAGTTGTATTTTTAGGTGAGATGTGGAAGTTTGTGTAGTCCATAAGTGGCCCTTCTTGTTGTTGACGCTATTTATAGTAAAGTACGTGAGTCTGTCTGTACGTACGTGTGTAGGTAGGTACTAAGGCAGACTAATAGAGACGGTCAGCTCACTCGCATCATAAAATTGGGTCACTTCAGCGACGGATGGTAGTAATGATAAGTTACGGACAATGGCGGATAAGGGCCCTGAGTCTATGTTCACCAGAATAGCAAAAAAAATATATTTTATAATGTTGAACCCAAGTTCAAATTACAGTGACACATGGCTGACAAACGATTAGTTAGGTAAGTATATTTACTTTTTAGTTAAATATTATATATAAAAAAAGACTTGTTTTGCTTAGGGTTTAAATTTAAGATTTACTTACTTATTGGGCCTCTTCTTACCTTATTGGATCTTAATTGCAAACGAGATCTATGAAAGCTAAAGTATTTGAAATTGTTATCAGATAATCAGTAAGTACTAGTGTACATGCTACATGCTACATGCTACATGCTACATGCTACATGCTACATGCTACATGCTACATGCTACATGCTACATGCTACATGCTACATGCTACATGCTACATGCTACATGCTACATGCTACATGCTACATGCTACATGCTACATGCTACATGCTACATGCTACATGCTACATGCTACATGCTACATGCTACATGCTACATGCTACATGCTACATGCTACATGCTACATGCTACATGCTACATGCTACATGCTACATGTTTTCGCAGTTAGTATTCCGTCTAGAAAAAAGAGTATGAATAATATAATTAATAATATTTTATTTTGCGTAATAGTGTTTTATTCATTGTTTAACCTTTTATTACTTGTTTTAATTTTAAAACGCGTATTGAATAAGGCTCTATCTTATAAACACACTAGCTCTTACCCGCGACTTCGTACGGAAACTTCGTTCGTATAAAGGTTTTAAGCATACGTGCTTAGAACCTTTATTTTTATTTTCGTAAGGAATGCATTCTGTGCATCTAAAGAACATCTCGTAAGTTTAATCCCATATTTAACCCCCCTCGGGGATGATTTTGCAAAAACGTTAAAACACGTATTGCTTTTTTTCTTACCAAAACCCAAAATATGAATTTTCTGATCCGAAACAAACTTTCACCCCCTATTTCCCAGCTTGTTTTTTAAAACGAAAAGTAGCCTATGTTCTACCCCGAATGCAATACATCTTCTTACCAAACTTCATCAAGATTCGCAAAGCCGTTTGGCCGTAAAAACGTAACAAACAGACAGACACTTTCGCATTTATAATTTTATAGTAAGTATATAGTATAGTATAATATGGATATTAGCTAATGTGTTCTTCGAATCTGTTGCCATCTCTATTATTTGGCATAAGAATGACATTTATTGAAGTGCAAACTTCTTTTAGCGCGGTACGCATATTTTTAGATGAGGTAAAACCTCTGGATTCGCGACACCGTTACCGTCTGGGGCGAGACGCAGCCGGCTGCCGCGCTCGGCCCATTTGATTATAAACCTTAATTCACATGTTTACAGTCTACTTTTGTATGGAGAAGTTTACTGAGTTAGGTTCTTTCATATATTATCTACATTCTGAACAAAAAATATTGCATCATCTGTGTTCGTTCAGTATTTGGCAGTCGCCATAATTACTGATTTTGAACGCGCCAAAATAAGTATTCATTTCTGTCGGCACTCCCGGAGTGCAACCCGATATTTTTAAATTATTTTTCGTAATTTACGTGGACATTTTTCGGCTGTGAAGTCACGCCGCCGCCGGTCAAGGTCTAGTCCGGAAACCAACACTTCTTTCTAAGGGGAGTAGCATCAACACTGAGATTAGACCTGCTTAGACATACCACACACAGGGAAATGACTAAATGTTTTTAAACCACAGTTAGTGTACTATTATGTTATTTTAATGTACTGTATTCTTTGTGTTTTTTATTTGAACTCACTTTCTTACCTTATCGTTCTTATTAGGTACCTACCTAACTCGTTGATTCTAATGTCTTATTGTCTTATATGTGTATTTATGTATCAAATAAACGTTTATTATATTATATTTATTATACAAGGACTTAGCATACTTATGCACCACACAAACTATATTATTGCATAGATGGTTAGAATGTACCCTGGAGGTGATAGCTTCATACGCGTGTATTTCACCAGCTTTTCTCCCCCAGCTGTGGGCACTAGGAACGTGTTTGACAGCTAAATTAAATTAGCAGCCGTTTAGAGCGGGTTAAAAGGAGTATTGTGGCGTTTGTAGCTATAATGGCCATCGACCTAAAGGGCCTGTCAGTAACGCAGGAATGCCCTAATTCGGCCGTGATGGAGTCTGAGATATACCCTTCTTTTGTACTCGAGTAATGACCATAAGCAAAGCCGCTTCTAAAATGTCTTATAACAATTGAGCAAAATTTTAGTGTCAACTAACAATGTTAGGGCGTTGCTCTTTACTCGATCACCTAATAATGGCTGAACCGATTTGGGTAAAACTTAATATAGATAAAGATGTGAACCTTAACTAACATATAGGATATCTACAAAGCTTGCGGGCAAAGCCACGAGCAATAGCGGGTATACCATAACTTTAATTTGAAAACAAATCGTATCTACGTGACGTGACTCAAGGAGCGCGGATTAAACGATAATCTACCGTATTCCGACTGATTACACCGTAATTTGAAAGAAGAAGAAGAAGACACCGTAATTCACGTTAATTGCAAAAGTTGCCGGATTACACGTAATCGTTTGAAAGCTTGCAAACGTAGCTTATTCGTACCTGGGCTTTCTACGAGTACTTGGGTACTTACCGGCTAATGCCAACTTGCTCTAAAGCTTATTATAACTTGTAGTATTTGCCCTTGACTTTGTTCACTCATTAAATAAACTCATTCTTATTAAACTCTTCTTCTTCTTCATCTTTGTTAATGGCCAGTGACATACTAATGTCGATTCTGCCAATGTCAAGTGTTTATAGTTTATAGTAAGTTTGTTTGTTATGAGACTTAGTCGATGGTCAATTGTCAATTCTAGACGTCACGCGGAATGGCGTCTAGAATTTTCTTGGTATTCCTCGTCGTTCAAATCACATTGCACCACAATATACATATAATTCAATTATCGATACCCGTACTTTAGTCACAATTTATTCATTAAAATTCCGTCAAGATTACTGAATAGAACATGCAATAAAACGGGTAAAAAATATTAAATTAGTAGAGCTATGTTACTCCATGAAATGCCAGACGAAGAATCTCAAAAAGTTAGTTATTAAACTCATAAAATAAAATAAAAACAAACAGACTCACGTCACGACTGTCATCCCAAGGCTACATTCTGATTCAAACAGTCAGGTCTTATGTAGGTTTCTATACTTCTACTTCTGTCTCGCACTCATTAAAAGCTCTTTAATCCTTTCAGCGCATTGGTTCGAAACAACACGATAGTGACACGATAAGAAGAGAAATAAAGGCTTGGTTTTCCAATATTAATTTATAAATTATACACTAAGCCCCAAATTAGGCGATCACTACTAACTACTTGAACCATACAATAAATAAATAAATATTAAAATATTAGTGGACAACGCACACAACAAAATTTAGCCCCAAACTAAGCCCAGCTTGTATTATAATGATCCGATGACTGATAGAATCTTACTAATATTATAAATCCGAAAGTAACTCTGTCTGTCTGTCTGTCTGGTACGATTTCTGTTGATAAATTTTGATATAGAGAGAGATGGGACCTTGGATAAGGACATAAGGCTTTTATGTAAATTCCACGAGTGCGAAGCCGCGAGCAGCAGCTAGTACGTCTGCTTGTCCTGTTGTGAAAAGGAGATAATGGAATGAGATCATCCTCGGTGCTCGAGACTCTTGAACTTAGTCTCAGCGTTTAGCTGCTCACCCTCAATGCTCTACGCTCAATCGAGTCCAAAGCAGCCAGTTGGTGTTTGGCTGAACCATCCCATAGATGACAGCAATACTCCATACCCGACCAGACTTGAGCTTTATATAAAGTGGAGAACTGTCCAGGTGTGAAGTATCGCCTCACCTTGTTGAGGATGCCAAGCTTCATGGCAGCGGTCTTGGATTCTATATAGGAGCCAAAATTGTGAGTCCGAGTAACACTCCATCATATCATGTTTCTAGCCCAAGAAACTAAATCAAAATCGATTATCCGTTTAAGATCTACGATTCCATTGGACCCATACATACACACGTTAAACTTAGGACACCTATAGGGTGTCCTAAGCTACACCTAGGTCGTATTATACCTTAACTTCACTTTAAATAAGCATTGGAAATAATAATTCACCTATCTCGCTACTAGTAGCTCTCGGTAGCAGTGTAGTACAACTCCAACGGCTAATATAAACATCTGGCAAAGGTGGAAGTCAGCTGATCGCAGGTATCTGTAACTACAATATAAGAAAGGGAACGTACGTGCTGTGCCACTAGTGACAACATCGATACAGTAATGGGTTTGTATTTTGACGTGGTTATGGTCAAATTAATGGTTAAAAGGTAACGTGCGGTTGTACAATTCCTGGAAGCTGCTACGATCACTGTACAATTTTGGAAGCGGTATTATTGAATAAAAACAGCTGTTGGATTTGGAACACCCTGTATTTTGATAATACCGTACCTAGCCGCTTATTGTTTTAGCATCATGGTTCTTTTACCTATTACTTGTCCTTGAAATAAAAAAAATGAAATAAGTTTATTTTGACACACACACGCGCACACAGACAAAATAACAAAGCATATCGAGTACATAATTAACAAGACAATAACATAAATAAAATAAAAAATCGGGTTGCACTCCGGGAGTGCCGACAGAAGTGATAACTTATTTTGGCGCGTTAGAGTTTAGTAATAAATCACTCTAAAATCAGTAATTATGGCGACTGCCAATCAAATACTGAACGAACACAGATGATGCAATATTTTTTGTTCAGAATGTAGATAATATATCAAAGAACGTAACTCAGTAAACTTCTCCATACAAAAGTAGACTGTAAACATGTGAATTAAGGTTTATAATCGAGACGCAGCCGGCTGCCGCGCTCGCCCCATACGGTATAGGTGTCGCGAATCCAGAGGTTTTACCTCATCTAAAAATATGCGTACCGCACTAAAAGAAGTTTTCACTTCAAAAGATTTTAATGTTTAGGAGTATTAATGTAGGAGTAACCTGCCATGCAACAAACCAGTCTGTGTTTGCCAAAATGCCCAGTCTCCGCTCTATAAATAATAAATAAATAAATATCGCCGGACCTTTCACACAGAATCTGACCCTAAGGTTAAAATTATGTTAACCTTTTTTTTATCTGGCCCCAAAGTAAGCAGAGCTTGTGTTATGGGCACCACATGACTGATATACTACTTATATACTTTTTATTTTTTTGTGAACACATATATATTATACATAGAAACACCCAGACCCGAGACAAATAGTTGCAGATCATACAAACATTTGTCCCGCGGCGGGAATCGAACCCGCAACCTTCTGCGCCTTAGGCAGGCTTTCGCCCACTGCGCCACAGAGCTCGTCGAAACTATGAAAGCACTGGACATTGTTTATATTTGTAATCGCTCAAAAATGTATTTTACGTACAACCTTACTGATTTCGTATTTTTTCTTTAACTCGTGCTGTGTGACCTTCTTGTCATATCTCATGATTCTAGGTCAACGGGAAGTATCCCATATGTTTTGATATGGCGAGCTCTAAATATGCGGCATATATTACCGTATTTATTAATTGCGGTGGTTTTTTTACAGCTGCAAGGGACAGCAAACTTAAGTATTTGTTAATCATTTCATTTCATTTGGTACCTCCACGCGTTCCTGATAAAATAATCTAGACATGCACACAAACAGATAACGAAGTTTTCATGGGTTATCTTTCAAGGTACGGAACACTAAAAAACATAACAAACTCACGGCTGTGTTGTGGTTTAAGTGTTATATTTGAGTCTAAAAGAGTTATTTGCCTCTCCCAAGCTAAAGCCACGTGTAAACAATAGCCTTGAACATAAAGCTGTTGCCAGACAAGCAGACGTGTTGTATTATCAGCGTACACAGCGTCAACATACGTTATCAGCCTTATCTCTGATAAGAACACGGGTGACTGAAACTTCAGGTTTTAAAAAAAGCGGTAGCGGATGATGAACGGTTTATAGCGGTAATGCATTCTTCAAGCTTTTGAGATTTATACATTTGTATATTCTTCGCTTGTTATAGGAAGTAGACGGTTTCTGATAATGGTTGTAAGGTGACGTCATCGCTTGAAAGGAATTCAAAGCTAAAAGTAAAAGCTGTGTTATTAGATCTAGCATTTTTAAACAGTTGCCTAATTATAGGAACGTACTTTACTAATGTATTATAAAACTCTCTTATAAAAATCATCTTTAGAGATGTTCAGACAAACAAACAAGACATTCTTTATTCAATAAAATCACAAGGACCACTTTGAATCGTCTTCTTACATGCTGGTGCATCTAGGTGCCCCTCCTAACCCTAGTTCAAGAAGAATCCGGCTAGAAACTCGTCTAGTCTTAACACTTTTTTGTATGATCCTTGCCAATTTTGTTACGGATGCCGAGTCGAGTTGGAGCAGATTCATCCCAAGTTTTTTTGTCACCTAAATAATCAGATTTTTTATAATATGATATAAAATACAGTTTCTGTTTTTTTACGTTCTTAAATTTGCCTTAAATATACCTAAAGCCACTTTACGTGTTAATTTTAGGATATTCAAAACAATATTTTAAACTTAATACATAACCAACACAAATAGAACGTCCTTTCATACACTTGAATCAATATTAATGTAGTTGAACAAATACCTAACGAAACACTATCAAAACAAAAACGACTCTACCTCATTGGAATAACGCTAAAACTCAAGCGTATTGCAAGTTGTTTTTCAGTTGAAGTTTTCATTCCATAGTGACAAACCAACTGAAGTAATCTTTTATAAATAATGCACCTAAAATAACAACCTTTTAAGTTGCTCAAGTGTTCATACAGTGGTTTGTTCCTCCGGCCGGCCAGAGATGGCGCTAGTTATACGCGAATGAGTTAAATTGTTGTTTGTTGCTCAATCCGGCTTAGCGACACATTTTGAAACTGTTTATGTAGGTAGATTTTATTTGTTAGGATAGGTAGGTACTAGGCAGATTGCTTTTATGGTTATTGGACGCAGTTTGGTGGTTTGATATTTTCAACATTTTTTTACTGATAGGCTGTTTAGATATTGGTAAGTAACTCAGTTGCCTATTTACATTACCAATGGGAATCTAGAGCTCTTCTAGGTACAAACCTAAATTACTGGGTTCGTAAAAAACTATCAACTAGCCGCCTGTCCCGCGGTTTAAGTCGCGTATTATCACTCAAAGGAAATTACTTTAAGAAATAAAACGATGCAGTAACAAGAGTGTTAAAATTAAAGTGGAAATGGGCGCGACACGTGCTATGAGTGGTGGATGGGAGATGGTCTCAAAGATTATCAAATTAGTACCCACTTGACAAGAAACGCAGAGCAGGCAGCAGGCAGCCCGCACAAAAGATGGTGCGATGACATCGCTAAACTTGCCGGAAACACATGGAGTAGAACAGCTAGAGACGGAAAAATGAAGCAACTGGACGAGGCTTTTGGCTTTTTACACCGTTAACTAAGTAAAATGTATTTATATATAAATATATGTTTATAGTTTTAAGAAGATACACCTCGTATAGGTAATTGTAATATAGTGTAAGTTAGAAATAAAAGCTTTTATTACTATTTTTATTATTATTAGCACTCAGGGGTAATCTAGGTTTTTTTTAATCGTTTTTGTGGCTCCAACGTTCACTTCCCACAATTAAACTAACAAAACTCTAATTTATGTTAATATTGGTCTCTAAATATACATTTATTTACAGAAATAATCACAGATATATACATTATAATATACAATAATATAAAATACCTGTGAACCAGTTAGGCTATCTAAGAATCGTTTAAAACGTTATATAGATAGCTCAACTGATCCAGATCTTTGCCAGAGGGTAGATAATATATACTTATACATATATCTGTATAGCTAGCGTGGCTTTAATGTACGCTTTGACCCTGTCGTTCTAATATCAATGAATAGAGATCGTAACAGATTTAAAAACCACATAAATTCATGTGTTATTGATTATAGTATGGATTTGACATACCTACTTGTACCTCAGTACTAACTCGTACTACTTGTACCTCAGTACTAACTCGTACTACTTGTACCTCAGTACTAACTCGTACTAAACTATCTTATAAAGTCGTATTTAATATATTATAATGTATGTACCTATTGTATATACAATTGTATCGACGTATCTTTTTCTTATCCTGTAAATTATATGTACACATTAATTTCATCATAAATAAAGAAACAAGTAAATAATCCCGGACATTTCACACAGCATCATCTGGCCCCATTTTTTTTTGTAAATATGTACATACATATTATACATAGAAACACCCAGACCCGAGACTAAATTATAAATGACTTATAATTATTATCCTCATAGTTTTTTTCAGCTACATTCTTATCTATCCATCCTAAGGTTGTCTGGCAGATATCGCTATATATCGATAAGACCGCCCATTGCACTACCGAAATAGTTGACTTTTCTACAAGTCCATATTTAGAGTGTGCAATAAGGTATAAGTATTCTATCTTCTACCTATCTACTATAGTTATCGGAATTGTGGAAGTTTTAAAGATGGAGACTGTAGTAAGAGTGAGTACCTAATAGTGAGGTGCCTCTATCGACTGTCGATGGGCGTTTGATATTCATGACGACGCCGACGTCGCGCATTGGTATTGGAGCCACGACTCGGCTACAATGATGCCGTTTGTTGGCTAGAAAGCCGAGCCCTCCTTTATAGAATTATCTATTGCATAAAGAATCCTGATTTGATAAAGTTCAATTGCATTTGAAATGCTACAGCAACCTGCCAGCTCAGCAATTTTGAGCTCAAATTATGGGTTTCTTGTTTATCGTAACAAGACTGGGCTGCTTAGCTCAGTTGGTAGAAGATCATTCTGTGCTATAAATTAGAATTCGATTCCCTCCCAAAACAAACATTTGTGTAATGAACAAAGGTGTTTGTTCTGAGTATGGGTATTATAAAGTATCATAAGTATGCATTTTGTGAATATATTAGTATTCAGTCATCTGGTCACCGTAATACAAACTATACTTAGTTTGGGGCTAGATGATGTTGTGAGCTTTGTCTATAAATATTTATTTATTTTATTATAAGTAGGTATGGACTAACATTTGGTACATTACTAACTTACTAATTTCGAAAGGCCAGAAGTTTTCTAACAACTCTGTTTTTAACGTCCTTTTTAATTTCTTTAGAAACCAATAAAAGTTTAAAACAGAACTTTTTATGACTTTAATTTACATAATTAAACAAAAAGCCCAACCTGTTTTGCTTCCAAAAAGATAGATTTCATTTTATGGTGTAACAGAAATGGCATCGAGCCAAGTTTCTGGCTCGAGACCCCGCTATATGTGTTGGGTTCTGGAAATGGGCAAATCATTGTGTGTTACTAGGTACCTAGTAATACATAATGATTTGCCCATTTTTGGAACCCACCACTTACTTACACTCTGTATTAAATGTTGAAAACCGTATAAACAGATCTGTTCGCTCACTAAAAAAACATTACGAGGATGGGGTTGCACCAATCTGGTGGAACCGGTCGCGGACCGGTCTGAGCCGGCCCGGTCGCCTTCCAATTTATTATCTCAGCTTGTTTATAGCTAGGTTAACTTTATGTTAATATATGGAAATAATACCTACTGACTAACTACTTTGTTTTTCTGTAGTGTCGTCTGTTCAGAATATATATATAAACGCTACAAAAGCTACTATTTCAACTTGTCATTTGAGATCAAAACAGGCTTTAATGAATACCTACCTACTGTTGTGCTGTGTTGAGTGGCTAGGTACTGGCTAGGTACTGGCTAAGTACTGGCTAGGTACTGGCTAGGTAGGCTCTTTTGAACAGGATTGGGATATCGGAAAACAAAAACTATTAACTTGATTATTTGAAACTATGTATTTTTTTCTTCATTAGCTTCTACATTTTCTTTTACGGCCTATCAATAAATATCAATTATAAACAATTGATAGATTCATAATATTGTTAGTTAAGTTGTGTAAAATGTCGACATCTGAGAAGTAAAATGTTTATTTGTAGCATTTTAAAAATCTTTATTGATGACAGTGAACTCTACACTATGATATTGTGCGTTTTAAACACTGGACCCTACAAACACTTAGATTTCGTTTAAAAACTGTTAGTCTATTGATTTACATTTAATGTAGTAATTTACACTGGATGAAGAAAATGCATTCGACTGCAACAACGCGTGTCTCACAATGTGAATGCAAACATCGTGTCCACTGGACAATCAACGCAGCACGCAGCTTCGCGCGGCGATACAAAACAATCTTACAAAAAATTACAATCTTTATATTAACTTAAATAACTTAATACTTTTAATAACTATAATAATATAACCTGAGATCTTTGCAACATATCGTAGCGCCCGCAGAGCGCACTGGCGCGGCTCTCGCACTGCGCCAGCGCAGCTCCTCTATCGCCTATTTCCTCCTCTCTCGGCACTCTATGATTATTCTCTCTATCTTCATAATTTTGCATTCGTTCCTCTCATTCATAAAAGTATAATATTTTTCTCATTTAAATTTTATACATTACAAAAGTAGTATCACAAACAAATGTACGAACTAGTACAAATACGAAAAACGTACACATATCCGACCTCGTCGGTCGCCTCTAATAAATACATTACATACATGAAAATACAAACTCTACACAACTTCAGAATAGAATCGAACTCGAAACAAAATATAATTGCTAAGACTAACTCGATCAGGGTATCGGTATCACCCGCGCGGCGGCGGCTGAGATCATCGCATGCGCATGCGCACCTGACCGCCGCGCCAACCGACCACCACGCTCACTATCTGTTAAATATCCATTAAATACGAACAATGATCATACGAAGTATAACACAAGTAGGCGGCGCGACGAGCGGGACGCGGCCGTGCGGTGGGGAGAGACCAAGTACGGAGATCCGCCGCGCCACGCCAGCGTCGCGCCGCCGCCGCGTCTGAACCGGCTCACTACAACTATGTATTCATATCACGCTGTGCTTTTTTTTCTCTTATCAAAATATATAATAATAATATTGATATTTGTTAAAATTAACGATACGTAGATATCGAGGAGGGCAGTCAGTCGGCTCGCTCGCATCTCGCACTATCACAGGCTCCGCGCTTACTCCGCCTGGCTCCGGAAGAGCTTCTTCTTCTCTATCGTGAACTGGGGGCTGATGATGATAGTGCCGCTCCGCGTTAGGTTTCTGTTAAAGAAAAACATTAATTAGTAAATCGGCTACGTGACCCGCTTTGCCCTGTCTTACATTGTTTTGTTAATCTGATGAGAGAATATTTTTTTGACATATTCGAAACTTACTTTAGGAATTGCGGCAACATGCTCGTCCAGTTCGTGGCGTCGTGCTCGAGATGCAAGTGGATCTCGTGCGTGGTGAGCGTGTTGTGGTCTATCTTGAAGGCGGCGAGACTCCTTCCGGCCACGTCCACGATGACGGCCGCGCCTCGGGAGCCGCAAGGCTCGCCCTCCGCCAGCACCAGCGTCTGCTTGGCCGCCCTCGCCAACAGCTCGGCCGGCACCAGCACCTCGGCCGTGGCTAGCTCGCTGGCGCTCTTGGCTGCGCGGAGCTCCCTCTCCAGCCTCTGAGCCAGCGCCGCCTCCGTCGGGACCGGCATCGGTGCTTCCCGCCATGTTGGCCCATTCCATGCTAAAACAATACAGAATGATATTAGAAAATGCATAAAAAAATTGTAGTATAAAAAAACAAAGCTTAAAAATCATCGATAAGTTCAGTTAATTTTGTACACCACTCAATTTTTATCGGAAAAATTGTTACATGGCTAGAACAAATTGTAATTGAAAACAAAGCGAGATAATCGAGAGCTATCGCGCACTGCCGAGGGCGAGGGAGCGCATCGAGCGGAACAGCTGACTCGTCAGCTGTACGTGACGGGAAGCCGGTCGCCGGCCGCTCTGGAACTAGCCGGCTAAGTACGACTGGTTGTGGACTGGTTTCCAAATGTAGAGCTAGTTGTTTAGTGCCCTAGGCTAGGAGTGAGGCTCAGCTGGAGCACAAGGCCCGTGCGCACGCCGCCTAGCAACACCTCGGCCGGTTAGAAAGCCGCTTCCCACTCCGCGGAATAGAAAGTAGACTAACCTTTTTCGCCGTTAAATCCGACGTTAAACTGATTGGTGACCGGCAGGATCTCCATGTTTTCCAAATTGTTACTTATATTGTACACTTTTAATACCGAAAAAAAGAAAGCGTCTTCTCGCAGAAGTTTATCTACTTGAAAAATATCACAAGTCTCTTTTGTACTGCAGCGCGGACCGCCTGGCGGTGACTAGCTCGCGAAGAGATCGTCGGGAAATCTAGAACGTCCGAAGCTCACGACTGCATCAGATCTGATCTCGTAACCTCGGGGCTTCGTATCTCGCCCTAGGCTTATTGACCCACCCGACCCTGTCGTTCTCTGTCACGGACTGACGGTATCGGGAAGGAGGCGCTTTATATATGAGAGCACCGGCGGGGAAGCGGGGGGCGCTCCGCGGCGGCAGCGGGGGGCCCGCGCCTCAGTGTGTCCGCGCCGCGCGCCGCGTCGGACGTCCCGCCGCCGCCGGGCGGGCCCCGCCGCGAGCCGAGCGCCGGCCGGCCGGCTTTCTTTGTTCCCATTTCTCAAACACAACATTCCCCCTAAGCCCTAGTGATCCTTGCCCTAATACTCCAAAGTGATCCAGATCATCACGATTGTGCCCTCATTGCAATATTCCTTTGTTCCAGTAGCAGAAGTGACTAGAACGTTCCGTGTTGTAAGACTAGAATACGAATCGCTATCGGGCGACGAGTCGGCTGCTCTGACCGTTTCTTAGAGATAAGGACACTCATTTATAAGATACAAGTTTGTACTCAACATTGGTATTCATTTCTAATGTGATTTTATTTCATGATATTTTTGAGGAGTATGATATTTTAGTGTCAGTGGTTTTAGTAGGTAAGTAAATTACTACAGAAAAGTTTATATATATAAAACAATTACAGTTTTTTAAATGTTTATCCATAAATTCAATTCAAATTCGCTAATCGCAAAAGACGAACTTTTATAGAGCTTATTGCGTTAAATTTAATAAAAGATTTCTCTAATAAGAAAAAAACTGGTTCGAGTGTGTCGAGTGTGTCGAGTGGTGACACAGAAGTAGAGCGGCACAAATCAATGTAACAGATAGTAAACATGTTCATACATTTATTAAACTCTAAAGTTTTATCGAATAATTTGCATAACTCCAGATCCTTATAAACGGAAGCGGTAAAATAGATATAATATAATTAAACAGCAGTAAATCTGAACGCATCTTTATCGAATAATTTACACGATACGAATTATATGAAATAAAATGGCAGAGTTATGATACGTTCCCCGTAAATCAATCATTGCTGGCAGTGACTATTCATTTACTGTCTGGGACAGTCATTTAAGATTAAGATAAAGATTAAAAGTACAAAATAAACAATGATCATTTTTGACAATTAAGTAGACAAATTAAGACTATGACCAGATATATTGAACTAGACCAAGGATATAATAAACAATAGAACAAAGCTTACGTCTTAAACCTCTTAACAACATTGCAAAGAAAAACCCAAAAATACGTGCCGTAAGTAAAGGATTCAATAAAAACACCAATAAACCAAAACGATTTTATTGCCCATAATTATTTTAATCTCAATTGTTTAAAATCTTTGAATTTCGAATCAAAATTACATCATCCAACCAGAAAATTCGAAACTACCTACCCTCTTTGTATCTAACACAAAGGTAATCACTCAGGAACCCTTTTATTCCCTTTCTCGAAAGACTTATTAGCGTAACCCTTAGTTGTTAGGGTCTTTTGTTTTTATATAAGACAAGATGATGAAATATTTTTTGTTCGCAATATTATTCCAAATTAACAAGATCACAAAATTTTTTAAGAAAAATAACCTTCGAATAATAAAAATAATTTGCAAGCTTCTTAAAACCTAACAAAAATTGTATTCTATAATATCTGTTCACAGAACAACTCTGAACAAAAACAATCAACCAGTTAAACCAACCGAACGCAATACTTAAAACCACTAGAAAGTGAAGTGGACAAGTCATTGGAAATGGTAAACGTGCAAATCATTACAGCCGGCGTAGCAACCGAACCAATCTAAGAAACAGTAACCAATTTCTAAGCGGTAATAACCGCAAAGCCACAAAAACATGTGGACAAAAAGAGAAATGAAAAAAAGCGGTTGCCACGGCAAGCCGGCCGGCGCGCTGGCCTTGGGCGGACGTGACTCATGCACACCGAGCCGAATCCAACAACACGCCATCCTCTACTCTACTCCATATCGTGACGATAAATCGACATACTCGATAATAACTCGAATTTGTTCAAACAAAGTTCGCGGATCGCGCTGTTGTTCCACTTCAAGGGCTACAGCTTCTGAACCGGTTTTTCTCTATTTGCAAACTCTTAAAAACATCGTTTTTGTATCAGTTATGAAACTGGTCCTAAAGTGTGATAGATCGTTTATCAGAACGATCAGGGAAGTCATTTCCATCTTCAAGCTTATGATGCTATCGTAAACAGTTTTTGCCAATTGGATAAGGAAGACATAATTTTCTGTTACAACTATTGAAACAGTATCACTACTTATCTTTAAGATTCGGCGCTTGTTTAAACGAATACGTAACACACACAATACATACTTATAAATTATTATAATCATTGTGTGCTTCAAATTTCTTGTCTGTACCTAGGTATTTAATGTTTTTTTAAATAGGTATAACCATAACCACCAAAATTAATCTAACATCAGTTGTTTTTTATTAAAGATAATAATGTAGGTACTTATAATAATTTATAGACGCTTAGCTGATAATAAAATCAACTCTTGTGATGTTCTTCGTTCTATTAATCTTTTCTTTATTATTATTCCTTTGTTTTAAGTTATTAGTGTAAAATCCCGTAGGAATTCAATCCAGTAAATAATTGTGAACAATCTATTGTTAGCGTCTATGGGCTTATCGAAATCCCACTAGCAAGCATCAACCTGTTCAAAAAGGTCTTAACAAAAGAGTCCCTTATCCTTCAATCTTCCATCCCCTTTCCCAGAGATCTCTTTAATATCTTTCGTCCCTTTTCAAAAGCACCTAGCAACGAGTGGGTCGCATGTGTAACGCTGGCTGACATGTCTCAACATGTTTGTATACCTACCTACTTCAAGCGACCTGTCTCCAATTTATTTCCAACTCTTTGTGTTTTTTCTTTGTGACCTGACAACTTCTTAGCGACATGTTTGTACTGCTTTACGTATGTAGGTAATGCCTACTGGTACGCATAGGTACCTATCACATTAGAATTAGAAGCACCTTTGTTTGTTATTTTTACCATATTTATATGTATATAGATAAAAACAAAGTATTGGTTTGTAAAGTACCTAAAATCTAATATTGTATTCGCATTAGTTGAACACAACTCGTAAATCTTTAAAAGCAGATACAGATATAGCACAAGTGAACTGTGAGAATAATATTAATTTGCTTCTACATAATGCATAGGATTGCCTCATGCTGTTATTTGCCTATTCCGAACCACTAAGAAATCCTTCTAGTATAAGTTGGTTGTTTCTTTGTACAAATGACTGTGTGGCATAGCATGTTGTATTTTGGTCGCGTTGTACGGCCGATATGGAGTGATCAGTATTCGCCGAGCGTTCCAGTGTTGTTCCAAGTTTAGGCAACGACTAATTAGCATTTTAAAGCTTTGTTTATGTCGACTGGTACACGTGCCTCGCCATTGTTATTGCATAAAATAATATTTTAGTTTTATATACCTACATTACTCTATTTGCTGTACATTGTTCTCACATAAACGTACTTTACTACCTACCTAATAATGATTATAAAAAAATTACGCCTCAAGAAAACAAGAAAGAAAGAACGTAAAATTTAGGGTCCTTAAAAAAATATTACTCAATATTTGATAACAAAGTATATACATTTATACGCTTGTTTTATGATTCTTGCGATGAATACAATAAGCAGGTATATAGTATACCTATAACTTGTAGGTTACATATATTGTAGGTAGGTAGTACAGTGTGACCTTGTAGCTATGAACTTGTAATGCTGATAAGGTTGGAATAAGCATTGACAATCTTTTTGTTTGTGTCAAACAATGAGTAATGGAATATAGAATTTGACAAAGGTGCATAAAAGCCAGCACGAACTAGTTTTTCTGGTCTTTGACATCATCATAGTCAATATACATGATCGAATATATTGATTAACTTCATTATCTTTGTTCCTCTTTAATTTTTTATAAGTTAAACCGTTAGGTGGTGTGTTTTGTATTTATAATATTCATTTTACTCATTTTTTTTCGGTTTATCAATTAAATGAGAATCTCTAATATTAAGCTTCGATTAACGACAAGTACTTAATATTATATTGTTTTATTGACATAATTACTTCATGTGTTAGAAAATAATGGTAATGTCCCTTATAATAATAATTATGTGCATTACGTTATGTATCTTTTAATGTTCGATCTTTTTTGGAGAATATTATAATTTATTGATAAAATATGCTTTTTATAATTGTTTATGTCAAGCTAGAGATGTATTTTTTTGTAAGAATTGTAAACTTGTGTAACTGTAAATTTACAAAAAAAAGTTAATGTATGTAATAAAGTTTACATTCTCAATTATTCTGTTTTTCATTTTGAGTACCTACATATCTGTATATAGAGTAGTTGAATAATGACTATACATGCTGTCTTGATTATAACCCTTTTTTATCTTATTTATTAGGTTCCGTATACATCTAAATATACAGGTATTCATTACAGAAATATACAGCATAATATAAAATAATGTAATACACAAATTACGATGCAAAAAAATCGTATGGTTTTATGTCATCATAGAATAACCTAATTTATTTATTTACCAAAATCATTAAGCACATACAGCGTGCACGCGTGAGTCATAAAATTGTCTATTAGATATTAGACATCAGACGTACTTAAGGTACAGAAAAGTAGGTTATCGAGAGCTCTGGGTTATCGCAGTTCAGCTCAGCGCGACACTATTTAGCAATATAGATAAAACTATTACAACAATGATAAACCTTGTTCAATAAAGATTATTTTAGCAACGTGGTAAAACATGTTTGGGTGATGGCACGGTTCGCAAGTCACGTAATTGAGAGAGAACTGAGAGCTCATAGCAACAAAAAGCATCACAGAAGTAAAGGTGTGTCATCGATTAGTATTTCTGTGAGCGGCGATGTGCTTGCGACCTGTCACCTGTGACATGGCATAATTAGCTACTGTAAAAAACGTGGATATTTGCCAAATACTTGGATCATCATTGCCAGCGACGCTACGAAGGTGCTACGGAGATGCTACGAATGTACTACGAAAATGCTACGAATACAAGTATGGGTCACTACAACCCCGTACTTACACGCTCTTCCCTGCTTCATAGAGTATGTAAGCTGACGGTACCGGCTTAAGCCATCAGTATTTCGCCATCGTGCATCAGGCGACCTAAAACTCACTTACCTTTGATTGATTGCTATCGATTGAAAGCTGTTCGTATGGTATATTACCCCTGCATATCAAAAAGGGTCACAGTCTAGGGGATGAAGGGTGTGAGGGTGCCTCTGCAAATAGGTGTTCGGTAATGAGGTATAGCTATATAGGTGGTGTGAGGGGAACTCAGTAAGTTTCAGTTTTGTGCGTAACCTTGTAGTTAAAATGAAATACTTATACATATATGTTGTTGAATACGTATATACTACGAGCCAGTGCTCAATAACTAAATCATAGTTTTAAGGGTGCCATACCTCCAAAGGAGAAATAACCCTTGTAGGATGACTTAGTTGTCTGTCTGTCTATCTGTATGTCAAGACCCTTTTTCCCAGAAACTCGTGGTTACAGGTCCCTTACAGGTTTATAACCAAGTTTCTATGTACAAGTTGTTTATACTTATGTTAGGATAAAAAAAAAGGGTTTTATATGATTTCAAACTTAAAAACCATCTTTGGTTCATTGTATAAGATGGTATAATT
Source organism: Lampropteryx suffumata (assembly GCA_948098915.1). Classification (NCBI taxonomy): domain Eukaryota; kingdom Metazoa; phylum Arthropoda; class Insecta; order Lepidoptera; family Geometridae; genus Lampropteryx; species Lampropteryx suffumata. The sequence continues at coordinate 442,683 of OX402564.1, read as the reverse complement.
GTACAAGAAATAGTAAACGATTATAAAAGAACCAAGGTGCTGAAAAAAAATGGTAGCAGCAATGTTTTTTTATAATTTGAGACTCCTAAACTTTTATGCAGGTAAAACTGTTTAATAAATAAAGCCCTGTTTATCCATTAGTAGAATCCGTAATTTGATTTCTCCATGGATCTCAGCACGAACCGTTTCTATAAAAAAAAATCTATTAAGGAGAAATTCACTCACAGACTCACTTCACCAAAACTAGTGTTAGTATATTTTAGGAAACCAGTATAAGTAAGTCCCTTTGGTTGCTGAGCAAAAAGGTGCAGCCATTGGGTAGCTTCAAGGTGACTCCGCCACACCAGGAAATGACAGAGTGGCTTCGACCCTACACGGGAAATGCTACTTCCTTAAAACTTGGCTTTGCTCCCTAAAGTTGCCAGCCGTCACATAACAGCAGTTACCATCGACGTAAGGTTTAAATTCAGTCACCGCAGATCTACGGCCGCTGCTTTATTGTAACCCGAGCTAAACTATTTGGTTATTCAAACATTTAGCCAAGTATTGAATATTGATAGGCTATTGGATTGCTAATTTGTTTGACAAATTTATAGGACTGTACACCGATATGAATAACATTTTTTTTTATTACGGCTACGCTTGTAAATCTATTCGAGTAGAATATCATTGATGTATGTTTTTTTGAACCCAGGCAGCATGCAAGCAAAGCCACGGTCAAAAACTAGACACACTAAAACCTAAGGACTTCAGTTTCTTGTACAACGAAAGGCATTACAAAAGGTACGGATCCGAAATTACTAATATTTAGGGCCATTCCAAGTGATTTATCGTGTTATGGCTTCCATGCTGTCATTACAGGGAAGGGAGGGGGTGAGGGGGAGGGGGTGAGGGGGAGGGGGTGAACGATTAATAATCACTCTGCAATCACGGCCGAGTGTTTTGTTCAGTCGTGTGAAAGGGTTTCTAATAGGGGAGTAGGGATCATTTGTAGAGTTCACTGTTCATAACTACACGCAATCACAAACTGTGAATAGCTTGGGAATCAGCAGCAGGTTCTTAAGGCACGCTTACACGGATCATTTTTATTGCTCAATCCGGCTATACTTGCCAATTATTTAGACGACCTCTGTGGCACAGTGGGCTTAGGTCCGGCTAAAACGCAAAAGGTTGCGGGTTCGATTCCCGCCGCGGGACAAATGTTTGTATTATTTGCAAGTATTTGTCTCGGGTCTGGGTATTTCTATATATAATATGTATGTATTTACAAAAAAATAGTATATAAGAAGTGTATCAGTCATATGGTACCCATAACACAAGCTCTGCTTACTTTGGGGCCAGATGATGTTGTGTGAAATGTCCGGGATTATTATATTATTATTATTATGACGTCACGACAACATCAAAAAAATTGCGGGAACAGCAACATTGTATTGTATGGAGATATCGCCGCACTATAACTTCCGATAGGCTAGCTAACAATTTAGGCAAACCAGTTTTTTTATTACAACGGAGCCAACAGACAAGCATACGGACCATCTGATGGCAAGGGGTTATTAAAAATGGCTGTTCGACCAGTAATCTCAATTGGTCCTGTGCCTTTGAGCCGGCACACAGTAATGCTTGCACTCTACTGCTTGTTGCTGAAGAGTGTTACCACACAAGGGTGTTGCTCCAGATTGAATCATACTAGTTTCCGAGCAATTATTGCTCAAAAATTGACTGTACAATGTAAAGGTATGCTTTATTCAAGCAAGCATCAAGACTCATTGCAGAGTCGCAATGAGTTTTGTAAGAAATTTAAAGTTAAACTCCAGTGTTAACAAATCCAAACACTACAAACATTAGTCGTGTTTATAATATAATAAATCCTTAATAATATTTTGAAAAAAAAAATTGAAGTGGCAATGGGCAGGCCATATAGCTCGCAGAACTGATAACCGTTGGGGAATAAAAGTTCTCGAATGGCGACCAAGGACAGGAAAACGAAGCGTAGGACGTCCGGACGAATCGGTGGATGGAGAGGGCTCAAAATCGTTCTTCCTGGAAATCTATTGGGGAGGCCTATGTTCAGCATGTTCAGAATATTATAAATGCGAAAGTAACTCTGTCTGTCTGTCTCGCTTTAACGCCTCGCTTAGTCTAAAGCCTGAGAAAGGACATAGGCTACTTTGTAATTGGAAAAAGTGTTGTAAAGGGTTGAAAAGGGGGATGAAAGGTTGTATGAAAGTATTGTCATTTTCAGAACTAGAAGCATACAATTTTAGGCTGTTGATTCCTACTAATATTATTTATGTGAAAGTAACTCTGTCTGTCTGTCTGTTATGTTATCACGTCTAAACCGCTGAACCTATTTTGATGAATTTTGGTATAGAGATAGATGGGACCTTGAAGTAGGATATAGGCTACTTTTTATAAAGGTACCACGCGTGCGAAGCCGCGGGCAGCAGCTAGTTAATAATAAAGCCAGACATTTCACACAGCTTCACCTGGCCCCAAAATAAGCAGAGCTTGTGTTATGGGTAGCACATGACTGATATACTATTAATGTACTTTTTTCGTAAATATATACATATTATACGTAGACACATCCAGAGACAAATACTTGCCGATCATACAAACATTGTTCCCGCGGCGGGGATCGATCCCTAAACCTTCTGCGTGTCACCCGCCACTGCAGCACAGAGGTCGCCAGTGCAGCAGTGGTGTTACTTACTAACACCACTTAAATTTACTTAGATTTACGTAGATGACGTTTTCGTCATTTTTCTCATAACAATTCGAGGAATAACAGGGTTTGAGTAGTTTCAAATGCTTATGACGCGTTTCAGATTTCGGACATAAGTGTACTAGTAAAAGAAACCTAAAGCCGACCAATGTTAACACCACCTTGGGTTACCTGGTAGAGAATGCTCTCGGCAGTAAGCACTACTTTTTGTACTACTGGTAGAGTTTCAGATGATCTGGGAAATAATGACGTCATGTGTTTGTTTTGGACACACTTATAGAAAAACCTTATAAGTTATTGTGAACAAAACCTCATCAAGGTATGATACACTTAATAAACACATTTAATTTCGAACTTAGATATTAATTTCACTGATCAATTAGATCGAGAATTTATATTTATAAATTTATATATATTATCTTTTAGAACTCAAGATAAACATTGCAGTAATATGAATATATTTTTTGAAATGTATGATTCACACTAGAGATCTTTCAGAGCCCGGCAAAGTACACAAACATTGCAAATGTGAATTATTATTACAATCATTCACAATCGAACTATTATAACGGGGTCCATTACACCACCTTTCACCCTATCCAGCACAGAATAGGTGACAGTTACTGCACTGTTACCATGCGCGAACAAAGGCTGCCACAGTATACCATGTACTGCGCAAATCATCACAGCTTTATGCATAGTTTGTATGACCCCTGCCACGGCTTAGGCGCTTACCACACGTAGCAACTTTTAACTTCCAGTTGCGGCAATCTGGATTTTGCAATTATCTGTTTTCATGATTTTCATATAACTTTGAGAACAAACGTTGCCACTCTATTTGCAAGCTTCGGTTACTGTAATCGGTGACAAGATAAATTCCGAGACGTTGTGAGTTTGAGTTCCGTGGAGTACTATAATCGTCTTAAAAAGGCCTGGGAACAAGGTGACGTAATATATGTATAAGTGCTGCTTCGAGATCCATAGTAAGACAGACCGATGATCATGGACTTCGAAAGTTTAATTAAAATCGCAACTGTGGGCCTTTTACTGCTTCAATTGAGAACTTGTTTATAAGCATCATTTGTTTTTGTTGATTTGGTGATTTTTTGTGGCCATTTTATGCATTACGCATAAGGACTCAATGGAAATTTGGAATCTTTTTTTATGTATAAAGTAATTATAATAGTAAATTTAATAAAGATGTATCTGCAGTTATAAATTTAACACTTTTAAAACTCTTTTTATCTGAACTTTTATCTAAACCTTGTAAAAAGTTGATAGTAGCCTAAACCCAAGCAACTACAGCACGTACGTGTGTTGAGCGCCTGTCCAGTTGGCATGCCCAACTCGGGTGGCAACAGTAGCTGTCTACCGTGCCGTTTTCGTGTTTGTTGGAGCGTGATTGCATTCGTGACGAAGCGATTGGGGGCTTTGTGCGTTTTTTGCAATTACTTACTGTTACATAGGCTTTGATACAATGCCTGAATATTAATTTGCAATAGGTTTTGTTACTACACACGTCTAGATAGACTTAGGTTTCTAGAGCCTAGGAGCTATCTTCCAGTAATGCATATTGCTGTTGCTGAGTTGTGCTCTTATGTAACTTTTACCCTAGCAAGTGAGACAAATACGTTTTCTGTCAAAGAAGGCCTAAAGTTGCTTCTTCTAGTTTTAACTATTCTCTGACTAATATTGTAAATGTGAAAGTTGGTTTGTTACTCAATTACCAAATAGGTGAAAAGATTCGGATAAACCTTGGTATAGATATAAGCTTACAACTAAAATAAGGCTATGTAAATCAATTTGTAGTGATTTTTTTGTTGTAACAAAATATTACTTGTAAAGTTGATTACGCCAGATCGATATTACTCTGAGCTCACTTGAGAGTCGCTCTGCCTTCTGCGCTGTAGTTAGAGGGTTCGATTCTCTCCCACGACAAACATTTGTGTGATGAACTGAGGTGTTTGTTCTGTGTCTGATTGTTTTAAATTATATATTTAAAAATACATAAGTATTATATTAACAATCAACTATCACTATAATACAAGCTCGACATGTATAATAAACTATCCTTAGAAATCTAAAGGCTCCCAACTAAATGAGTTCTAACAAAACTATGATACGAGTATTTTTTGAATTCCACTCATACTACCATAAAAATGAGTACATGAGTTGTTCGCTCTCTGATTTGCAAACGTGAGTGGTAAGAAAGCTAGGTTAGAGTAAGAGTGCATTGTTCATATTGTACAATTTGCCATGCCAGTGTTATGTAACTGTGACTAAATTGTTAATTCAATGATATTTGCAAATTCAAGCTATGCTTATTTTGGGGCTAGATAGTGTTGTGTGCATTGTCTGCCTTTGCAATATTTATTAATATATTTTGTACCCATTTTTGCTATAAATAAAATATGGATATATAATTTTTATTGAACAAAATGTCTAATAATAGCACAAGGACAATGAAAGGCAATAACTGTGATGTTTAACTTAGGTCTGAACTCATCCGTACAGAAAGGCATTTTCCAAAAGCCAATAAAACACGATTCAACTAAATTGGATTCACTTTGGTTCGTCGCAGAATTCAAAGGTAAGACGAATTGAATCATTCTTATCGAGTTTAAATGTTTCAATCTGTCTGTTTCCTAAATAAAAGAATTGTTAAATGCGGTTTAAAAACATAGAGATTCATTCACATACAAACTCATCGGAGCCTTTCCAAAGATTGTCAATTTTAATCGACAAAAATGCTTTTCGATTTCGTTTCGGAAATAATTGTCAATTACTCGTCATTCAATCTTTCGTTCAATTATGGCGGAATCGAACGAAATGCGTGCTTGTACCAACCTCCCCTTTATTTAAACTGGGGAGGCAGGGTTGTCTATTTGAGGCCCGCTTCAGAGGTTTTCGGTCCGCTGCAGAATAGAAAGCTCTACTCGATTGCACTATAATGTAGAGAGTATGGGATCGGTTCTAAGCCGGTAGTTCGGCTCAGAACCGATCCCATACTCTATTACATAAGAAAACTTTTAAATAAAATGGCACTTAAAAAGTCTGGAGCATCTGGAGTTTTCCATACTATCTTGAATTTTAGTTTTTTTCACCAAACAAACGAGGATTGGGGATTGGGTGGAGTATAAACGTTCTTCTTATAAAGTAGAAGGTACACGAAAGGAAAGCTGACAGATTGCAGCCCGGTTAAACAATCGGTTGGGCAGGGCTGGCCCCAGTGTTGCTATGCGAGGGGAGGTTGGGGACAGATGTCAATTTATTTTTATTTTTTACGCGCCGTTTGCGCCGAGATTGGTCCAAAATTATTCAAATTTTGAATACTTTACGTATATTAAAAATTGTAATAATACACGCGTTATGGCAGTGCAATTAATAATGCAAATTAAATTACCTTGTATGTTAATAATTTTATAAGGCAAGTATTTTTATAAATTAGATTTTTATAAACTAACTAAAAATAAATTATCAACCGCTATGTTAAAATAATGCACAGAGTTCTAAATATTCGAGTTTTGTTGAGGTGTTTAATTCGAACATTTAGATGAATAATAAAATAATATTCGTTTAAAAATACCAGATGGAGTTATGTAAGAGTCAACTCGAGTGACGTTAAAGTAGAATCTGTCCTTGTCGTTATAATTACAACGAATAAATATGGCAATTAGATGGCAATCAATTAGATTGAAAGGCTACATTATCTAATATGAGGTTATGTAATAAACTTGGAATAATATTCAGCAGACCTCCATTGAGCGTGCCCTAAACATGTCCAGGGGGCCTACTCTTGAAATCGATTAACGATATATCGGGTCAATTATCGTGCAAACCCTACTCTTAGCTACATCGTTTCAACTCTTTTTGAGCAATAGTACGACATACATTAGTTTTTACAATCGATGTCGTGATCCACAACAGATGATTCGTAACTTGAATTTGACAAAGAAATAACTGTCCATTCGACTGAATTTGACGTGCAATTCAACGACTTTATCGTTTCGATATCTCGAAGTCGGATCACAGAGTAGACGCCCAGACTCAGCTTCATGTCACTATCCTACAAAGTATTTCTTCCTTTTTGCAAACCAATCCATCAAGTTTCCCCCTTCTACCCAATCTTACCATTTTCCCATCACAGTACATCTACACTATTCAATTATCTATCAAATTACGGGTTTTATTTAGTAAGTAATTTAAGTGTTTTTTGGTCGCAAATGCCTCCGAAAATACTGCTAGTCTGAACATGAACTTGGTATACGATTTCTCCGCTGCTATGAAAATAGACATTAATTATGTCTATTATTATTTAGGTATCGAAATATATTCGAAATATATAATATACGTCAACAGAAGTAATTTATTGAGAAATAAGTTGTTCATTTCTCGATAGATCGTTTGATAATACTACGCGGGCAGAATCAGTCAGTGTCACGTGCTAGCGAAACTCTGATAAAGCGGTAGATACGGAATATTTACCTACTAAATATATATATATATATATATAACAACTAGGTTATTTATTTTTATATATTGAAGGAAAATCAACATCACATAATCGAATTACAGCATCATAAACAATAGTTATGGTCTAATAGGTAACATAATATAGGCTACTTATTATCAACATACCCGCTCTTAAAGTCGGGGGCAGCAGCCAGTTTTATCATAATACCATATAATAATTTATTTAATCTTCTTTTCTTAAATATAAAAATAATTTTCCGTGAATTAGTCTCACAAAACATGAAAATAGCTTGAACTGGATTTTGAATCATATATTTTTGTTCTTGTCAGTACTAGGATGGTTTACAATCAAATCAATTTATTCGATCATTCATAGAACATGAATGTTTCTTTTGAGATCCAATGTTTTGTCTACTATTGTCCTACCATGAAACTGTTATAATCATAAGGATTATAGAATCTGTTTTGCTGCATTCAATAAATTGATCATTTTATTATTCACAAAAACACAGGTAGATAAAAGGACGATAGAAACTTATTTAAGGTACAAACATTTTCTGCTTCGCAGTGTAATTGTCAGCATGCCTACTAACTAGCAATATTTTACAGTCTGTGTCGCTGTTACTAGGCGGTCAAGGTCACGTGCCAACTGCCAACCCTAGCGCTAGGGGTGGCAGATGACAAGGGGACCTTTAAAAAACGGTTACACAATGCACATTGTATTAGTTTTTTGCACGCAATGTGGAATATTCCGATAAGAAAATGATGTAGCCAATCGAACCGTTTTTAGAATTGTGAAATATAAGTATACCTAGTTATTTCTAAGCTTAGGTAAGAACATTACATTGGTATTCAACTTCAAATATTTTCTTTTTATCGTCTTTGACATGCCAAATCAGTAGAATGTTGTCTCTCCACGGCAAACAACAGTTTCTCTGAGATTCGGGCATCAAATACTATGAATCTAAACACCCCATGTAAGCATTTGTACGCGAAAATCGAAGCCGCACCTCGGTCAGTTACACCATCAAGTTACAAATCAACAAAATGTTGACTAAATCGATTACCGGCAAGCCGGTGCGAATGACCTAGCAATAGATACCAGTAGGCAGCTAACGGTTAGCAATCGACCAGTTTTGGTTCGCTGCCAGTCGATAACCGTCAAAATACGGCGTAATTATAGAGACTTGATTCTTTTTGTAGTTTGATAAACCCATAGCCAAGTCAGTTCTGTCGACAGAGACCTTCGGCTTCTAGCTGTTTAGGAAGACTTCAAAGAGTTCAGATGTCACTTGCGGTTATTCATCTAATCATTAATCGCACGGAACATCGCTTAGTTTGTTAGATCTTGGCAGCACTAAGCTACGTAACGAAACTCTACGGTTCATCATGCATCGTGCAATGCCACATGACCTGCACGTTACTTCTGTGCTCCTGGTACTAAACAGTAATATTTTCACTAAACCATACCTAAACTAAATCAATAACAGTTTAGTAGCTTCTAGTACAGCTGTAGGTGATCAAATGAGAGCAATTACTTTAAATTGCAGTCACCTTTGACCACCTGGTTGATTGAAATAAACCTTCTTTTCTACTCAGATCATCAGGAAGAATCCAAGGTCCTCGCTGCTTCTGACTGTACTTTCTAAGGCTTGGCTAGTAACAGTAATCCATGGCCTCCACCGAGCGCTCAGCTCAAGTGGGCGTGTTTGTTTGTTCGTTATTTTAGTGTGTTACCGTCAACTTTTAGTTATGAACGATAATTGTACAAACTGTGGGAAATAGAGACGGCCACTGGGGCGGCGCCGGCGCCGGCGGTCGAACCGGTGTTCTACGTATTACATTAGAAACTTTAACGTGTTTGTTTTCGAGGCCATTTTTAACTTAATCACTAGGTATCATCTGAAAAAGTAACATTTTCAACCTATAACCAGTTTAGTTTTAACAAAGTATTCGCTGAATAATTTAATGTAGGTTATATTTTAACCAAACAAGGGTTTACTATTCCAAGAAGGTAAATTTTAATTTCCTTATCAAAATTATAATGAAAACTCCGTTACTGTTCCAACAAATGATAAGTCATCACCGGTTACGTGGCGCGACAACGGCTGAACAAAAGGCGATGCGGCTGACGCAATCGTGCAAGTGTGCTTGTTGCTAACCGACATTGTCACGTCCCGCACGCACGGATTCGAACCCGCTAGTGTTTGATATGAGTAGAGCCTTGGATCATTGCATTTTGTGTTTTATATCATTGACATAAATGTCATAGAACTCTTCTCTTATCGGACAGACTCGACACTGGAGTTATGACTAGCTCAGTATGACTCAGTTCAAAAGAACAGTTATAACAAAGATCGAGACCTTTCCCGCGGCCGCGTCCGCTTGTACTGAGATAAAAAGTAGCCCATATAATATTCCAGATCACTGACTATATCTTTATCAAGTTTTATCTAAATCTGGCAGCTGTTTTGGCAAGATCAAGCCACAACCCACATCAAAACATTCTCACATACAAATTTTCAGTTTTATAAAATATTATATTCTGCCTGCAGCTTCGCGCGAGTGGTATCTAGATAAGTAGTAGCTAATATGCTTTATAAGGTCATTAGCTCTATTTGTGCCAAGTTTTATCTAAATCAGTTCAGTAATTTAGGCGTGGTTATGCCACAACCATTTACATAGGATAGGATTTAGTCGGGTGAGTTTAAACGGGTGTGGGAATCAATGTTAGAAAGTTTTTTGACCTTGTACTATTGTAAGCATGGAGATAAATAAATCTATGACTATAATGTAGTGTAACTGCACTAGGTACAGAGATGTCACGTCCGATGCCTTTGCCGATGCTGCCGCAGCCGCACTGGTAGGTATACCGCTGCACTGCTTGTTGGAGCTGATGGTGAAACAATCGTAAAATAAAAAACATCTACTTTTACAATAATACTGTAAATACTTATAGTTAGTATTACGAAATTGTGGCTTTTCAACGACTATTGAAGGGATTTTCATACGGTTATCTATCACCAATGTGATGTAAAATCCGCCCGTGCGAAGCCTGGTTTGGCTCTTTGTATTAAATAAAATAGACTTATTTTATCAACACGATTTATAGACCTCATAGGAAACAGCTATAGATAAGAATAGTTTATTCTAGAAATCACCCGCACCGGTAGACAGATAAAATAATGATTTGCACGGCACCAGTGCTCAGTCACGTATGCCGGGGGAATTGCAGGCTTTCAACCACAGCGGGGTAATTACTATAACCGGTTTTAATTCATTCTGAAATCGAACAAGACCTCGAGAAGAGTTTTACAAATTCACGTCTATGTAAACGGATTGTTTCTGTGGAAAAGATATCGTGAGGGAACTGGCATGTTCAAGAAGTAACCATTCAAAAAACATGGTGTTCTTAAGATAGATAATTGATTCAGGCGTGACTTTGCGGAAATCCATTACAAAACATTAAACAGATGGACAAATATTTAGTACAATTCCGCTAATCTATTCCTAAAGAGTTTACCTCCAAAAGAAATTCGACACGTGTTTCGCCTCTCCACGAGGCATCCTCAGGAAAGTCTTATTCTGACGTTGGTCGAAGCAACAAGTCTGCAGAGCAGAGTGTTTTTTCGTCGGGGTGCGGAGTGAGTCAAGTGTTCCTGAGGATGCCTCGTGGAGAGGCGAAACACGTGTCGAATTTCTTTTGGAGGTAAACTCTTTAGGAATAGATTAGCGGAATTGTACTAAATATTTGTCCATCTGTTTAATGGTGTTCTTGTAAGTAGGTATACCTACTGATCCGTATTGGGTTCGCCCTGTGACTTAGGATCAATTAAATAACCTCTCGGCGATTCTGCGTTCCTAGTCGTAGTACATGTTCTTATTCTAAATTTGGTTATGATAATGATACTTTTTTATTTTTAGTTCCATCAATCAAAATAAGAGAAATGAGAATCGTTCAATCACACTTTGAAACAATACAAATGATTCGAGAAAATAATAATGATGAAAATTCAAATAAAAAATCAATACAACGTAATTAATACATCATCTTTATTGATTTCAAAGCTTATTTTGTCGGCGTAACTAATCTAGCTTCCCCATGTGCTCCTCTCCAAAGTAACCTCCTTGACCCCTATATACGACACGACAGCAACTTTTCTTTCCTTCTACCTTTCTATGATGTTCTTGACTAAGCTGTCATGTTGTATAATATCGCTCATCTTTCAACTTAAAAAAAGAGGAGGTTCTTCTTTTATGAACCGAAGGATATACTTTCCAATTCTCATAGACATTTCATCAAAATTGGTTCAGTAGTTTGTTTTTTAAATCAAATTGCTGAAAAAGGTACAACTAAACGAAATTTCGTATTTATATTTAAATGATGTCGGTTTTCTTTTAGTTTTTAAAACGTAATTATCTATTTAGGATATATTTCCATAAGAGCCCTTCGCGTTAACTCTTGGTACATCTTTGTTTGTAATTTTGGTACATTTTAGTATGTTAGTTTGTATTGTTTAAAATCATTAATCTTGTCTAGTTTGCCAGGGCTCGGTAGATAGTTCTAGAAGCGTACGGTCGATCGATCACGTAAACCGCATTATCGTAGGTAATGGGCGCGGTTAACGCATTCGGCTGTATCTCCCAGCTAATTGCTGGACGTTTTACAATTACAAAGTGATGAGTCTGTGCCGTGCGATTTGATTTGTAAACTGGTATTTTATGCAATGATTATTCGCTGTAACTTTTTAGCTGTTTATTAAACTTCTACTAACCTTCTAATAAAAGAGCTTAACTTGAATATTTATATTTATATAATACCTACAAAGATACCATATCTTACTATAGAAGGTTTCAACAAGGTACAGCATTTATAGACATTTTTTTTGTATCACTAATTAAACGCCAAAGAGCTTCGGCTAAATTATAGATTATATATATCTCAAAAAGACAACAACTACTTATAACTTATAACTTATAACAGGCAATCCTCTTATTTATTCAAATAATATAGACAGTGTGCTTCACGAACTATCCTTCACAAGAGCAGACGTATTCAATTCTTAGGGCTCTGGCTAGGCTCAAAATTGATTTGAAAAAACTAAGTTCGTATGCAAATAAAAAATAAATGGACTTGGAGGGACAAAGGCTGATAAGGATGTGTACTACGCATATTTTCATTCGTTGATGAGTTACGGAGTTATGTTCTGGGGTACTGCTGCAGAATCAAATAGGATATTTATACTTCAAAAATGCTGATTTAGATAAATTTTAGAATTAAAGTATAGACAGATCCGTTCAAAGAATAGAACATTATGATATGACCATGACTGGTGAATTTATTTATCAAAATATTATTTATATCAGGAAATATATCACCCATATTAAGTTTGTTACACATAGGTATAACACGAGAAATAAAGGAAATGCTCTGAATCCTAAGACGAGACATTAAAAAGTTTTATGTGTGTGTCCTTTAAATTATATGTGTAATACAATTCCTGCTGACATTAAATCTAAATCGTACCCAGAATTTTACAATATTGTAAAAAGGCTATAATTACTTAATAGTTTTATAAGATTGACGACAATTTATATGTGAAAAAAAAACTGTGAAACATATTCTGTATACGACCCCAAATATTGTTATAACATATCGTACATATAACGTATATGTAAGTAATGCAACATGGGGAAAGAGGAAATAAATAAATAATTATGTTACAAATAAATACTAGGAAATATCACGAAAGGTAATTCATGTGAAGATGTCGTTCATTTAAGGTAATATTGGTGAGCACGCCCGGTGATAGTTCCGAAATCAGTAAGGGTAAGAATGAGTAGTGCTCAGCTCCCGAACCACCTCAACACCATCTAATTATCATAGTGAAAAATATGCTTTTGTTTGGGGTAAAAAAACCCTTAAAATTAATTTATATCAAACAAATATATGTATCTAAAAACTGTTACAAACACAATAAACTGATCAGTCTACGAGAGAATGCTCTGATTAGCGGGACAGAGAGACAGACAAACAAAGCGAAACTATTAGGGTTCCTAGTGAACTTCGGAACCCTTAAAAAGAAGTATAATGATACCGTTAGATACAAATTGTTACAGTGGGCAGTTTGCATTCAGTATTATATCACTACATAGTATAAAACAAAGTCGCCTCCCGCTGTCTGTCTGTCCCTATGTATGCTTAAATCTTTAAAACTACGCAACGGATATTGATGCGGTTTTTTTAATAGATAGAGTAATTCAAGAGGAAGGTTTATATGTATAATACAAGCATAATATAGTAGAGAAACACTGATCATTTTAGAGGTTTCTAATGTGATGTCGTAAAAAACTCATTTTTTTTGCGCTTACATTGCAAACGCTGCTGGCTGAACCCTACGAGATATATCAAAATAATATACTACGGTATTGTACACCTTAAAAAGGTCTACACAAAAGTCCGCGATGGTATATGTCTATCTCTTAGGCTATCTTATTCTCTTAGATAACGTTGTATATAAAGACATTCTGTAGTATATTTAGTATCAGAATTGCACCCGTGCGAAGCCGGGGCGGGTCGATTGAACTAGCAGTTCGATTATATAAACGTGTTCAATCTATAACACACAACAATTACGTAAGTACTCAGATAACGTGGTCATTATGGTAGATGTATATAGACGCTGGTCACCATGCCACATACCTGGTTTATACATACTACTGGTTATATTCTGTAAAAGTTATGGATATCATACTTCATACTCATACTTATCATAATTAAGTTTGAATCAATAAATATGTTGGTGAGGCATGTCTACCTTTACCTACCAGCGTATAGGCTTTGGACTGGACATGCAATCAGTAGAAATAGCTCCAGTGGTCACCGGCCAATATGATTATTATTATCTATTACTAGCTCGAACGCCCGTGGCTTTGCCCGCGCGAACTAGACGTAAACCCACCCGGACTTTTTGTTGTTAAAATGAGTACTATGGGTACATGTTGTATATTATTTTATGTAATAGTTTTTGCAGCGCACGGCAAATCATGATTTGAAGGCAAATTTTTTATACCTTGGGTTACATAACTGAAATTTTCTCAGTAAAAGTATCTCATACTTTTTGAAAATGAAATACAGCCCATATTACTCGCTGATAATACTGCTATAAATATGTAAGCTATATGTAAAAAAGGTTTTTTTCGAAATCAGAAACGTCGTTTTTGAGTATATCGATTACTAGCTGGTGCTCGTGAACTCGTAGGCATTTTTTTGAAAGGATTTGTAACTTAAATACTTCCCCAGGATGCAATTGATCTCCTTTCCAAATTTTATTGATAAGTTTCAAACCAGTCACACTCACCACCCATTAAAAAGTTTCCATACAAAAATTAACACCTTATTTACTCTTTTATGAGAGTTATTTTGAAAAGTCCTGAAACACGTGTAAATTTATTTTTTGCATTTTATGTATCCAAACCAAGTTTCTAAGAAATCACACCACCCGTTAAAAGTTCCCATATGAACTTTGACACCCCATTTTACCCTTTTGTTAGGGCTATTTTGAGAAATCCTGAAACGCGTGTCTATTTATTTTACATTTTATTTATTCGTATCAAGTTTCAAGCAAATCGCACTACACGTTAAATAGTTTCATACATTCGTTTTCATCCCTTTTCACTCTTTTAGGGGTTGAATTTCAGAAAATCCCGCCTTAGTGGGTGGTTTTGATGTAAAAGGAAGCTACCTTCCAAATTACAGTTTTCTAGCTTTAGCGATTTCGGCTCTACGATGATGAATCAGTTAGTCAGTCAGGTTAAGCTCTTTTATAGGTATAGATAAAAAATGTTTTTCTTTATAATACTTTGAATACTATTATATACTTAAATCATTAGGTAAAGTCACGTGTTATCCTATTTATATAAATGATTCGTTTTTGCATGTTTAATATGTTTGTTTGAGGCTCGATCGCGCCACAACGATACAATTTGGATAAAACTTAATAAACATGTATTTTTAGCCTTATATACCACGCGGGCAATAGCTAGTATTATATACTTAGTAGGTACATAAGGTCTTTATCAAAAACAATAGGAAGGAAATGTTTTTATCAGACGCGGAAACGAAGATACCTTATATACCAAGGTGGTTGTGTTACGTAATACATGTACATATAGACATATACTTAATTGGGAAAGGTTATCACTTCCTTAGAACACGTTATCACCACTTTTATAAATACTTAAGTACCTAGTAAATATTCTCGATGTTTTTTTTATCTGATATCTACTTTAAAACTCGAGTTAGGTCAATAAGTTAATATAACTGAAGCACGAATAACACGTGTGTGGTTTTTAATTGTTTTAAAATATTTTTTTACGATAAGACAGTAACGGTTAATAACAAGTCACAAATAAGTTTATAATAAAGGGATGAAAAAAAACGGTGGTCATTACAATCGCCAATTGCGGAGATATAAGGGTTAAAATGATTTTGATTATGATGATTATGACTTTTCCTTGACATTCGGTTAAAATTGCAGTTACAATGCCATCATATCCTATTAATTATTAAAAATGCAAAAACATATGTGGATGTTAATAATGTTTGTGGCTCCGCCGCTGTAACGCCTGAACGGATTTGGATAAAACATTGTACAGATGTAGTCTTCGATCTGGAAGAGCATGAAAGAAAATTAGACTATAATTTTATGTAAGTACCGCGCGTGCAAAGCCACGGGCAGAACTAGTGTACTAGTACTTATAAATAAAGGAAATTAAAGCTATCAGTAATTCCAACTCATTATTTTAAACATTGATAATCACAGGAAACAAATTAGCCAGCTATAAACAAGTTGATAAAAATAAATAAAAAGTAACGGCTTTTAATAAAAGTAATAAAACCAAATTATAATATCGACAAGAACTCTGTCTCTGCTCAGTTATTGCTACCTACGAAAATATAATCTGTGGTTGTGTGTGTTACATCGTTACTTACCTACTTATATTCAATATGTGGTATCATGTTGGTATCTATTTAATTTTTGTTAAGTAGTAACTGAAACCTATATTTCAGAACAAAACTCTTACTGAGATCGAGAAATAAACACATTTTCCTAAAGTTATACTAACCTAACAATAATATCAAAAAACCTACGCTCAGCTTTCCATTTTAATTACATATTTTTTGTTTTAAAATAATTCACATTAAATTTGCTAAATTCAAATTAAACAGATACTCTAATTATGTAGAGTCGTGCGAGAATCATATAATTTCCCAGGACTCTTCCCCAAGTGAAATCATTGACAATGAAAATTCTAATTATCTCACCTACCTACTAGATAAAACAACTAGCCAATTTTTGTTCACCATCAAGCTTAGATAAATAAGTAAAGCAGCATGCTAAGCCTAGTCACTTCATATGGTAGAAGCCACTAACACCAGCGCCAGCGCCAGCGCTAGTGAGTCATCATCTTACCCAATAAGTAACGGATTTGGTTGCTACCTCGATATAAGACAAGTCTATTTCAGTATTTCAACACGGATAAGAAATACAGTCGTTACGTTCTGCAGTTTACGAGAATTTTAATTGGTTGGATTCCTCTGTTTTAAGCTACCAGTACCTATAATCATTCTAAAAGCATCTCTGTTATAATTTTTTGGTATTTCTTGACTCGTACTTTCTTTTAGCGCAGGTATTCATTTTCGGTTCAATTAAATAAGAAGAAACATTTTATCCCGATAACAGAAGTTACAATTTCACTAACTCTTTCTCATCTCTTAGTAAACAGACTAATGGTATCGAAGAAGGAGATAAAGAGAGTTTTATTTTAATTGTAAGAAGCAACACAAATTCTGACACAATATTTCTGAATGGCATGTTTCTCACGACTCCTAGTTACAAGCGGCCACCGCTATAAAGACGTGCGCTACTTCGACAAAACACGCCTCAAACCCGCAAACCTATCAAATCTGTAATTTTCCATTCGGCTCATAACTTCATTAGTCGCAATACTCGGGTTGTATGTTTTGTAAACTGTGCGCTGCGGCCATTGTGACTCCATTCTGAACACACGGAGACTGTTGCCATGCGCTGCTGCCTGCGCCATTCTCACAGATGCCTCGTTATATCGACGTTTTCAATTTATATTTGATGGTATCTTATTTGTTACACGGACACAGTTTAGAGATATTGAGGTGATAAACCAACGAACTGTATGTTCTAAAGCTACGTCATAAAACCATGTATGTACAAAGAAATTCTACAGCCAACAAGAGCGACAGTAATCGATTTTATATGCATGCTTACCTACTTACGTTACATAGCTATGCAAGTCATTCATCTATAGGTATTAAAAACTGAATTCGAAAACCATGCAAAAATTTCTAAATATACGAAATTTTCATTAGAATTTCGCAGCGCATTTACTGAAAAATGTTATAAGTTTCAACACATTATTATTAATAGACTTACTGGTATATCCATACGACACGCATAATTATGTAGACGAATCCACTAATGTCGACATGGCGCATGCGCAGGCGACTAGACGAGAAAGCGTGCCCTGTCAAACTAGTTTTTTGACCATAATTTGTCTGCCAGCTTCAGTCTAGAAAATGGAAAGTTACTAAGTATGCAGTACCTATGCCTAGTACTCGGTTCTTGTTCGTTTAAAGTTAAAACTAATATCAAAAGAAAAAAATCACTTTTTCCAGATTTGCGAAGCGAAGCCTGCGAAGTTGTAAATATACAACTTGACAACTTTATGATATTCGTAGTACCTTGATGTAAGCCATACAGAATGGCCTAGACAGGAAAGTCATTGCATCACTAATATGAGACATTTCCACTTTTCACAGATAGTAATAATTAGCTTTATCGATCGACGCGTGCGGAGTCAAGGCGAGTATGACCTTATGATTGTCGGAGATCCGTTGTTACATCATTTATGGTTTAGCACACCTCATAGGAACTTTCTAATGTGACTATCTAAACGGATAATGTAATGACGTAATTGCTGCATCAATTTTGATATAATTTGATGCAATTACACGTCTACGGAATGACAAACTTAAATGTCACATGCGCATATGCGTCACATCCTACATAGCCTATGCTGTGCTTGAGGTTTGTGGTTTGGAGACACGCCACTTTTGGGTCTTGGCCATTTGAGGTTATGACGAGGACCTCATCAAAACGAAAACAAAAGTGTGGTCACAAACAATGGCGGTCTTCACGCCGGCCGCACGCTATTATTGTGAATGCTATCAAATCATCATCAGCACCATCGTCACTGTTATGTATTGGATATACTGCGCCACGTCTCCGAAATCTCCTTTGATATCCCACGGACTCCACCTCCGCTTCACCCCACGACCATCTTATACCGACTGCAGCTTCTTGGGATAACAGCTGTGTCAAGTGTAGGTATAGGTACCTACTATTACTTCCTATGTCGGGTTTAAGCTCTACATAAAGTTGGGACCGCACATAAACTATTCCAACAGGCTTACTAATTAAACCACGCGGTTCGAAATGTCGTGATAACTAATGATGTGTGGGTAAAGTTTATTTGTATGTTTGTGGTGCGAGTACTAAGGAACTTGAAAAGAGCCGTTGACAGTGCGGATATTCCAAACAATAAAGAAGTAATAACCCGCTAGATGGCGCTGTACGGGCACAGTTGTCGCCGTAAAGCCGGGACACCTGCGCACGGACATAAATTCACAAATCATTTTGTGTGATTGTCGGGTTAGGGGAGGACAGACCAGCGTCTTTCATACCCTTATTGTTTTAACGGGGTTTAGTTTCGAGTGTAAAAGTATAAAACGGGCCAAGTTCAAAGTAGGTAAGAAAGTTTACTCCATATAAGAGAAAATAGTAGGCGAACGACTATAACGGCTACATCCCACTTATATTTACGTAGCCACATTTTATACATTTATTCAGGTATTTGTTCCAAAGTTCACAGTTGGAAAACTTTCAGATTTTATAGGTACATAAATAAGATAAATATATGTAGTTTTTTGAAGTGTTCTAAAAATCGCTTTAACAAGGAGTTACTTCTATATTTTATGGTAACCGTATGGTAAAGCAATCTTCACACACAATGTTTGAAGTTTTACTATCTGTCTGTTTCTCTACTGTGTTAATAGTGAGATCAACTCGATCGTGCTTCTTACAAAACTGTATTTTATTCTAATAAAACTTTTAGATTGCGTGAATACTTTATAGATGAACAAAGTCGCCCGTCTACTCTCTTCACAAACCTTACCCTCCGAACCCTCACAACCCCAGTATGATGCAATATCTCCCTAGAATACGTCACAGTAGGCATACATACTGCGCAGTACCTCCCAAACGATCCACATATTGACGACTAGGTAACGACAGTTGATACAACACTACACAAGCAAGTAAGTACCTACTTATAATGATCAACTTCAATAATTGAGGGGTTGATCTGTAGGAGAGAGGTTTAAATAAAAAAACTAGTCGTTTTAACCGGCGAAAAGAAGGAGGTTCTCAAGTAAACGCGTATATATATATATATTTGTTTATGTATGAGCACGCATTACAGAGTACAGAGTAGTTCGATTTTGATAATAATTTTTTTTGTGGAAAGGAAAGACCCAAGTCGGTCCCATATAAATTTGGAAAAAAAACCAACCCTAAGAGTAGGAAAACAGGGGATGATGGATTGTTCACTCACTGATTGTATTGTATGATAGCTAAAGTAAGGTAGAAACTTATTTTAATAGTAATTAAAAATTAAGCATGTAGTAATTAGTAGATTATAACCACAAAATAAAATTAAGATAAAACTTTTTAATAGAGAAAAAATAGTTTAAGAACTTTGTTATTAAGGTTAAATGAAAAAGGTTCATTATTTTTTGTCAAAAAGTTTTATTGGGTAATATTAAAAACTCAGTTACTAACCGTAGATTTTAACTGAAAGTGCTCTGAAAGTTCAATCCTATACGTAACATTATTTTATCAAAGAAAATGTCTTCCTTGACATACATGCCTTGAGTATGTTAGGTATACTATGATATGTAAATTTGTTCGATAAGCAACTAAAGATCTAAAGAAGCGTCGTCGGTACAACCGAGTCCGGAGATAGCAGTCGTGACTATGTTTGTTTTAAATATCTTCGCATTGACATTTCAACATGTTAGATATAAAGTCTTCAAAATGATAATGAAAATAGCCAGAAAATTTGGTAAGTAACCGTGGTATTTCCCAGAGATTACAACAAGTTTTTTACAATCGGTACCTTTTGTAAACGTAAGTACTTTCCTGTACAGTCTATTTTGAACTACCTATAACCTGTCGTTTACACCATTATTTCAGAAGTTTCAAAAGTTATTTCTTCGAAACTGGGTTTACAGACACATTTAAACAAATATAAATCGATATGATTCACGATAAGGCCGGGGAGACGCGAGTGCTAAACATCAAATATCTTAAAATTAGTCACTAATAGCTGTGCTAATAGTCACGCGTTCACATGCGCGCGCGCATGTCTTTGGTATTGCACAACGTGTGATTTGTGTTGGCTACAGGCTCCGATATGTCTGGATTTAATTTCTCAATACCTAAGTAGGATGATACTGTGGAAGGAATAAGTGGGTAGGTACTTAGCACAATTTTTATCGGAATGACGCCACTAAGGTACTGTAATACTAATATCGAATAGACACCGCATGATGCATGATAGGAAATTAAAAACCTAGTGAAAAATGATCATCAAAATTGAATCTAAGAATATCCAAAACATGACCAAAGCTAAATAAATAATAAAATATATATAAATATTGGAGGACATTGCACACAACACCATCTAGTCCCTAACTAACCAGATCAGTCGATAGAATACTTATATACAAATTTAGAATACAATATTCTAGATAAATATTTATGATGTTTTATAACACCCTGACACAGAATACCTACATTATGTTTACAAACAAATGTTAAATCCTGTAACAGGAATAGGAAATATCTTGGATGTAATTTTACTTGAATAGCATTTATGATCGTGCGCGCGCGCACGCGTGTCTTATTGCACAATGTTTCATATCGTATTTTATTCTGTGACAATGTTTAACTGTCGCCTGTTGGGGCTGGTGACAAGTTCCAACAGGTTTGATGACAAATTGAACATTTGTATTGTAGGTAAGTAAACCACGTGAACCATATCAATAAATAAATTGACATAACTTCCTTCTATAAACGTATTATAAATGTCTATAGTTGTGAAGATCTTTAAGTATTTCTAACTAAATCACACAATAACAGTTGACTGGATCAAGACTATACACCAACATTTGGACCTGAAGAAAACATATTAGGCTATTTTTTGTCTTTCTCATTGGACCATATTAAATTTTGATTGCTTTCATTTATGTATCACGCAAAGCCGCGTGCAGAAGCTTCACTAGCTTCTGCATGCGGCTTTGCGTAATCTCGTAGATTACTCATAAGTCGTAGAAAATATAGGTATTCTTCGTAATGTGTATTTATTTTGCAATAATGATTAATGACACACCCTTGACGTGTGTAGAAATAAGTAAATTGACCAAGCGCATGTAACTTCGCATAGTGACGTGAAGTCAGTGAGTTTAAGAATACTGGTCAGGTTCTAAACGAATTCACCACCAACTAGTTGGCATATCTTTACCAATATTTCTTGTACCAATATCCAACGATAAGCCATAAGTTGGGGTATAAAACAAAAACACCATAAAAAGACGCGGAAAACCCAGCTATGATAAAATGATAACATGAGCAGTTTGAATACTGTTTGAATATATTCAAATATCAATAAAAACATATGGGAAGTTGCAAATTAACTTTTTATGTTACCTAAAATCTATAGCGGGATACATTCACCATTTGGTTGTGTTATCGATTTTCTTCGCAGATAAAATAGCCACTTGGTTTCGATGATGCTGAGTATTTCCTCTGACGACCTCTGTGGCACAGTAGGCCAAGGTCCGGCTGAAACGCAGAAGATTGCGGGTTCGATTCCCGCCGCGAGACAAATGTTTGTATGATCTGCAAGTATTTGGGTCTGGGTGTGTCTATGTATGATGTAGGTATTTAAAAAAAATTATATAAGTAGTATATCAGTCATGTGGTACCCATAACACAAGGTTTGCTTACTTTGAGGCTAGATGATGCTGTGTGAAATGTCCGGCATTATTCATTTATTTTTACTTATTTATACACGCAGTACCTACCTACAATGTGTTGGTTCAGTCAGCTTGTTCGATATTGTGTAGTCGTAACTAAGTTTTACTAAATTATTTAATAAACGGGGCGAAAAATTGATTTAAAAATTAAATCAAAAATGACGACGCTATATTTATCAAACAAATTTATATTTATCAAACAAATATCTTTCAAAGGCCTTTATATAAATGTAATAACGAGAGAGCTCTGGTTAGGTTCAAACAGACAGAGAGACATACAGACATGATACGGAAACTATATGGGTTCCTTGTTGGACCTCGAAACTCTAAAAGAAAATGAATATAATATTTTACTTGTGACCCTACCAATCTTCTATAATTTGAACTCGACATCAAGATCATTATACAAAATGAATTCTACTTATGTCCAAAACATTTTTTAATCTGTTGGCTTCGTGTGTGTCGCACTATATGACTGTCATGGTTGACACTTGGCAGCGATCTTTTGTCGAGTTAACGTTCTCTGATAATGATTCATTTTATTAGGTAAGGAAGTGTGTATCAGTTTTAGTTATTTTCGTGTCGAGTCTAATAAACTTCCTGAAAATGAAAAACAAGCTACCTACCTTTTGAAAAAATGACATAAAAGTTAATCTTATGAAGAGTGTCTTATTATTATATAAATTATTATATTGTTGATAGGAATACATGTCCTCATGTTGCATTACCCCCCTGATACCTCAACTGACAGATTTGCAATGTCTATTCATATTAGGTACCTAGTATAAGTGTAATAATTTAATTTGTAGGTAGTTATAAAAAGGGTCATACAGAAAAGCGCCAGGACCAAAACGAGTTTCTTGACAATTCTTCTCGGACTTGGGACTTGGGACTTGGGAGTCTGTATGATGATTCAAAGTGATTCTTGTAATTGCATTGAAGAAAAACAAGAATTAGTATAATAACTAAACTAAACCTTAACTCTGGCTAGATCAATGTTTAATAATACTTATTCGGCTATTATCTTAACGTAGTATTAGACACGAATGGACACTCTAGGCGTGACATTACTCCTGGCTCCGCTATCAGTGCGCAAACAATATCGTGCGATTCTATTTGAGTTCGGCAGACTGATAACAATACTAGGCCACAATGTTTACTTACAAAACAGAATAAATATATTTATCAAATTATTGTTCTTACGAACCTAGTACGAACTCATGTACACAACTCTCTGATTAAGTACTTTGGACTGTGATATTTGCAGTTTATGAAGCTACAAACTGTGAAGCTATGAAGCCTCATAGGCTACAAACCTATGAAGTTGCCGTCCAATAGTAAGAATGATTCTTTATAGGTAATGACCTATTATTTCTTGGATAAGCGACCCAAGGCGTTGAATCATTGCAAACTCATTCCTTGTGGCGTGATGTGACGTCGCGCTGACACATTTGGGTGCCAATGCGTCTACGAATGCATTACTAACCACAGCACAACATTGAGCTCTACCACCTCAAAATAAGACACAAAACGATTAGCACTTAAACTCAAGGCCCGTACAAGCAGATACGTGATAAGTCGTTACTTCATCGGTTTTGAGCTCTATTGGCTTGTGTTAAGAGCTATGTGATATTACCTATGGCCATCGGTTGATAAGATAACGATTTCCAACTCTCAGATAGCGACTGTTGCTGAGTGAAAATGTGTTTCGGTTTTAGGCTGTTTAGTTCTGCTTTGAACTGGATTCATATTAGTATTTTATCGCGGATTCGTTGGTTGTTCCGTCAGACAATATACCCTCTTTTATGAGAGTTGGACTCGGAAGAGGAATTAGAGCATGGCCTACGCGTGGGTACATGCTTTCTAGCCGCTACGCCGTACTACGTCGCACTACACCGTACTACGCCGTGGTACGCCGGACGTATCGCTAAACATAGCTGAGCGAGTTTTAATGAGGTTTGGTAGAAAAATCGATTGGATCTTTGAGGCGGACATAGGCGGCTTTTTGTACCTATGTACCTTCAGCTGTTATGGCGTGAAAACGGGACAGAGAGACAGATAGGCAGAGTTACTTTCGCATTTATAATATTAGTAGGGAAGTAATATCTGATTTAATATCTACTGATGTGTCAATGTGTCAACCGAAATGACTAAACGTTTTCCAAATTACAGCATTTAAAAATTTGTGAAGACATTTATCTAAGATTTTTATTTTGTTTAATTTATGTAAGTATCCCTTTACGAGCAATAAAAACAATCCACTGTGTAAATTTTAAATCGTAAAATCCGAATTTTAACTTTTCAAATCTTTATATTAGTAATTTGACACTTTTATTGGTTTACCTTTTTATATTAAAGCGTTTTATAAATCATGTTTGCTGTGAAATCGGTTTAGGCCGGGATCAGCTTACCTACCTGGGTTTAATGGATTTCGGGCCAAAGAAATCAATTTTGCAGGGACCTTCTTATAAAAATACAAATCCCGTTCTTAAGAAGAAAAACTACCTACCTACTTCTATGTTAAGTAAATGATAGAGTATATTCGTGTACGTACCTTTGTAAGGTATCTAAGCTACCGATTATTTTAGTTTCTATCTACCTATCTACTGATTAGAAGAAAACATATGCTTACGACTTTACTCCCCAGCCTTCGGAAACATCTCAAGATCATCTAAAAACTACTTAGGTACTATACTATCTTTGAAAATGAATGTAAATGGACACGTCAAAACATACATTTTGCATAGAGTTAGTATCGAGTATCGAGTAATTTTACAAAAAAACACACCAAATTGATAATATTCTGTTTTTGAAGTGGATCACAAACAAAGGAACAGCCCTACAAGCAAGCACGTCAGGATACGTTCCCACGGCATTCGGCCGGCACTGGCACTCGCCAGTCAGGCGTGGCCACGCCACCCGAACGGACCTCCACTCCACGACGCTTTGCTCCGCGCCTGCGCGCAATCGCTACAACCCTACAAAGCACCACCAGAACACTCGAAAATGTCAGAATTATCCTCAGCGTCCATCCTCAGAATCAGCGACGTCAAAACAATACAGCTCATAGATTTGTATTACAAGGAAGAATGCCTCTGGAACACGAAGATCAAGGCGTACAAGAACAGGGAGAAGCGATCGCTGGCCGCTGAAAAGATAGCTGACATTCTAGATCTTCCGAACTTCACCGCCAAGCATGTCGTGATGAAGTTCAAGAATCTACGGAACTCGTACAGTCAAGAACAAAAGAAAATAGCTCATAGTATAGCGTCGGGTGATACGGGAGAAGATGTCTACACGCCGAAAGTGTTCTGGTACTTCAAACTGAACTCCTTTATCAAGCCGCATATCCAGGGGAAGACGCCGAAAGATGAAGCCTCGGTATGTACTTGCGTGCGGCACAGGCAAGCGCTAATTCACTCCATTATCAACCTGTTGTTGTGCCTAACCTTGACTTTGTGAGTCATTTATTATTAGCATAATGTTTATGTAATACTAATACAACTTTCCACCTGCGGCTACGTTCGTGTGGTATTATAAAACAGACAAAAATGTGTCGGACTTATTCGGTTATTATTTAAATTGTCGGGTAGACGTTTCAGTTTGGGCGATCGACATTCGATAAATTATAAATGATATTAGATTCGACAATGGCATTAACAAATAGGATAAGTAGATACTGCTATTCCAGTTTCTGGGAAGGAACTAATGATACTTACTTATATCTAAATGAGTCGGTACGGCGCCATTGATTAACAGCCATCCAAACTGTCATATCTTTCATCATAATAGGTAGTATTCACATAAATACCACAAGGTTCTGTAAGATACTGCAACTTATTTTACCTGCTTTAAATATCACAGTAGGTAATCGCGACCTATGTGGCGTAGAAGTCGGCTGGGTAGCGTATAGGTGTGCGTTGCGATAGTACCAACGCGCTGGGGGTTCAATTCTCGGAGCAATATACCTATATAATTAATGTTCGCGGTCTCCGATAGTCCTAGTGTAAGTACATATGAAGGCTTTGTATATATGTAATGTGACTATCCTTGTGACTTTTCATAAAGAGCAGGTACTGATTTACAGATGTACAGACTAGACCAGTCGGCTGAGGAGTGGGTGGATTTCGGTAACGCTGATCAAGTCCTCGACGTGGACACCACCTTGACAGAACCGCTCTCTGTCTCGCCGAGTGACGGCGAACGATCCAACGACTGTCCCAAACCCAAAAAGCGCAAGCATCACAAGTACACTGCGAGCAAAACCAGATCAGAAATTGCAGAGGAGATATCTGTGTCCCAGAGTTTAAGGGATATTCAGTCGCACTTGCATGTTCTGATGTCGCACAATGATGATTACCACGACACCTTCGGGAAGTACGTGGCTTCGCTTTTAAGGTCTCTGCCTCCTCAGAAGGCTTTAGCTCTTCAACCTAAGATAGTGGCTCTGATAACTGGAACAGGGTTGGAGAATGATGAAGAGGAACAGCCAGAGAGCACTGAATGTCAAAGCAGCCTCGATGATCGGATGAAAACCGATGGTGATGAATTAGAATAGGGAATATCTTGTTTTCTAAAGATGACGATGGGTTGTTAAATTGTAGTATATATCGTATGAGTAATAGATAGATACAATTTATAATTTCCTGCATTCCAATTATAAGTAAGGGATTAACGCTTTTAATTATTTTTAATTAGATAGGCTAACCTAAAAGTTGATTTATTATATTATAGTGTGTATGTTTATTATAAGTTGGTGAGAAATTAAATACATTTCCGCACTACAATAAATGGTCGAACCAAAACTGAAACTTTTCTTATTTGCTTAAATATAAAAGCAAGTGTTATCAGGAAGTGACCTTATACTATTACCCAGAAAAATGTACATGACATCCACCTCACCACCACCTCTTCAAGAAAGTCTATACTATCTATCAAAAATTAAGGAAAAATTCCGTGCCAAGATTTGTCTACGTGACTATCCGCGCTGCTTCAGAAAGAGATAATAATAGAATGTTATAGCTGAGCGAGCGAGACGGTGTGAGAGGGTGAAGGACCGACTACCTGTGTTGAGTTTGATGGTTTGCATTGTATTGCTATTTTGGTTTTTGAAACATGTTTTATGAGTATTGCGGGTTTATTACAGGTGATAAAATATTTCTTAGACGGTTGCTTTGAAATCCGGAAGTCGTTGATTAAAGAATTGGATTGGGAAATTAAATTACAATCTTATTTCCTGAATGATATCTCGAGCGAGCGCAACGAGAAAGAATCTGACTGAGATGCGGGTTCGATTTCCCATAGTGTTTTGCATGTTTCCCATGGGGTAATTCAAGTTAATGCTGTGTTCTATGGGTTAATGCTGTGTCAGTCAGGCAGTTTTAACTGATGTGGCATTTTAAGGGGTCTAATGCTAGATGTTGATGTTTGATATATTTCATTAGGTAAGTACAGACCAGGTAGTTAAGTAATTGATGTATTATGAACACGTAAAATAACGTTGCCAGTTAATGGTGCCTTGAGAGCACAGGTGGTCTAGCGGTAGTGGTCCCGCCTTCCGATCCTAAGGTCGTGGGTTGGAATCCGTCGTGCACCAATGTTTTGTCAATTTGAAAAATGTATGTACGATATACCAGTAGGTACCGTCAAACGATGAAGGGTAACAACGCGAGGAAACCGACATGTCGTAGAACCTAGAAAGTTTGCAGACATGTGCCATGTGCTCGAAATGAACCTCTGAGGCGCACTTTAATCCTTTCACCACACTCGTATGAAATAACTAGTGACACGATATACAAGATTATACAGTAGTATTATCATATCTTGAAAGTGTGCACTCGCTAGGTTGGCTGGCACTATCTGCCAGCCATCTGCAGCACTCCGCGATGAGTCCGTCATCGCCAAAAATAATTGGATAAACAAGGAGCTCGGTACGCGGCTTGCACGTACACAGTACTCCGGCTGACAAGATGTTTTGACAGAAAGTACTTTGTGACATCAACTGACGTCACAGAACTCGGCATATTGATAAGTAATGTGGATTGTGGATGTTGTAAATGCTGATCTCGATTTTTAGGTCAATTATCTGGCAGGTGATCAAATCTCGCTCATTCCACTTCAGCTGGCCTACACTGAGATACCTAGCTCGATGGGTTATAGATACCTAGCTAGCTAGTCAGCCACGTGGACTCATTCGGATCGGTGGCTGGGATGGCTGGCACACTCTATAGAGCACGTACTTCTGTTATACGTCTTGATCATGCAGGCTTCCTTCACTGTTCTCAGCTCGTGCGCGGCTACAGATGGTACCAGATAGCAGGTCGATGGTTTGTTTCCACTCCGGTCCGGTAACGTATAGGGACACCTACACGGTGAACGGTTTTTTGACTAAGTTCGTATAATAAAACCCAGTTTTGTTAACAAGATAAGTGACATGTCTCAAGAGGAATGTAAACATGTTTTCCGCGAGTATTTTCGTTTTGAGGCCGGTGCCCGCGTCACGCTATAAAATATACGAAGATACACTTAATAAAATGTAGTATGATGATACTTTAATGTAACTGCTCAATAAAAACGCAATAATACGTTCTTTGGCCCCAAAGCACAGATTCATTAATAGGCAGGCTACTTACCAAGGTACCAATAATACCAACATACTTACACCGGGTCCTATAGGTTGAAAAAACCGTTAGTTTTTTGTTATATAATTTTTCTCGGCAAAAGTTTTACATTGTCTACTTTTAGGACACTGTTTTTGTTTGGCATATGTCTCATTGACACTATCTACTTTTTGGACAACAGGAAAAGAAAAATACCACCTTCAATAATTTTCCGCACTCCGCATGCCGTCCCCCAGATAACAATGTCTTCAAAAATTATATAACTATCAAGATTACTTCTTATCCCTCTGATAGCGACAGCAAAACAAACAATATTGACTCTGAGAAGGTCGCGTCTTATCAGCCAATTGCCACACAAGCGATAGTAACCCTTACTACGTACACATAAGACACACTATTTAAGAGAAAGCCGTTGGTAATGTGCACTTGAAAAACTCACGTAAGTGCTTATTTTTAGCTAGGCGACAATATGTCTGACTGAATTGTATGACTATGTATTATATAGGTATGTAGGTACTACATTATACATAGGGTATGACAGTGTAACGTTGAGAAAGGTATTTGTGTAGAGACATTAGGTATAGAATTCTCAAAACCAATTCTTCGAATAAGTCATTTGGCAATGAAAAAGTTGGACACGGTCCGAAAGAGATTCATCATCACCGAATAAAATAACTACCTACAATCTTTGGACCAATCTTTTAATTCCACGCCCATTTTCACTTCTGTTTTCTGCAAAAAGTAGATAGAATCTTCTCTAGCTACGTAAGTAACCCAAGTCACTAGTCACTAGTCCCGTGTTCCGTTACATGCAAAAATCCATCAGCTACTTTTTGTTTAAGATAGGAAACGGTCCGTTCTGATTTTCATATCTCTATGATATAACAAAGTGACGAGTGCTTCTAAAGGGTGGTTATATTATATAGGAATGGAGTATAGTCAGCTAGGCAACCAGACTCCATCAGGTCTAGGTTTTTTCCAAGAGCTGGCAATTATTTCATTATTGTCTGACGCAAGAGCGAGCGGCCAGTACTCATGTCGGCTGATGCAATATCTTTTATACATTTGTGTTGTGATACGATTATTTTGTATAATAAACGTGTTTACTCCGTGTTTGATCCGTTTATGGAAAACCTGAGTTTCTATTTGTTTTTCATGTAGGTACCTACCTAGTTAAAAACATGTAGGTAAGTACTAACTTAACTGGTTTCAATTGTGAGTTTAATATCGGTATGATTAGGCGTAAACTGTTTTAGAACCTATTTTAGTGCCTGCCTACAAAAATGCTTTAGAGATAAGGTTTTTGTAATATTTCTCGACACGACAATAGTAAATTGGGTAGTAGAACATTATACCCACCTAGTGCACCTAGTGTAGTTACCGAGTTGAGTGTATGTATCCTGTCTAAGTATTAATAAAAGAAAAACAACTCATGAAGATCAACTTAATTAATCTACGATTAAAATAGAATTGAGAATAAACAAAATGCTAATTAATTCTCAAACAGCAATAATGAACAACAAAGCAAAAAACAGCTTAGCACAATTAAATGCAAATGCAAATGCAAAACTCGTAAGTGCACACTTGCAGTAAACACGCTCGCGTAGACTGTGTGACGTCGGGTGGCGTGATCCAGCTGCACTAGTTCACTTCGACACCAAAACTAAAGAAAACCTAGCAACTTACCTTCATATTACTGCTAAACTTAGAACGGTGAACGACAAAGCCCAAGCATAAGCAGCAATGTAATCAACAATGAGGTACCATCAATTGCAATACCATCGCAGTAAAAGAAACTCGAATGCAACTTGCAAATTGTAAAAAGACACGATCGATACTTTAAAGCACATCGCCGATTCGGTTAGCAACAATGCAAACGCAGATATAAAAGGCAGCAGTAGGCAACACACAAAGTTATCGGATCGATAATCAGGTAATGAAGGTCGACAGTCGTGTGGCGCTGCACGTAGCCAACCCAGATTTGATTGACGGATGTAAAAAATGAACGCATACGGGTAATTATGGATGTGCGAGTGGTGTGTGATAGTCTGATGAGTTTTTTGTCAAGTTTTTTGAACTGAGAAAGATTAAATTATGCGTATGCAGTTAGAAATCGGTTCTTTTGGACGTGGATATGCGTGAGTCTACCTGAACGGACGAATGTAGCCAACGCGGGCTGTGTGTTACACAAATATACAGCAATCATTCATTTTGTGGCATTAGCAAAGCCAGTGCTACTACACAATAATTAAGTTTCAAATTACCCTGCCTCCATAAATCATGTAGATGCTAATGAAAACAACTAATTTTAATTGTTAATAGGTTTAATCAATCAAAAGTAATGTCTATGCAAATAAACAAAAACCATTTTCTCTTAAAACCGAGTTTTGTTGAATAATGTTTATTTTGATAAATTATCAATAAATTGAGGCTTTATAATTGGATACCTACATATACCTAAGTACAAGGACAAAGTACCTCACTTCGTTTAATAGTCACAGGCATGTCATACCAACCTAAAAAGTTGAAGGCTAGTTATTGACCGAGACCCTTGGAAAACTAAAAAGTTCAACATTAAAATCATCTTGTTCCGCGGCGCTTTCTCGTGGCGTAGAATAGAACCTATGGAAGACTTTGGATGTGACTTTCACAGAAGTCTATAGTTATAATTATTCGGGTTCGTCTAAAATCTCTTCCTCCATATTGTCAGGTTCCATTTCAAGTGGATTGTCGTATGTGTGCATCTCCTGCTCAAACAAGATGTTATTAATCGCTTGTTTTATCACACACTGCGTTTTATTATCGTGTTTTCTTATAATTGAGGCTATATATTCTCCGAACATGTCGCAGTCGTCTTTCTTGCTTTCGTTCTTCATCATTTTTTGCATTTCCAGGATCCTGCTATCGACGTACATTTTAGTGTACATTTCGTCTTTTGATTTAACCGGTCGCATCATTTTTCTTTTTACCGTTGCATTATTTTTTTTCTTATTAATGGGCATGATCCTCTTATGTGCAAAAGCCTGAGCTACTGGTTCTTTCTTAATAACGATTTCCGTTTCTTGTTCATCATCTTCGCAAGCACCATTTTCGTCCGAACTATATTCTGGCTCTATTGATTCGTAATCTTCGTAACGTTCGATGGCTTTATCCTCCTGAAACTAACAATTCAAGATCATTCATCGTGATCATCAGAGATAGGTAGGTATTTATATAGATAGGTCGACATAAATGTCAAAGGTCATCATAGAAATCGTAGATTCATATAGCTGTGGGGTTGTTCTAGGTAAAGAAACGGATACCATTTTAAACGCAAGTTTGTGCACCCAGGGGTTCATACGAGTATACTATATTCAGAGGCGATCTATTTGATTTATAAGCACGCTGATTAATTCTCACTTTAATTACGTAGCATTTAACCGCTAAGCAATCTATACCTATAAAAGAGCTTAACCTGACTGACTGACTGACTGACTGACTGACTGACTGACTGACTGACTGACTGATTCATCAACGCTGAGCCGAAACCGCTGAAGCTAAAAAGCTGAAATTTGGAAGGTAGCTTTCTTTTACAGCAAAACCAACCACGAAGGCGGGATTTTTTGAAATTCAATCCCTAAATGGGTGAAAAGGGGTGAAAATAAATGTATGAAACTTTTTAACGCGTGGTGCGATTTGCTTGAAAGTTGATACGAATAAATAAAATGAAAAATAAATTTACACATGTTTCAGGATTTTTCAAAATAACCTTAACAAAGGGGTAAAATGGGGTGTCAAAGTTTGTATGGGAACTTTTTAACGGGTGTTGTGATTTCTTTGAAACTCGGTTTGGATACTTAAAATGCAAAATAAATGGTCACATGTTTCAGGATTTTTCAAAATAACTCTCATAAAGGAGTAAAATGGGGTGTCAATGTTTGTATGGAAACTTTTTAATGGGTGGTGGGTGTGATTGGTTTGAAACTTAACAATAAAATTTGGCAACGAGATAAATTGCATCCTGAGGAAAGATTTAAGCTACAATTTCTTTAAAAAAAATGCGGACGAAGTAGTGAACAACAGCTAGTACTAAATATAAATCTACACTTATATTATAAGGAGATAATTACGTTTTAAAAACTAAAAAGAAAACCGACTTTATTGAATTAAATTGGAGTCCAACAAAGTACAACGAAATTGAGAATGAGAACGTCCTACTTTTTTCGTGGTCGGTTAAAAAAGTTTTTCTTTTACGCTTTTTAGGAGGTAGGTTTAGTACTTTTATATGAAAATATTTTTTTGCTATTTTATTTTGATCATTGATCCAAAACCAAAACCAAACTACTGAACCGATTTGATGAAATTTGTATGGGAATCGGGAAGTACCTACATCCTTTCACATGAAAAATGTGTTTTCAAATCAGATCATAAATGTCGGAGTTTATAAGATTTTATTTTTTTAAATATTACAGATCCATATAATAACCTAGAGAAGTACCTAAATAATGTGAGCTACAGGGTAGTATGGCAGAGATATTACAGAAGGTAAGTTAGGTATCAATTTTTATTTGACTAAATACCTACGTAAGTGATGTGAATCTTTCTGATGACGATCGAACATTGACACCAAGTTGTTTTTCAATATCCAATTGCTGTTTTCAGCAAAACATTGAATCTGAGCTGCCAGATACCGATAGTAACGTAATGATAAACGTGTAGGTGTACGTATACCAACAACATTAGGTATTATATCTCGTATCACTTCCGTAACTCAGTTCAGGCTAACACTCGTATGATAACAGTTATTTAAACAACCTTGTTGTTTTCTGTTCGCTCATTGTTATCATCAGCTGCAGAAATAAATCAATATTTTTTTGTAATTTCATACTTATTAATTATTATACATAGAAACACCCAGACCCGAGACAAATTCAAAAAATCTAAATGTATTTATTTGGGAGCATAAACAAAATATACAAAAACATGACAACCGCAACCGCAACCTTCTGCGTCTCAGCCGGACCTTAGTCCACTGCGCCACAGAGAAATGCAATAAAAGCTAAAGGCAAATGTATATATTGTCCCCGCGGCTTCGCACGCATAAAATGTATAAAGAACTACATAATAATTACGTTTCAAAAACTAAAAAGAAAACCGACTTCAAACCGATCAAAATTTCGTTTCATCCAAGAGGATGACATAATTTTTTTCAGTTTTTTTTATTTAAAAACCTAACTACAGATCGGTTCTGTAGTTAGGTTTTAAAATAAAAAAAGTGAAATTTATATGAAATTTATACTTTTATTAAATTTCTATGGGCCAATCGGGAAGAATAACATGACTTAACACCCTTTAACATGAAATCAGATTTTTTCAAATCGGTCCATAAATGACGGAGTTATGAGGTAACAAACATAACAAAAAAACCCTCGAATTAAAAGGTACTCTCTTTTTTTGAAGTCGGTTAAAAATGAGCCTATGTATTCAAGATACAACGTATCTGCTCTGCTTAGCAAATTTAATCAAGATCCGTTCAGCCGTTGGCTGTGGAAAGGTAACATACAGACAGAAACATTTTCGAGTTTATATTTATTAGTATGGGTTTTTGTTTCTAGTGCAGTACTGGACAGAACGGTCACCAATTTGTCTTCTTGGTAAGTAATTGAAAAGTGTAGAGACCTATATCATAATAAATCTTCCGGATCTGTCGACCACTAATTACGTTTTAAAAACTAAAGAGAAAACCGACTTCATTGAATATAAAAAAATACAACAGAATTGTAAACCTCCTCATTTTTGGAAGTCGGTTAAAAAGTTTTTATTTTACGCTTTTTAGTACTTTATTATTTCTCGGAATTCGTAAACCACACTAGAAAGTGACAGGAAAGCAAAATACGAATTTTCGGTTACTTAGATAACATATATATTTTTACGTTTGTATTTTTTCGTTTACGTTTTTTATTATTACGATTTAAAAACCAAACTACCGAACCGATTTGATCATATTTCTATAGGACCAACCGCAAAGTATAACCTTTCCCAAAAATATGAAAAAAAATC
The DNA here is from genome assembly GCA_948098915.1 of Lampropteryx suffumata. Classification (NCBI taxonomy): domain Eukaryota; kingdom Metazoa; phylum Arthropoda; class Insecta; order Lepidoptera; family Geometridae; genus Lampropteryx; species Lampropteryx suffumata. Next base: position 407,627 of record OX402564.1, on the reverse strand, counting down.
ACAAAAAAACAAACATTGCGTAAATAAATACGATCCAATTAAAAACTTCCGCTCTTTTTATTATGTTAAAAAGAGGTCCAAAAAGGGGTACAAATCAAATAGGTTCGCTCTACAAGTGTGCGTGGACTTACCTCAGGGCGTAGGTTCTTGGTGGGCGACTCGACGTACCCTCGCTGGAACTTGAGGTGCTTGTACAGGTACCAGTGGGACTTCCAGCCTTCCTTCACCTTGGCGCGCTCCCGCCGGTACGAAGCCAGGATCGAGTTGAATTTCCTCTTCACATGGATGATATCGCAATCAAACATTCGAGCTGAGAAACACAAACTCAAAGTCAAAGTCAAAACCTTTTTTATTCAATAAAATCACAAAATCACAAGGACTATGAATTTTCTTCTTACGTGCTAGTGAATCTAGGTGCCGGTTCTTGCCGGTTCTTCCTAACCCCAGTTCAAGAAGAATCCGGCAAGAAACTTGTCTGGTCTTAACACTTTTTTGTATGATTATAATAATGTTGTTACTTTTTTCTTGCTATTTTTTTCTAGTTATCCTTGCTAATATTATAAATGCGAAAGTAACTCTGTCTGTCTGTCTGTTACGTTTTCACGTTTAAACCGCTAAACCGATTTTGATTAATTTTAGTATACCTAGAGATAGACGGGACCTTGAAAAAGGACATAGGCTACTTTTTATGTAGGTACCTACCACGCGTGCGAAGCCGCGTACTTTCCAAAACTATTTTAATTTTTATTCTAGGGCGTATAGTTTTTTAATGATATAACGTAAAAACATAACCATTTTAACTGGAGCTCCCATTCGTTACAGTATCGTTGATGTCATAGGTATGAACTTAAACCGAAACTGGTTATTTTCTTACGTAATTTTAAATATTTTCGTTTGAAAAGTTTCTCTAAGATTTTCTTGTTTAGAATATTGCACACAAAGAATGTAGGTATATAGTTATGGTGACAACGAGCTGATCTGATGATGGAGCCAGGGTGCTGTTCAACAGAACTTTTTAATAAATAGGTGGATTAAACTAAACTTGGTATAGGTACCTAATACCTGCCAAGAATGTCAGTCTTATATTTAAATGAATAATGAGCAGGGAAATTTACGTGTTTGGGCTCATTTGATTCAGCTTGCGCTTACCTAATTAAAGCATTCATTTATTAATACAAAAGGTATTAATAAATAAATGCGTCTTGTATGACGACACAATACGGACATCGCAAGATCTCGGTTCGGGGCGATCAACTCATATTTTTAAATACATAGGTAGGTATTTATGTTACTTTATAAGACCCAGACACAGAACAAACACCTTTGATCATCACACAAATGTTTGTCCTTGGAGGGAATCGAACCCCCAACCTAGAGAGCAAAGGCTAAAGCTACTACCAATATTTCGTTCGACTAAAACTACTAAGAGTAGTATTTATGATTAGTTTTTGAAGTGAAAACTTCTTTTAGCGCGGTTCGCATATTTTTAGATGAGGTAAATCTCTGGATTCGCGACACCGTTACCGTCTGGGGCGAGACGCAGCCGGCTGCCGCGCTCGCCCCATTTGATTATAAACCTTAATTCACATGTTTACAGTCTACTTTTGTATGGAGAAGTTTACTGAGTTAGTTTCTTTGATATATTATCTACATTCTGAACAAAAAACCGTCCAAGTTGGACTCGCGCTCCGAGGGTTCCGTACAAACCTATAGGTATATAAGTAAAATTTCATCCATCACGACAATCGAGCCATAGTTGGATGATGTAACAAAAAATTTACAGTTTTCGCAATTTATCCTTTATCTGTGCTATAAGACGTTGCTTCGTACCAAATTTCAAGATTCTGAGTTCACGGGAAGTACCCTGTAGGTTTTGATTCCCTTGCGAGTTGCGAGTTTGAATATATGCGACTTAAATTGCTGTTTCTCTTGATTGCGTTGACATAGAAGTTTGATTTTGTTACAGCTTAAAGGTATTATAGACTTGAGTGTTTTTTATGAATTTCAATTAATACCTTTACGCGTTCATGAGAAAAGGGGTAGTAAGTTTAAAACTATTAAAAATATTTTTATTATATGATGTAACTAAAAATGTATGGTTATCGCAATTTATCCTTAATTTGTGCTATTAGACGTTGCTTTGTACCAAATTTCAAGATTCTGAGTTTACGGGAAGTACCCTGTAGGTTTTGATTCCCTTGCGAGTTGCGGGTTTGAATATATGCGACTTAAATTGCTGTTTCTCTTGATTGCGTTGACATAGAAGTTTGATTTTGTTACAGCTTAATGGTATTATAGACCTGAATGTTTTATATGAATTTCAATTTAATACCTCTACGCGTTCATGAGAAAAGAGGTAGTATGTTTAAAATTATTAAAATTATTTTTATTATATGATGTAACTAAAAATGTACGGTTATCGCAATTTATCCTTTATCAGTGCTATAACACGTTGCTTCTTACCAAATTTCAAGATTCTGAGTTCACGGGAAGTAACCTGTAGGTTTTGATTCCCTTGCGAGTGTCGAAAATTTGCGGCATAAACGGCTGTATCTTTTGATTGCGTTGGCTTAGAAGTTTGATTTTTTAACAGCTTTAAGGGACAGTAAACCTGAGTATTTGATATAAATTTCAGCTTGATACCTCCACGCGTTCCTGAGAAAAAGTGTCTTGACAGACAGACGGACAGACGGACGGACAACAAAGTGATCTTATAAGGGTTCCGTTTTTTCCTTTCGAGGTACGGAACCCTAAAAATATTGCATCATCTGTGTTCGTTCAGCATTTGATTGGCAGTCGCCATAATTACTGATTTTGAAGTGATTTATTACTAAACTCTAACGCGCCAAAATAAGTTTTCACTTCTGTCGGAACTCCCGGAGTGCAACCCGATTTTTTTTTATTGTAACAGGTTATTTGAAAAAGTATAGTAGCAGACTTTTGTGAAAACAAATGGAGACATCTATTGTAGCTCTTCACCTGTACCTACCCCTCTTGCCACATACCGTGACGATATTGTACATGATACACTCACGTCAGTCAGTGTGGTGGGGGAATTTTATTGAGAAAACCTTGAAACAAGATGACTAATGTGGGAACCGACCCAACTACCTACAGCGTAGAAGTCAGAGCTGCTAATATAGACTCAAAATTCTATTTGTTCACTTCACTGATAACAAGAAGTATGTGTACCTGAATGACCGAGCTTGGCTCGGTATAAAACACGGATAAAACGATTTGTCGCCCCCCAAACTCCCTGTATACTAAATTTTATGAAAATCTATAGAGCCGTTTCCAAGATTCAGATTATATATACATATACTAGCGACCCGCCCCGGCTTCGCACGGTTGCAATGCTGATACTAAATGTACTACAGAATGTCTTTATTATACGCTTTATATTAGCTTCACTTGTATGTATGTTTGTATGTTAGTATGTTTGTATGTTTGTATGTAACCGACTCCTTAGGACGCGATTTTGACCCACATTAAACGGCCAGATTCAATTCAAATTTTGCACACCTGTCAAAGACCGATGACAATGCAATAATTCGAAAAAAAAAATTAAAAAAATTAAAAAAAAATGTCGCGATTTTGACCCACATTAAACGGCCAGATTTCATTCAAATTTTGCACACCTGTCAAAGAGACCTGACAATGAAATAATTAAAAAAAATAAAAATAAAATAGAAGTAGAAAATAAATTATAGTTTAAAAAAACTAAAAAACACGCTTTATATAGAAAACCAAACTAAAAATATAGAAAATAATTTGAATAAATGTAGGTAAGAAAAAAATGTTTTATTAAAATAAAAGCGTGGTGTGCTTTTTAAGATATTATCGAAATGATAATCCTTCTTCTCATATCTGTCAATGAAATATTTATAACTATTGACACCATGCACCCCACGCTTTTTTTTAAATAAAATATTTTTTTCTTACCTACATTTATTCAAATTATTTTCTATTTTTTAGTTTGGTTTTCTATATAAAGCGTGTTTTTTAGTTTTCTTTTACTATTATTTATATACAACGTTATCTAAGAGATACACATATACCATCGCGGACTTTTTTGTAGAACTTTTAAAGGTGTACAATACTTTATTACACTATTTTGATCTATGTCGTAGGCCAGCGTTTGCAATGTAAGCGCATAAAAATGTGTTCATTTAGGACATCACATTAGAAACCTCTAAAATTATCAGTGTTTCTCTACTATATTATGCATGTATTATACATATAAACCTTCCTCTTGAATCACTCTATCTATTTAAAATAACCACATCAAAATCCGTTGCGTAGTTTTAAAGATCTAAGCATACAACGGGACAGACAGACAGCGGAAAGCGACTTTGTTTTATACTATGTAATACTATGTAATGATACAATAATTGCTCGTTTAAAGATATTAGATAGATTAGATGGATAGATAAATAAATAATACATGACATTTCACACAGCATCATCTAGCCTGAAAGTAAGCAGAGCTTGTGTTATGGGAACCACGTGACTGACTATATACCGATACACTACTAAGATGAAGTCATACATATTATACATAGAAAAGCACTCAGACCTAAGATAATTATTTGCAGTTCATACAAACATTTGTCCCGCGACGGGTATCGAGCCCGCAAGCTTCTGCGTCTCAGGCGGGCCTTCGTCCACTGCGCCACAGATGTCGTCATGGTTCATGATTAGGAATGTGCATAGTAGGTGGGATATTATTATAAGCAGGAATATATTTACAACAAAGAAAACGTATGTATATTGGTTGGGCGAAGCAGTAGGTTCAACCGGAATTGTACCTACGGATAGATGAACTCAAAGAGTGTGACAATGATAAGGCTCGCTAAACGTATTGTAGGTAGGTAGTTAGGTGGGTGGGTATGGGTAAGTAGTTAGGTAGGTACTGGTACCTATGGCTGTCCAAGCCTGTTTCTTGATGGACTGTACGCGGTACAAGTTGTGGTGCTTGTTCCACAGCTCCTCTCGCTTCTCGTATGCCTTCACGAGGATCAGCGCGTCCTTGTTCGTCCATTCCTTTGTACTCATTGTTGTACCTTTATTAAATTAAGAAATTAAACATAAAATACAAAGAACAACTGACATTATGAGTTATTGTATTGATCGCTTGAGGTGGCTCATTCTAAATCAACTGTGCTTTCATTTTATGGATGAAAATTTAATAAGCGCCACCTAGCGGCTGTCACGCTGAACTGTTCCAGTAATAGGGAGAGTGATCGCTAGGGGCGCTTATTGAATGTGCATACAAATGCTACATTATAATTTCCATTCACCTAATAATTTCCATCAGTACCTTGCCTACCTATAACAAAAACATCAAACAAATCGCAGGCTGTTGACATTACAGGCTACTTAGTTCCTTTAGATGAGATGAAGAAAAAAAATACCACATTATAGGAACTGTGGTTTCTAAAATACGTCTCTAAATACGCCTCAGTGCACATTTTCATTTTAACAAATTACTAGACGTGGAAAAAAGTATTACCTACTTATATAAAAAGAGCAAAGTATCGCACTCATTGTACCACCGGCCTTATCCACAAACCAATATGGCCGCACAATGGGTCGATGACAGCGTATGTCTGTATAACAGAACCATAACAATAAAATTGATTGTCAACTAACGAATTTACCAAATTTACGCAAAACACCTAATATAATATAACAGGGTAGGTTGGTAAGGACTTATAAATAACAAATTACTTACTGTGGAATGCAGAATGTTGTCGATACGCGGCGAACGTGAATTAATGAGAACAGCGCTCGGTTCGCGACGCGTCGGGCGACTGGCGCGGTGCGGGGCGAGCGAACGCAGCCGAGCGATGCCGAGCGAGCGAAAGGTACATGCTTCTCCCTCGCTCGTGCCTCTTCGTTCCACTCACGAACAACGTAACATTATTTAAGCTGTGCCACAGGCGCGACGCGACGCGAGCCGCGCACTCATGAATTCGACCTATTTCAAATGACGATGTATAATTCGAACGAACGAACGAATGTTTTTTGAATGGCAATGTTATGGGGTGTTTGTTAACCCATTTTAATATAGCAAAATGAAACTGAATGAAATGAATATTCTCACTCGGTTGCTCATGAAATTTTAACGTACTTACCTAAATATTCTTGGGATTCCCAACTTGGATTTATGAATAAAAAATATTTTTGACTGGCCTGTCAGCTCAGTTGGTAGTAGAACTACCTTCGGCGCTGTAGGTTGTGGGTTCAGATCCTTCTCAGGATAAACATTTGTGTGATGAACATAGTTTTGTTTTTGTTTGTTCATTTGTTCGGTGTCTGAGTGTTATTAAAGTACCTATCATAAGTTTGTGTTTAAAAATATATACTTACCAAAGTATTCTATCAGTAATATGGTCACCATAATACAAGCTATGCTTAGTTTAGGGCTAGATGGTGTTGTGTGCATTGTCCACCAATATTCATTTATTTATTTATTTATTTATGTACAATGCACACAACACCATCTAGTCCTAAACTAAGCGTAGCTCGTATTATAGTGACTGATAGAATACCTACTTACATATTTTGAAATACATACTTATGTTATTTACTTTATTATAACACATAGTTCTCGGCATACTTGGCAGCCTGTGAATTCGAGTCACGTGTTTTTATTAGGTGCCTAACCTACCTTCCTCCTTACCCGATACACTCACCCAAATAGCGTTTGTAAGTAAAACCCGAAACCTTCAGGGACAAAGAAAAATATCCCGCCAAGACCTCTGCTATCAAGTCCAAGTCCTTAGATCAGAGCTCTAATTATACAAGTCCCTAAACGCATCAACAAACCAACATCCAGAAGTCCAGACCCTTACTTTATAACAAAACTATCCTGAAAGAAGCTCAGATCATACTGGCTATTTAATACCAGGCCTCTGACACGGACTTGCAAACAAAAGTCTGCAACTCACAGCTCAAGTTAAATTGGAGATGGGAAAACATGTTGGCCGGTATATCTTGACCTGTCGTAGTTGTTGGACCAACAAAGAATCTGAACAGGCTCAGGGGTCAATACGAGTGATGCCACCCCTCATTGAAGCGAGAGGGCTTCTGAATGAAACACTCTTCTCGGAGTGGTAAGATGCAACAGATCTGTCTTATACGTAAACACAGAATATATTACCTTCAAAGTGACCCATTCCTAGGTACTCTATACCTTGGTCATCACTTCTCTGGCCGTCGATCGCTACCCTAAACAATCTCGCGAAGGGCACGTAGGGCGGTGATCAAACTAATGAATTTCTATTTGTTCACCATTGTTAATGTTATAGTTTGCTGCGATCTATTTAATTAAGATGGATGTCTGAAGTTGCAGCATGCAGAGGTTTTGAGATGGGACGATTCATTCATAGTCTGTTTTAAGCTCACTAAGATATCTTGGAGAAATATATCTATATATTAATACGTGAAGCAAAAACTTTGTACCCCTTTTATTCGATAATAAAGCCTTGCGAAAATTTTTGCGAAGCCTTTTTACGAAAATTGCGCGGACGGAGGAGTATGAAATTTTGCACACTTATAGTTTATATAAAGAAGGAGTGCAGAATGCTAATATTTTATAAAATCATGCATGAAAAGAACATTAATTATTAATTAATTATGGTCGAATTTCGACCAGTGGGCGACCACTAGTTATATTAAAACGGCAAAACTTTGCTTGAAGCATGAACTTCATCGTTTAAAGAGGCGAAAACAGAACTGTTATCATGGCGGAGAAAATATTCATATACTCTACGATACGATAACGGAGCATCTTGTCATAAAGGGTGTCCCGAATCAATCCCCCATTCCCTCCTGGATAGGCAAAGCGCAAATGACGCGAACACAATGCGTGTCACTGACGGAAGGCATTACTTCTTTGGGTTTCCGTACCATTGTCCAAAACTGTCATAACTTAAAAACAATATGGCGGAGAAGGGAATGAAAGATTATGCAAAAGCTGTAGTGATGTGTTTAATGTCGAAAAGGTACTTACCTACCTAAATAAAAATATATTTAGTAATAGTTTTTATCCCATAGAATCCAGGTTCAGTTTGGCAACGTTAGTAACTTTTCAATGGAGCGGGTGGGAATCCTACAATAAATAGCACTAGCAACTAGCATTATGCATTATACTCGTATATAACTTACACAAACGAAGGAAAATGTCATCCAAACCGACACTTACCTCGCCTTTGTATGGGTTGATTGTCATTCTATGCTTTCCCTTCGTGAAATTGCCACTTTTAGGTCACGCACTTAAATCATGTGGGAACCTTGCTCGTAAATCCTTATCATGATTCATGAATACAATATTTATCTCAAGGTAACGAACACATCAGGCATCGAAATCTAAAACTATTACCCCATCCCTAGGACCCCAACCCGTCAAGGGCATCATCAGCAATCGTATGCGTCGATTATCCAAGGGTCCCCACTCCCCACTAGGGTCTGTCGAGGCTCCTATCAGCACCCGCACACAATGTCAAGCATTTGTGACGAAAAATTTACGAGACGTTTTTACGATTGCAAAATAGGTGGGATCGGATTTTACGAGCCACCCTGTATAATACTAGCCACCCTGTGTGAGGGAGCGGAGAATTCGGGGATTACTTTCTTTGTCCTCTGTTTGTTAATATCGGGACTGTGACGGCTTAGTGGCGGGTCCGCCTACTTGTAAAGTCTTTCCACATTAAGGATCAATGGGTGTTGAATTTTTCCCATGGGCAGCATTGGTGCCCATGCCCATAATCTTTTATAAATTACAAAGTTACACTCATAAAATTTTTAAATTCCCTATGCTGCATAAAGTTGTTAGAAATAACAAGCCCTTTTCTCTTCTCCACCATTTCCAGGTGGTACTTTCAGGTTCCAAACCATTTCGCCTCTTGCTGACTTCTTTACAGGCTCAGTTGCCTATGGAAACCACACATTTTTTTCGGAGATGGCAGTATATTGTGCCTTAAAAGCATTGTAAGTCCTATTCGGTTTCACTAGAATCATATGCATGCAAACGCGGTCGTCAATAGCTCTCTATCAATATGTTACATCAATCAATTACCCGGAGACAGTAAATCTGTGCTCCATCATTAAGCTGAACGCAACAAAAACTCTACTTCAAATCACGAGTAGGTATAACCCAATATTTATGCAGTACGTGGCGTTAGCTGTGGCACATACAGTAATATTGACCATTTAAACTTATTATTTTGTACAGGTCATTATTATGCTATTCCAGAAACTTCTCTTTGCAAACCTCCTCCACACTGGTCTATTTCAGTCACTCTGCACGTTAGGTGTGGCTATGATCAAGAAGATGCGTGTGAAGGTAAGCTGCTTCTAAACTCCTTGCAGACAAGGAAAAAGGACTCTTCCACAGGTATGAACAGGAACTGAAACTTTCTAAACTAGGAACACGTTGGTGGCTTTCGGCATGGAGCGGGTACTGTAGCCATCAGCATACAATGGCGTCCCACGTCGGCCGCGTCGAATGGCACACAATAGCATGGCAACAGCGCCGGCACGGCACGCGGTAATAATATCTAATTATACTGAACAGCACACAATGCCCGCGCCTGCGCCCGTTGCGCTTCGCCGATAGCGCACTTTAGGGTTGAGGCCTTGGTGGTGAAGTCAGCTGGAAAGGGTGGACAGCCGTGGGACATTCGGTATCCGAGGGACCTATAGTTTCAAGGTTAGGTATATTGTTGATTCTTTCTACGGCACACTGCTTGACGAGGTTGGGACAAAGAGCATTAACCACTATGAGTGCTAAAGGAGATAAAAGGTCGTCTAATGGTGAATCAATTTATTTTCATAATTAATTACCTTTCTAAGGCAAGCTCTAGACTAAAGGCAAGTCAGCCAGATATTACAAAGAGCTTACTTAGTATGTATTCATAAAACCCGCTAAGGTAGTAAACTGGTAATGCAGCAGTAATCCCGTTAGCGAGACGATCAGACGCACCGGCGGCTCTGGCACCGGCATGGCTTCGATTGCAAGCGGCAGCTGCATTTCAGCGGTTTTGTTGCTAAGTCTGTCTTCAGAGGCGCATGACCCCTGAAGGCATATTGTGTCATTGGTCTTTACTCCAACTCCCTGCTATGAACCTAAAACATGCCCAAGAATTTGATTAACATGCTTATTGTCAACACCTTTGTAATTATTTATGAATTTAACTCTTACAAATGGGTGATGATCGGGCTTAATCAACTTGTAATGAAGGCAAATAATTCACTAGCTGAGCACAAAGCTCTACCAAATAAACGCCCGTAAAGAATCACCTGACTCATCGACTCATTACACGATACCACTTCTTACCGGCGCCTTCGAGTGTGAACTGGATGTGACTTGACAAGCTTAGGGAGCTCCCAGTTGCTATGGTAGCATGAAGATGGACTTACATTAACCAGATTGACTTACACACTTCTGTCAGAGGGCAATCCTGGTTTCAACATAATTTTCTCTCTCGAAAATCGGTTTAAACGTTACGTCATAATTGGCCACAAAACGGTGTCACAACCTCGATGACATGATATAATTTTGAACGAAAAGTTGTATACCTACACAAGGATTCCTAAAGAGGTTCTGACCTGATGAAAAAAATATATCGATACATTGCTCTCTAATGACCTTAGGTTATACACGAATGCCCTCAACCTGCAGTCTCCATTATGAGTTAGCACTGGCCTGTCAAAGTTGCGAATGGTTAACAAACACCATGCTAATGTGAAATGTCAATATTTTCAACTGCTCCTCGTTATTGAAGATTCAAGATAGATCGCTTGACTGAAAGACGTTATGTGCTTTGAAAGTACTTACTAAAATGGTTATATTTTCGAAGTGACTGCACTGTTTTGGTACCATTCCATATAAAGAATTGTTTTAGTGAAATGCAAACGTTTATCCAGATGGTTATTCTAATTATTGTCTCTGGGTGTACGCAGCCATCAGCCAACATCGTACGATACAATTAACACATAATTGAACATTATTATATACCTAGTTCAATACATAGGCACCTACCGGTCGTGACTCACCTACCTTTACAATAACAAGTCAATAGGTATTAACTATTGTACCTACCTCTACGATAACGTTCATTTTTCACGGCTGTGACATTGAATTGTTTTACGAAAACACTTTTATGGACGGCTGTTAATTTTTAAGTGTTCTGAATCATACATTACAACATTGTTTGGGAAAGTCAGCGAAAATTACTTTCTTTTTAGTAAAAGATACTGAAGCCTGCTAGTTAGGAAACCGTTTTTAACCCATGTTGTGTTGAGCTGGATAAAGGTTAAATTCTTTTATGCATTTTGAATGCACCAAATTATTTTCAGGAATATGAAGGACATTTCAACAAGCATTATTGTGCAAATACTTACAATAACTTAAGTAAGTACTAATATAACTTTGTATATAACCAAACGACACAGCTACAATTGATTCTCACACAATCGAGTAGGTAGGTATGGGTACATCCCTAACTATTTATGAAGCAGGTATAATAGCATAAAGGCTATTGATTGAATCGGACGACACGTGGAACTCACAAAAGAACGAGTACTGTTGATAAAAACAGTCAGTCATGGAGCCCGCCATGGCAACCGATAAGGGCGGCAGCTCAAAAAATGCTAGGCTGCATAAGCTTTTTCTTATGAGACAATCAATGGAAGTCCATCTGCATGTTTAAAATATTTCAGCAGTGAGGGATCCAGTACCCGTTATTATTACGTAGGAGAACAACACCACAAGCACTAGAACAGACACATCATCGTCCTAAATGCGTTTAAGCTGATCTTCAAATCTGTTTTGAAATGGTCACAGACCGTGTTTAAAGACTGCAAGCAATATCAATGCTAATTGTATCACTATAAAAGTCTAAGGTTTCCAAACATCATCTTGTAGTAGGTAAAGCAAAAGTGAGCGCTTGGCTGACTATAAGCGGTTCGCAGAGAATCTTCGCTTTGCCTGGAGGCCGTGCCTAGCGTGCCGCTTTGATCTATACAAATGATCAGGTTGTTTCCACAAGTACCGGCTGTCGGTACTGAACTGAGTCATAATGCGAGTAATTACATTATTATACCTAGTTGTTGTGTTGTTTTCCGTTACGCCACGGTCACACTGCGCCTGCGCTATGTTGCTAGACAGCACGGCACTGCCGATTGTGGATCAAGGTTAGCTCTAGAAGAACATTGTACCTATCATAACCTAACCATAGTTTTACGAACTCATTTAAACATATAAGTGATCTCTGGGTACTGTTGCGATGTTTGCAGCCATCGGTCTTAAGATGGGTATTAGTGATCATCATCTTTCTGCCTTTCTACCACATTCTCGGACCAGCACAGCAATTTCTATCGTCCATTATCAACAGTCATTCCTTTCTCACGCTCTATTTATTATTTCTTAGGCTGCCTTTACTGCATTATCCATCCACATGCAACATGGCCTACGAGACAGGTTCTAAGCCCATCGTCTAGCTATTTTATTTATTATATTTTGCCTGTTTTATTTAATAGCATTTGGTGTAATTGTATCCTCTTTCGTCAGATGACGGCGACCGATTGTTCCAGTCAGCGGTTCTACAATGATGCAAAAACTGCTGCTTTATGGAAAGTTTATGTTTCCATGCGTTTCATTTCACGGAAAACTTTTTCCTCATGAAGTCATTATTTTGATTGATCTCTTGTTGTTGGGCACTTCAATCTGACAGTTCCGCTGCGGTTACAACTCTACAAGCTACAACTCTCATAATAATTATTCACTCCAGCTTTATTCTAGAACCAAAACTCTAGACTAGAATTCAGTTTATGGTAACAGATAAAATAACTACATGGAATGTACGTGGAATCGTTGATAATTTATGATATATAATGTAAACCAACATTTTAAGTGAGTTAAGACAGATTCTGTAGTTATTTACGAGTACCTTGCAATTATAAAAAAGTTGTAAAATTATGACAGGTTTTATTGTTGTTTTCTTATAAATATAACGTGCAATTATGGATCTTACTTAATAGGTATTAGTAATTTATAGAGTTTACAGTATATTAATTTTCTTTTGTTATTTAAAAAAATGTTTTATCCTTTGTTTTCAGCCTTACCTATTAAATGAACGTGTTCTGCCGTTTTATATTTCCACTTTAGTTAGATATTCGTATCTGTCGGTGTGTGTTGACGAACGACTCATATCGATAGACATTTTAATGAACACTATTTAGCTAGCCCCAAACTAAGCAGACCATGTCAACCAAAAAAGATAGAATACTTACATATTTATATACTTCTAAATACATAGATATATAGAGCTAAGATAAAATTATAACAATCAGACACAGAAGAAACGTTGACATTCATCACATGTAATATATTTTTGTACTCTACTACATAATACAATTGTCTTTGGCGATTTTTTTCAAGTTAGGTACCTAAGTATATGTAAAAATAAAGCCCACAGTTGGGTCCTACTCCTACCACAGCTGTTGTCACCATAATGTTGAACATCATCATTTATTTTATTCTAAGTGCGTATTGAAATGTGTTTCTAACTTAACACAGATGTTCTGCCACTAAAATTAGCGCTCCCTGAAGTAATGGACATTTTATAGTGTTTTTGTGACTTTTCTAATGTGCTGAAGATAAGTTATTGCGGGTTTATACGAGTACCTTCAGTAAGCTGTTGTTAATGTCTTTGGGCTTCGGGATAAGAGTTTTAGTTGTTCGTCCTACCTGTCTATTTACTGAGTATAATGTAGGTGCCTAGGCGGGTTAGTGAAGTAAAGATAGGTATATACATAATTATGTTGAAATATTAACACTGAAATAGAAACTAAAACGCAACAGTTCTTTGTGTACCCAGATAACATATTGGCTTTTAGGAGACCCTTATTATGTCTTAGAGCAAACATTATAAACAAATATATGTATAAAATATATATGAACATATGTATAAAATTGTATGAAATATACAGATATATATGAAGATATAAAATATAGGTAATCATAGAGTAAACTGTAATCGAATTCGTATTCAAATGTTTTTATTCACTACATTCACAAGAATCACTTTGAAACGTCTTACATAGTAAGTATGTGAATTTAGGTACCAATTCCTCCTAACCCAAGTCCGAGAAGAATTGGCTAGAAACTCTCGTCCTCGTCGCTTTTTTGTATTTGATCTTTTTTTAGGGTCCCATACCTCGAAAGGAAAAAACGGAACCCTTATAGGATCACTTTGTTGTCCGTCCGTCCGTCCGTCTGTCTGTCAAGACCCTTTTTCTCAAGAACTCGTGGAGGTATCAAGCTGAAATTTATATCATATACTCAGGTCTACTGCCCCTTAAAGCTGTGAAAAAATCAAACTTATAAGCCAACGCAATCAAAAGATACAGTCGTTTATGACGCAAATTTTCGACACTCGCAAGGAAATCAAAACTTACTGGGTACTTCCCGTGAACTCAAAATTGCGTAAAATCATATAAAAAATCATATAAAGAAAAAGTTTTAATTATTTTAAACTTACTAAAAAATGTTCTTAATATAGATCTCAAGAAAGGGTTTTGAGATCTAGATTAAGAACATTTTTTTGCAATAAAAAAAATATATCATAACTATGACTCGATTGTCGTGATGGATAAACTTTTATTTATATACCTATAGGTTTGTACGGAACCCTAGGTGTGCGAGTCCGACTCGCACTTGGCCGGTTTTTTTTAAACTTAACTACGAAAAACTAATACAAAATAACAGTAGTTACATTGTCAGTTAACTGTCTGAGGGCAGAGCAACATGAGCATGCATTCTTATCAACAATAATATCATTTATGTTATAAAACGCTTTCTTTATATAAGCTTAAACTTCTTAATAGGTAGTTTAGTTGCATTTTTAGGAAGCTTATTATAGAACCGTACCGTGTTCCCCGTAAAGGACTTCTTTATATAGAAACTTTAGGATGTATTAGTTCGTTAGTATTAGTGAGAGATCATCATTACCATACACAATATAAGGGTATGTAAGTACCTATACAAGTTAAGTAAGTGCCTACTCCAGTAGTAACATAAACTTACATAATTTCGCACTCAGCGGCCTGTTTACGTGCTGCTTCCTCCATATTATTTACACGTTCGGGCGCGTTTGTAAGCATCGCCCGTATCCGCTGGCAGGCACCTACCTACTTCTCACGAGCTGTGGCTGTGACGTCACCAAGCACGGTAGCATCAACATCTCTGAGGATGGATCCTTTATCCCTTCCCTTCAAATTTCGATAGCTTTTAGAACAACGTTTTTGTTTAAGAGTTTTCTGACTTATTAATAAATGTTCCAAAATCTGCAGTTTCACGTTCAACGTAAGCCATACTAAGACACTGTTTTATAACAGTGTCATAGTATGCATAAAAGCATAATTTGCTATCAAACGCTTTGTCCTTGTCATTTTAATGTTAAAGAATGGCAAGATTTTTAAACAATTCATTAGCTAGTGAGCGTTTATAAGTTAAACCCTAAATCTCCAAGCGCTCTTTAGCGTTTTGCGAATACGCTAACCATTGTACATAGGAGGCCGAATGTCTACGTGCACTCATACACAGACCGGCCTACCTACTCGTAGCATTTTACGATTATCGCGGGAGATAAATTACACTTTAACCATATAATTATATTTACTGGCATTAAGATATCATAAACAACAGAAATTTACTCTCTTCATCTTGGGAAATGATGCAATTCTTTAACTATACCGTTCTTATTACAATAGTGTAAGGCTCAGAATCTCTAGCCTTTTTAACTATAGCGGATGTATGTTGTGAATTGATAATTCTTATTTTAAGTGACGTAAGGTTCACATTCCCCAAAAGTTTAAGCCGAATGTTAGCATGGCGTGCGTGTGTGTTGTAATGTTTATTCAAGACAATGGTGTACTAATAGTACTGATTGATGGTGTTTTGAAGACTCTCGAGAAAACAATGGCGAACGTGACCCATCTAGTGATGATAATCAGGCTCTTAATAATATTTTGACAGTAAAAAACATCCGTCTGTATAATTTATGAATCCAAAATAATTTCTGCTATTACATAAAAATTATTTCAAAATGTAGCTTTACCTATAGATTCACACGCGTGTTACTAACCTAACATGTACCCTTTATGCTTTACCACTTCAAAGACTATATCTATAGTATTCTATGCAACGTTTCATCTCAGTAAGTTTAGCCATTACGGCGCGAATCAGCCACAAACAGACACCCACAACTTTACATTTATTATATTCGTAGGTTGAGTAGGACAATAATATAAAACACTTGTCAAACAGTTGAGCAAACCTAAGAACCGTTTAAAATGATCTATAAATAGCTTAATTGATCCAAATCTGCTGAGGGCAGCGTCCTCGCAAGACACTGGAGTCATTGCAACGCGACATTTAATAGCAATACAATTGAACGAGACCAATGATCAAAGGGCTGCTGCTTACCTTAGACAAGGGTTTAGTATCGCTATTCATAGTGCCCTTTTGGGCACTTTACGTGCTGTCTGTGAACTCTGATTTCCATCCATAAGTAAGTGTCTAACTACGGCTAGAAAACAGAGTCCGATAGTGTAGGATACCTAGGGTAGTACGTAAATTGTTTGTAACATTTATTATTCTCTAAATACTATTGTTACAACACAATAATGTATCCTTAAGGTGCAACCATATTCTAGGATCTTCCTATTATGACGACATCGGTGACTGTGGTGCAGTCGGCGAAGGCCCTGAGACGCCGAAGGTTGCGGGTTCGTCTCCTGCCGCGGGACAAATGTTTGTACGATGTGCAGATATTTGTATCGGGTCTGTGTTTTTTCTATGTATTTCAAAAAAAGAATATATGTAGTATATCGGTCATGTGGGTCCCATAACACAAGTTCAGCTTAATTTGGGGCCAGATGGTGCTGTGTGAAATTATTTATTTTATATTGTTTATAATATAATTGAAATATATATTACACTATATTACACGCTATCTTGATCTCTCCGAAGTTTTACTAAATAAACTTGAAGCCAAATATGACGATGTTTCCGAATTTCGCATGAAGCTCAAGTGGCTCCCTATTCGTTTTCGCCGGAATGCTCATATCTTGTCCTTTCTATACAATATCCTTTTTCTGTCTTCCTCTCCCTGTTATCTAAAGGAACGATTTGTCTTTCTGCATCAGGCAAACGAACGTATTCTGCGCTCTTCTGACACTCTTCAGCTCTTTACTCCTGTCCATAGTTCAGCTATGTACGATGAATCCTTAACTGTTCAAGCTGTACGCCTTACCTGCATCTATCCGCGCATCTGAATCTATCCATATATTTAAAGTCAAAGTTCATGATCATTAACTGTCCATTTCTGGAAACTGCTAACTGGCATAATTTATAGAATTTATTTCATTTATATATAAGTTGTTTGTATGTGTCAATCAATGTGTTTATATAGATAGCGAAGATGGTAACCACTACAGCAATCACCCTCCCAAACAAAATCTAAAACATTGAATGTTTAGGAATAATGAGAAAGACTTACCAGGACTCTCAAGTCTTTAACAGAACTTACCAAAAGCACCAGCGATCAAAGAGCCGTTCATGGGTCATGGCCATATTATTTCATTAAATATATTTGTTTGAAGACTCTTTCAACTAAAACTCTGTTTTTTACGTGAACACTTTCAACCACCTAGCAACAACCATACAAATACAAATACAAAATGTTTTATTTCTGTAACTTAAGTAACATAGTTTATCAGTATTGGATACCTCCTTATAAGTATAAAATACCTGTATTAGGAGAATATCGGTCTTCCTAATTGTGGTTTATAGCTATTATATTGCTATAACATACATTAAAACATTTACTTAACTAATAGTAAAGTACAGTAACATTCATGTGAATTTTTGAGGGTAGATTTGAGACAGTTATCAAAGTCAGTTGTGAATGTTGAAGTTCAGCGCGAGTGCTGTGGTGAGGTGTAGGTCATTTTTGTGAGTAGAAAAATAATGTTGTGCAGTGTCACGAAGTGTTGATGTTTGAATGAGTGTTTGGGTAGGTGTAAGTTTTTGTAAGTAAGTATGATGTATGGTCCAAGTGTAAAAGTTTCGTCTGCTAACACCAGGCTAAAGTGAGTCGGTGTATCAGTCGTAACCACCGGGTGTGGTGTATGTGTGTGTGTGTGTGTGTGTGTGTGTGTGTGTGTGTGTGTGTGTGTGTGTGTGTGTGTGTGTGTGTGTGTGTGTGTGTACAATGAATTATCTTGTATTATATGATTTGATCTAAAAGTTTTTCAGATTCATCGTAATTTACTGGCAATAGCCGTTTAGTTAGAGTCATTTTACTTTTGTAATTATTTAACGGGTATATATGTTAATGATTTTATTGATCCTATTATATAAATGAGCAGATTGGCTTGAGAATTGACGTGATGCAAAAGTTGAATGTATAGTTTGTCTGTCCGTTATAGTAAAGTGTCTTCTTTTATTTAGTAATTGTTGGTTATAGCTGAGAGATGCAGTTGTGCAGTTTTAGTACCGAATGAAATATATAAAGTTTTCGAACCGTGAGTATATTTGAATTTGAAACCATGGAACCAAAAACCCGTATTTGTTACATCATGTTTATCACGCTCAACATAATCGTACGGCTCCGTTGCACAGCTTTCATCCACCATTGCCTTTCTAATAACATTACCATAAGCCTCATAAAGAAACTCAATACAAACACAACACCAAAGCAACGTATTTACATAATTTGTTGGCGACAATGACGGACGAACAGACACGCACAATAGACTTAGCCGATGCAATGTGAGAACATAGGGTCGTTGACTGATCATCTGGTTTTGAATTTTTATAGCAGAATACCTAATAGAACTAAAACGCCCTCAAATGTAGAGTTATTTCATACAGTTGTTCTGAATCCCAGACAATTATTTAATGTTATTTTAAGTTTTAAAATATGGGTTATATGCTTTGCATAGTGTGTAGCGTAGGTGCTATTGACGAGTAGTCAAGACTATTATAAAGTAGCATTTTGTATTTTTTACTGCAATATTTACGTGTCATTCACACAATATTGACGCAAGCTCTCAAGTCTCTAATAGAAAGAGCCCTTGCAATATTATCTAAGTACTATGGATACAAACTCTCCATTATCTGGCGCCGCTTGACGTCCATTATTCCATCTTTCTATTCTCCGTTCCAAAACGTTAGCAAACAATAGAATGAAATCGCCCCGGACCGGCTCGGACCAGTTGGAACCGGTTCGAGCCGGTCGGTAATATCTATGCATCGGTCACATTATTAAACTGATTGGAGGTAATAAGCATGCATTTTACAGTTTTGTTTAGATGTTATATGAGGATAGATGGTAGCTCTACCGTAGCCTCTAAAAGTACCGTTTTATTTTTATCTTTTCAATTGGAGCAAAGAATACCAAAAATTTCTTGACCTTGAATGGGTGTGGCGTGGTCCTATCATCAGCAACTTACCGACTGCAAAAATAAAAAAAATGTTTTATAGTCGTTCTTCAGTGTGCACCAAAGAGAAAAAGAGATTACTGAAATCTAAATAAAAATCATACATCTCAATAATTCTCACAAATCTACTTTATATAGCGAAAAAAACTTGCTCACGACTCAGACTCAGAAGACATCTCTTCAGACCTTTAAAATTAGGTACCTTGAATCTATTTAACTATATCTATCTGCCTTTTGAGGATTTGTTAGGTGAGTTATAGTCAGAGGCATTTCCGAAAATTATGTTTGGAATATAGGGAAACACGTTTGTTTTTGCAATATCGTTTAAATATCATATAATTGTACGTAGCAATGAAAACGTCATAAAAACATATTTTTTCCTCAACTGTGCAGTACTTGGCGTTTGGCGTTGACCGCAGAGCACGCCACTCTGAACACACGGTCAGGTTGTTGCATCAGGCGATCATTGCGTCATCCTGCTCACATGGTTGTGGAAGGTCCGGGAGGTCTGAAAGAATGACGAAATTCTTCATCATTCTTCAATCACTTATGATATTACAAGGTTCAAGCCGGAGAGCTTGCCATCGTAGTACGTAGAGAATAAGTACCCTATATTTTATTTCAGGTAAATCTATGACTATACTAAGTTTCAGTAGCTAGGGGGTACGATTCCCTCTCAGGCCATACATTTGTGTGATTGATTAGTAAAGGTGTTTGTTCTGTGTCTGGGCGTTATAAAATATCATATATAATATATGTATTTGAAAATATATAGGTAATCTATCAATGATCAGGTCACCATAATAAAAGCTATGCTTAGTTTGGGACTAGATGGTGTTGAGTGCATTGTACCTACATTATTATTTATTTGAACAGGTAAGTACTTTATGGTGAGTAACAAATTCGTAAGAGTTGGCCGATCCTGCTCATTTGAAATGAAGGAGAATACGTTTACCGTTTCTATGACGCTATTAGCTACGTCAAAGAAACTGTTTCGTCAGATGTTTGGGGACTCTACACCATTTTACAAGTACAGAGCTACTGCGATGCCTTTTCTAACTAAACCGTATTCCACAACTATCTGGATTCACACTTTATTGTACACAACAAGAAAAAATAATAGAAATAAAATAGACAGCCTTATCGCTATAATCAATCTCTTCCAGACAACCTTTGTATGAACAGGATAAACAAAAACAGAACGACGGCGGTGTACAAAAAATTACTTAATATACTAATACAAACAATATAAATATACAAAATATTATTGTAATAATGCTAATTGTCATACACGATAAACACATTGATAAACACATTGATAAACACATTGATAAACACATTGATAAACACATTGATTGACACATACAAACAACTTTCTATAAATAAATTCTATAAATGATGCCAGTTAGCAGTTTCCAGAAATGGACATCACTTTCGTGCTTCTCAGAGCAAAAGAAAATATAAATGTTTTTTATTTGAATATTTAAATTTTCCGTGAATCTGAGCATGAACTTGTACAGATAACTGCAGTAATACAGTAGATAAATTCATAGCTACCATTACGCCTAATGGAGCAGCTACCGATGACTTCCTAAGCCGTAACCCTCACCAGGAAGTAGTGACGTGGGAGCTGTGCGGAAGGAGTTGTCGCCAACTGCCGGTTGTGGAGAGGTTACATTGTTACACTTTCATTTGCATTATAACCTTGGCAAACGTGCATTTGAACAAATTACACCGTTCTTACTGTTGTGAGCAGGTTGTTTAGTGGAAGCTTATTATCCACCGATCCTAAGGTCCTGAGTTCCATTGAATTTTTTTTCTGTTAATGTTGCTGCTTATTGCTAAACAGTTTTGTTTTAGGAGTTCTTTAGGACTATTTTAGTAAGGTATGCGGGGGGTGTTCAGGTTCAATCCAACGTGACACGATATACATGGTTTGATGATCCTGCAGAATGGCGGCCATTAGATATCACCTGAATACATGATGAATGATGATGATGATGATGAAATAATATACATGATATTATGATATTTTTGGACCTACATTATGATTAGTTTAGATTGCGGTATAACTTCAAATTTCTCACGTAATTATAGGCATTATTATCGGCTTGTTATTAATCCGTCATTTACAGTAAATGACGTGCGAGTGCATGTATCACCTTACTGCTGTGTGACGTCAGTGAACATAATATAAACGCTTACAAAGCAATTAGAAATACCTACCATCCAGTCACTGCATTGCATTGTCTGATCTAGAATATTCCCTTTGAGACGACTGGCAGGCGAGAGCCTGACTTGCTGCTGATTGCTTTCAGTATTACGTATAAGCGTGTGTTCCAGGTAGAGGTATATTGAATGGGACATATGTTGTTTGTTGCTTAAAATGTTTATTTTTCATAGTTTCTTTACACACAGCTTTTGGATTCTATCTGTTTGTCAACTGATCTAAAGTAAATGCGATTGCTACTCTCCTTAATCTATCAATCGGAAGGACAGTCGTGTCATAACGAGAGGTTTACTGTTAGGACGGAGGCGGAGGATTACGGAGTTACGAGCTAAGGTTTACGATCGGAAGCGATCTGAAAAATCGCTGGTAGTTAAACAGCGGGAATCGCACCCGACGCTATCGAGCCAATAGCGATTCTTGCAAATTACACGTTTCTGTTGCTACTTTGTTTTCAATCTAGACTCATGACCCTGTTCGAAAAACTCGTAGGCACGGGTTGGACAGAAACAACAGTAAAGATGTCAAATGTTTTTTTTTATCTTTTCTTGAATTAGGCACATTACTGGACACTCTCTTGCAAATGATAATTCTCATTATCACATAATTAGCTGGAGATGTTTTACGATTTCAGCCCAGTTACAACCAACAAACAACTGTATTATTGTGATATTAAAATTAGAGTTCTTTAGACTACCTACCGGCAAAATAATTTCCTTTCAAGGTAGTAAAATCAGGAAAACCACGTAGTAACCTTTCATACTTACCAACATAACATTGCTGTTAGGCTGGTTACCGAACAGCGTCTCAACGACTACCTACAGTTACTTAGAAGAGATGAATCAATGTCCTATTGTAAACAAGTCGGTAAACATGTTTACTCGATGCGATCGGAGATGAGGCCCTATAGGAAGTGACGTTGGGCCAAAACTCTCCCTTGAACTTGGACTATAAAATCCTGGACTCAGTATTTACTGAATGGTTAAAAACGGCGTGGAGAGGTGTCCTTTGCACCTGCTTTGTTATATTGGTACTCTGATAGGGTACTATAATAGTCTTATCACGCTCAAGTCAAATCATACTAAGTACTTCTTAGGGAGAGGAAGTATTTGGAGGAAACAATTATCTAATTTAATCTGGTAGGACTCTATCGCAAGAATCAGTCTTGGTGGGTAGCACCACAGTAGCAGGTATTCTGCGTCCAAGCAGTGGTGTGCAAGCTTTTCTGGCTTAGGTTTAAAGAGTATACTAAAGCAAGTGATATTACTAAGTACTAAGTAAACAGACAAAATAACATACGTCTAGGAACGGCAACTTACGTTTTGTGATTCTTTTTGGTATTGCAAGGTTACATAACCACGTACCATCAGGTGGGCCTTATGCTTATTTAATGACTCTCTAGTAAAAAAAAAACAGGAAAGTTCTGAGCATGTTACGCTCTTAATCAAATGATTTCAAGAGACGTAGTCAAGTGACTTAAATTGGTTACTTAACTGCAGACGAAACGTAAGAATTGTGTGTCCAGTACCATTGTTCATAGTCAAAGGTTCAAAGGAAGTAATCAAACAGGAAATTTGTTTTGCTCTACAATTTAACGGCTATGGCGTTTTACAGCCGATATATATTTGCAAGAATCTATTAGATAAGGAACATCAAATGGTTCATGGTATTTGTGCCATTCGAGGAGATACTTTATGGGGTCTTACTTTGCAGAAATTATAATAAAATGGGATATTGTTGTAGTAATGTTTTCCTGGCCGAGTTCACCGTAGAGCGACCGACCGACGGGCCGATTCGATATAATATTTACATAGAGTTATGTTACAATAACCGACCGTTAAGGTAACCTGCTTATGCGGGCACAGTGGTCTCACGGTCTCAGTTAGTAGGATCAAAGTTATTTTCCTTCTCGTACATCGAGCTATTTAGTTGGAGTTTCCTTTCGAAAAATATGTGTGCAATGCCAGTGCTCTCAATCGGAAAACATTGTGAGGAACCGCAAACCCATAAATTTCGAAGGTATGTGATATTGCTTAGTATTAGTGCAAAGCTGGGAAGCGCATGTTTTACCCTTTATAGGTTATCGCGTGTCGTCTCTGCGGACGTCGTCCGCACTTGCTATTTCGCGACTGTCCATTCGATCTTACAGTACGGAGCAGAGTTGTGGGGGCGCTCAGCCGATCGAGAGCGAGTCTTCCGCATGCAAAAACATGCTGTGAGAACGATCGCAAAAGTGTCGCGAGACACGTCCGCGAAGCCGTACTTTACCTCACTGGGAATACTAACGCTACCATCTATAATAATACTGCAAGTAGCACTGGTTGTAAGGCAAAACAAAGAAAGGTTTAGAACACGCGTGGATGGTCATTCGCAAATACAACACCCGTGGTGCACGTAAACTTGCGACAGTCGCACACCGGCTCACCAAGTCTGAAAGGCTTACTCACGTCCTAGGGCCAACGGTGTACCATCGCCTGCCGGAGCTTGTCGTTGGCGCGCCCAGTCTTACATGTTTTAAAGTTAGGTTAAAATCGTGGCTTATCGAAAAGGCGTTCTACAGTGTAGAAGATTTTATTTATTAAAATGATACATAAATAAAATTGAACATCCTGATTTTGACATTATATTAATATAATTTAATACAAGACTATAATTTAATATAATACATATTGTTATTCTGTATTTTTAATTTGTAATTTAAACTGACCTGTAAACATACAATTTACCAATAAAATTATTATTACTGATTATTACTGATTATTCGTATAATCGGCGATGGGGTTGCAACCTGTCACGTGCGGAATATTAACTACTGTGTAAGGCATGGACATTTGTCTATTATAATGTATAGATGTGCCTCTGACTACCACCTTAGACATTATTACAGTCATGAGCATGTTTGTATTAGTGTTCTTTATTTTATAAAAAAAGTTGGTAAGTACAAAAAAAAATGACGGGTTGCACTCCGGGAGTGCCGACAGAAGTGAAAACTTATTTTGGCGCGTTAGACATTTTTTAGATGGGTACTAGGGTTATTGGGTTATTGGTTTATGAATTGCATTTTATTTATGAATTGTATTTTATTAGTTATTAGAAACTTTAAAATACATTTAATATTCTTTTATATTTTTGTTCAGAATGTAGATAATAATATATATCAAAGAACCTAACTCGGTAAACTTCTTCATACAAACGTAGACTGTTAACATGTGAATTAAGGTTTATACTCAAATAGTGCGAGCGCGGCAACCCTACGTCTCGGTAACGGTGTCGCGAGTCCAGAGGTTTTACATCATCTAAAAATATGCGTACCGCGCTAAAAGAAGTTTTCACTTCAAAAAAATTATAAAATGTTATCGAAATAAGTAAGTAAATAAATTATAGCTTTACTTACATAGGTTATTCTTCAAATAAAATAAGTATTTACAATTTCAATCGTTTTCATTTTGAGATCTACTATTGCGTGGTCCACACCGAAGATAATTGACCGTTCATCGAGTCCTTATAAGTACAAAGGGCCTATAATTATAAACGAGCGGTGGAATGATGATGATGATATTTAGACACCTCAATAATTACCTCAGTAATTATGTACTTACAGTATAATATACGATAATATAAATTACTTACTTATCTGAAATAGTTGAGCTAATTAAGAACGGCGGCATTGCCACGTTGCCACGTTGAATGGCAATACAATACCTATTTCAACTAATTATAACAATTATTTTCAGCTCCGATAATAATAGAACGAGCTATAGATAAAGTCAAGCCTTTTCCATGTTCATGCAAAGTTCACGACCTGAACTGACCTCAAAATACGTACTAGTTCTCCAACACACAAACACACACTCTTATGCGGTTGAAATTTAAATTGAAATTGGCATGGCAAAGTGATAATATGAGCTTAGAAAGATAATTCTTGCTTAGTTTTTGTGTATTCAAATGTTGAAGGTGCTTTATAAGTTCCGTTAGTCATTGTTTGTGCTTTGTATTGATGTTGTATTGTATAATACCTATACATATTTAAGGTATCTAGGTGTGTATTCAAAAATACCACTAAAGTTATGACGAAGAAGAAGGCGGTTGTTATTATAGATTCATAGTAACAGCCGCCTTCAAACGTTGCACTGTTCAAATAGCGTAGATTGAGATAATAAGTTTAATATTTGCAATGCAAATGGCTTTAGCAACATCTGTTGTTCAAACCATTATTGTTACATTCAAGTTAAAATCTGTTTTATTCAATATAAATACAAGGACCACATTGAATCGTCAGACATGCGAATTAAGGTGCCAACTCCTAACCCAAGACAAAAGTGCAAGAAGATTTTAAAATGCAAATATATTGACCATGGAAATTGAGGTAACATGGGAAGTTCTAATCATAATGGTAGGTCGAACAAACCCAGGTACGCGAGAGTGCCAATTGAAGCTAGATCTACTACGATAGATGACACTCGTACCTACTACATACCAATGGGGTCAAGAGAAATAGTTATTCCCCGTGGTCCCGTTAAACGGGCAAAGTATGGGACCTCGAGAAAACACGTAACAACATATCAAACCGATACCACGGAATTTTTTGACTTTATTACAATTGTACGAGTAGGTTACTTCAAAGGCTATATTTTTGCAAAAACAATGGTTTTTGGCAGAAGTTTCATATATACTAGCAATTTATATGCCCGCACTTATGTGCCCTGACTACAACAAATAAGCCTATCGATACAATCTACTGACGGAGTCAATAAATAACTCTATTGGGTATAGAAACTCCGTACCGTCTCCAATTCCCTTCAATCTATTCGTTCCTTCATTTCTTGCCACAAATTTGGGCTGTGATAGTTCTTGTATTAAACTTCGTATTTTATTGGCCAAGTCGGGCCATTGTGCGTGCGCCCATTACAGCACTACTGCTTCTTCTGTGTCAGCTCGTAGATTAAAGCAGTAGCTACAACTAGGGTGGCTATGTGCCAGTACTCCACGTACGGACAATAATAGGGAACACAAGCGCGGATCCACCGTTGTGGACACGATGGGCATGCCCACAACCTAATAGACTTGTGACTTCACACTTTTTTGATGATATATCTAATGCCTCAATAAAAAAAAACAATGAATCGTGCGTGATTCGTAACGCAGCAAAAAAAGTTATTAAAATATTTTTACTATATTTTTTTACAAATACTGGCAACTCTCCTCTTCTACTCTTCGCAGAGTAAAATATTGGTTACATGCCTAATGCGATAATGCGCCTTCGCACAAGGCCATCATTGTGAACGAATTTTTGATCAAAAACTCAACAAATACCATCGAGCATCCACCTTAGTCACTAGAAATGGCTCTAGCCGACTTCTTTCTTTTTCCTAAACTCAAATTACCACTTCATGGTACCCGTTTTCATTCGGTAGAAGACATAAAGGAGAATTCACAGCAAGAACTGAACTCGATTCCGGAAAAAGCGTTTAGCGTAAGCGTTAAAAATGTTTTCATGATTGGATTATTCGTTGGCGTAAGTGTATCGTTTCTGAAGGAGCATAGTTTAAAGGCGATAAAATAAATTTTGATGAATAACTAAAATGTTGTGTATTATTGATCGTTTCCCGGTACTTTCTTGACAGAGTAGTAGGTATATCAATCATGAGGAAGTAAATACTCCGACTCGCACTTGGCCGATTTTTGGATGGCTGTGCCCACAACCTTTTTAGAGGTCTGGATCCGCGCCTGAGGGAACAGATACTGTGAGAGTGCGGAAGAGATAGGTGCCTAAAGTTACAGAATTTGGGACAGAGGAAGTACTAAGAAGAAGTACCCTTTACTAAGACAAGTCAATCACCGCATATATACCAAGTCATGCTGTGTTTACCTTTAATTGCAACAAGCATTAAATGTTTTCAAAGCTTTTATGATTGTCGCAAACGTTACCAACGTTACCAACCACCAAACTAATAAATAATAGTTCAATGTTGCTTTTTAACCGCGTGCTCAATTTTGATGACCGAGCAAGCGAAGGTTACTAAAATTGAAAAATTAAAAATTTAAATTCCAATTTCTTCAATTCAAAAATCAAAAGAGCACGAGGGAAAAAATCATTGCACTCGAGTGTAACTTTTCATCCCACCTCAGTCAATTCTGTTGGCATCAAATAAACTTCCTCGTCGCTAGAATCACTCATCTTAGGGTTTTGTTGTTAGGCTCACTTGTTTTCAAGTTGCTTGTTTTTAACCTAAGGTTTTAACAATATACCTATGACGTGAAAGAAACCTATGGCGCGCGCAAAGCAAATTAAATAAAATGTACACCAAAAAGGTCCCGAGTCTAAGTTTTTAACATATTAAAAAAGGTTGTATGATAAATTCGGCACCATCGAGGTAGCAGTAAATAGGTTTAATGTTTTTTTGAATTCACAAACTCAGTGCACACGATGTTCTAAATTCGGATAAAAACGGCTTTTGCACTCAGATATCGAAAATCAAAAATACTCTTTCTGAGACGGGGGGATAAAAAACCTTTTTATTTTTTATTCACCCTGTGCATAGTTGGTATAAAACCTGTGGTCTTTTTTTATTATTACAAAAGAAACAAAACTGCATATTATCTAGAATGTTGTATTGGTCCTTACCGTGTGTAGATGTTTCCCGCGACATGGTCACCGGAGCAATCGCGATTACAACGCATACATTTCCCTTCGGAGCTCATTTTCACATAATAGCTAGAAATTTACCGTTCTACTAATTATACCTATGTTACTTATATGTACGAGCACAATGGCTTGCGTAAGGATGAACTAACCGTGATTTATTCTTTTAGAGAAGTCTTTCTAGTTAGAGAAAGTAGCCCCTGGTCTAACTAGAGGTGGAGGGAATATAGGGTTGATAGAATCAAAATAAGTAATGGTGGATAATATGACACAACTCCATCACCATCTAGCCCCGAACTTAGCAAAGCTCGTACTATGGAAACGAGATCTCTGAATAATCCTCATTCCTCCCAGTAATATTATATTTCAGAAGTAAGGTATAAATTATAATAAGGGTAGTAGGTTCTCGTCTTTTTTTTGTCAAATAAACACAAAAGGTTTTACCTATTGCCCGTTCTTAGCGAGGTTTCTCCTTTGAATAAAAAATGTTCACCTGTCTACATTTGAGAGTCAGCTACTTATTTTATTTTCAAAATAAAATAAGCTATTTAGAACTGTACCGCCGTTATCAGACGCCATATTTTTGTTTTATCTCAACCAATTTTGGCATCAAAGGTACAATGGAAATTTGCTTTGAACGACATGACCTGGCTTCAATGGTTGTCATACATCCACGTGGAAGTGAGGAATAAAACAGAATACAGCGCGCGCTGCTCACAGTGGACCGGAAGTATGAACACACGATCGAGGTGATCGAACCACTCGCCTACACAATATGCAAAGTGGAACCACTTTCTTTCCACTCTCAAAAGTTTTGAGGAGAGGAAGTTTTGATAAGAGATAATCTTAAAGTCAGTTTATGAAAATCACCTCATGAACTTGACCTAATGTTGTATAAATAAGGTACCTACTTACCTATATTCTAGTTCTCGGCAGATGACAAGCAATTATTTGCTACCACAAGCTTAAATAGTACTCTACTTAAGTCAGTGTACCGTAAGAGTACTCGTAGTAATAGACCGACCAAAAGCCTCCGTCAACTTTTGAATATCCTTGACCGACAGCTTACAGGTATCTTCCGGAGCACGGTTGAGAAGACCACTGCGGTCACCCAGCTAGGTACTGTCATCGCAGAACGTTGCTTAACTTAAGTAAGAAGCATTAAACTTGGTATGTGTACGCACATGCGATCATCAGGCATCCCACGACATGGGAGTAGTCTCGACCGATTCGTCAATCGGCGACGTGTATTATATTTTCGTTCTGAGGCTGACATCCATGGGCTCCCAATTACCTACTTGATTTTATGGTGGTCATAAATTATGGTGGTTAAAAAAGATAAAGCTGTCCCTTTGTTGTCATTTCGTAGGTGTCATAAAGGTCCCCCAGCGCGAAATGCTAGGTCGGAAAATAAATAGCTTGTTTGCAAAGGGTCTTGTGAGAAATTATTTGGAAAACTAACGTGTTTTTCCTAAACTAGATGCTTCTTTTCACTTTTAGATATAAATAGCCGTGGAACACCGTCTTCAGTTGGGAATTCGGTACTATTTTTAATATTCCGTATGTCAAAAGGAAAAAAATGAACTCTTAGGATCACCTCGTTGTCCATCTGCCTGTCTCACGGTCTGTCTATCTGTCTATCTGTATGTCTGTATGTCTGTATCTGTATTAAGACCCTTTTTTTATGAATGCGTGGATACTAAGGTCAACGGTCTCTTAAAACAGTACAAAATCCAGCTTCTATCGAAAAATACGGCATTATTTACGCCGCCTATTTCGACACTCACCAGAAAATCAAAATATATGGGGTATTTCCCGACATAGAACCATCGAACCCTGAATTTGGCAAGAAGTAAGGTAAAGAAAGTCTCACAACAAAAAAAAACAAAAACTAAAACTAAACTAAAAAAATATCGAAAAAAACCAGATATTTGTGAATTTGTAATTATCTATTTACATAGATAAGTTCTTTTTCAATTAGACTTATCTTTTCGTTGCAGCACTGTTAATTGATTTGTTATTTTAAGTGGGTAAAGTGCCCTTGAATTAGACCAGTAACTGTAACGGATGGTTAAATAACTATGATGGTGAAATAAGTGCGTTACCCTTTCACCCTCTTCTTTATATTTATTATTCTATTCGACCTATTTTCTTGTTACTGTCTTTTTGTAGGTGATTGTGATATAATTCCCAACTCTGTTTACAATTGCGATTATTTACTTACCATTTTCTTGGAAAAATACAAGAAACTAGCGGCCATTGCATCCAGTCAGTTTTGAAGACAATGAAAAAGTCCGCGACGAATATTGAGCAACTAATGGATTTTGAACAAAGCGGTCTAATTTAAGAGACCGTCCCTATTCAAAAAACTCCGTAGCCATTAAACAATGCAAGAGTAGACAGTATAGACTATAATAGGAGTTTGAAACAGTCGTCATTTTTATGACGACACCCTGACAAAGATACTTGTAATCAGAACGACTCGCAATTTATGTGATATATTGAAATTTTACCAACAGTCTTTTCCTGCTCTAATGCTCTATTATTAAAAAAAAACAATTGAGATCCCTTGAAACCGATTAAAAGGTGCTGTTTCTAAAAATTAAGCTATTATTGAAGCTAAAAGCCACACGTTTCACATTTACGCTGCACTAAATAATAGAAGCATTGTCACGTGGCGACTTTGCGTCGCCATTTCACGAGAGGAGCTTCCACAGTTGCTAGCAACGTGGCTGTTGACACATTGAATGATTGCAGCTCCACACTTTATTCACTTTATACATCTTGGCCCTGATTCTGTTGTTTAACCGAAACGGCCACTGTGCTGAGTTGGTAGTAGCTCTGCCTTTTGTGCTGTAGGTTGGTTCGATTCCCTTCCAGGACTAACACTAGTGTGATGAACATAAAGAATCATAGGTTTGCATTTTAAACAGTATAAGTAATATATCAGACTACGCTAAGCGGTGCAAAGCTAGAAAATGTATCACGTGAAAAGTACTGTTTTTCAAATAAATCAGTACCTGAAAGCATATTATAATTTAATTTCAAGTCACACCAAGTCGCCAGATTCCATTACGTTAAACCGCAAAATAAAATTATAATAATAATAATAAATATTGCTGGACAATGCACACAACACCATCTAGTCCCAAACTAAGCATAGCTTATATTATGGTGAATATATGACTGATAGAATACTTATATATTTCTAATACATAATTATGATACCTTTAAACACCCAGACACGGAACAAACACCTTTGTTCTTCACACAAATGTTTATATGTAAATAAACTTATTAGAAGGTTTATTCAAAGGTGCAACAAAAGCCTGCGCGAAGAAGACCTCATAATATCTACCTCAAACAATTAAATAGTTATGCGATGGTATGAAACTCATGTGGTCACCATAGCTACATTTTGTTGTGTGTAGCTACATTTTTTTTGCACCTAAGTCTGAATTAGAGTAAATTTACTAAATTGAAGTGTGATTGACATGTTTTGCTGATTTTAGTCATCATGTAGAGGTGTTGATTACAACTTCTGAAACGCCTAGGATATTCAAAAATGATCTATTAATCTAATAATCTATTTTGGACTTTGGTGTGTAAGTCATTCGTATTTTTTGCTAGTCAGACGAAAGAACAGAATTACAAGCATTTCTTTCTTTCTTTCTCATTTGTCTTTGAAAATATTAACTCCAATGCGTCCTAGTTACCATCACGTGTGGAAGGTCTTCAATGCTTTTTCTGTCAAAACAAGTATCTCCAGAATTATCACAACCTTTTAGCAGCTTTGTGGCCGCAATTTAGGCCATATGTACGTACTTTGAGCGTTGTTTGCGAAGCGTTTTGGTGTAAACGCCATTTCGTTTCAGCTTTTGACGGTGGGTTTGTTTATTTATGGTGGCTACCTTGTTTATTTTCGAGTTACGTGGGAGAGGATTACAGGATCCGGGTGTTGGTTTTGTTTAAATACTTACTTTAACTTCAATTTTAAAAAATAAACTTGCTTGTCGAGATTACTAAGTATATTTTTAGTTAAATTCATACAGAACGGTCAAGTGCGAATGTTGCGCCTCAGGGATTCCGTACCTCCTTTTTTCACCACCATGGTTCTTTTACCATGGGTTACAATGACTAGTCTTATTTAGGAGCAATATGCAGTCATAAACTGTTAAAGCGCCGAACACTAACGAACCCTAACGAATCGATAAGACAGATTTCCCATAAGCCATCCTAGTCACGGTCTCGTACGTTGGCAAAAAAAACTTGATTTGGCTAAATCCAAAAATTTATGACTTTCAAATAATTTCTTTTACTCGTGCTGAGAGACCTTGCTTAAAAAAATACATAATGCTAGGTCAACAAAAAATTCCCTATACGAGTAGGTTTAGATTTGCTGGCGACTGTTGAAATATGCGGCATAAATGGCTGTATTTTTAGATTGCATTGACTTAGAAGCTAAATTTTTTTACAGCTATAAGATTCCGTAGACCTTAGTGTTAAAAATTAATTTTAGCTCGATACCTCCACGCGTTCTTGAGAAAAAGAGTCTTGACATTCAATTAACGAGACAGATATTCCTACAACGAAGTGAACCTATAAGCGTTCCTTTTTTTCTTTTGAGGTACAGAACACTAATTACAAGAGTAGTATGATATTCGATTCAGGGAAAAATAGTACTAACACCTACTGCTCAGTCTGGCACCAATATTCGTAATGGCCTGACAGAATGCTGGACGATACCTATTCATTTTCCAACTACCGCAAGAGCACCAACAAGTTTGACCACTTAATTCTGGAACCGAACTGTCATTACCATGCCAATCTCCTACATAAATTCAATTGTATCGAGCTGTATTTTAAACAATTCGCCCATAAAGTGTACTAATTTGATCCCTTCGAAAGGGCCCAGTGGTCACTTGCGCGGAACGGATCAACAAAGGGCCATTACAATAAATTACTTCGCTTTGTTCAGTCCGCTACACGAACCACCTTCCACACCACACTCACTACTATTTCATTACCGTAGAGTTGAAAGTTCACTAATGCTCTCATCGATACCATCATTAGAAATTCAGAAGTCCTATTGTCCAAAAGTATTTTATTGTCTTATTTAATAAAGGGTTCAAATTATGGCAGCTAATGTTGTGGTAACCGTAACGCTGGCCTTCACAGCCTGGAACCGAACCAACTGTACGGACTCGGGTCTCATTCGCCGATACTCGATACTAACTCAGTACACGCCAAATCCACCTCAACATAGTCCTCAACATACCTGCTTCTGGTAAAATATACTTAAAATTCAGATAAAACATTTTTCAAAGCAAATAAACACCAAAAGAGCTGGAAATTCTCTAAAATAATACAACAAAGAAAATGTCCAGCATCGTCACTGGAAAACAGTGTACCCGACTCTCTTCCACCTTTTACAGTGACATTAACATATCGTTATAATATCTAGGGCCGGGACATGTTTATTTATCGCTCCAGGACAAAGCTGACCAGCCCCTGACTACCCTGACAAAGGGCCCAGCTGACCTCAGGGGTCGCAGAGACCGCTAAATTTTACGACGAGGGTGAAAAAAGGGACCAATACATCGAAACGTGAGATTTTTGTTTAAGGTCTCTATGGATATAGGTATATCTTAGGGAAAATCAGATTTAGTTGTGAATTGAGGTTTGTAGAAGGTTTTTGCTGTTGAAGTGATTTTTCGGCTTTTGGGTTTCTAAGGAAAATTACAACGGGAAAGCTGAGCCTAGGAAATTTAGGATTGGATTTTATGTCTATGTTTTGTGAATTTCACGAACTTTTGCTTGATATAAAATAATTCCTAGGCTTTTATATTAAAAGTAATAAACACACAAGAATTTACCAAAATAACAACGTTATTTTAAATAATTACAAATTAGGGTGGTTTCCGATGACATTTACCCAGAGCGTATAATGTCAACTAAAGGAATATAAACGATCGTACCGAGTGCCCAGAACAGAACTCCAGGAGGTGATGTAATAATGTAACACACTTAGAATTTACAAAGTGACCTACTCAGTATATCTAAAGTATTTTATTAATAGAACATAAGTAAAACGAGTCTAGTGATAGTGGGGCTAATAAAAGTCGACAGATAATCTAATCTCTATTTATTAATGTATCCCACTGAAACACATGATATGTTAGTACAGAATGCGAATGGAGCCGTAGGTCCCTTCTTTTCAAAATAAACAACGTGTGCTGAAAAGGCCCGCGTCATTCCCGTTTCATACAATCGGCTTAATTTTTGTTTAGTCAACCCTCGTTTTTAATTACTTACCCGAGACACATTAGCAGATCTCGGGATGTCATTTCAGAAAGCGGCTTACTGCGTTCCTGAGGGACTCGCCTACTAGCTGTGTCGCCGGCGCCGACTGACTCGTGGGGAGAGATCAGTTCTCATAACCAGCTGAACACCTTTCATGTTTCATATAGGCTCAGGAATCGGTTTTTAAAATTCATTTTAGATTAAAGTTACTACATATTATATAAAATTGGTATGTTTTAAAAGTGTATAGGCCTAGCTCGCGCTGCAGATACCGCGGAGTTTATTTTCGCGGAACTCTTGGTAGTACGCACTAGTGGTTTACGCACTAGTGATTACACACTAGTTGTTTACGCACTAGTGGTTTTTACCGCCTCAATTTTTAACAAAGCAGATTATTCACTAAACAAATGCACGCATCTATGTACGCATATTTAAATCTTCACGTGATATTCGAAATTACATTACCGGCTCGATGTTATTATTATGGTCGCGCAAGTTGCTCAGCTATTTATGATGGGGTTCTGCCAACTGCGCTGTAATCTGCGCCTGAGGGCCGGGCCCTCCGTGATTATGAAGCTGTGCTCATGCAAATTCTGGTTGTTACTCTTCATTTCGGAATTAATGGTTTTTGTTATTTGAATTAATGGCGTTTGATGATGTCAGATTTTAATTTCAGTAAGCTACAAGATTTCATTTGCTTTCAACGATGCAAAATGCACTGTCAATATTATACAAATATTGTGTGTCTTATATAGATAGGTACCTATTGATAGTGTAGTCGCAATAAACTTTCCCTCTATCTTAAAAACACATTACTAACTAGTGTAGGGGTAAGTTAATGTCTGTTCTTTTTATTCCAATGTCAATAAAAAACGGTAACAGATTTAAACAACACATTAACTAATGTGGGACTATAAGATGTACATTTTGTCAATCGTAAGGCGTAAATTAGGCATGAACAGACGCTATGTAGTGAACTTACAAGTGTCTAGAACTCCGTCATAATGCCACGAGCCAGCCACGAGCTAATAATGCCGGGTGGAGATGGTAGCTAGCAAGAAGGTCGCTCCATGTTAGTATCAGTACCTCTTTAGTTTCCATCTTTTTATATCTCAGGTTTGTATGTTAGTGGATTTTCGGCTGCAAAATAACAGAAGCAAAAAGGCTTTTTGTTTGTTTTTGTGCATCCAACTGTGTTGAGGTGCTGCTGTATGCGCTCGCAGTGTTTTTAATCATCGCCCCTCTCGCTGTCAACTCCGGGCGCGCTTCAGTCGAAACGAGAGGCTCTTCCTCTTGTAACCCAAAGTTTATCTCTGAATTTTAAACAATATGTAAAAAACATTTGCCTATGAAAATTTGGGTTCCTGAAAACGTACTGACTACACTGATCTTGCTATTTTAAAAAGACCCTAACTGATGATTAGACTGATGAACAGTGTTTCGGAGCAATCAGCTTTGGAATATTTAGGTTTACCTTTCACTGCCTAAATAAAAAGAATTCTAGAAGTGAGTTCGTGAGTTACTAAAATTCTATATACACCGAAAATGTAATTCAAAATGTCGAAGGTCATTTAAAAGAGGGTCGAGGTCAGAACTCGGCTCTAACCGTAGCGCACTCGTCGGTGCATAGCAACGGCTGCCCTCGCCTCGCTCTAAGTCCCAGTTTGAATAATCCTTCAAATACAGACACGCGACAAAGTAAAGCCCACCTTATACCTTACAAATAGATATCAAAATCTAGTGATTCGATTAACAAATTCATACCAAACAGTTTTATGCTTTGTGCTTAGATTGTGAAATACGAAATTTGCTTGGCAGGTGTTTGCTCGAAATTCAATGTCAATTTAATTCAGGCTATTATTGCCAATTTAAACTATGACCCATAGACTTATAGCTCAAATTCGACTATCACTTTGAAATGCACGGGCATGGGTCCGAACCAAAAGCAGAGATTGGACCGTATAGTTAAAAAATTAAGATATATGTTTATCCGACTCGGGGAAAAAAATGGGTTAAGTGTTTACTTTATTTGGAGATAACACATGTAACGTGAGACGGGGATGTTTTTGTGACATTATTTTTTGTTTTTGCTTCTGAGTTTAGCTTTTAGTTGCGTATCCTGTTATCACCCCGGGGCTGGAGTTTACGATAATTATTTTCGGAAATATTAGCAGGAGATTCAAAGTGTTCCGGGACATGTTTGTGGCCCGGCAACGCGAAAACAATGTTGTATGTAAGTACTTACTTAAAGAGAAAGTAAGAAAATAGTTTTTATTCAATAAAATCACAAAGATCATTTTGAGTAGTCTACTTTTAAACTAGATGAATCCATCTGTTCTTAGTTCAAGAAGAATCCGGCCAGAAACTCGTTTGGTCTTTTGTATGATCCTTGCCAATATTGTTACGGATGCCGAATTGACTTGCGGATTCGTTCTTAAGACTAATTCATCATCGCCGAGCTGAAACCGCTGAAGCCAGAAAGCTGACATTTGGAAGGTAGTTTCCTTTTACAGCAAAACCACCCACAAAGGCG
The DNA here is from genome assembly GCA_948098915.1 of Lampropteryx suffumata. Lineage (NCBI taxonomy): Eukaryota > Metazoa > Arthropoda > Insecta > Lepidoptera > Geometridae > Lampropteryx > Lampropteryx suffumata. The sequence continues at coordinate 370,406 of OX402564.1, read as the reverse complement.
GGATTTTTTGAAATTCAACTGAAATTTAATTAGTGCACAATTTGAGCATAATGTCGCATGCTCTAAGGTACGGAATGGCTAAACTTCTCCTCCTGGGTTGCCGTAAAAGCCGTCAAAGTTCTAGGCAAAGTTGTGGCCAAAAACTTCAACTTTACCTAGAAGATTATAAAAGAACGCACGCAATTAAAAAAACATTTTAATTTTATGAGCATTTTAATAGTATAGGTGTCGAGAAAACTATGGGTTATATGAAACAACTCGTAATGACCACTTTTCTAGCACGCAGGCAAAGTTGGGCTTCCTTACAAAAATAATCCATGCAAACAATGAAACAGAGTTAGGGTTGCGCTACTATTGAAGTTAGCTACTTAACTTTATTTAAAAAAAATACTATTTTTTATTTTTCATATAGTTTCAAAGAACTAATATACCTAGATAAGTTGGAATACCATTATCTACTATGATACTTACATTATCTACTAAGATACTTACATTGCACTTATAACTTAAAACTGCTAATCAAAAATACGATACACACATATTTTTTTACAATAATATACAAAATAGTACCATAAACCTAAACCTAAACCTGTAAACCTACTAGAAATGTTTACTTTGAATTAGAATGAAACGCTTTGAATATATTATCTAATTTAAACGAGCAATTCTTGTATAGGTACTGTGTCTGTAATCTGAATCTCGGAAACTACAACAACGATTTTCATGAAATTTAGTTGGGGCCAGATGATGCTGTGTGAAATGTCCGGGATTATTTATTTATTTATTTTATTTATACCTAGAAACACCCATACCTGAGACTAATTACTTACATTTGTCTCGCGGCGAGATTCGAACTTGCAACCTTCTGCGTCTCAGCTGGACCATAACCCACTGCGCTACAGAGGTCCTCAACACTAGTAACTAGGAATAACCAGTGACACGATTAGAATATAAATAATAAAATATTGACCCCAATAATAACCGGATTACCTAAGTAGGTAAGTACCTATTTCTATCTGCCGCCATATTTTTTTTACTTTAATATGAATTCTTAAAAAATACTTCTCTGGGAGTATTCCTCCAATATCCGCCACCAAAGTGCCTACCCTACCTACTTAGATACAACTAGGTACATATTTGACTTTTCTTTCAGACCCTGATGGCCCTGATGGCTCTAACTTCGTCAGACTTTCCTAAAATACGAACGACCGTATTTTGTTGAAACTAAAGTTCAAATTAGAGTAATGATTTGCAGTTTTACTCAACACCTCATAACATGTAGTGATCAGGTAAGGAGGTGTTAAGTAAAACTGCAAATAAACAGCTACGTCGCACGTCGCACGTCAATTTAGTTAACTTAAGTAATGTCATTAATACTCGAATTCAGACTTTAATGCAAACAAAATAAGATCGTTCGTGTTTTAGAAAACTTATAATTTCCTAAAACTTAGACCGACGAAACTACAAAATCCGGGCCATTGTTTTTGACTAGTTTATGATTTAGAGCAACAAACTGAGTCTATTAGGTACTTGTGTTACCTATATAAAATAATATGATAAGAAGTTAAGATCTTGTAGATTAAACAGATAAGAGCACGATTTGGTCACGCTTTTGTCACGAGCTACATAAGCCTACCTCCATTGTTCATTATCATAATACACTTTACTAGACGAAAGTAGGTACTACCTATCTAGCCTAGTACATAAACACTATGTACATTACTGGCAGTAATCTGGATCAGTTAAGCGGTCCTAATAGGTATAAGTACCTTAAAACTTTCGGCTCATTTCTGTAATTTTATAATTTTATAAATACATAAATGTACAAAATAATATACAATAATATAAAATTCACGTGAAACAGTTGAGAATTCAAAAAATTCAATTCAAATATTCAAAATTCAAAGTTCAGATCTAGATCACTGCCAGAGGGCAGCGTTTCCAAGATACTGGCAGCATTACCACGTTGAATGGCAATGCTAATACGCTGGGCCAGATAGGAGCCAGCTCTGTAATTAATTTCTATGTATAAAAACATAAACACGAAACAATAATTACTATAACTCTGTCTTAGGTAGGTACCAAAAGATGATCACCTCCTTTATCGACTTGTCCAACACCTAACCCTAAGGGCCCGTTCACACTCGAGCACCTCTCCTTCAGAACCCTTTGATTTTCCAGCAGAGCTGGCTCCGGGAACGGGAGCGGAATAATGTCTGAGAGCCTCCCTTTCTTTGTTGCGAAGTTTAATGGGTCGGTCGGTTGGTTCGGTACTACGTAGTATGCCATAGACAAATCATATTCTTTTCTTTGTCTGAATAGCTGCTCCCGCAATTTCTTAATTTACACAACTGTAGTTATGAGAGATAATTTTTAAAGTATACATACATAAGAACACGCCTATTTCCGGACGGGCTCGAGACTACGGATTTCCACTAGCTACGATCCTGACCAACTCATCACTCTCCTTATAGACGCGTGTCGGGTGTACATGCCTGTACTCTTACTACTCTTGACCTGGCCTTTCTCTACCATATCCCCAATTTGGTCAGTTTAATACATTTGTCCCGGTACTTATTAACCTCACTTTGTTCGCTTAGATGGTTGACAACGTCCATTGAATGAAACTCATTTTGTAAGCATCATACAAAAAGCAGAAACTAAGCCGTGATTAAAGGTGGTACTAAATATATATTAGGTAATGTATAAGCCCAGTTCAACTGAATCTTATTCTAATTGAAATAAAAACACTCTAAAAATACTCATCTCACGAACAAAGAACTTTGGGCGTGCTTTGGGTACCTCCATGTTTAGACAGAGACAGCATGCTTGCATCCCTTTCACAAGGGCTGAATTATGACGTAATCATAGCCTTGAACACCCTTGCAGGGTGATGCAATCTGTATGAACACCCTGCGAGGCAAGAAATACGGGTGGTTTTCGATTGACGCTGCACTTTATAGATGTGTGATGAAATCGGGTGGGGTGGTTTAGTTCAGGAGACCAATATCAGAAATCCAAATTACATTTTCGAATAATAATCCTAATGGATTTTGCAAACGTTTTAACGCTGTTTTATCAATTTAAATTAACAAAATAAACTTATATGGCTTCGATTAGGGTTGTTTCACAATGACCCTGGCATGTAATTACCTACGTACGATTACCTGCCTTAGTATTTTATGGTTATATTTGTAATTTATTTGAATATATTTAATCTATTAAGAATATAAACGTGAAATTTAACTTTTCTTATAGTAGGTACTTAATTTATAAATAAATAAAATAAAAACATACCTAATAATTATATAAAGATGGTTTTAATCGGTCCTTGTTGACGGCCAACTGTTTTACATGTATTGTATATCATTATGTTTTTACATTACATTAAATAATACATTTCTGTAAAGAATTAAAACTTTCCGTAATTTTGTCCATTTGTAAATAGCATATTGACAGATCCTATAACTGCACTTAATGATATTATAACAAATACCTAAGTAACTATAGTCACAAACCAATTATAATCCGAATTATTTCCTTTATCTAATACCGCTATGTTAACTGCTAGATAAACTAAACGCCAAATAGCTGTATCAGAATAATCTTATAAATAATTTAGGTACTTAAATAGTCAGATACATTTATAAACGGCTTTATTGTAGTGACTAATCTCAAAATAAAGTAATAAAAAATAACGACGTTATGTTGTAACGTGGCGCATAATGTCATCGCTATGCTCATATTTGGTTAGATCTATCTGTTAAATAATCGCTTGTTTTATATTATTTATTTAACAAAACGTGTTTTTATGTTTTGAAAATATGTTATTAGAGTAAAATTTTTAAGATTAATTCGCTCGTCATTAATTATTGTTTTTGGCATAATAATTGCGCCAGTTATAGAAACCACACTTCCTTCCATAAAACCATGGTTACGTGACGTTGAAATTGTTTGATGTTGTGATTTAGTATTTAACAAAATGATGTGTCGTTAGTGCATCCTGTCTTCTAGACTATCAAATCAACAATCCAACCCTTACAACTGAATACAATTAAAGATTTATTTAGCATCTCCGCTGAGCAGCCGCTAGCCGCTAGCCGCCTCACGACATGGGATGAATATACACCATAAACTTTTATGGAAGTGCTCAGATAACAGAGGCTTTGCCATCCAACTTTTTATTTTCTTGTTAGAGTTATGTAGAAGATAGTGATGTATTTAGCGTAATCGGCTCCGAGACACTCCGAAAGAAAAAAAAAGCAATAAAACTATTTGGATATTTAATGGTCGTTCTAGTGATGTCCGTACCTGCACATGATTGTATACTCACTTGGAGCTTTTATGCAAAGTCTTCTTCTTCAAGTCAACGGCTGCAATGATCTTAGGTTTTGTATGACCAAGTTGAGGCGACTTGTCTCTCTTCCTACTGCTCAGCTCAGGTGTAAAATAAAATAAAAATAAACCCTCATAATAATAAAGTGTTATCTCCTCGCTGGCTGGAGTTCACGCAAGGTCATATCAAACATCATCATAAGGTCCACGTTTTACTGCGTTCGGCCCACGCGGCGGGCAGAGAGGTCACATTACGGAGGCCTTCAGAGTTACTACATACCTACCAAATCAGTTACTAACCAGGGGACACTGGTTTTATTACTGGCCTGAAAACGAACATTAGCATCTACTCGTATATTTATAATTACGTTTTAAAAACTAAAAATAAACCGACTTCATTGAATGAAATTTGAGCCTATAATACATTTTTAGTGGACAGTAGATGTATTTTGTATATTATAATATGGGTAGGCCAAATAAACGCAACGCTCCAATGACGCAACGACAGCGAGGTATGAAAATACATAAAAACATCATCGATGTATACAATTTTTCGAATTTCACTCGACCGATTTTGATAAAATTTATATGGGACCATCTGTGAAGTATACCCTTTCAAACATAAAAAGAATTTTCCAAATCGGTTCAGCCGTTTTCGAGTAATCGGTAAACAAACATAAAAAAAAAAACGACAAATTGAGAACCTCCTCCTTTTTGATAAAGTTGGTTAAAAATATTCAGACTTTAAGTGTTTTTGTAAAGGAGCTGAATATTATAAATATCATATTAGAATGACGTTAAACCTTCCTCAATAATCATTTATTTTATTTTATTTATTTGTTTAAAAATCTTACAGTAAAAACCAAAGTGCTTTCACTTTGCTTTAAATTAAAACTTTAATGCATTCTCAATGAGTTGAAAAATAATTTCGTCGATTGCCGAAAACCGTATGAAAATCCGCTTGGTGCTTTTTGAGATTATCGCGTTCAGACAGACACGGCAGGCGGACTTCGTTTTATAATTATGTGCTGATATTTCCATGACAGGCTATCACTTAGTTTTCTAAGTGAATGTTAGTACTACTCCGAATCTTAGAACAAAAAGTGATTCGTACTCCGAAAATAATTGACAGTTGTACCCCATCACTAATGGGACTAGAAACACACTTGATTCGGGTTATTTGTGTGGGCGTGGCGTGTGGTTGATGACTTTGTGGTTCTTTGTTGTACTTGGTGCCCTCAGCATCACGTACCAGTGGAGCTGGAAGTGGGGCCGGACGTAGGAGAAGCACTTAATTCATTTACATTATTCTCGGTGAATACATTCGGAGCTATTTCGTATTTTCTATGAAGCGCAAACTAAAGCAATCTGACCTTAGCCCTTAGGCCTCAGTCTTATGTTCTTCCAATCCTTCCTTCGAACCAGTGTGGTGAAAGGATAAAAATGCGCCGCAGAGACTTCTTTTGTGCACTTGGCGTATGTTCTACGACATGCCGGTTTCCTCACAATGTTTCTATTCTACCGTTTTAGAGAACTGGTAATAGTGCACATACATTTTTCGAACAAACAAATCCTCTGTAGCACGACCAGAGTCGAACCCACGACCTTAAAATCGGAAGGCGGAGCCACTACCACTTGACCAGCAGCAGTGCTCAGTGTTGTAATAAGACCCTGTGATCTTGGTATTTTTTAGCCTTCATTTTGTAGTTACGTTTAATTAAATAAATACATATCATGAAATACAAACAACTTTATTTTGTGTGCTCCAAAGTCTGAATTCAGGTTATAATTACAGGCTAATTCAGGTATTTTTAATCGACACTTCTTAATTTTCAAAATTTAGTTTTACATTTACATTGCGTCTAAAATGAGCTACATTTTAGACGCAATGTATTTTAGTTTTGATTAAGACGGAATGTTAATATTAACATATTTCACGGCGTCTGGTAGATACATTGCGTGACCCAAGAGCTGGCTCCTATCTGGCCCAGCGTATTAGCATTGCCATTTAACGTGGTAATGCCGCCAGTATCTTGGGAACACTGCCCTCTGGCAGTGATCTGGATTAGTTGAGCTATCTATAGATCGTTTTGAACGGTCCTTAGATAGCTCAACTGTTTCACGTGAAGTTTATATTATTGTGTACATTTCTGTAATTGTTTGTGTGTAAATTGTATGTAACATATTATTTATTCCAACATTAATAACATTAACTACTTACTGAGACTTACATTCTAAATAATTTTAAACTATTATTGTAATTGATCTTCAGTGTAAGCAGAATAAAACCGTTCGTAGGTATATTACAAGATTTTACTTAGTTCAGTGAAATAACCGAATCAGGGCGTCTACTCTGCAAATCGATATATCGGAACGAAAATGTCCTTGAAATGTTCGTCGAAATCAGTCGAATTGTCAATTACTGTTGCTTTGTTGTCAATTCAAATATTGTATCGTCTGCTATGGAGGATAGTTCGATAATTGAAGTAGCTAAAAGTCGGGTTTGCACGATTTTTATTCCGATGTATTTATTGTTTATCGATTTTAAGACTTTCCCATGGTCAGAAACTTAAGTATCTAAATTATCTACTATCTACAATCGATACCTTCGAAAGGTCAAATCTAAAATACTTACGAGTAGGTATGGTAGATACCTACGACGGTAAAGTAATAAAGTAAGCAAAAAAAAAATAGTTAACTAATAAACATAGAAGAAAACTTACTCTATTACAAAGCTCGTTGAAAAAACTTTCCGAGCAAAATAGGATGAAAAAATGTTGTAGAGGGACTGTGGTTATTGTCGAAGGGTGGGCCTATATCAACTTAGGTACTTGTCAGGTAGGTAGGTACCTATGCTCGTGTAGGTGTCGTGTCGGGTGGCAGGCTCGGAGGCTCGGATTACATCAGCTGACTGCTCACCGCTTTGTTGAAGTTTGTAAAGGAACTTTTACATATTCTGTGTAAAAGGTTGAAGCTAAGATTATCCAAAATGATTGCTATTCCATGACATTTGTAATAAAAAAGTATCTAGTAACCCAATCATTTTTTTTAGAAGATATTTTATTAATTAACGTGTTTAGGTGTTCCAAAACCAGATACCTACCTAATTAGGGATATTTATCGTAACACTTACTTATGTCTTACGAAAAAAACTTACAAAAATCATATTTGGGCCATCCTACAAAGAGTCTCTGAGGCTCACATTAATGCGTTCTCAACACCTGGTTTAAAACAACGAGTGACGATAACAAGAAGAAGAGCATCCCAGTACCTACCTCTTGTATAAATAACAGTACTGGCTAGGTATAGGTACAATACATACACTATTTTGATTTTAAACCTAAGTTGTAGAAATAACAAAGAAATGAAGTATTGTGATAGAATCAGCTGATCATTGGCGTCAGCTGTTAATTCCCATGAGCCCTATTGCTCCCTACCTACTTTTCTAGGGAACGTACTAATAGCAAAGTTTTATAAACCCAAATTCTTCTAATTCAATAAACCCTTAAACATAAACTAGTTTCAACCAAACGCGAGTAAAACCTAACAAAGTAAATAAACACGGCAACTTTCTCGACGCATCGTCGAATCAATCGTGCGCGCTCGGCTGTTTCCGGCAAAGCTCGGGCGAGCTCGGCACAGCTGACGCGAACTGTTGCTATGTGCACTACACTGGAGCAAAGCGGACTTTTGCTTAGATTGTAAAATTGGCAAGATATCTAAACTTTTCAGTTCACAATACAAATTATATATGTTTTCATTTAAATGAGGTTTTTTATTTATATTTTCGTAGTACGGGCTTTATCAAACTTCATGTAGGTAAGTAGGTACTTACAACTTGGATATTAAATCACACGAGCACACATAATCGGTATTATTAATAATCTACGTAAATACCCGTAAAAATCCATGGTAGTGTGACAAAAGCGTCACAATAAGCATAAATACGAACAAAGAACATCGAAAACGCATGAGAAACGTCCTAAAAACTCGCCTGTGAGCCGCAGTTAAACAAGCCTACGTGACCGAACCGATGTACTTACCCCCACAAACACACCCTACGTCCACATTCACCCACACAGGCGCAGACGTGGTTAAGTCTTTACCCAACCACAAAAAGGCCTAAGCGGCATCGACCTTCACAAAGAAATGAACACATCCGTCGCCCTTGTGACTTTATAGGTAAGGTTCAATTTAAATACCCGATGTAAAAGGCACTTAGACCCCTGTACTTGTAAGTGCATAATATCCCCGTTGCGCTAGTGCATTTATGGCAGCAAGCACGCGTCGTCAACCTTTTTGCGATATTTTTTAAGTATGAATAACAGTTTTGACATTATCAATGTTCCTTACACGGTTATTGATTGCTTTTGTAATGCTTATCTTATCATAGATGCTATTTTTAGATTCGAAAAAAGTTTAGGGTTGTCTTTAGTTTTGGCGTTCTATTTACTTATACCAGTTATACTTAAGTACCTATTAACCTATTATTGTAGTCGAGGCGTACCTACGCTTATATCTTCTTATATATAAAAATCAATTGCTGTTCATTAGTCTAGCTGAAACTCGAGAACGGCTGGACTGATTTGGATAATTTTGGTCTTGAATTATTTGTGGAAGTGCAGGGAATATAATAAAATTTGCTTGGAATATAGAAAAAACAACAATTTCGCTTTCCCTTAGAAACTATTCCTAGCTGTCAAACATTTTATGTTCGTCCCGTCGGTCGCGTCGTTTAGAAATCAATTATATATAAAAGTCGTTCAGAAATCAAACAATGCCATCATTCAGCTTTTTTATTTATTGATTCTGAGGCGGTACGAAGTTTGCCGGGTCAGCTAGTTAAAAATAAAAATAGCTCCGAGAGAAATTGAGCTGTTTACATTTACCCTAATGTAAATTATTCCCTGAAACAAGAAATCCAAATTATTTGAAAGGTCGCTGTAAAACTCATCTCTTTGAATAACTAAATTATATTCAGTAGATTTGCTAGGAAAAGGTGAAAGTTCTAGATAAGGATGCCCTAGAAAAAGGTTGACGATCTCTGCGCGCTCGTCCCAACTCGGTTGGCAACAGGCGAATGAAAGCATCGACCACCTTATACACAAATTTATGCCTTAGACGCGAAGAAATAAGGTAGAATGTTCTGAGTGCGCAAAGTTATTGATCGAAGCTTACGCGAAAAAGTTTTTGTACTTATCGCCTACAACGATACATGTACTATTTTATTAATTGGCTTAAGTGACATAATCGGATACGGTTCTATTTTCAGCATGATAAGGGTCATAATCGCTTCTTTTTCGATTTTTTTGAGCCACTAATCATAAAGGATTCATAGCCGTGGAACAAAGAACATTATTAAGAAAGTATAAATTCTACCTGACGGGTGTTTTATGAGCTGTTTAAATTAATTGCTTTTAGCTCCTTTTTATTGGGTTCTAATAGTTCAGAGGGAATAAGGACACAATAGAAATTTGATTAGTCCAGTCGTAGAAGTAACACTCGAGTCGTCGTAAATGACAATAGAGCCAAATGTTTACGACTTATGTAGGACGCGAACGCGAGCCTTTGTCATTCAATTAGAATAAGGACTTTCCTATTTATTGTACCTTTATTGTTCCTACAAACATTTGTTATTTTATTAAATAGATGGAAACAAAAATCTGCAATTTGCTTATTTCAAAAGTAAATCTTGCAAATGGGGTTTAATTAATTGATACGTTTTCGTTAACGTTAACGTGTAACAAATATAACTACTGAGTAACGAATTATTTCAAGAGTCGAGTCAAATTAGGTATGAGATAAATTAGGATAAATTTACAATTTCAAACGCTTCATAAACTACCTACCTTTGAACAATACTTACAATCCATCATTACATTTTGACCTTAAAAAAAGTACTTCTTCTTCTTCTCCTGGTTCAAAAGAACTAGTGACACGATCACTAGTTATTTTGAACTAGTGTGGTGAAAGATTTAAAGTGCGTCTTAACAACTCCTTTTGTCCTCTTGACACATGTCTTCCAAATTTTTAGGTTCTATGATAAGTATTTCAGTTTCCGGTCGCCGGTATAGCGCACATAATCATTTTCAACGATAAATTTATTGATGCATGACCGGATTCAAACCCACGACCTTAGGATCGGAAGGCGGTTCCAATACCGCTAGACCTGTATTCTACAATATGTACCTACTTATTAAGTATTACAATTAGTACATATCTACTTAGAGGGTAAGTGCAGAACAGGTAGAGACCAATAATTATGGTATAGTAGATGCACCCCGCCACGCCTGCGCCCTGCCTCGGCCGGGAGAGGACAGGTTGGGACAAAAAACTGTTCGATGGAAGACGTGGGGCATTTCGGGTCCATGTTGTTGTGTGAATAGGGGTGATTGGGGTTGCTATGATGAAATTAGAGAGGGAAGATCAAAAGATTATTTTATATAGTAGAATTTATTATTATTTTGACATAATGCGCATGAATATTTTCAAATTCTATGTACCTACCTGTTCTATGCTGTTAAATGCAAATTCAATCATTGTATTTTACACCATTCGGTCGAACCTATATGCAAGATATTTGATTTGTCTTCGCCCCGATTAACAGAATAACTACTAATTAAACATTTGTAAACTGGCAAAATAAAATAAAAAAATTATCAGTTTGATACAACGTTTCACGACGTTCGGTTTGTTAGGATATAAGAAAGTGTTTAAATGTGATATATTTTTATTTTGAAAGCGCGACGACGAAGTTGCGAACGACATAACCCATTTGCATGACGTAACTTGACTTACACTAGGTATTTTGGAATCATTTTGTCCATCTAAATCTTTTTTGTTGTACCATAACCGTATTTTCTCGTGTGTTTCATTTGTCTTAATAAAAGTATTTATAAAAGTAAATATTGTTGCTTCCCTTGAGGGTTGGGTTGGCCGGTTAGGGGTATGTTTCATCCACGTAGGTAAACCGCATCGCTTTTATTTCACCAAAGCCGGTTTTATGTTCTTCCAGTAGGTTCCTTTCCCTAATTTCCTAAAGCCCTTGTTCTTGTTAGTATCTATGACTTACGGTCATTAATTCTTTCATTTTACGACCCTCGGGGGGTCCACTTCAAGTTTTGTTTGCCTACTTCTTTGTTTGCTTGGAAATGGCGTTTTTTTGTTCGGAAAAGTTAAGTGTTCGCTTGTTGGAAATATCTTAGGGATTTGAAAAGGTATTTTGGGATTTTCAATTGTTACATTTGAATTTGTAGTTGTATTTAACTTACTTAGGTGCTACTGAGATGAACCTAACTATCGTCATTAAACGGTAGAACCTGAGCGCTAACTTTTAAGTTATCCTTGTGATTGCATTGTATAAAACAGATTTGAACTTGTTTTTTTTTCAGATACCTACATAGTTTCAACTAAAAAACGAAGTTATTTGTTTGAGCTAACAACTATCATTACATTTTTTATATTTCATTTATGTAACAAATTTTTACATTCTTTTATTATTTTTGGCGCACCTTATTCTAAAATAAAAGATAGCTATGTATAACATTATGTATGTAAAAATCGCACGGCCGTGATCTCTATATTGATATAGTTTAACCTGCTGCTTATAGGTCTTCACGATACAGGCTTGCCCAGTGTGAAGACCGCTGGATAGTTTATAAGCATCTACCTTAGCATTAAGCAAATATTATTTATCGTTAAAAGCTATACCTGTAAATTTTAAATTTGTGGTTATGCTATTAATATATATTTTTTTCATAACTACTAAGAGTTGGCTCCTATCTGGCTCAGCGTTTTAGCAATTTAGCGATTCAACGTCGCAATGCCGCCAGAATCTTAGGGACGCTCTGGCAGTGATTTGGATCAGTTGTGCTAGCTATAGATTGTTTTAAACGGTTCTTAGAGAGCTCAAATATTTTACATGTATTTAATATTATTGTTACTCGATACAATACAATACAATACAATGAAGTACAAGTCTCTTGTAACTCGTCCAACGAGATACGACTCAGCTGACTTTGCTGACACCCCCACATCGATTCAAAATACTCCACGTAAACTTTACTATAAATTTATTCTCGAAGCTATTAAATCCTCAGTACTGTTGTATTTCTTCCCGGGTTCGACTCCCGGCTGGCACTCGTGAATAATGCATCGATTCTTAACGTAATTGATTGGGAATAAAACTTCAGCGTTTGAGGCTTAACGAGCGTCTTGTAATAGTCGGAGCAACATTATGAATGATTAATAGGATAGCCGCCACCACAACGGATTCTGTGCCCAGCCGTGGTTTATAAGCCTTTATTTCTATAAATACAAGCAGAACGAATGTTTTTTGAGGATATTATTATGATCCGTTGTTCAAATTATAATTTTTCGTTCAAAGGTCACTCACATTTATTAGCAGTTAGGCTAAAGTGGAGCTGCTCTGCGAATTTGGAGTTTCATAAATTATTCATTATAATCTAAGTGGTGTTCTAGTCTGGTCTATTATTACAACAGATTTGTCTTTGGCACAGTCTTAGGTAAGCTAAGCAAATTAACTCATTTCTGTTAAAATAGTGGGTTTTTATTGTCCCGAATACTAATCAATAGTATGTTATTTTAATGAACATTACCCAGCTAAAAGTGCATCAATACATCGCCAGCGGTCGGTCGGTTCCAAGGCTGGTCCTCATCACAGAGCACCAGCGAGTGACGCCTGTCTAGGCCTACACTTTAATGAAAGCTACTACAAAAAAGTTTAGAAGCAATGTTAGGTGGTGTGTAGTAGCACCACCTTACCAAGGTCGTGAGATCGAACCCGATCGAACACGAATTAAGTTTTTTTAGATTTAAATTAAATCGTTGGTAAATAACTTTTAAGCGAAAATATACCATATATTATATGTAATAGAATGGATTTTATGTCCTTGAATTTATATCAGCCAAAGGTTTCATTTGTCACTGTCAAATGAACAATTGCGGCGACAAAGTAACATTTAAATTTTGACGTAATTTAAACATTTTATTTTGTTATTTGACAACTGCAATTTTTATCGTCGGTTGTTTTTACCGTGTCGGTTATTGGTGATGCATAAAACTGCTTATTTTTATGACTCGCCACGGGCGGTGGTACGGGAGACGAGGGGTCGAAATAAGGGTAGGTAGGACAATGAGTATGTAGCCAGTAGACGACAATAGGATACCAAATAATAAGGCTTAAACTATGTGAATTTTAGACATAAACCACTGTAAATACGCGCATTTGATGGTATCGTTATAACTGTGTTGGAATACGTAGGTACTTCCTCCCCTTAAATTTAATAATTTTAAGGAGATCCAAACATTTACCGATCCGGAGTTAAATGGCATTATTTCGAACCAAAAAATCTTTGTTTGAGTTTATGATAATTTCGTCCATGTCAACTCAGTTTTGAGTAAATTTATGAATGAGCTGATAAAGACAACCTCCACAACACAAACCTCTTACTAAGCAACACTTTATCGTCTTTTATATTAGACGGTGTAAGAGTGTCGTAAAATATACATACGCTCATATACGTCTGTATGTTAACGCTTCGGTGTAAAGGAGCCTTTATGTCCTTTCTTTATTGTTTTATCAGCATTGTGTATTCGGAGTGCGTAAGAGTAGAAAGTTCCTTGTGTCTGATTTTGTAAGCATGCTCGCTTTATATGACAATGTTTGCTAGTAAATTTTATATTCTTGTGCTGATACAATATTATACGAGTGAGTAAACAAAATAAAGCTCAAGTAAGATAGCTCAGTTTTACATAATATATCGATAATATATCGTAGCGAACAAGACGATATGACGAGGCTTATTTAGTTATTTGTGTCGAGTTCATTTTACAATGCTTTCTAATAATAGCGTTTAATGTAACATCCACTTAAGGAAGTATTTCATTCGTTCAAATTAAATTATTTGATAACAACCTACTCATGCAAAATTAATTAAAATATAGGTAAGTACCTAAACCAATTCCTGCACCAGATCGCTTTGTTGTCAAAAACAAAACGAACCCAATTAATATTAAGAACCCTCTCCAAAATTATAATTTCCTACGAACAGCTGATTCCTTCCTACGCTAACACCCTGAATTCAGCTCTAGTTATTTCCACCCTTATTTCCCAACCCTAAAAGTATTTTTTTGTTTGGACTCCGAAACAGCTGATCTACGGTTGGTTGCACCCTTATCTGTGTTTCCTCGAATTTCATCTGTATTCCATTCAAATAGAGTAGAGACTAGCTTGCTAGATGTAATATAGGGTGGTTTGGTGGCAGTCAGCTGACAGACTCAGATGTTATTTTTAAGTTATTTCGTTACAGATGCAGATCGCCAGTTAAAAATGTTTTTACGCTGGTTTTTATGAAGATGCTCGTTCTTGAGTCTAAATATATAATAATACGGTTAATATCTAGAGCATGATGTCTCTAATATCTTACGCCTATAAATAAATAAAATAAATCAATATTGGTGGACCATTTACACAACACCATCTAGCCCCAAACTAAGCATAGCATGTATTATGGTGACCAGATGACTGAATAAAAACTTACATATATATAAATACTATAAAACATCCACACACAGAACAAATACCTCTGTTCATCAAACAAATGTTTGTCCTGGGAGGGAATCGAACCCTCAACCTACAGTGCAGAAGGCAGATCTACTAACTAACTGAGCTGACAGGCCAGTGATTATTTCAATGGAGTTTGGTGAAACTTTGATTAAAACAAGACCGACACAGGTACTTACAAGTAACAACCCACGTATATACGAATATCACGTTAATATCGTTAATGCCAACTAGACTTCGTCAAACAGGACCCCTGGCTTAAATCGAATTCCAAAATGGTTAGCCTCAGGCCTCAGGCCTCATACTCCAATCATATTAGGAGGACCCTCAACCCACAAAATTCAAAACAGATCACGTCCCACACGAGCGCCCGCAAGTAGGTATAGGTACCAATTAGAGCTCAAAGCCGGGTCGGTCCCATCTGATCACGTGAAACAGCAATCAGTACCTATTCCTATCACCTGGTCCCGTACGACACTAAGTTCATGCGGCCAATTATGTATATTTGTTTAATATATTTTAAATACGCGAGTTTTTAACTATTTTGTAAAAACTAAAATGACTATGTTTTGTTTAGATCACATTAGCGTGTGATCTAAATTGTCATGTCGTAACATTTGATCAAATGGGACAGATCCCTGTATCCGAAATAGTTTGGAAATAAATCCAATTTCTCCATCAACACACGGGGTTTGAAGACATCAAATATTAAGGAAGATCTTCGGCTTTAATTGACATGCGGAGTGCCAGATCTCGAGGGATGCTAAGGGTTGATGTGGGGTTGGGTAGTATGCAGATGTGGGTAGAAAATAGAGATGGGTAAATTGTTAAAACATAGTTGATCCAAGTCACTTGGAATGAGTCTTTAATCTTACAATTAATTGGTGCCATGCCAACGCCTTCCTTATGATAACCCGGTATTTACCTGACTTTCCCATTCAGTTTCCGACACGACATGTAAGACATGACACGATTTGATAGCCTAAGCTGAAGGCCAAAAATTTCACGTTTAAGGCGAGTACCTACAAGCTTAATCCTGCTTTAGAAACAGTGTGGTAAAAAGTCGTAAAACGTCCCTCAGGCTCCTGTCGTGCACTTAGCACATTGACGACCTCTGTGGCGCAGTGGGCTTAGGTCCGGCTGAGACGCAAAAGGTTGCGGGCTCGATTCCTGTCGCGAGACAAATGTTTGTACGATCTGCAAGTATTTGTCTCGGGTCTGGGTGTTTCTATGTATAATATGTATGTATTTACAAGAAAAAAAAGTATATAAGTAGTATATCAGTCATGTGGTACCCATAACACAAGCTCTGCTTACTTTGGGGTCAGATGATGCTGTGTGAAATGTCCGGTATTATTATTATTATTATTATTATCTTGACAGTACTGGTTAAGAGCACATGTATTTATCGAAAAAAAAAAACGATTGATGCAAGACCGGATTTAAACCCACGACCTTATGATCAAACGGCAAGGCTACTACCACTATACCACCAGTGCTCTCAAGACTCACCAGTGCTGTCTTAATTATGTTTAAAGCATGACACCCCAACACTAGTTTAGCCAAGGTTTGTTTGAATCGTCACGGTTCCAGTGCATTTTGTTTACGTGTCCCATGTCGTCCCGGCGCCGCGCCGGCAGCGGCCCGTCTCAACTCATCTCTGCTTATGTTTGTGAGTTTGAGAGACATGTGCTCTTATCTGCATACCTAAACGATGTAGACATTGTTATATCCCGTCTGTCAAATTAGACCTTAGTGCGTTTCAATTTTAATTTAAGATTCTGACTTATTTTAACAAGCTGTGCAAGAAAAACTTTGTGCGTAAATTAGGCCAAAAAATACAAAAAAAAACCGAATTTTAAATGATTATTTTTTAAAGCTGTTTAATAAGAAAAGAGTCACGTCTCAGATCCATTTAGTTGGCATCCCGACCCAGCGGGGAGTCCGGGGAGTCCGCGTCCGGGGAGTCCGCGTGCAGCTGAAACATTTAGTTGGCATCCCGACCCAGTGGGGAGTCCGGGGAGTCCGCGTGCAGCTGAAACATTTAGTTGGCATCCCGACCCAGCGGGGAGTCCGGGGAGTCCGCGTCCGGGGAGTCCGCGTGCAGCTGAAACATTTAGTTGGCATCCCGACCCAGCGGGGAGTCCGGGGAGTCCACGTCCGGGGAGTCCGCGTGCAGCTGGAACATTTAGTTGGCATCCCGACCCAGCGGGGAGTCCGGGGAGTCCGCATCCGGGGTTTCCGCGTGCAGCTGAAACATTTAGTTGGCATCCCGACCCAGCGGGGAGTCCGGGGAGTCCGCGTCCGGGGAGTCCGCGTGCAGCTGAAACAATGCCTATGAAAGAACTCTCGGTTTTTTTAAGAAAAAGATCTACTGTAGAATGTTAGCTTCAAGCAAGATTTAAGTCTTTATCTTGATAAAAGTTAGGTAGGTAGGTCTGATCAGGCTTCAAGGGTTCATTTTATCCTTGTCGACCAAAGCCATAATATTACCATAGAGGAATTAGGTCGTGTCTGTTCTTATCCATGCATAATCTATGATAACGATGTGCCGTGATGCCTCACGATGCCTCACCACCACCCCTGAACTTACTCCAGGAAGCACTTTCTTATCTACTCGCAATTTTACCAAAATAATCCCCTATTTTCACACGGACCTTAACTAAAGGAAATAAAGCTTTCAATCGCACAGGAAGGAGGTTTTGGGAGGTAATAATTTTGGAAGATCCTTGCCTGGCAATATCAAGCTCGATGTCGCCTGATCGTTGTAATGGAGATTGAGTGCGACAGAGACGGATGTATGGGTTAGAGAGGGAGGTGAGAAATTCATGAAGTTGCCAAGATACAATGTTTTCAACGTGTAAGCGAATTCGTGATGAACTTGGCACATTTCGGGTTTGGGGTTTCAAAATTATTGCAAAGAAACGTCGTCGGTCGTCGCTCTCGAGCGACGTGCACTGCTCAAGTGACGAATGATAGGTTCCTAAACGTCACATTGTTCCACATCCCCCATGGTGGCTTTGTACCCTCTTCGTGTCAACCTATCTACCAGGCGTTCATAGCAGCGTAGGAAGTAAACAATCCCTTTTACAGGAACAGTAGTGTGGGACTGCAATGTATAATTATGGGACATTTCCGTTAAACTTTTTGCGTAGGTCGGATCGGTAGGTGCGGTTTCCCAGATGGTATTACGTGTTGGTGGTAAAAAATAATTGCACGCATCTGCTGTTCAGTTATTTGGAAATTAAGATGCAATAAATTATTCTAAAAACAGAGGACTTCCATCCGATAAGGTGGACAAAGGATGGGATGACGACCTTATTATCTACGTGCTTGTAAACCAAAATTTTCCAAAATCTATTAACAATTTACTTAGTCTAGTTAATGAAGGTATGCCACAGAAGATAAATATATTTTCTGATCTGTGTTCTCGTTTACCCGTTTTGATATACTAGCCTCAGTCTGTAAGAACTTCATTATAATCTTTTAACTAAAATCCTATTTATATAAGCTACGAAATTAGAGTCAAATTAGAGTTGAAATTTTTATCTCGGAATAGTTTAGAAACAAGAGAATTTGACATAAATTTCGATCGAACAACTTCAAATAGTTCGCTTCGAACTATGTATTTAGTGGAAACTAATAATATATCTGAATTTTAGCAACATGTTTCCGGGGTGCAGGAATCGGCAAGGGGCGGGGTGTGCCGCGGTCAGGCGGGACTGCGCATAACTCGAGCAATTGTGGATTTAGTCGCGCAGTCGCGCTCAACGATGACGGTACTGCGAAGCAATAGCGATTTTATTAAAACATGCCGCGCTGTTCTGTATTGATGTGCAAAAACGATAGCAGAAGCATTAATGTGTCGAATGGAGGTGTGTCCTACCATCGGTGAGTGAATGCTTTTTTCATTTACCTATCTCTTGAGCTTGCTAATTTTCAAAAGGATTAATTCATTGTGATATGACCGGGTTTGAATCCACTACCTGAGGTTAGTATCTGAAGGTAGAGTTGCCTTATCTAACTCTAGTAGGTACAGTAGGGCTATAATACGTTATAACATAGACAGAAACAAACATCTACAAGTATGTTCAACACACAAATGTTTGTTCGGGGGGAATCGAACCAACTACCTGCAGTGCAGAAAATTAAGTTTATACCAACTGAGCTGTTACACATACGTATACTTTATACTTTATAACTTTGACAAACGGAATATTTACAACTAGCGGCTTCGCACGGGTGCAATGCTGATACTAAATATACTACAGAATGTCTAATGTAACCTCTAAAATTATCAGTGTTCCTCTACTACATATAAACCTTCCTCTTGAATCACTCTATCTATTAAAAAAAACCTTATCAAAATCCGTTGCGTAGTTTTAAAGATCTAAGCATACATAGATTAGGGACAGACAGACAGCGGGAAGCAACTTTGTTTTATACTATGTAATGATGATATAATGTGTTTCTAAGAGTAATTAACATACATACAAACATTCGCGTTTATAATATCAGTAAGGATAAGGATATATTATTGATTGAGTATATTTCACCTAATGTATTTAATGTTATTCTGAAAAAAATCTGTAAGTAAATAAAATATCATAATTTTAATACAAATATTTGTGCTCTTGACCCAATATTCGATTGTTCCAGATTCCCCAAAGATCCGAACATCAAGGAGAAGTGGATAGACTCGACCGGACGAGCCAACTGGTTCCCGAAGCTGTCCAACACGATCTGTTCCGAGCACTTCGACCCCAAGGACATACTGCTCTCGAAAAAGGGCTACAAGTATCTGAGCGACGCCGCGGTGCCGACGAGGAACTTTCTGTCCTATCATGTCCGGGTATGTCATCTACTCAATAATATTACGAGTACATTACATAATAGGGGTTCCCAAACATTTCAAATGTTTTGGGACAAAGTTTGAAATTTCTGGGTCTGGGTGTTTTGAAACCTTTTGTTCTGATGCTACGGTAAACCTCTGGAAAATTTATCTAACGTTAATACGATAGAATATAATACATAAAATAAATTTACCTTCTTAATATTTAAGAATTACCGGTACTTATAAAATGAAAACATAGGGTAGGTACGGATAATATTCGGCTGTTTATACGAACACCAGAACCAATGCATATACAAAAATTCACTGACGGTTGCTACTAACGGATGTTTGTATGTTATAGGAGTTTGGCATTACTGATTGTTTCAGACTCCGTCTGCTGAAACGAAACCTAAGTTGATATCTGATGAGGACGAAATCGAATTGCCGCTGAAACACCTCAAAGTCGAAGCTACACCAGGACCATCCAGGAAAAGGGAGTCCGACTTCTTAACAGAATCGACTCCCGCTAAAATACAGAAAAAGACCGAAAGTGATGATGAATCCGATGTTTCTGATGAAGAGTATGAAAAGTTATCCACAAAAGAAAAAGAGCTAAACAGCATGTTGAGATACGAGCAGAACAAGTACAATAAGCAGAGAATCAAAATGAATCGGCTACAAAGGAAACTAAAGAGATTGAAAATGACTATCACAAACATGGATGACCTGTACACGGCCTTGGAAGATAAGTTTCACATTTTGACTGAAGATATAATGAGCCTGAGAAGCATTGACGTAACGGTGAGTATTATTTTATATCTCTTTTATATTATTTAGGTTTGTTTCAAAATTTTCATGTTTTGATTGATATAATGGCTGACTGTTTTCTTGATAGGTATCCGAGTTGGTGGCTCGTCGGCAAACTAATAAAGAACTGTCCGAGGTGGTTTCAAAACTAACATACTCATCGGAACTGCGCAGCTTCGCCCTCACTCTGCATTTTATTTCGGCTAAAGCATACGATTTCGTGCGCAAAGTATTTAAGACAAGCTTGCCCCACCCGAGAACACTCAAGCACTGGTATCTGAAAGTAAATGGCGATCCAGGTTTCACTAAAGAAGCCTTCGTAGCTCTGAAGCACAAAACAGAAGCTTCTAAACATCCAATTCTAGCCACGCTAGTAGTACACAAAATGTATATGAACCGCTGCGTCGAAGTTGATGTTAATCTCTACGGATATGTCGATATGGGCACGGGCTTGGAAGGTGACATGTTGGACGAAGCAAAAGAGGTTTTAGCTCTATCGGTCACCGCAATCAACGGGCATTTCAAAGTTCCAGTAGGATATTTCCTCACCTGTAACGTGACGTCTGAACAACGTGCCGGGCTTGTGAAGATGGGCATCGAAATGGCTCACGATGCTGGCATCCAGGTTGTAGCACTAAGCTTCGAAAGCAGCCCGGACAATATGTACATGGCTGGCCACCTCGGCTGCAACTTTGAAAAGGGACAAGTTACATTTGATCATCCCGTAACCTACGAGCCCATTGTTGCTATCCTGGACCCATCGCATCTGCTTCAATGTCTTCGAGATACACTTCGTGACTTCGAAACATTGCTCGATAAAGATGGAAATACAATTCAGTGGAAGTTTTTCAAACAATTAAAAGGGACGCTATACTTAAGTAAAAAATTAAAAGACCAGTACGTAGATTTCCAAAATGCAAGGGTCAAAGTAAAACTGGCTTCTGAACTGTTCAGCACGAGAATTGCAGAAGCACTTCAGTACTGCAGAAAAGACTTGGCACTGGGAGATTATAAAGATAGTGAGCCAACTCAGATGTTTGTGACGCTGTGCAGCACCGCTTATGAGGTGTTCAACTCCATCAACTCGCACGTGTATGGCTACAAGAATGCTCTCAACAAGAACAACGCAGACCAAATCTTCGAGTTCTTAGACATGCTGTCCGAATACATCACTAATTTGAAAGTGCAAAAGGCCTGTCCTGTCAATCCTGTCATGAGAAGTCATAAAAAATACACCTTATTCATAGCTGGGCTAAAGGAACTGTACACAAGTTTAATTAAAACGGGTATTTTAAAAAGTTTACCTCTCTACACACTAAGTCACGATCACTTAAAGCTTATCTTCTGGAACATAAAAGTTGACGCTGGTTGCAAGATTGGTAAAGATCCCACTCCAAAGAAGGTAATCTTTGCGTACAAAAAAGTTGTAGAGCAAATAAAAGCTTGCAAGGGTAAAAACCCCCCCCTGGAGCCAACATCTATTCCTCTCTCTCCTTCACCAGTCGACCGTATTAACAGGATCGCAGGACAAGATCTCACAAGAGAAGATAAGATTGAAGAGGATCCAGAACTGGATGAAACCCTCGAAGTACTATCAAACAACAATGATGTCGCTGTAGTCCAAATTGCTGGGTACATCGTTCAGCAACTTATCAAGATAATTCACTGCGATGTTTGTGTTGAAGCGCTGGTCACTAAGAACAGAGCCATAAACAATTTCATCATTGCCAAAGACAAAGCTCGACTTCTTTATCCATCGCTGGACGTGGTCAAAGTGTGCAAAACTGCTGAAACGCTTCTGAAGGGCCTCGATGGTAGAAAATCCAAGCAGATGGTCAAAAGTGACATAATGATGGCTAAGATTATGCGCCAGTTTGTCGATTCGAAGATATTTGACGATATTAGTTACCATCAAGTTGGTGAGTTCCCCGAGTCAAACCACGTGACTGACCTCGTGAAAGCTATTGTTGAAAGGTATGCTCGGATCCACTACAAGATAAGGATCAAACGAGAAACGTACAAAGATGTGCTGGCTCAACTGAAGGAGATGTGGTCACTGCCGATAACAGCACCGCGCTTTAGAAGCACTTCTTCAATAAACTTCTCTTTCGAATGGTAACCATTTCGTTTTATTTTGTAGTTGGACGTCTTATAAAACACTACCTGCTGCCTGCCGCGTTGTAGATATAAGTATATAGATAAAAATCAGTCTTAAATCTAAATATATACCAAGTTTAATTCAAAATGATTCAGCCATTATTTAGTGATTGAGTAACAAGCAAATTTCGATGCAAACTTTCAATTTTAAGGATCACTACACTACACTCTAAATAAAAATCCACCCGAAACACTTCCAAAGCAATGTCTGCCTGTGCATTGTGTAGATAGTATGTGTACATGGGCTATTATCATCCCTGTCCGTAATGAGTGCCCCTCCCGAGTCCCGACGACGCGACGCGTCGCGATAGCGGGTTGTTAATGACGCGGGCGCATTATGCACAGGACATAAAGCCTGATATGTACCGATGTACATTTAAACGCTTGTGTAATGGCCTGTGCGTCCGTCCGGGCACCAGCGCCGGTGCGGGGCGTAGACCGCCTCGGCTCTACATCAACATATCCCGACTTACACAAGAATGAGCATGAGACACTTGAACACTTGACACTTGAACTGACTTGATCTTGATGTGATGGACCTTCGTACCTTACCTTGAAAGGGGTGTGTGTAACAGATGGCATAGGATGCTTTGGGTTGGCCTGATGCCTAGCACGTACTAGCGAATCCTGGCTGTTTAAACTACGCTACTCAGAAGTATAACAGAATCCATGTTCCACAAAATTGATGATAATGATTAATCTTGCAACAGCTTCCAATGAGGAATTGAGATAGGTACTTGTACTAACATCGAACAATGGCTAGCTCAAAACTTTCGCGAACAGTAAAGTGAGCAATACCTTTAGACCACGCATACGATTCGATTGCCATTACATCACAGTGTAAATGCGTCCTAGATAAATGGCCTATAAAACAAAATTGAGTGGACCAATAATGTTGTACAGGACATTTGGTTTAGCGGATGTCGCCGATTGCTCAGGAACTATAACCGGTGATTGGAACACAAAATTATGATCGTTTGTTTACGCGTTTCAGTTATTAAATGAAGCATTATTCTCAACTACCCCACCCATCAATCACACCGGACCGGGGGCAATCAAGAAAATAATTTATATAAGTATCTATCTACCTGAATACTTATTTAACCATCACATAGTAAATAATAATAAGCCGTTGGAAAAAACATTAATCTGCAGCGTTTTTATTTTTGGTAGAGTTTGTCCAGAAAATAAAAAGTTCTGACACCAAAGCCATCAAAATAAAGTCCACAATAATAAATTAGATTGATTTACCTGGTTATAGAGCCAAGACGTGAGAGGACTTTAATTGCCGTCTCTTTTTAACTATGAAAGAGAGCTACCGTGCTACATGCGGTCAGTCACTACTTCTTTTTGGCATCGTTAGGGGTCCGTCTGATATTTATGAAAACCTACTAACTTTATCAATTTCCCATAACAAGTGTTAACAATTTTAATTATATTTTGTTAAGCGAGTTTCTGCGAACATTTTCTTAAATAAAATATTCGACTTCACTTTCAAAAACATGGGTAAAGGAATGGAATGGAATCGTTCGCTATGGCTATTTACACCAATTTTGTTCTCCATTTATATGCAAATTCACAAATTAACACACCATTGTTAGTTCAGTAATAGTTGGCTATTATTTACATAATGTGAAAATGATGGATAATCATAATAGTCACGCGCGAAAGTAAAAAACTTGAGAATGATTGTTTTGAAGTAACGAACTGGAACCTCCACTTATTCCGTTCTTTGGACAATATACACCTACCTCGTTGAATGCCGATGTCTAGCCGCAAACCAATTGATTTTAGATTTAATATCTGGTGTTGTACAAATTATTTCGAGCTTAGATTATGGTCAGGGTTACGAAATAAGTAGGTAAGATATCTATTTAATATGGTAACGAGGTAGGTAGCTATTTATTTAAACACTTGAGTAGATACTTACATTAATAATATATATGTGGCTTTACATACTAACTTAGTTATCGATACTTTATTATACCCTTTATGGATGTAAATATAAATAAATGTAAATAACTAAAAACTTTAAGAGAACTCTTATAACATTTTTACCCGCAAATGATGTACAATTATTTTCAAATGCCGTTCCTACCACCTACCGCCTATTTAATAATTTGAAACCAAGATGTTAAGATAAAGACTTAAAATGGATGACTTCTCAACAAAATAACCAAACGTCTATCTAATTTCGTATCAAATTACTAAACGTCCAAAACTTACCGCTATTTCGTATCAGGCATCGAATCAATCATATTGAATCCCACCCAGTTATCCCGGACACCTTGCCTTGGAGCCACTCCTTGGTGCGTGAAGGGATGTAAAGGGAACTAGGTGTCTTGCGATGCTGGTCTGCTGAGTCAGGGTACATAGCAATTTCGTGGAAGACTTCCCACCCCCGAGCTGAAGTGTTTGAGTAAGCTTGTTGGATATTCTCGATCCTCGAGACTTAATGAAATGTTTCTTGTGAAAGGAAAAAGGTTAAACTTGTTTATATTGCTAAAGGGTTTCAGAAACCGTACCTACTTACCTACAATCTACCTACCTACTCAGTACGTGACATATTTTAAAGCTTATTAAAGCTTGCTGTAAAAAAGATATCTATTTATATATAAATGTTATGTTGGTTTGTGTACGCTTCCAAAACTCAAAAAGTTCAGCACCGATCGAGCTGAAATTTTAGTATGATATATAATCCGCATCGAGGATTGTTTTTATCTATTTTATTTTTGTACCACAGCGAAGCGTGCCGGGGTACAGCTAGTAATTTATAAAAAGTTTTTTTTTTAATAAACATCGTTTGAAATTATTACGAAGAGCTTTTCCCTTCGGAAGGTAGAAAGGTTCCTGTTAAGAAGCTCCAGAAGCTTCAGACCTGACTTACCGTTCCCCTTTCTTCGCCCTTTATACCTATCCAACACCGATAACAGCCTGGCAACTGATTAGGTGTCATTGTGCACTGTTGACAGAAGCCAATCACTCATCTAATCGAAATTAATAAGATTTTAGTAATAAAATAATATCATTATCATTACAAACAAGCCCATCCATCAAAACTTATCTGAATTTTAATCAGCAATGCAATTTAAACTTTGTTTCGGTGCCATCAGAGTTTACATTATTACGAGTTGTGAATTTATATCGTAAACAAACTAAGTTTATGTTCATAAAATCCGGTTTTGTGCAGATCTCACGTTACTATGTGTATGTTCGCTATTTATTACAACATTTATGCGCTTGTATGTGGTCGTTTTGGAAACACTCGTATTAGACTCGCATAAAACTTGGAATAAGTAGGTATCGTATTGATTGGCTCAATTGATTGAAATTATTATTTTGACAGCTCAAACATAACAAGTTTCAAGTTATATTTAGAATTAGCTGACCCGGCAAACTTCGTACCGCCTCAGAATAAAAAAGCAAGCATTTTTTTTATATATACTCACCTTTTAAACCTTCCCTGGACTTCCACCAATAATTGAAAACCAAAATTAGCCAAATCAGACCGGCCGTTCTCGAGTTTTAGCGAGACTAACGAACATCAATTGATTTTATATTGAATTGATATTATATAGAAATACTGACGTCTGAGCTATCATTTTCATTAATTCTCAATACTCAAAAGACACCAAGATTGATTGTTTCGATATCCCTTTTGTATTGTTACCAATAAACCTATACTACTAGATACTAATACGACAACTGAACGGACCATCCTATTAATAACATAAATCTCTTATATTGATTATGAATTATCAATCAATATTGTAGAAATCCCAAAACGCACCATAGCGAGTTTTTGATTTTCCTGTGGCACTGTCTGGTTATAAATAGATTTCTTAATATTTTGTCAGTAGGACGAATAAAAGCTCTAAGCAATAAAATGATTTGAAACATGCCATAAGTTAGTGAAGTACACGTAATTAGATAAACCCATGAAAAGAAAACATACTTAATCTAAAAGTATAGGTTGTTGGACAGGCCACGCGTGGTGTCGAATGCTGAAGCCGAAGGGCTGTACACTATAACTCACGAAGGGCCAGGCGGTAATAAATCTTCAAATTTTGGCCCAAAGCCGATTTCGTTACATTTGTTTTCCTCTTACCATTCTGCTCGCTTCCAACGCTTCCATGAACGTCCATAAAAAGTGCTCAATATTCAGCTCGAAGCCTTGCAATTGCAAGCACGATTGATCTAAAGAATACTGTAGTTGGTCAAGTCACTGGTCACTGGAAGAGACTATAAACTTGGATGTTTTGTCTAGTGGTGACGTGCAGGTGTAGTTTATATTGCGACATTCTCTATATGGTAACCAGCCACCAACCACTTATAAAAATCAACATCACGTTGAAGTGCTCTTGTATAAAAGAATATTGAAATTCTATCTGAAGGACATTTAAGCCAGAATATAAGACGTGTTGATTACTTATTATCTTAGAAAGACCCTTCCCTCACAGTCATGTGGATCGCATCACTGATCACTTGTATTTTGAAAACTTTTCAACGAGTTAACTAATCTAAATACAACTTGCGTTTGATTCATATTTATCTCCATCGTTTACTTACCTGATACAGTTAAAACTACCATTTGTCTCTGTGAGTATAAGATTGAAAATGTCTAAGCAAGTGCCAGGTGGCTCAAATTTCATTTTAATTGCTTGCACTTTAATAATACCATCCACTTGTTTTTCGGATCTAACTATAGCTTTCAAGCAATTTTATACCTTTCATCGATGTATTTACGAGTTATTTCACTTGTTGAATAACATGTTTCAGTGACAGAAATGCATAATCTATGCCTGGTTCTTTATCCTCACGTCATTTAGGTTCATTGTCGCTGTTTTATTATTCAGTGCATGAAACGTACCAATAGAAAGGTAGTTTACACCAGTAAGTGTCTTAACTATTCAGATATACGGTTTATTTTACTTGAACGGTTCAAGTGTAGAGTCCACACGTGTAGGATTATGAACAAGTGGTCCGGTTCAGTGTGTGGTTAAGTTATGTTGACAAGCGATTATGTTACTTATCTTGATTAATACCGAGATTATGCACTTATTAAATAGCCCTCGAGCAAGACTTGACAAAAATATCAGTTAAAACTTTAGACTAGACTTCTAAGCATTGAAGTACTAAACCTTTAGTAGAGTGTACTTACTAATACTGAAGCATGTTGTGAAGTGCCCGTGTGGACCTAAACAAGAGTCCAATGCGCACAAACTGTTATCAATGTATCACACAAGCGATCAACAAGTAGTAATTACCTACTATCCTTAGAACAAGGGCCGCCTGTACCTGGATTTACTGATGGCGTTATCTCTGAGCAGATTTGAGCACTACCTACGTAATGTCACAACCATATACTTTCTCGCAGTTCATAAGCCAACACTCAGTTAATAAAAGCCGTCGAAAAGTGTTGCTTTCAGATGTATCCAAGTTCAGAAGCCTCCAACTCTTTGAAAACTTTGAGGCGAGGTGCCACCCTAATGCGATTTCTGTGTATTGTGACACGGTGCTTACTTTGCGACGCCTCGCCTACCCTCAATTAGCGATATTAATACAGACTTTGTCACTCTTAATGATGATGAATTTCCTACTGTTTTGTCATCAGTTGAAGGTTGTTTTAATTTGTTTGTGGAAAGATTGGTAAGAGTTTTCTGATCAAACGAATTCACACTGTATCTTTAAAGTTCTAAATAAAAGTAAGTAATTACCGGATGTTTTTATTGCCGGTAAAAACATTCGCAATGCCAGGTTAAAATCAATTAGTTACCTCGGTACTTAATTTACCTACTTACGTAAATTGAATAGGTACTGACTGACTGAACCCGTGGAGCTCTCGTGAAGTCATGCAACATCGCGCGAGCGGCTCCCAAACGAGCGAGAGCGAGCATCGGGCGTCACGCTCACTCGAGCGGCTCGGCTCAGTTGCGCGCCGCGCTCTCAGCCGAATGCGTGTCGAGCGTTCGCGTCCGCGCTCTGCCGTACCAACTGTTGCACGAACTGTGACGTCATTATTATCCGCTGTTTTGAGCGCCGAGATCAAAGTTGTCTCAATCACTTTCCATAACATAGACTAATAAATTTGTGATAAGGTAAGTTCGGAAGGTTCCTAAGCGTACTACTTTATAAAAGGATAATACTGGTTATTAATAAATGATCAGATGGTGTATCAATGAATGTGTAGGTAGGTAAGGTAGGTACGTAATCTAAGTACATATACCTATTTGCATGTGAGCATGCACGGTGCACTCAGTAAGGACATGAGAGACTAGTGTCATGGTAGCTGACCATGACACTAGACCCAAACCTATTGAACACTGTCTAAATAGCGATATTAAATAATTTAGTGTGGAGTTTTCCTGAATATTTTTAAGGTTTACAATTCAGGCTGTTACTCATAATCTAATTAAGCCTTAGTTAAAACAACCCCAGTTTACATGAAGGAGAGGTACCTCTATAATACATTTACTTATTCAAAATGATTACTTCACACAACTGTGTAGGGGCCACTAGTACGTAATACCATGCGAAATTTGAACACACTAAAATTGTGAAGCTCAGGGACAGACAGACACACAGACTTAAGGACAGACATGCCGTTAAAGACTTTGGAACCTTAAAATACATTAATTTTACTACATTTCCTACATTATATAACAGTTAATAAAATAAACACTTCCCTTCTAACTTAAATCACATTTTAGTAGAAACATAATTTCATTATACCTAGTTATACTGCTTGTAAATTGAAGTAGCTTCTTTGTGCGTGTTTATTCATGCATTGAGATGGTATAATTGAAATGCAATGCGGGGTGGCGAAACAAGTTGAGGCGAGCGCACAGCTGGGCGGGCAGAGGGTAGCACCCACCTAGGTATTACTGTGGGGTCGTGGAGGTACTGCTGCGCAAGCGCACTTTGTGCAGCCCCAAAAATATTCAGACTAGTTGTTCTTTAGACAGTCTTGGCGTGTGGAGCGGGTTCGATTCCTACGTTACAAAGAAGCTTAGGAAGCTTATGAATAATATTTTGCTAATGATTTTTATAAGTATTTCAGGCAGGTATCTCTCTGGTATTAGAAAGTTCCTAGTTCCATCTTAAAAAATACTCGTGTCATCATCATTACATGGTATAAAACAAAGTCACTTCCCGCTGTCTGTCTGTCCCTCCCTATGTATGCTTAGATCTTTAAAACTAGGCAACGGATTTGGATGCGGTTTTTTTCAATTGATAGAATGATGACAACCTCTGTGGTGCAGTGGGCCAAGGTCTGGCTGAGACGCAGAAGGTTGCGGGTTCGATTCCCGCCGCGGGACAAATGTTTCTATGTATAATATTTACGTATTTACAAAAAAAAAGTATATAAGTACCTATATCAGTCATGTGGTACCCATAACACTAGTTCGCTTACTTTGGGGCCAAAATGATGTTGTGTCAAATGTCCGGGATTATTTATTTATTTATTCAAAAGGAAGGTTTATATGTACAATAAATACATAATATAGTAGAGAAACACTGATAATTTTAGAGGTTAGCGTTTATGGGTTCAACGTATTAGAACTGAGCTACAGCAACGCGTGGCCGGGTCAGCTAGTCAGAATATAATTTGAATTATAAATAATGCCAGACATTTTACACAGCATCATGGACCTAAAGTAAGCAAAGCTTGTGTACTACATGCCGGATATACTAATAAAATTATATACTTTTTTTTTTGTAAATACATAAATACATATTGCAAGTAGTGATTTCCATTCTGGGGCACTATGTAACATGCACTAGGTACCATGATAAGTTAGTGCCTCAACATGTATTCACACAGCATCATCTGGCCCTAAGTAAGCAGAGCTTGTGTTATGAGTACCACATGAAATATGTACCACATATATGCCCATAGTTTTTTTTTTTGTAAATAATTATTTTACTTCGTAACACTAAGACTCGTGTCAAATGCGTGCAGATCATACAAACAATTGTCCCGATGCGACAATCGAACCTGCAACCTTCTACGTCTCAGCCGGGCCTTGGCTCACTGCGCCACAGAGGTCGACGATAGACTTGATAGCTACGTACGACACGTGCAACCTTTATTATGTCCGAACATATTTTTGTATATTTAGTACAGGTTCCGTGCAGCTAAGCTATGCTGTCGTGCCAGATGGCGGAGGTGGAGTGGACCAACGAGTCCGTGGTGCAGCTCGTGCAGGAATACCGCAAGCTGCCGGAGCTGTGGGATCGCAACCATGACCTGCACAACGTGCAGACCGCCAAGTACGAGGCCTGGACATCGCTGGCTAGGCTCTTCGGATGTGATATAGGTAACCAAGCTCGCCTTCGAATGCTTAATGACACTGCTGGTCACCAGCTGAATTAATAAAACATTTTTAATAGCGGACCTCAGAAAGAAGATCACCAGCATCCTAGCGTCTTACCGACGAGAGAAGGGCAAGGTCAGGAAAGGAGCCCGGTCCACTTGGTTTCTGTACCCACATCTGAAGTTCCTTAGCGGGTACCTGAAGTCTCCTAGTACGGTAAGTGGTCATGATACAAATGTTTGTGTCAGCTGCTCATAATTCCACTGGAAGAAAGGTCGTGGTCAACATGTGCCAATATGTTACGTTACTCCACACCTGTTCTATCGATGGTCACCTTCTATGGTGACTACCATTGCTCCGGTCACTCATCCATTAAGGGCCGCATATTATTATTAATATAAAAATTCACACCATTTCAACTGGGTAAAACTTGCGCTTGCTTGTGTTAACAGACGAAAAAACCACCCGAGCCAATCCAGCAGCTGTATACGGTGGAGGCAGAGGAAGTGAACCGAGAAGACGATGACCAGAATGACCAGGATATTGAAATCAAGCAGGAGCCGGAGAAGGAACCCTTGCCTATGAAGAGAACCTCGGGGTTCGCCAGTGAGAGGCACAACAAGCGGCTGACTCGCCACAAACAGCTAGTACCAGCGCAGAAATCAAACCAATTAAACACAAACACTGATAGTAAACTTCTAGAAATGCTGAGGCTTTTGAAGAAATCTGATATATCGAAGAAGAAAGATGAGTGTGACTCGTTCGGGGATTACATAGCGACGTCGCTGCGGAAGCACGACGACAGAACGCAGTCGATGATAAAACAGGCGATCAACAACATTCTGTTCGAGCAGGAGATGAAGAAGTACAGCAACTACTCTGTGGCCATCAGCCCTGAGAATCCACTGGCCAACATGATCGGTGACGAAGATGAATCGCATCATATTAAGTAGTTAAGCAAAACGAATGACTTGTAAACATTACTCAATATTATTGGATAAACAAAGTGTCCTTCCTTACTAATTCAAATCAAAAACCAATTTCACACGTACTCGATACGTTTATCTGTTTAAGATGGAGACTTTTCGTTTCTGGATCGGCACAATTACAATATTCTTCGTAAATATTTTATTCTTTAGTGTTTTTTCATCCGAAAACAAAGCAATATGGATTCCCGCACGATACGATTCTTACCTGTCAAAACAGTAAATCCTTACTCCATCAACTGTAATGCAAGTTGATGCGGAGGCTCCTTCTTGTCAGCTGTGCCACAGATTAGCCTCGCACTTGCTAGGAACCTTTCATTCAAAGGAGCTAGAATAAGGTTTAAGATCCTTTTATTAAATCCGGATTTTCGGTGCTGGTTTGTGTTTTTACTTTTATTTTACCTGGTTTGTGTTACTTTTTTATGGTTACAGTTTACTTTTTAAGAATATTAATATATTTCATCCTGCTAGATTGAGACACCAAGCTACAAGAGCTACAAGGAAGGGGACCCATTGACCCCATTTCTTAATTCCTTGTAGCCCCCGCACTTGGGTTGTTGCTGGCTGTTATTGGGTAGGATCTTTTTGAAGTGCTTTTAAAAACTAATTTCAAATAATTAACTATTCAAACTTCACGGAGAGCTTAATACCAGAGGGACTCGGTAAAACTTTGCCCTAATTTCCCGACCCGATGGAAGATTTTTTCATCTAAGACTTTTTCTTGCCTACTTAAGCACTTAGGTACAGAAGTGGTCTCCTGGAACTTTAACTTTAACTTCCGAAAAAGAGGATTTATGGATTTAAAAACCGAGAGAAGTCGGTCTCCACTTCCGAAATAAATAAAATAGGAGTTCCCTAAGAGCTTACTTAGTGGTGACATAGTTTGGACGCTCGTGCATATTTAATGCCCTCTGCTGTCCTCTCAGGCAGAAATCGAGTCCTGTTTTATTCAATTGGGATAAGTAGTTTTTAGGTTTAACTACCCTCTAGGAGCCAACTTCGTTATCACTGCTTACCGACACCCTACTTGTAAGGTAATTTGTTGTTTTATGCTGTGAGGGGTGAGCAACACTAAAACAGTAATGTTCACTGTACCCTCTATCGGGCGTTCAATAAAAATAGGGATTACAAAATCGGGGTGAGGCTAGATAAAGCAAGCCTAGATGCAATAGGTCACTGACCTGATAAAGCTGCAGATAATGAGTCTGATAAGAGAAGGTCGACGCTTTCGTTAAAACTGAACAAAGCTATTATTATGAAAAGGTATTTACTTAGCATTGTTTGTGTGGGGGTGCACAGGTCAAAGTCACCCTGGTCTTTCCTAAGCGAGCTTCATTCATTCGCATGCTTACATTCGGTTATTTTAATGTATTTACATGTTGGTTAAATACCTACTTAGCTAGCTACCTACGTACTTACTTACAATATCTGTCATTATTAAACCTAAATTAGACAGAGAATAACGTAGTTCGTGAGGGGGATTGGTATAGAGTGGTTTAGGTGTAGCTTCGCAGTTTCTAAAGACTAGGAGACCACATCGTTTGTAAATCCGGTATTTAGATTTTTAGTTATTTTTCCGCTATCGCTATAGATTTCTGGAACTGGACATAGTAACGCCTGTAACCGTAAAAGTAATGACAGAACTAAAAATATTGCATTCAAGCCTTCAGGTGGTTATTGTAACCGTGGAGTCACTCTGTCAAATATATGAGTATTAGATGATGGGCAACTTCATAAACCAAGCGATATTTCGGCACATAGCCTTATAAAACGTAACATTCATTTTACGGAGTCCATATTATCGTATCTGTGCGATCCAAAATAAACTTTAAAGAAACTTTGATTTTAAGACATTTATAAAACCGAAAGGATGAAATACTAATCCAGATTGTTACTATTATCAAAGGATTAGTCAAGTCAATGAGAATGGAAGAAGGAAATTATGACAATGGCACTGAAGCTCGTGAAGAGAAAATCATTACAAACCGTTCTTAAAGAACTACTAATGTAAAACAAGCCAACGAGCTCCAGGGAAATTGAAAGCTTAGTAAGAGTAGAAGTGGCAATTTTTGTAAATGGAGGTTAGAGAGAGAGAGCTGTATTTAACAAAATGCGATTACACCGACAAGCGTTAAAGCGGAGCAAGATTCTCTGACGTCACATACGAGTACCTACATCTCTAATCAATTGAGAAGCTGTACATTAAAAGACTCTTTTTTGAGGTTACTACCAGAAAATCATTTTTCTCATCCATAACCATCATACATTTTCAGTATTCGGCTCGTTTAATTTTCTACTTAACAAACTAAAACATTCATGGAGGTACAAATAATCAAATTACAAGGCATTATCTATATATTATCTATATTCTTTTTAAAAAAACTTTGAAACTCCGGAATTCCAGAGTTAGATTCTGAACATCGGAACCCAACTCCAGAGCCGAAAACTAGTCCGAATTTCAAGCCCTAGTGGGGTTATGCAATATAAATAAATAAATAATGCCGGACATTTCACACAGCATCATCTGGCCCCAAAGTAAGCCGAGCTTGTGTTATAGGTACCAGATGACACATATAGAATACATAGATCAATTCATAGAAACACCCACACTCGAGACAAATACTTGCAGATCGTACAAACATTTGTCCCGCGGCGGGAATCGAACCTTCTACGTTTGCTGTACCGTGGCCCGCTGCGCCACAGAGGTCTCCAAAGGTTTTAGTATATTTTAAGTATGTTTTACGTAAGTACTTATCTAATCTACTGTAGGCATATATAGGTAAACCAATGAAGGTTATGTACCAACTTACCTCTACTCAGGCAGGTACCTCGTACATAAAGCTCATCATCAGTCTTCCAACGACTTCATTGCTACGTGTGAATTTAAATCAGAGCCAATAAAGAAAATTACTTTAAAACCTCAATCAAGACCCCGATAGAACATTAATTAATTAGTGCTTCGGCTATAAGATCTAATTTGCCCTGACACCCTAACGAGTAATTACTGGTAGAGTGCTCAATTTTGTGCATGCTGAGTTCAAAGGAAAAATACCTTTGAGAACTAATGGAAGAGAATTGCTACCTTCGCGACGTTTCTCTGCTCGTTTTCCTTCGGATCCCAAATGGAAATCCAGATTACTCAGCAGTTTGTGAAATTGCTCTGGAAATTGGACTGAGCTGGCTAACTCAGCGCCACTTCACTCACATTCACATTAGTTACGTTATTTTAGAAATTAAAATAACGTAACTAATTATTATTGACCAAGTGCGTTTACAGCTCATTCTTATTAGCAGAGTTCCGTACTCATATTTTGTTGTTCCGTGGTTTTTGTGAGTTTATTTGAAGTCCCTTCCTTACCATAATGTGTTGACATCGTACACGGCACAACTTAGTTGTCATTGTACAATGACCTAATGTGTGACAGATAACGATAAGAAGTAGATAATGATGGAGATAAAATAAATATAATATATATAAAACAAAAAGCCTTTAATTTCATGCAAATTTTACAGTTTACGATAAGTACTAGAGTATGTAGAGTAATTAGTATTTATGTCAACCAAATTTTTTATTTATTATTATTTTATAAAAAGTTAGATTGTGTAATTGCTTTTTCTTTTTCTATAACAGTGACTAATTTAAAATTTTTGGTTAAGTAGCTACTAATAATCTCTTTATTTTGTTATTGCACAAACCCCTGTGCAGGTGAAGGCTATCCTCCAAAGATGATAATGGTGATGAATGGTCTCGGCCGTGACCGAAAGATGGAGAGAACTGAACAAAAAACTGCCTAAATCACAGTTTATTATCTATTCAGACAAAAATTTTTATAGGCACTTTTCAATGCCTCTACCTAGTTAAACAAATTTAGTTTATTACTTACATTACGTTCTCGATGTTCATGAAAACATTATACAAGTGAGTGTTCCAAGATTATGTTACCTACCAAACAACTATGTTTTATGGAAAGATTAAAAAGATTTTGTAATGCGTAAACATTTCTCAGAAGTCTTGTAACTGAAAACGTGTCAGGATAAGTTTGCTATAATTTTTCGGAACAGTATTTTTCCTGTATGTTTCATTGCTCTGAAATGTGAGGTGTTCCTTGAATCGACCGCGGCCTGGTGCAGTGACCCGCTCCACTGGGTAATCTTATCGCGCGCACCGGGAGCCGGGAGCCGGGAGCCGGGAGTCTGGGAGCCACACGTGCAGATGCTGAACGTTCAAGTTGCTTTGTTTGAATTTAAATAACTAATTAATTACCTATAGTTACCTTCCTATAACTACTTTACTCTCTGCTTTATTATAAATGATAGAGTTGGTTTATGTTCAAGAAATCTACTTAAGAGTCAACCAGCGCCACCAAGGCCTGCTTCATTCTAACATAAATTGCTCTTCATCACCATCAACAAGATACTCGAGCCCAAACATAACGAAGGCTACATTTTCATACATTTTTAGAAAAATTAGACATTTCTCTCAAAACTCGAGACATCCATAAGCTTCTCGTTACGTCATTAGGGGTGGCACTCGCAGTCGTAAAAACCTAACGAAGTGGCACCCCTGTGGCATCATTACTTAGTAAATTGCTTGATTTTTAACCAACTGCGCGTAAAAAGAGACGAATGTCTTTTAAATTACACGGACGCCGCGACGCTCTGCTCCAATTTATAGCAGAGTGAGGGTAGTATGCAAATAATAAAGTCAGTTCATCACTGATATTGCTAATGAGAAAGTAAAGTAGGTAACCTATCTATCAAATCGTAAAGAGTATTTAGTTTTCAGTAGCTCCCCCATTTGGGGTTCCATCAAAACAGCTAATTTACAAACTATTGGAAAAAAATAATTCCTACTGACTGCTCAAATAAATTTAATTTAATTTAGAAAGCAGTGGCTGCTCTATCTGTCAATTATCTGTTGCCGTAACTTGCATTCAGCTCCCCGCCTGAGACAGACAGCTAAATGGATATGTCAAAATTGTAAGGTTTGCCCATTTGAGTACGGTACTCTAATTATATTGTTTTGTTTCGATTATATAAACCCCTTAACCGTAGGAACGTTCTATTTGTATTCAACACTGAATATGAATAGCTGCATTCAGTTTGTCTGATTGAAGTTGTTTTTATTCTTAACTTCTGTTTTTTTACAATTAAGTACAATTATTTTAAATTCTCAAATAATTGTAAATTCATAAGATAATCAGTAAAGTTTGGTAATCTGCTATTAGGTATGCAGAAAAGCTAAGAAATTTCAAACAGGGTTAAAGAAGTGAAGGTGACGTTAAACTGCTTATAAGTTAGTGCCGCTAAGCTCTAACAATGCACTATAAAATAAAATTTACGATTTCGGTTAGCGAACTTGAATAAAAGTCCTATTGTTATAAATTACGACTATAATCGTAAAATTTACTAAAAGGTACGATACGTATACATAATTTAATAGATAAAACTCATAAACGCACTAAATGATGAGACAAACTATGTCTTCAAACATGATCTTAAAAACGTGGCAACTCTATGACAAGGTGATAAGATTTAATTTTGCTGTTAAAATTGTGGTCTGGCCAGCTTTGGTCTATAAAACAGAGCCGGGTATGATTACGTGTGTTTGAGTCTCAAATCCGAATATGCGTGTGAGTACTAGCAGGGAAAACATCGCGCTCATCCTAATTATTGTTATTACCTACATTTTGAGTAACACGTACTTTTACTTAGTAGGCAGGTACTATTTTTTCGATGAAGACACCGACACTTTTTCGATTCATCTAGATTCATCTAGCTAGCTAGAGAATCTTCACTCTATCGACGAAAATACGTAAGAAAACCCCGTTTTTAGCAAAATGTAATATTACCTACCATACCTAAGATAATGTACTTAGATATTATTATGCTGTTCAAGTTATTAGATTCAACTGAAACGCTTCGTGACTTTGTTCGGCTATAAAACATTGACATCTGACTTTGTTCGGCTAAAACATTGACATCTGAATTTGTTCGGCTATAAAACATTGACATCTGACTTTGTTCGGCTATAAAACATTGACATCTGATTAGTTGTTATTTACGTAGATTTCGAGATACAAAGTATCCTATGTTTCACCCAGGTCTAAACTTACACTAAAGACCTGCATTATAGGAGTGTTTAAACGCTATAAGGCTCCTATAGACATATAAGGCACTCAGCATAGATACGCTTAGTGACGATCGATTTTGCTGACAATTTACCTATTTTATTTAATGTACAAACAACCAAGTATGTTTGTACATAAAATAAACATGGTATTTCTTATCTATTAGTTTAAACTATTTTTTATTGAAATCAGTTACACAATAGGAAAATCTTCCAAAAAAAATGTAAAAGTAAAGATGTAAACAGTTTTTTTCAATGCTAATTCACTAAGAGTACATTTGTTATCGCATATAACTTAACGCTAGTTTCCATCGCGTATTAATAATGTTTATAAAGGTAGATACATAACTGTTCTTATTTTCCCTGACAGTCCGTTAGTTTTACGAGGGCTCTGGGCCATAAACCGGCCATTACGGACATCTGTTACCTTCAACGAGTAGTGTAAATAAGTTCTTCTTACGTGGCCTTCATACGTAGGTACTAAAAGAACTAAGCCACCTAGCGTCTAACCTGTGGTATATATACCAGGGGTTACCTAAACTGGTTCAATGCTCTGGTGGTATAGTAGCTACTGCCCCCGACGTCTTGTTATCGTGCCTTTATTTTTACGACTACGATGTTTTCCTATGAATGCTGTTCGCGAACTGTGCTCATAAACGATTATGTGATTATGGGATCAAAGGATCAAACATGGGAATGAACGGATATGTTCTAGAAGCAAATGCCTACACCACCATGCTTATAATACTGCGTCCATCGAACACGGTGTCCAACAAGGAACCACTGACATATCTACTATATCTATTCATCTATCTATAAAAGACTAATCCAACTAATGGGGTCGTATTATGTAAATACGCCGATTAGGGGTTGTACATGCAAATACCCCTATTAAAATACACAGAAGCTTATAAATACCGTAACATGCATTATGCTGTAACGCCAGAATTAACGAAGGACAATAATTAAGGCCCTACGAGTCGTTTAAGGCTATACAGGGTCATTTAAGGCCCTTCAGGGCCGTTTGAGGTCGTGGAGGTCTTAGTACAAATGAAATTATTACGCCATTTACACGGAACCGGGTATTAATAGCATAGGAATTGACTACCAAGTTATCCAGGGTTTCGTCTTGTAAGAAATGGTTAAGGAGAGTTTTTGTTTTTGCAAAGGGTTCTACATAATTTTAGAGGATTATGATATGGACTTGCTCATTGTGTTGGTTGTTAGTCTTAACTGGTTTCGACTTTAACTTGTTTATTGCATTATTTTGGCGCCAGTATCTATGGGACAAAACTTTAGGGTCTGAGTAAACAAGCGGTCGACTGTCGCTATCGAGTGCGGATCGCTGGCGACTTGCTTTAAAGAGAAAATTACCTATCGATGTATTATTTAATAATGATAGTGACAGCTAAACTAAGCAAAGACAATGGGAACCGTTCTAACATCATCGGAATTACACGGAACCTCGTAAAACGCAATCACCGCGTCATAATTACGACGAAAAAATGCAAATGCCCTTTCTTTCCTTCCCCTCCCACCCCGGGACGCCTTCTGGGGTGCAATTTAAAAAAGCCAGTGTCAAAAATAAAAATATTCCATCCCTTGATTTTAATAAAACCGACTCGGAAATAGAAATTTCCGATTCAACCGTCTCTGGGATGGAAAATTGTTTTTTTTTTTGCGAATTTCGGCCGATCGTTCCTTACTTTTATTATTATTGAGTTTGAATGGGTTCGTTGATTTTGCAAGAAGGTATTCTTGGATACTTATTTATAAAGTTACAAAAAACACTGCGCGATTTCAATATAATTCTCCAAAAGCAATTTCAGGATATTGCTTTTCCTTTCCGCCTCTAATGATTGTTACCCAAGTCAAGTCATCACAGTAAGTGAAGAGAAACTATGAACCTTAAATCATTCTGTGTCATATAAAAACATCAGTAACTCTACCACCTATATAAATAATGCTGTTACCTACATGTTCGTAAATGCAATCAAATTAGCACTACGATAACAAGCACTGCCATGGAAAGCACACTCACCGGCGGCGGCGGCGGCACGACGAGACAAAAATAATACTCGTACCTGCAGAGAACACATAATATGACAAATTTCACCATTCTTCAGTCATCCCGTGCAAGGCCATCATCATCATCATCATAATGCTTCACATATACCCAGGGCTCTTTTTGATTCTCTTTGACTCTTTTGATTCATTCATTACGATCCTATACCGGCCTGATCCACGTTCTAAGGCCACAAAACACAATTGAAATTTATTTCGTGACACAACCAAAAATGAGGCTTGAGGTTTTATTGAATAAATATTTGATTTGATTAGATTTGATTCAGTGTGTTTGTTTTGCTGTCAATAGATCCAACTGTGCCAACTAAGACTGTCTAATAGATAATCGGTCCTTAATTAGCTGTGGCAGGTAGATTGTATGTTAGGGCGCACGGGTCGCTTTCCTTTCGGCTGGTGCAGGTGTTGACGAGATATGGCTGCTTCGGCAAACACCTGTGCTAAATAGCCCAAAGGAAACCGACGACCGAGTGTAGGTGCGACTGTGCGACGTGGATACGGCGCAGCATACATTTGAGATGTGTTCTGCCTGGGACGAAGAGCGCCGTATTCTCGTCGCTGCGGTAGGGAATTACCTCTTCTTTCCAGTATTCCAGTTGGCATCATTCTGTGAAGTTATAATATCACGAAAAGAAAATACAATTAAATATATATCTCGAGGTACCTAGTTAGCTAGCTGGTGTTACGAGCGTCACAAAAGTGTTTTAACTATGTAAATTGTAAGCAAAGATGATGTAGGTAACAAAATGTACATTTTGTGCCTAGGTTTGTACATAAAATTTACACACGTGTGCTGTCAAGGGCACGGTAATCGCAGCAGGACGCTCCGACACTTGTAGACAGCCATTTTAGATCGATGTTGATAGCAGATAGCAGATAACTTGAAAACTTATTTACATTTAGGTAGGTACTTGATAGGGCACTGTGCCGCGGCGCGAATGAGAGGACGCAGTAACGGCTTAATGATTTGTACATCGGTTACTTCATGTTTTATACGTTTAGATATGCAAATGGAAGTTTATTGGTTATTCATCATAAGTACCTATTAATTCTTACCATTCAAGACCGAGTTAAGTAGATAGGACCTTTAGCAAAACTAATCATCCGAGACTGTTCCGTGTTCCCGAAATAAAACTAATTGTGAACGCGCAATTTTTTAAGCCCTGAAGACCTTGGAACCTACGCATTTTTTTTTGCGAATTTTATATGTATACTTACAACACAAAAAACATCCAATCCAAGTAGGTATTTCGATTACAACGAGAACAAAAAATACTACGTACTAATAGAGATACAAATATTGTAATGTTTACTGGCTCAATTCGCAAAACGGACACAGCGCAACAAACTAAGTTCAACCTAAATAATAAAGATAAAATAGCATTTATTACTGTGGTACAAGATAAAATCACAAACAATATAAATACATTACAAAAAATAAATAAAACTTCCAGCGAACCAGCGAACAGCTTCAAACTTCGGTTCTACCTCGTTTGATACTTTCCACATACTGCACTACTGTAACTTGGCAGAGTACTCAGAGTACTTAATGAAAATTAGGGTATTCCAGAACCGAGTTCAATATTAGATCAAGAACAGACAAACATTCAGACTGTCAGAAAATCTTTGCATCACAACTTCTTGATCTAAATACTCGATCTATGGAATAAATATATCCAATCATTAGCCCTGTATGCTCTCGTGTCCTCTGTTGATAAATAAACACATTTTATCTAGCTATCTATTTGCGATGATTAATTTGCCAAGGATAAAGCATCTTCCAATTCCCTTCAAACTCAATAACCCTCACAATATCAAGTGCCTCAGGTATTAGATAGTCCTCAAGCCTCGAGGAGCACTTAGCCTACTGGTACTGGCTCGTCTGCCGCTCTGGCGGCGCTGGCGGGCGGCGGGCGGGGCCCACGCGCGCAGCACGCCGCCGCCACGCCGTCTCCGCGTGCTGCGAGCGCCTGCTATTCATAGCGTATGTAGCTAACCCGTGGGACGCGGATCCTCGTAAACCGTCCTCAAATATCTGAAAACAATACAACGTTTTCTATTTGATACCGAAGCCAGTTTAATGACGACGATATGACAAATAATAATTGCTCCATATTTGCTTCTCCACAAGATTATTGAATTGTTTTCTCAACTAGTCAATCTTGCAAAAGTTTTCTAATGTTCTCGAAACTTGAATACGCTGAACACGTACGACATAATTCTTTCGGCACGGTCGGCTCCGGCATGTGTGCGTTCAATCTTAGACCCAGGTCGCCTTGAATTTCCTCTAGGAATTTGAATTTTATCGTGTGACTATAATATGTGCTAACGATCATTTGTGGTAATGCCGAACGTCAACATACCTTTCGTAGCGACAGAAAACTGTACGATGTACGAGAATATTGTTGGTAATATATCGCTGGAGGTCGGTGGATGGTTGTGGTTCAAGATCATTCATCGTGACATTCTTGGGAGAGTTCTAGCCATTGGGTTAAATAATTAATTAATATCGATGGTTCTAGCTATCTAAGCGTAGCATACAGTAGGCAGTGGGACGACAGTATGTGGCGCTGACGTCGGTTCATACAGTAGGCAGTGGGACGACAGTATGTGGCGCTGACGTCGGTTCATACAGTAGGCAGTGGGACGACAGTATGTGGCGCTGACGTCGGTTCTTTGTTTGACATTTTGGAAGTAACACTACTCTTAGAAATGATTTCGTTTTTCTCGTGTGATTTCATGTTGTAGTTGGTACTCTTAGCGGATTTTTTATCATTAAATTGTGTCGTCTTAGCACGAGCAGGTCTTAGCATACTTGGTTTGTTTTTCGTGGTTAACCGTTTTTATTGTCATATTGTTTTTTCACCTCAATTAACAGATTATTTTTTTTATTTTATAGGTTATTTATAACTTATTTTCCGCCTGAGACACAGGCTTTCCTAACTCAGGTATATTGTAAACAGTTACCTAAGTATAATTTTTATTATAGTATATGGTAAATATTATTTTCCGTATAGGACGTAGCTCTAACATAATGAATAAAGATTTTATTATTATTGTTAACAAGTGTAATGACTGAATTATAAAGTGTAATAAGTTTCATTCTGATTTGTATGACCAAGTCCAAGAAAATTGTAACCGGGCAGTCCGTGATGACGTTTACAGTAGACAAATGACGATCGACTACGACTTTGTGACTACTAGTTAAAACAAAATAATCACTTGACATTTGCGAAATTGTCACGTAAAAAGACAGATGCCATTATAGGAAGAGAAGAAGACGCTGACGTCTGTCTCCGGAAAGACTTTGAAGAACTAATAAATATTCACGCTATTTCTGTTTGATCAATTCAAATTTTGGCACAGAATGTTTTGATTCGCTAAAATATGATGGCTTCTGTAGTTACGTATGAGTACGAGTACGTACTCTATTATTATTAACCATCTCTGAAACTGTTGGTCTCTGGTAAACAAGGCGCCACCTACTCCTCAACATGTAGGAGTACCTACATAGGCCCCGAAACTCTATATCTCCATTCATAATATTGACAGATCTTGTAACGGAGCTGCACCTATGTGTAAATACCTATCTTATGTATACCACGCATTATGTAATACATAGGAGACGTCCTGCGTGTTATCTAGTTTGCAAATACGGAAGATACATTATATGCTCACCTATCTATGTTTGTGTTGAATTCGTATTTTGCAGTAGGTATTTGTATTAATCTAGCATTTGTAGCCGGATTAGCTTGGACCTACCAACTGATACAGGGTGGATCAAATCAATAATAGATAGATAGATAATAGATAAATAATAGAGTGAACGTATATATAATAGATTTATGTTGTAGTAAAATTTGTCTAAATATCTACATTTTTTAACCGGTTAATACCGGTTTTCTAATATTTAATGAACAATCAATATAACTTTTATTGTAAACGTGGTGTGGTACTTATCATAATAGTGTATTA
Source organism: Lampropteryx suffumata (assembly GCA_948098915.1). NCBI lineage: Eukaryota > Metazoa > Arthropoda > Insecta > Lepidoptera > Geometridae > Lampropteryx > Lampropteryx suffumata. Next base: position 326,197 of record OX402564.1, on the reverse strand, counting down.
TTATAACATAATTAATGAGTCATTTTAAAACATGCTTTGAAGTTTTTGTACATTAGGATACAGATATAATATAGATTAGCATCAGGCTAAAAAACAAACTATACCCGTTCCGAATAAAACAAAATCATCCGTTGGTTGGATTCTCGATCAAAATCAGAACGGACCGTTTTCTTTCTACACAAAATGTACACTCTAACATTCAGCTAGGTTGTATGTAGGTACACGTGGATGTCCTTGGTACGAGTAGGTATTTTTTTGAGTTTACGAGCAGATAGTCAAAACAGGTTTTCAAGTAAATTGTCGGCAATAATTCAATGTAACCAGTTCTGGTCGGTTCCACGCGCGCCGGCTCCAGTAACCCATATCCGAGGGCGGCCTTGGCTCCTTGCGCACGTCATTATGTAAACACTGATGTTTGCTGTTTTTCTGCTAGAAAAGGACAGTCTACAGAGAAAATATAAACTAACTACCTGCTCGCACGCAGGATGATACTTAAAAATAGCTTTACTAAATGTCATAAAGAACCGTTCAGCCGTTTAGGTAACAACCAGACAGACAGACAGATAGACAGAGACACGTCCGAAGTTATTATACCTATTAGCATGATTATTTTTTTACAAATCTATTATTTTCTATGAGTTTTTTTATTTTTAAAACGAATGTCTTATTAATCGATATAACATACTTAATTATTTCATTGGTGTAAAAATCTTACGATACCTATTGCTTCTTAATAACTGCTTTTAACTATAAAATGTAGGTATTTTACAGATTATATAAAACAAACTCATGCGTTAGTTGTTGATTTATCTATAGAAATGCGAACGGACCGTTTCCTTTCTCATAGAAATAAATACAGAAGATTACGAGCTCGATTACCGCCACGGAAATGTTTGTATGACCTGCAGGTCTACCTTGAATCTGGGTGTTTTTATATGTATAATATGTATGTATTTACAAAAAAATAGTAGTAAGTATATCAGTCACGTGGTTCCCGTCACAAGCTCTGCTTACTTTGGGGCTAGGTGACGCTGTGTCCGGAGTTGTTATTATTATTCTTAATATAACTGACGGCTGCTACTAATAGATCTTTGCATATTGCAGAAACCCAACATTAGAGATTGTGCGTTGATTGTCAGTCAGTCAGTAATGTAATAATAATAAAATAAACTTTACTTCAGGCAAAAAAATCAAATGTATTAAATACTTATTGTATTTAATGGGCCATAGAAAATAAATACCTTACAAACTCATAAACATATAGTAAACTAGATTGTGTAGTTTATAAGTTTATGAGTTAACTTTCTTCGTTAACGGAGTACGCTGATACCGTCTGTCGGTAGACAACTCCTGCTGACCAGAAGTCGGGTGCGAGGAATACGTCTTTGCACTTGGCAGCTACCCCTACCCCTAGCACGTACAACTTGAAGTTGCTGTCTCGATTCGATTCTATCCGCTTCAAGCCATGCACAAGTACAACGGGCGACTCCCTCATCCGTAATTATTATATAGGAAAGAAAATAAGAAAAATGTATTCGAAGCACCATGATGAACATTAGTATAATATAAGACTAAACTAGACTAGAGGTGCCTTGAAGCTTAAATAATAGACATCGTGTAACATGTATTATACAACGTATTAGAACGAATTTCGTAATATAAATCCCAAAGTGATTCTGTCCGCCGCGCGCCGCGCGCCGTCACGCACCAGCCACAAAGTAAACACCGTTGGCTCCACATGCACATGTATGAAACACAATATTTGATCACACAACGCTCGTTATCGCCAGCTGTGACCCACTTCAGACAGCTCTACAGGCACATACCGCTATTTACTTACATTATATAAGTAGTACATATTTAGTACCTACTGATAACACGAATATATTATGTTGATGGGACTTTTGTGGGAGAACAGAGTATTTTGGGGCATCAAAGATACACTCAAAGATGTAAACTGTCATGTGTAGGTAATCACTGATTTTTTTCTGATGATGGAACAGAAAATCCGCCTGAAGGTAGAGGTAACCATCGCCCAATCAAAACAAGCATGATCGACGAGAGCGCGTCTGCGTGGAACTGCATCGCAGACAAAGGTATAAAAATATATACGTAACTGAAATATAAATAAAACAACAAGAACTATGAAAACTTAAAAACTAGTTCGATTGCTGAACAGGTGCCGCTCACAGCAGTGCCTTGTATAGGGACAGTCGACCCTGGCGGCTATCATTGCCAGAACGTTGTTGGAGCTGGCCCCCAACCTGCTCACCAGATATACCCGTAATAAATGAGCCAAGCGCATGTGACAAGGCACAGTAAAGGCTTCTGCAGTCGTAAGGATATTAATGACTAGTTGACTATTGGTCATCTTCCGAACCAATTCAATTGATTTTTTATTTATTATGGTTTAAAAATCAGGTTACTCATGTAGTAAATGTAATAGTTTTTATCTATTATTTTTAACCCGCAATCAATATTTTTTTCGTGTTTGTTTACTTTGTAACTTTGTCAATGTGAAAGTACTTCTGTGTGACAGATGTCTTATTGTACTGTCAGCTTAGCTGTTGATTGTCAACGTCACATACAATGTTACATGGAATTTTCGATAATTTTTAGCTTATACTGGTCGGATCGTCTAACGAAAGTTTTGTTGTTTCTATTAATTTCTGTGCATAATATTTTTTTGTTTTTATTGTGTAACTTTATATTTTTGAGAAACGATTTATAATTAAGTCAAGCACAACTGGCAGTTGGATGTGAAAGACAAATTAAATTACTATTGTATTGTTGTAAGTGGTATATATATAATTTATAAGTAGTCTACAACCTAAATTAAGTTAGGTATATATATATTATTTTATTATGTTTCAATACGACAGTGGTTCTGACAGTGACGAATATGTTTCTTGTACTGACAACGAAACCAGTAGCGACGATAGCATACTTTCTTTATCTAGTATAGTTGATTCTTATGTGTGCGACGTTCCTAATAATTTAATCGTTCTTCATATAAATGCGCAGAGTATTCCGGCACACTATGCTGACTTACTTGCGTCTTTTGATCACAAAAATATACATGCTGTTCTAATTTCCGAATCCTGGTTGAAACCATGTCTCTCTTCTACTACATATTCTCTTCCTGGCTTTAATCTTATTCGCAATGATCGCATTGGTGCGGTCGGCGGTGGTGTTGCCATATACCTAGGTTCACAGTTATCCTATACCATAATCAGTATGTCGGCACAACCTCCACCGCCCAATGCGGGTAGCACCTCTTTATTGAAGTTAATCTTACTCACACTAAGCTTTTATTAGGAGTTTATTACTCTTCTTCCTGTCGCATTAATTACTTCTTGTCCTTTAAACACTTCTAGAAAACTTAGTCGCTTCATATGATCACACCATTGTGTTGGGTTATTTTAATACATGCCTGCTTAACCGGGATTCGCGGTCAGCTTCACTTGAATCCCTTGTCAGGGCTTGCAACCTATCAATCCTTCCTTTATCTGCTACTCACTTCTACCCTAATTCATCTCCCTCTCTTCTCGATCTGATTCTTGTTTCTTCTCCTACTCGTGTAGCCAAGCATGAACAATGTGCGGCGGGAGCTTTCTCTTATCATGACTTAGTGTATCTTTCCTACATAATTCGCCCTCCTAAAGCTAAACCCAAAATAAATCTGCAGCGAAATTTTAGCGGCATGGATCTAGATAAACTGCAAAATGATGCGGATGTTATAGACTGGTCCCAACTTATAGAAGAATCTTCTGTTGATGGAAAAGTTGTAATATTTAACTCTGTCCTTACTCAATTATTTGACAAACATGCGCCACTTAGACCAATCAAGCAGAAGCACCGTGCAGAAGCTTGCCGGCACCGTGGTTAACATCTGAAATTAAAACTTTAATGCATAAAAAGTTGGTAGCGAAGGCTAAGCTCAAGTGTAGGTACACGGACTACCACAAGGAAAAATACATTGATTGTAGAAATCGCTGCAATAGAGCGTGTCGAGACGCACAACGCCGTTATATCCATAACTCCGTCGAGGATTCTGATCCTGCCAAGGTTTGGAAATTTCTCAGGTCACTTGGAATTGGAAAATCACGACAACTTGATAAAATCCCACAACATTTTAACATAGATTCTTTAAATCAGCACTTTACTTCATGTTCCCATTTTGATGGATACACCAAATCAAAAACATTGCAAAATCTTTCTTCTACTCCAATTCCTGACTATTCATCATTTCATTTTAATCAATTCACTGATTGTGATGTTAAGAAGAGCATAGCATCTATTCCGTCTAAATCTATTGGAAACGATGGCATAAGTCGGAATATGATAGTCCCCATACTCGACCAAATAGTCCCCGTGATCTGTCACATTCTTAATTACTCTTCCTCCACAGGAGTATTCCCTATTTAAGGAAAGAAGCACAGGTTACTCCTCTTCCAAAAAAATCCAACCCAGCTTCATTCTCCGAGTTCCGTCCAATTTCTATACTTCCTTTCCTATCCAAAGTCCTAGAACGCCTTGTACATCAGCAAATGAGTATTTTCCTATCCAGAAACAATCTTCTTATCCCTTCCAATCCGGTTTCCGTTCTGGTCACAGTACTGTTTCAGCATTAGTTAAGATAACTGATGATATACGTGATGGCATGGATAATGGGAAAGTAACTGTCCTATCTTTGCTAGATTTCAGCAATGCTTTCAACAATGTTGACTATGACATTCTCCTAAGTATCCTCTGCTCTCTTAACATATCTCCAACAGTGGTTGAATGTAATTTTCACTCAAAACGGGATATTTACCATAATATGAAAAGATCGAAGCTTATATCCATTTTTACGTAGGACATGCTGAACATGAGCTAGATCACTCTTTATGGAGTACTCATCTCATAGATCGAAAGCACGGTTCGTGAGAGACATTACAACCGAGTTAAGCTGCCGAGGGTGATGGTGTGAATCAGCATGGAGATATCGATCCGTATGGGTCGGCTTCCTATAAACCGAATAGCCTAAATTACCATCATCACGAATCTGTACCATCACGTCCAGGAAAGCCAAGCTTCGATCACTTTCCATTTCATACGTAAACCGCATCTTGGTATGTACGCCATTTAGGTATGCCAAAAGGAGTTCAATCTCATGTTTATTGCCTCTTACAATACAGAAAACATCATCAACGTACCTTTTCCACAACTTCATTGGCAAGGGGGCAGAGCATATAGACAGGTTCTCAAAATACTCCATCCATATATTGGCCACTACGGGAGCGACGGGACTTCCCATGGCAACACCATCAATTTGTAGGTAGTAATTTTCCCTATACAAGAAATATTTTGTGGCCAGAATATGGTATAAAAGCTTGGCATATTCTGCTGGGATACCATTTCTCTGTATTCTAGTCTCTATCACCTTCATACAGTCGGCTATAGGGACGTTTGTAAAGAGGGATTCCACATCAAAACTTACCATCAGCTCACTCTCATCAGCCGTTGTCTGCTGAAGAATCTGTATGAAGTGACGTGAGTCTTTCACGAAAGATGATGTCAGGCCTACAGAAGGTTGCAACACACCCGCTACATGCTTCGCCAAGTCGTAAGTAGGTGAGTCAATCTGACTAACGATTGGTCGCAGCGGAGCATTCTGTTTATGCACTTTAGGTAGACCATACAGTTTAGGTGGCTGGATGTTTTTAGGGCGCAACAGGTATTTTGTTAGTTCCTCTCCTAAAGCGTATTGGCACTCCTTTATAATTTTCTGGGTACTACGATGTATTCTAGCCGTCGGGTTGTAATTCACCAGTTTGTATGTGTTAGTGTCTTTCAACAAGTTCAGGATTTTATCCTCGTATTCTGTGACGTTCATAACTACCGTAGCGTTCCCCTTATCAGCCTTAAGGACCAACAAGTGTGTATCTTGGCGGAACTCTTTTAACGCCATCAACTCATCCTTAGTAATGTTGGGTTCTGTGGTGAGGATGTGTGGAAATCGTAAAAGTGAGGTACCAGTTATGCGTCCAGATACCGTGAGTGTTGTGTGTCGTAATCGTGATCGAGTTGTTGGTGACAGTGAAACCGGTAGTAGGAGTAATGTTCGCAGTAAAAGACTGAGAAAGAGAGTAGACCGTTTTGTCTACCAATAACATCCACCCGCAAAGACTTCAGTTTATCTCGTGATCATGGCGCATGCAACTGTGCCGAAATATCGAGAAGCAGAAAAACTCATATATCATGGTAAATATCCCGTTTTGAGTGAAAATTATGTGCAAAACCATGATAGTTTTAAAAGTTATAGTGGTTGAATGGTTTCGTAGTTACCTGTACGGGCGTCGGCAACGTATACGGATTGATGACACTTACTCATCGTGGTGTAATATATCAGCTGGCGTTCCTCAGGGCGGCGTTTTATCACCTCTTCTTTTCGCAATTTTTATAAACTCAATCTCCCAACATTTAACTTCATCGTACCACCTCTATGCAGACGATCTACAAATCTACACGCAGGCTCCTGTTGCGTTTTTGTCTGGTGCTATTAAAATAATCAATCAAGACCTTGGTCGTATTTTAGATATGAGTAGTGCTTACGGTCTTAAGATTAATCCCATGAAAACGCAAGCAATCGTCATTGGAAGTTCACGGATGGTGTCTAGAATTGATTGGTCTAGCCACAAATTATTTTTGATGGAGTTCACATACACCGCAGAGTGAGACGGTGAAAAATTTAGGTGTTCTTATGGACAGAAATCAGTTATGGGAACCACAGATAACTGAAGTCAGCCGTAAAACTTTTGCCTCAGCTGGTTCTATTCGGAGGCTGCGCAACTTCCTTCCAACTGCCACTAAAATTTCGCTTGCACAGTCAATTCTTCTTCCAATACTTGACTATGCCGATGCCTCTTATCTGGACCTAACTGAACAGCAACTTGACAAGCTTGAGCGCCTTCAAAATCTCTCCATTCGTTGTTCGTCCATTCGTCCATTCTTTGTTTTTGGCTTGCGCAAGTACGATCATGTCTCGGACTTCCGCAAAAAGCTAAAATGGTTGCCAATCCGCCTTCGTCGGAATACGCACTTTCGAAATTTATTATATAATATCCTTTTCAATCCCACGACACCCTCCTATCTTAAAGAACGATTCCAATTTCTATACCTCTCCCACTCTCGATCCTTACGCTCTTCTGACACTCTTCTTCTCGCAATACCTGTCCACACTTCCTCCTACTATGCTAATTCCTTCACAGTACAAGCTGTTCAACTATGGAACGCACTGCCTGAGGCTATTAGACGCGCTAAATCACTTGATTGTTTTAAAACTATGGTCAGGGAACACTATTTGTCCTGTCATTAAACTGTTGCTTGATTCTTTATGTCATTTTAGATTTAGGTTTGTTTATGTATGTATTATATATATTTTTGTATAAGTATCTATCTTTTTCTTATCCTGTAAATTTGTATGTACACATTATCTTAATTATAAATCTCTTAATATTATTATCATCACCCTTTTTTAAGCTACATTCTGTTTAATCCATCCTAAGGTTGTCTGGCAGAGATCGCTACATAGCGATAAGACCGCCCATTGTACTACCGACTAGCAAAACATTGCTATTTTTGTTTCTACTTGTATATTTGGTGTGCAATAAAGTATTATCTATCTATCTATCTATCTATCTAAACCTTACAGGCCGTGATAATTGTAATAAATCAAATAAAATAAATAATGCTGGACATTTCACACAGCAGCATGTATAGATAATTGATTCAGGCGTGACTTTGCGAAAATCTATTACAAAACATTAAATAGATGGACAAATATTTAGTACTATTCCGCCAATCTATTCCCAAAGAGTTAGACACGTCAGGAATATTCTGAGGATGCCTCGTGGAGAGGCGAAACACGTGTCGAATTTCTTTTGGAGGTTGCATGTGTGGATTGTGCGTCTGCATCGTGTCTAACTCTTTGGGAATAGATTGGCGGAATGGTTCTTACTTACTAATATTATAAACGCGAATGTTTGTTTGTATGCCTGTTACTCTTTCACGCAAAAACTACTGAATTAATTTTAATAAAACTTTACAATAATATAGCTTAGCTTATACATCAAAATAACACATAGGCTATAGTATAATGACGCGCAGACGAAGCCGCGGGCACCAGCTACTACTAAATATTTGTGCATCTATTTAATGTTTAGCTGCATGTATGTAAATACATACGCATAGATATACCCAGACCCTATATAAACAATATATTCTACAATTTTTTTTACTTCTCACCTACACCTAGTGGGACTACATGAAAACAGTAGTTTAGTAGGTAGGGAGTATATCGAAAAACTGTTGAAGAAACCTCTTCATATCTATGAAAAACCTTTCCAACGATGTGCATCATATAAAGTCATAATAACCCTACATTACATGTGGAAGAGGTACCTACGCATTAAAAACTTTTTTCAAAGATCTTATTTCTTAACTTTGTAGGCACCACTCAAACGTATGACCGTGCTTAACTTTATCAAAATGGGACTAACGAATGCGAACGTAGGCGCACGCAATGGCGAATAATAGCGAATTATACTTTTTTAATATAAAAAATAAGGTATAAACCGCGCTATTCAAATTCTATGCTGCAGTATCTCAAAGGCAACAGGGTTTTTTTTCAGCCAGTGCGTACGCGTACGTCTGATTCCATGTTCCATCGCGAAATAATTCGCCGCGAATAGAAATACGGAAAATACGCAGTGCGTGCTAGCTCTAATACGCAGTGCGTGCTAGCTCTAATACGCGTAGTCTTCGAGTCAGAGTTCTGATTACATAGTGAAACTATAAGGGTTCCTTCTTGAACTGCGGAACCGCAATAAAATATACTTATTAAAATCTTATTATAAAATTTCACGAGGTTAAACGAAAGTAACGCAAACAAGCAAACAAAGCTACAGGCATAACCTAGTAATAATAGTATCTATAGCTCGTCCCGTTATCAACAATGAAGCATTTAATACAATCAAAAGCAATTGAAACCACTGTCGAAGTACAGCCTCCACCGCAAACTGCGACACTCATCATCCATATTTCATTCTACACAAGGTTTAAAATCTCTTGTTTTGATATCTTACGGGCTGACGGTACGATCATGGCTCCGATGAATGGTAAGTAATTGTTATGCAAAGAGTTCTCTAAGTAAATACACGTGGAGTTATATAATGGCATAGGAAGTTTTCTGTGCCATTATGGTGGCTATTTTTATTCAATAGTTGCTAAGTACCTACACGCCTTAGATAAAGCAACAAAACACTTAGATAATACCTCGACAATGTAGTCTAGAGTATTCTCTTCAGCTCTTCACGAGTTAGTACCTACATCTTTATTTTACAAGCGTGTAAAATTGCTTGTAGTTAGGTACTAACTACCTACTACTACCTACAAAAGTATATAGTGTGTTATTGCGGATTTAAAAAAAATATCGTGGTTTTATACGGGACTCGAAAATTCAAAAAATCCATTTTAAAATTACATACTGCGAAATAGCGCGGTTCGTAACCGCGTGGATTAATTCGCTAGTGCGTGCTAGGCCTTATTGTTAGTATGAGACTCTCTTTCAATTTGTTTAATCATTAAGTGACAGTTTTTATTTATTGTTAAAGGCACTCTTATAAACATTATTTAATATTAGGTTGTCTCAATAATTTAGGTTCACTCTCACGATGTTTGGTTTCGAGTACAGTTAACTTTCAGACCAATCTTTCCCCAACAGCTATTCAGTCCCCATCTCTTCAATTGCATTCACCAAGAATACTATTTAAATAATCTACCTTCACACAATGCAAGTCGTCATCCCATGTGGGTAGCCCATGGCCTCATCAGGAACCCCATACACTTCACGTCAATTTCAACTGCGATTCTCAAAAACGAATAGACTAAAAGAAAACATCCGCGGGGTGAATAAAAAGGTTTGGTAACTGGTTGTGTGGCCCCCAGAGGTATAGAGAGCTAGCTGTGACTTGTGTTCGAGTCACCACACAGGTGATGCTAGTGGTGGCGGCTTATGTATGAACTTTGAAAAGGGCCTACGGATCAGGACTATTGAGACATTAGAGAGAGGAGGTTTAAAAAAAGCTAGTAAAAAAGCATTTGCAAGAACATAGCAAGAACTAAGTTTAATTTCCTTTTATATCAGGGTTATTCTAGCTTAGTGTCATTTAACAGTGCTGATTGGTTTTCTGTTTGGTTTTCGCCTCTCGCATAGTTTCATCTACTCTCTGAGGATAGTTACAGAATAGGCAATATGCAGCTCCACGACAACTATACGACAACTCCACAGAATCGATGATAGACGAGTTTTAGTGTTGTGGTTCCGCCCACGAGTGCAGTGGGCTGGCCACAGGTAGATGGGAGATGGAGCTTTGTTTATTCCTACCACTATAATTATAATAGAGTCAAGAAACTATAAGAGGCCCATATACCACCGACCGCTTATTAAGCACCTGCAGTCTAGAACACTGGTCTCAGCCACTCGTCTTCTTCTAGCACATCTTGGACCAGAACGTGTATAAGATAATCACAGCTGGTTCCGGGTATTCAGTGCGAGTAGGTGCTGGTAGTTGAAGAACACATCCCATTCTATCAGTTCCAGTCACTCGGCCCAGCCACTGCCCCATCCAAACGCACACTGTCATCCATTGCTGTCCATCGGACGGCTGGATTTACATACAAATAGCCCGAGCTGTCTCTGGCCGCAGTTTATGGTCATCGGGGCATCGGGCACTTATGGCGCGGCACATAATATTATCGATATCGAATAAAAATTAACTTTAATCCATCTCCATCGTGTATCTAAATACTGTAAGGACGACAGATCCTGTTGTAAGTTTGAACTTTAGTCGTGTGAATTAATCTATCGAATCGATCGGCTGGTGAGCCAATCTTGCCAAAGTTTTTTTTTTCATTGTTACTTCCCAAACAAGACAGAGCAAACCTATAAATCTGATGCACTCTTTAGATCATGAACCGACAGACGTCTAAATCCTTTGATTTGCTTCCATCCGAGCCACATTGCACCTCAACACAAGCTCAATAAAACTCGTTTTACATCGAGCAGAAGAGACTTGTCATGTCTCCTAACGCGATAGACGAAGTCATCCCACGCGTGGACACGACCGTTATGGATTCCGACGCTTTGGTTTAGAATATCCATTAGCATAAATATGTGGTTTGTCTGTCTGTAAATAATACAAGATAGGGGAATGGGTGTAGCGATCAAAAGGTCGTAAATTCTTTTTTGTGATGTCTCTAAAGCCATCATGCAGATCCTATATAAACCCACAAAAGGGGGGGAGGGGTGTTGGGATGGGGGTAGCTGTAAACATTCATCAAAATATTATCATAATCATGTACAACGTGATTTCACTCACAGTGTGTAGGACCTTAACTTACTAAGTAGTGCCATCCTATATCCTTGTCCTTTCTTTTCCATACTCATTCAATTTACTATTGCAAACTATTTATTGGTACTAATATTATAGATTAAAATGTGTTTTTGTCTGTTTGCCTGTTGTTTGTTTATTTTAACGGCTGGACGGCTCAACGGTTCTTGATGAAACTTAGTAAGGAGATGGATTGACCTTGGGGAAGGACATAGACTACTCTTTATTTAGGTCCCATACACGTGTGTGAAGCCGTGGGCAGAAGCTACTGCAATATAATTATTCGATATTATGTAATTCTATCCTTAGAGAAAGGACTCGGAGTCGCTAGGAGCTAGACAACTGAACCACCGGTCTCCATCCCTGAAACACGCGATCGATGCACAATTCCTTTGATATTGAAGGCAGTTCTAGGAATAGGCATAAATTATACCTAGGTTTCGACTAGAAAAAGTAAATAAGTCCTTTATGGGGAACATGGTGCGCTTCTATAATAAGCTTCCTGAAAATGCTACTAAACTACCTATTAAGAAATTTAAAGCATACATAAAAGGTAGTATTTTGAAGAAGGCTTATTATAATATAAATGACTACATTATTGATAAGAATGCATGGCCTCATGTCGCTCTGCCGTCAGACAGTTAACCGACACACTTGAAATGTATAAACTCTCCTATATTTGTATTTCGTAGTTAAGGTAGTTATAAGATGGATCATAGAAAAAAGCGCTTGAACCAAGACGAGTTTCTTGCCAATTCTTCTCGGGCTTGGGCTAGGATGCATTGGCACCTAAATTCACCTAGTATATAAGACGTTTCAAAGCGATCCTTGTGATTGTATTGAATAAAGTATCTTTTGACTTGACTTTGACTTGACTTGTTCAGATCCATAACAGCTGCGTAGAATAACCTTATCAAAAGCTCAAATTAAGAGCCAATAATTGGCCGTATGTCTCATAAACAACACTTCAGAGCCGGTTGCAATGTGACTCACCGATAAAGACGATTAAAAACACTTTAAACATTATTTTTGCAATTACTTTCGACTTTATTACGGTCGTTACATAGATAGAGTATCTGCTGATACGAGTACTTAATGTAAAACTGCTAATTTCATTAGGTAGCTACTAACATTCATGAATTTAAAAAAAACATGTGTGCGATCCACACGTGGTAGAAGTGAAACCTTTAAAAAATTTGAGCACAAAGAGAACCACGAATATAAGAAACATTGTATAATGCTTTCTATCTCATTTTCTCCCACGTTAAATCTTATGAATTTATGTGTTGTCTCCTTTTATTGTCGCTTTTTTGTTTTATCGATTTTCATATCACAACGATGATAAAGAAGTTTTCACTTCAAAAAAAACTCGCTGCCCTACAATAGTAGTATAATGATGTGTAACATCTGACATCTCACCTTTGTAATAAGTAACATTAACATTATATCCTGAATAAGTTTAAATAACAGCACACTTTACACACAACATTGTAGGTAAAGCGCCCAGCTGATGCATTCTCCTCTACTTTCTTTTCTCTTTCGTCACACAGACGCTCCAACTGTTAGCTGACAGTACAAACCTCTTGGAAAATGGATTGGTACTATCTGACGGCCAACTCCACCACCGCGCGCGCTCATTGGTCTAAACAAAAAGAGCGCGCTTGCCCGGCTTCATGTTACACACATCCGTCCCTTTTCACGTAATCACTCACATGGATTGCAGGAATGCGTGAGGAAAGATGTTTCAGTATTGTCGGCAAACATTGGTTTTAGTGACAGTGACAGACGCAATATAAATGATCCTTAATTACTTGTATGCTGGGTACCTATACATCGTACCGTACCTATACAACATCCCCGGCATCCGTCAGTTAATGTTTCTATGAAAAAGGAAACCGTAAGATCTGATTTTTGTACTGAAATTGACTGACGGGTTAACCGATGTGTTTATTATAGAGTACCTACGAAATATCTTATTACGGACTTTAAATTCTGCAAATCTCGCATTTAGCTGTATTTTTTGTTAGCTCAGTCTATCTACACATTTTTTAAGTTATTTCGCTTATCTCCCATCAAAAGCTGTTTTATTCAAATGAAGCAGGTACCTACCTACCTACCTAGCCATGCTTATCTTAACCAAGCCGAGGTTACATCATCCCGTTCAAATGATACCACCAACTCTTCCGACAACTTGTTTCTATCATTGTTTTCGAGTTCCACCACAGATGACTCAGTAGTTTGTTCTCGATGTAATTGTACGGGTCATTACAAATATAATAAAGTTTGCCATAAGTACTTAGATCATCATTATTTTTAGCTTAATATAACTATAAGCTGACTCAGTTTTAAGACGAGGCGGTAAAGTTTAAAATCGTTTGGCAAATTGTAAAAAAATCGTGGTAGAGCAACTTTGTAAGTTTTGTAAAGCCGGTCCCGAGCGGACGTATGTCATTATTATTATGTTTCGAACACAGCTTCTGTATGTATTATATACCTACTGTTTATATAGTACTGTTTACCTTACCAGTTTACCAACTTTAAACGTATCTTATCTGCTTACTTAACGTCTTTGACTGCATCCCATGTGTCCCGGGTGAGTTCCCGTGAATATTCTAATGATAAGATATTGGAAAAAATTATGGAGGATCTAAAAAAGCCCATAGAAATATCTAATTTCTCAAAATAAAGTACCAATATCTTTCTTGGATCCCTATTTTGTAATAGCATCTACAAGATACTGAGTCTAGTATGTAGATTTTTAATGTGAGTTACTAGGTACTGCCTAAGAACTCTTAAAAAATACTCTGCCGCACTTAGAGTCCTTAATAGCCCTTAAAAACTTTGACAAAGAAAAACTATACTAAAGGAGCGATTTAAGCATTAAGACCTAAAAGTGCGGATATAAGTCCACCAGGTACCTACATAGAAATTATAATATCATCAGCAGAGCCAGTTTCCAACAGTGATCACCTTTTCAATCATTAGTCTTTCATTAGACCATGAAAGGGCCAATGACTCGAGCTCGATTACTATGCTAACTTGCAGACCATCAACACAAAAGGGTAAACAATCTATTAATAGAACTAAATAATATTACAATGATAGGAAGGTTAAGTAAGACTCGTTAAATCCAGCTCTTTGTATAATATCTTTAAATTAGTTACAAATAAAGATAAAAATAATTGAATATTCGAGTCGCGTTTCGATCTGTTTTCCTGAATCGATGACGTCAATAAACACGAAATTCAAAATAACATTTTTATAATTTAAGTAAATTAATATATGTAGTACCCGGTTTTCACTCTGACATTAAACAATTATAATACCAAAAGTACTAGGCTACCATAAGACAGCTGGAGTTAGCAGGACTAACTTATGTTAGGTACCTACCTGCCATAGACATATTATCATAGACATATATATTTGAGTAGGTACATACTACTTTTAGGTAGGTAATAGGTACATGGTAGCACCTTACAAGTACTGCCTATGTAAGTTTTGTATAATAGACACTACCTACGTAAGTATAGTGCCACCTATCCAGTTTTCAAGTTCCATTTGTGAAAACTGGCTTTGACAGCTGTTTAGAACGAGACAGACAGCTAAACCTTACACCAGTTGGACAAGGATAGAAGCAGCAAAGGATTACTCGTCATAACAGAAAGCTTTACATTTTAGTTCACACCTTTTGAAATTCAATTTTAAATCTACAAAACAAAGTTCAGAATAGCTTGTGTTAAAAAAGTTGATAGAATCTTGTGTATTTTCCGTTGGAGCCAAAACTCGAAAAACTGGTCGTGTTTGGAGGCTTGCCTCTCGATTCAGGGTTATCACAAAAACTTAATTTTAATAAAAACTGCTACTTTATTTTTTACGTAATTTTTTTGTGGTAGTAATTTATTCCATAATATTTATATTCATAATAGATCTACCTATATCAATATATACTCACCATGAGTTACCAAGTGTCCAGTAATTTCTTCGGCTTCTGTTTTCGTAACCGTAGTATAGATCCCTACATACTAAAGTCTGCGCGCCTTATTGTACCAGTACTCTCAACGGTGATGGAAAACATCGTAGGAAACCGGCATGTCGAAGAACCTAAAAAGTTCGGAGATTATGTGCCATGTGCATGAATTTAGCCTCTGAGGTGCACTTTAATCCTTTCACCACACGGTTTCGAAATAACTATTGACACGATAAGGAGAAAACACCTTGTTGTTTATGGTGGTTCCCAAAGACTCCAAATCTATTATGTAAATAAGACGCTTTAAAAATATGTTGAAGTAGTTGACAACCCTAGATTTATTGTGCTACTGTCTTACGCTTCTTTTTCTGGATATGGCGACGTGTTGTTGTCGAGTCCACTTGTTATAACGCTATCGGTAATTTTAGCCTTTCGCAGGCACCTACTTGTGCTTTAGGGAGATTACCTCCTGGACACCTAAATTGAAGTACATGTAGGACTTCAACTAGACTCGTGGGACTCTTGAACCCACTCAAAACTATGAACTGACGACCTCTGTGGCGCTGTGGACTAAGGTCCGGCTGAAACGCAGAAGATTGCGGGTTCGATTGCCGCCGCGGTTAAAATGTTTGTATGATCTGCAAGTGTTTGTCTATGGTCTGGGTGTTTCTATGTATAGTATATCAGTAATGTGGTTCCCATAACACAAGCTCTGCTTACTTTGGGGCTAAATGAAGCTGTGTGAAATTTCAGGCAAAAAAAAATCTAGCGCGTTCCTCATGAGACTTTTCTCTCCTTCTAATTTAAGAGCTGTGCTAGTTGGTGCAGATATTTCCACCTGTTCCTCTCCAGCGTAGCCATCATGATTTCCTTATACGACATGACAGCTACCATCTTAATTTGTTTCTTGTGGCTAATTTTGAGCCATCCTCTTTTTCTTTTTCCTTCAACTTTCTCTTCTATGATGCTCTTAAAAAACTTTACATCGAAATTAAAATCTGATCTCGGCAATTAGAAGTTTTCTAACCGCAATTTCCGTTGCAATAAATCAACATACCTTCTCATTAAAACGGCGCAGAACACCCAAGACCAAGACCAAGACCAAGACTCACTTCATCGAGTTCTACTTCTGGTTTATATACAAATATCAAACAAACCCGAGTAAAATAAAATTTTCTAGTTATAGCAGTGTATATATTATAAATCCAAATTAATCGAAAGTGATGATGTTTAGAGAGCCTGAAGATTGCATCATCTCTACATATAAATATCTACAAAACCTCGAGCAGCTGTAGTAAACCAACCGTTTAACATAAGCTGTGGCCGCTGGGCTGTTTATTGAACGGATATAATACATTATACATCGTGTTTATTATTATAACTATAACTCTGCCGTCTCGTGTCTCGTTTACACCGTAAATTAACATTTGGTAAACAATAATTAATAGCAACGTTTGATGGAGACCAGCCTATTTCAGTCTCCGATGGGCAATAGTCTTAGTGAATGTTTCCTGTTCTTAAAACATCCTACTAATTAAGTACTAATCAACACCTAATTCTCACAATCCCAAATAGTCCCACTTCACTCTGCAACTTTCGTCGCGGACGTCAATAGTTAATGACATACTCATACTCATACTACCGTTGTTACCCACTAAGGACACTGCTAAATTTGAACTCGTTTCTCTGGCGTCTCAGCCGGCCTGTTACCCACCGCGCTGTACAACACGGTGTTGACCACCGAAATATAAGAGCAATGTGAAAGGTTTTATAAATATAGTGTGTACACTACACCACACTATATTATAATTAATAACAATTATATAAATATAGGTGGACAATGCACACAACACCAAACTAAGCATAGCTTGTTTTATGGTGACCAGATAGATGACTGAAAGAATCATGTTATATTTTTAAATGCATACCTATATAATGTCACAGAATCGACGGGTAAAATTATTCCGTTTGTTCTTAAAACTTTAATTTAGAGTTTTTTGAAGTTTAGAAGGGTCTCGTAGAATGTTACATACTTAAGTACTTAACAAAACTCTCGATTAGAATCAAGTTGGTGTGTACAAATTGTACTTTTCATTTACAAGTTTCCACCGGACGCGGACGCGGGCGCGGGCGGCAGCCATACTTGTATCTAAATACCAAATTAAGCAAGATAGAGGCTATATGCAGCACCAGCGGACAACAGCGGATAAGTCCGCTAGAAAAGGTCCTGTGGCGTGCTTCCTTCTATTAGAACGAAGCGAGTAGAAAGAGAAGAGAAAAGAGCGTGACTGCTTTGCACCACCCACCGAGGGTCCACTTCGTTGGGCGGTTACAACTTCACAAAAAATATAATAGTACTAATATCGCTTTATTGTAATAATTACAGAGATTAACAATGTTTCGGATAAATATTGATAGATGGCGCTAGCGGTCACCTTCGGCTTTGAGCGCCCCGTTCCCGTTCCCGTTGTTTTTCCTGGATAAAAAATAGCCTATATCCTAATCCAAGTTACTAACATTTTAAGTTTCATCCAAATCGGTCCAGCGGTTCTAGAATTATAAGTGGTGTAACTAACACGACTTTCTCTTATATATATAAACTAGCAGTCCCGTTCGCGACTTCGTACGCGCGTTTTAAAAAGAAAAAAATATATCTAATTGTACCGACTGCAGCGCCATCTTCCGGGATGATTTGTGAATCTAAACCATCCAGAGCGCGACCCAAACGCATACAAAAAAAAACATTCAAATCGGTCCAGCCGTTTAGGAGAAGTTCCGTGACATACAGACGTTTTTTCAGTGCGAACCGTGAACTCGAGCGGCAACGAGCGGACCGCGGATCAAACTCACCCTGATGAAGATTCTTTAGATGAATCGAAACAGTGTCGGTGCCTCCATCGACAAAATAATACGTGAGTAAAGCCCGTGTTTATCAAAATGTATAACATACACACGTACAGTAAAATTATATATTCTTCTTCTCAATCGGGCACTCTTGGCAGAGTGGTCGTGGTTATGAGTGGGTCCTGATGAATGGCTGCTCATGCTATGCCTATGCATGCCTATGCTATGCTATATAGCTCTATTGGAGGCGTTGTGGGAGCAGTCGGTCATCGTGGATTTGGTGAGAGATTTTATCAGATCTCCCCATCTGGTCGGAGAGCGGCCACGGCATCTCTTGCCCTCCATTCTTCATTCATCATTAGAATTATATTTATAAAGATATATATAGATAGATAGAAAATGCGTTATTAGGTTTGCGAATCAGTGTGATAAGATGAATAAAGCTCTTGTTTCACGTAAATTCGTAGAACATCTGCGTGCTCTAGTCCCACTGAATGGGGTCGGTGCAGCAGGTCCTTTGTTTCCACACTGTTCTATTATCCGTGATCTCTGATACTCTCCGAGTTGCCTGTCAGCTCAGTTGGTAGTAGCTCTGTCCTCTGCGCTGAAGGTTGGGGGCTCGATTCCCTCGCATAGCTGTTTGTTCCTTGGTTGGGTAAGAGTTCCATCAGTCATCTGGTCTCCATAAAATAAGATATGCATAGTTTAGACTAGATGCTGTTGTGTGAAATATTCATTTATTTATGTAGTCACCCTTTTTTATTTTTACCTTATTTCGTTCTTATAAGTATTGTCTGCTAAATGTGCATAAACTCCAAGATGCGTAAGATAGCCAGCGTCCCCCGAGGTCACTAACGACCTCTAATGGTGATACCCTCGACCCGCAAGGACCCTATTTCCGGAACTGTCAGTGCTCATCCAAGTTGGCGGCTTCAGTTAAACTGTAAACTAGCCGAGTTGCAAATGTGCCCCCGGGCTGTACGTATCTCCACATATTTTTGAACTATTTTGCGGGTGAGTGTCATGAACCCCCCGGGTTAGTTTTATCAGTGGGGATTTAAAGACTAATCGAGTGTGCTATCGTTATTCCCACTACGCGATCAATGCTAGATACACCAGTAGGTCATTCTTAGGAAACAGTGTCGGTGCTTCCATCGACAAAATAATACGTGAGTAAATCCCGTGAAACCATATGTAAACCATGTAGTTTATAAGCATCTTTCCACACGTATATACTCAATATCCATTCATACTAATATTATAAAGTGTTGGTCTGCCTGTTTTATTGTTACCTTTTCATGGCTAAGCGGCTGTACGGTTTTTGATAAAATATTATAAGTAGAGGTAGTATCTTGGGAAGAAAAACTTATACAGGTAGCACGCATGCTATAAGCCGTGGGCAGAAGCTAGTTTATATAAATACCAGCATAGTACAAGGGGGAGTACCAGGGGGGGTTCCAAGGGGGGTCCAGGGGGTTACCACGAGTGTACCAGGAGCATAATCAAAATTATCAACTAATATTGAGAGACGAGCTTAGTCATTAGTAAGAGATAAACGAAGTTCAGTAACACTGGGAGGTCAGTGGGTGGATGGATGGGTGACCGCAGTACATATAGGTTTGGTGTTGTTGGTGTTGGTTTCAGCTTTTAACCATTTTATAGAACATGACAGACAAACTTGGCCACTGACTACGAAAGTCTTAGTAATACGACCTCTGTGGCGCAGTCGGCTCAGGTCCGGCTGAGACGCAGAGGGTTGCGAGTTCGATTCCCGCCGCGGAACAAATGTTTGTACGATCTGCAAGTATTTGTCTCGGGTGTGGGTGTTTCTAAGTATAATAAGTATGTATTTATAAAAAAAAATAGGTATATAAGTAGGATACCAGTCATGTGGTACCCATGACACAAGCTCTGCTTACTTTGCGGCCAGATGATGCTGTGTGAAATGTCCGGGATTATTTATTTATTTATTTAATAGATTGGGCTTAGTGTACCTGGCTTCCCCGGTGTTTACCTTGGGAGTTGGGACTCTCTTGTCTCCCTAGGACAAGGAGATTCTGAAGGAGCCAAGACGGCTTTCCCGCGGGAGACAAAGTAGGTTGGATACAGTGTTATACATTTTCCGTACTTTATATTTGTACTTTACATTTTACTCTTTTGCTGGCATTTTTTTTAACTTTGAGAACAAACCTGAGTGTTCTTACTGGATACATAGTTATCCATCTTTTTAAAATGTCTTAGATGACAATACAAGGTTCCTTCAAATCAGCAAGTACTACTCGCTTGACTACGTGGGTTCTCACAGAGACCAGCTGAGGGCTCTTACCTCATCATCGGACGACTCACCGCGAGGGCATGCAGGGAGCCCTGAGGACATCTTTAGTTGGGCTCATTTTAAAACATTCACGCGCAAGAGCTTTGAAGTATTTCAAATTTGTATTATTAATTTCAGGGATTTCCTAAAAGTCAAAGAAACATTTGTTAGAAGAAGAAGTTGCCTGTTGCTGGCAGTGTTTACTCATCCATAGTGATTGCACCGATCGCTGGTTAGTTGATTACGAATGCTACTTAATGTCATCATGGCGTCATGGTTTTGACGACCTCTGTAGCGCAGTGGGCTTAGGTCCGACTGAGACGCAGAAGGTTGCGGGTTCGATTCCCGCAAATGTTTCCCGGGACAAATGTTTGTATGATCTGCAAGTATGTGTCTCGGGTCTGGGTGTTTCTATGTATAATATGTATGTATTTACAAAAAAAAAGTATATAAGTAGAATATCAGTCATACCCATAACACAAGCTCTGCTTACTTTGGGGCCAGATGATGTTGTGTGAAATGTCCGGGATTATTTATTTATTTATTTATTTACATTCGTATCTTTCTCTTGCCATTTACAGAGTACTAGGACCAAGACGACCTAGACGTTTCTTGTCAGTTCTTCTCCGGCTTGAGTTAGGATGAATTGGCACCTAAATTCACCTAGTATGTAAGACGTTTCAAAGTTATCCTTGCCATTGTATTGAATAAAGTATCTTTTGACTTTTTGACTTGTACCTACCTATTATCCCGAATGTAGAAACATTTGCAATCCGGGATAATTAGGCGGATCACGGTTTTCAAACATCGCATCTACAACGAGTAACAAAGGTGTTATAGCGGTAGACGCTTGTTAGCAAGCTAAAATGGCTACAGCCAGCCAGTCTGCCTTAGTACACAAGTGGAAGCTAGCTCCATATAAAGTATACATCCTCCCAAACCTGATGGACCGCTCCTGTCGCAGTCTCCCTCACACCCGCGCGGGAGAGCGAGAGAAAGCACCCGTCCAGACCGGTTAAGGGTGTGTAGTGTGTTTATGGGATAGTACTTTTTGTTAAAGTCAAGGTTTGTGGTGTTTTGATGGCGACCGATGATAGGAGGAGGTATCGTGCACCGAGCTCGACCAGGCAACTTACAATGTTACGACGAAACGGAACCATCGTAAAACTCTGTTTGTACGAAGACTTCGAGCTCATAAAAGCCCAGTTAGGTACTTTATAGTGCAGGTAGTTAACTTAAAATGTGCATTACAGGCAGTGTACCAAAAAAGTTGACGTTTAGCTTGTCAAAAACTACCACAACACAAGAAATAAACTCACGACCCGGCGACCCTTGGTTGGCTAACGGGTTGATAACGGTGCGATCACCGTTATCAATTATTATTATATTCGATGTGGAATCGGCTGAAGGCGAAAACTTTATATTAAGAGCATTAAAAATGTATAAGCCGTTTATGTTTTTCAGTTAAATGCACAAAAAAAAATTTGACTTGAGCAGATTATGCGTACACTCATACAATAACACAGCAAGGATCATACAAAAAAGTGTTAAGACCAGATGAGTTTCTTGTTGGATTGTTCTTGAACTGGGTTACAAGAAACCGGCATCTAAATTCCCCTGAGCATGATTGTAAGAAGACAATTCAAAATGGTCCTAGCGCTTTTATTGCAGAAAAATAATAGTTTTTTTTTATTTTGATTGTACCTTAACATAAAGTGATAAGTGTAAGCATAAAGTGAAATTACCTCATCCTATACAACCCTTACCTATGCACTCAAAATATGACTCGAATTAAACTCAAAAGTACAGTCGCAGCAAAAAGCTTTAATATAAATTGTAAAATTATGCATATCGTAGAACTATGGCTTAGGGCTGCCGAGCTGCGAGGAACAGTTTTCCATCATCAGCATCGTCATAAAGAAGAGTCATCATGCCGCTACTTAAAACTAAATTTAAATGACGAGATGCTGGTCCAACCTTCATTCAAACGAGAGTGATGGGCTTATACTATGCCGTCTTTAGATTTTGGTTCGTTCTTGGTCACCCTGGTTTCACAACGTTTACCATTAACCTTTTGTACTTGGAAGTAATATACACTTAAATTGTTTCAGACAAACCCAGCAACCCAAAAGCAGACATTTTTCAAAGAATAGAGTGCTAGTGTGACATTTATCTCAACTAGTTAAGATACAAAATACAATGACCTACGACTCCATATTAAACAATCTTCAGCAAAGTGTTGGCAGCCCTAGAGCGTTGCGCGAGTTATATGCAAAGCAAGCAATGGAGGCTGCGTTGTACAATGCACAATTTATCGCCCCAGGGCTCATTGTTTCGGCTTTTAATTAAAACCCGTGTTTATCTAGCACAAAGCATCTCGCCGAGGCGAGGCCCAAACCGTGCTCGGCCTCATTTTCCTAGACTGCGTTGCGTATAGCATCAGCCTGCATCTTTTAGTATCGCACACTGCTAACACTGTTTTACGTCTGAGAATCTCGAATTCAATCTAAAAATCTAGGTGACAGAATCACAAGGACTACTTTGAATCGACTTCTTACATGTTAGTGAATCTAGGTTCCGATTCCTTCTATCCCCAGTTCAAGAAGAATCCGGCAACAATTGTTATGGATGCGGACCTTGTTATTGAGTTGGACCTTGGAGTAGAATAATCCCAAGATTTCTAATCTATGCCATCTAAATAATCTGTTATATATAATAAGTTTCTGTTTTATTACGTTCTGAATTTGCCAATCGATAGTTTTTACTCACATAGGTTGGGACATAGTTAAAGTGCGTCTGGAGACATGTTTAGATGGAGCCGCCATCTGTACCGTACTCTTAGCTTAGACAGGATTTCTATAACACTTATGCAAGCATCCGTCAATTTTAAGAGAAAAAATACTGTCCGTTTTGATTTTCGTGGAAAAATCTATTGACGGATTGCTTTTATTTTAAAGGAATGTAGTATTAGTCGGCGTATCCACAGGAATGAGGGGTCTCATAGCGCATATTAGGTAATGTGGCATTTCAATCTGTTGCCGTTTTTATTCATTGACATAAAAATTACAAGGACAGACGATAGCCAGCCGTAGGAATCCCAAATCCATATTTATATATAAATTCAATAGTGTCTCTGTCTGTCTGTCTGTTATCTTTTCTTTGCTAAAATGCTGAACGAATCTTGCCGAAATTGACGTATGGACATAGGTTACTTTTTATGAAGATACCACGCGAGCGAAGCCGTATTCAATAGTTAAGTATCATTATGAGATCGACGGGCGAACAGGCCTGTCAGCATCAGCATAGTTTAGCGTCAGCTGACTAAATGAATCTCTGTCTAAACCGGAGAGAGCCGGGGCCGGGGGCTAAAGGGCACGTCACAGTTCTGGTGAAACTAACACCAAATAGTTACATTGGGCCCTTACCAGCTAGCCCTTACCCGCGAAGTTTCTTGTACTTAACGTACTTCAAATCCATAGACTAATTTCTATAATAATAATTATAAATTGTCTCTTATATGTCTGACTATTTGCTGGTTATTGATTCACGAACAGATCTCGATGAAATTTTGTATGGAGATTAATTGTATTTTGAGGACGGACATTCTACTTTTTATGTGGGTACTAATCGTGCAAAACCGCGGGGAGCAGATAGTTTGGTATATACTCGTAACACCGCTAGGAGCCACTCACGGCTCACCATGAAATAACACCACCAAACCTCGTAAGTAGCAATTAATATTCTCCATTTCATAAAACTCTGTCCGGCAGTCTTGAAATAGCCAAAACCTTATAACATTATTAGAAATAACTGGTAGGATCGTTATTATTTCAAGTGTCATAATACATTTAAGAGAATTATGTTGAGTTATGGGGGTTTTCGGTCATAACCAGTCTGATTGTACTTAATCATAAATAGGTAAGAAAAAATCACAATAATATATATATTAGATCACATTTATTTATAAAAGAAAATTCCTGTCTGCTAGGTCAGAACAATGAGTACATTTAAACGTAATAGTACTTACAACGTAAATCAATGGAATCAAGGTACAATACTCAAATTTTCTTATATTTCTTATATTTATATTTAAGACGTAAGCTTTCAGAACCATAATATTAATAGAAAAAAGTGTTAGCGACAGGTTCTCTGAAACCCCAGTAGCCAGTAGCGCCTTCGCCTCGGGCCGGTAGCCGAGACTCGAGACCGGTCCCACCAGACTTTAATTTACATGTTTTTTATTTTTTATCCGCACAATTTATAGCCACGGCTTCATCGTTTATCTTGTTCGCGTTAAGCTGCGGTCACATTGGCCTTTACTATATTTATTAGTGAATAGGGCTTAGCATATTTTATTGAATGCAGCGAAGTACTTTATGCTAATGATCTTGCCCTTTCTCTGGGTTTCCTTTCATGCTCTCTGCTCTTCTGAACTTACTTTCAAACATACAAGTTTAAGTTCACGCTGAAGTTACGTATTTGTACTCTTACGTATCTAAAATTGTTTGTGTGTAATTATTTATTACTAAACTTAACTATACAAATGTAAAAACCAGAACTTCGCAAGATACGTACAGTACGACGAGCGACGAGCGACTATCATCGTAAATAGAAACAGCTAGTAAGTAGTAATACACTAACTATGAGCATTATTCCAAGTGTATTGTGACTGAGCCCTTATCCCAACCCCGATATTCCAGTCCGGTGCCTTCGTCAATTTCTCTCAAGCTATTATACTGAGTGTTCTGTAATCCGTGGCTCGGCCGGCGCAGGCGCAGGCGCCGTCGTATGCCAGAACATCGTAAAACTGCATATTAAGATCTTTTTGGTCACTCAAGTTACGAGTTTGACAAGTTATAACAACTCTCAGAAAAGGTAATGGTATATGAACTCGGAGTTTGTTCACAAGAACTACCTAAATAGTTGGCTCTATCTTGTAACACACACATTAGCTAATGTGATGTTTAAATGTGTTGCCATCTTTATTCTTAGATATTAGAATTACAAGGACAGAGCGTACATAAGCGCTAGCTAATGCTAATGTGACTATAAAATAGAGGGTTTGGTCTTTAGCTTTACATATGAACTTGCCGTTCTAGAATATCAGTTCTATGGTAAAAACTGCATTTTTATAGGTTATTAGGGTTTGATTAAACTTTTACCCAAGAATTTTTAAACATTCATCATTAGAATGCATATTGCTTTACGTTACAACTTAAAAAATAGTCTTACAATATTTAAGTATTAAATAAATAATGCTGGACATTCACACAGCCTTATCTGGACATTAAAGCAAGCAGAGCTTAAGTTATAGGTACCACATGACTGATATACTGCTAATATACATACGTTTTTCTAAATAAATAGACACACCCAGATAGAAAGAAGGGGCCTTTACGCATCGTGTGTGCTGGACCCATCGTCAGCAGGTAGCCGTCCACAGGATATCTTTTGCCATGAGGATACAAAGGAGGAACTGACACAACCCTCGTCAAATAAACTTTTTACATTAAAAGATTTCATTACTCTGTTGCTAATTAATTAGTTAATATATCAGAACCATTAATTTTGGAGGCGCATATATTAATTTGAGGACTGTTCGCAGACAGGGTCTCGACAGAGATTGAGTAGATCCAATACACGCCAATTTAAATAGCTTAAATATAAACTTGCGGTTTGAGTTCATGTTCAGTGCCAATTACTAATAAATAAATAAATAATAAATAATCCCGGAAATTTCACACAGCATCATCTGGCCCCAATGTAAGTGGAGCTTGTGTTATGACCACATGACTGATATACTACTTACATACTTTTTCGTTAATACTTAGTAAGAAGTTAGTTTCCTGAGTTAGATCTTGTTTAAAAGGAGAAAGTAATGGTAGATTGGTAGCACCCCTGCCATCCATTCCTAAGGTCGTGGGTACGATTCCGAGTAAATGTGCAATGCCAGAGCTCTCAAAGCAAAGATAAGCATCGTATAGAAAGAATTAGAATATATTAAAAAGCCAAACTTGTATAAGTTAATTGGATTCATTTTACCATTCATATACCCAGGTGTAATGCTTAGGGGTTGTCTTGACATAGGTCCGCGCACAATAGGGTAATACTTAGGGATTGTCTTGACATAGGTCCGCGCACAATAGGGTAATACTTACACAACTAAGGTTAGTACATCATTTTACTTGTATATAAAAATACTATATTTTTTGAATACATTTATACATTTAGTTCGAGAACCACTTCCAGTTTCCTCAGGATGCGATGTTTTGCTGTTTAAGAGTACAGTTCAGTTTAGTGATCCATCTCTCCCTACAGGTTGAAATTAATCAAACTTAAACTCAAGCCGGTGGATCTGAATAGCAGTGGCTCTGGATGAACGTAACATTACGTAATCCAGCCTCCACCTTAACGAGATTATAAGCCCTAGGACACAGAGGAATGATACTTACAGAATATGGACTCCATCGGTATGAACTTTAAAATATAATCGTAGAAGCTAAAAAAATAAATGGATCAAGCTACGAGTCGGTCAGCATCCAGCAGCAGGTGATGTCAACTCTATGGTACAAAATTGAAAAAAATATATTAATAATAATGAAAATGTTAATTTGTAATTTAGGCACCTTGAAAATAAAATAAAGTTAGCCTATATAATTTTTCTATGTACATAATAATTATGTTTAAACATCGAGATAGAAATAAATAGTTAACACCACCATCTTTGTACGTATAGTAAAAAGTACCTACTCGTACTCCAAAAAACATCTCCTTACCTGTTTTTAATCAAAATGCATTCTATTTAGCTGTTTAACAATAAAATATAAAAAATATTGACGACCTCTGTGGCGCAGTGGGCTAAGATCCGGCTGAGACGCAGAAGTTTGCGGGTTCGATTCCCGCCGCGGGACAAATGTTTGTATGATCTGCAAGTATTTGTCTCGGGTCTGGGTGTTTCTATGTATAATATGTATGTATTTACAAAAAAAATGTATATAAGTAGTATATCCGTCATGTGGTACCCATAACACAAGCTCTGCTTACTTTGGGGCCAAATGACGTGTGAAATGTCCGGGATTATGATTATTATTATTATTATTATATGTGCAATATAAACGCAAAATTATCTTCCAAGCTGTCCAGCTTATTGTAGCTCTGGGTTCTAAAACGAAGTGGTTATGACCTAATCTGTGTTCACCGAGACTAAATTACATGAGGCTGCTGTACTTCAGGTAACCGGTAATACCAGCAGAGGCAGCGACAGCGGCAGCGGTAGCGGCAGCCGGACTTACTAGTGGTATTGACTCTATGCTACACTCAAAGTTATACTAATTTACTAGCTGACCCGGCAAACGTTGTTTTGCCTTATTGAACATAAAAAACAATTTTTGTATAAGTATATTTTGTATGAGTATAAACACGAAAACTGTGACACAAGATTTTTATATAATACTAGCTGTCCCGGCAAACGTTGTTTTGCCATGTATGTTATTTTTAGGAAACATTTTTATAGGTAAATATGATGTTTAAAAAATAAGGGTTGATCGTAGAGGGGTGAAAATTTAGGGTTGCATGTATTTTTGTATGATGTATCATAAAAAAATAAAAACAAAAAATTTTGTCTGAAAAATAAAAAATAAAAATTAAGGGGTGGACCACCCTTAACATTAAGGGGGATGAAAAATAGATGTTGTTCGATTCTCCCCCCTGACTAATATCCTCGCTAAGGATCACGAAAATCGGTCGAGCCGTTTCGGAGGAGTTCGATTACGCACCCCGTGACAGAAGAATTTTATATATTAGATAAATAAGGCCTGGAACTGTAAATACGTATATGTTATTTACATATTATTTTTGTAAAATGTAAAAGATAAAAATGGTTACTCTGTGTTATCCTTAGAAGATAAATAAATACCATTATGGATTTTTTAATGGATCTTTTTAAGATATACAATTCCGTAGTACATTAATTTGATCTATCTCGTAAGGTTTAGCCAACGTTTGCGTTTTAAGCGCACAACACATTTTTTTCTTACGACATCACCTTACAAATCTTTGAACTTTTCGGCTTAACTATACTATAATATGTATGTATTATACATATAAACCTTCCTCTTGAATCACTCTACTGTTGAAAACTGCATTAAGTTAAGTGTAGTTTAAAAGATCGAAGCTAACAGATAGCGAAAGCGAATTCATTTTATACCATGTAAAGATAAAGATAAAGATGGTGTCATTTCATGTTAAATAATAATACAGATTATTTTTGGTGGAATCACAAAGAAACACAAATCCACTTCCACTATTCCACTTATTCACCCGATTCAATAACTCTAGCTCTTTTTAAATAAAATTACACTAAAATGACTAATATAACTAATAAGAGCGCAGGTTTGCTTCGCAACACCGCCAAAAATAATATCTAAAAATAAGTTAAAATTCACATTTGGTTATTGAAACGATTTTTCTAAGATTTGCCGCAGTTATATTCGAAATTCGAAAATGAGCTGAAACAATAACCCGTCAATATGAATCACAGTATAGAAGGTTTCTCTAATTCAGATTTTGGTGCAAACAATAACAAATATTTGAATTATTCCGCCGAAACATCACAACCGAGGCCATTATGTACCTACCTTATCAGATTTATTAGTACCTACCCATGTTGGCAAAGTACATAGAGTACATACTGTGGTAGGCAAGTACATAGTACATCTCACACGCATTGTGTGTACGCGCATATTTATAACATTTAACAAAACGCAAACAGATCACTAACAAACGGACAGCTCGATATATTATCACACGTGCACTACACACACTAATTACACAATTGCTATCCAACACCTTTATTGCGAGGCAGCAGGATTCCTATTGCACTGGCAATGTTTGCAATAAAACTGTTAAAGTAAAGAGTTGGTGTTGCGGTTTTTTCCATTCTTATTGCTTGAGCGATAGAGGTGATATTCGTTTGTAGTTTAGGATGAATAAGATAGTTTATAAAACATGTGCTTTTGTGTTTTGAGCGCTTTGTGAAGTTACATGGTTTGTTCTTTAGATAGATTAATAAAACTCTTTTTATTTGTTGCAGTTGAGTCACTTGACGCAAAACTTGTCATCTTGTAATTTGAAGTCAGTGACCTGCCTATATAAATTGGTTTTAATTACACTCACTGTTATATGTATCGGGTGTTGTTTGAACAATTTGTAGCCCTTATTAACGGTGAGGGTTTTTACTTTAAAACCTTGTAGTGCTGCTACACGACTCGTAGCAACTGCTACGAGAGGTGTAACCAAATAATGCGACCTTCAAATAGGTAAATACCTATTTACATAGTACCTATTACCTACAGTCCTACAGACTTTGAGTGAAATGGGTTTCAAATTAATAATGATTAAAGCATGTGTTAACATCTGTATAAGAAAACAAGTACTTAGGTTCCAACCGAATGGAGACGAGAGTAAATGCTAGTTCAAAATAATGACGTGAACCCAAAGAGCATCATCTCCCTAACAACTGTTAAAAATAGACTTCTGAACACGACTCTTCCACTTTAAAAGTACGAATGTCGCATACGATATTAAATCTAAGATCATTGTAATAGGGATCAAAATGGTAGTGAGTGTAGTAGCGTGGTAGAGCAGAAAAATGCTGTTGACAACACAAAGGTTCTTCACTGAAGAGGCTCTACGGCTTCACGGAGTAGAGAGCACCGCAGCATCGCTCTCTACCCGCGCATAGATGCTAAACTCTATGTATTTTTCACTCTACTATGATAATTCGATAGAGTAACACAGTCAAACGAATTCTTTGTGACTTTAAAGTACGAGGCGGCAAATGTACTCGGTTTTAGAAATGTATTCATATCGTACTTTGAATGGTGGTCGCGGGCGAAGGCTTCACACGCCCCCGTTTACGTAAAGAGCAAAAAATACAGTGCACTTTCTATTACTTTGGTGAGTTTCGCTTCTATTTGATCTCACTCGTGCAGTGGTAGGTGCAGTACCCAGTGGTCTCGGGCACGAGATGTGAGACGTGCACTTTAGCGCTCGGCGAAGTACCTATGGACGTTTTCATATTTCATACTGTTTTGTAACAGCTATAAAAACTTTTGTAATAATTCAAGAGCTCCATCTTTTGAGTTTAATGTTAAGGAGCTGAGTTATGGCGCTTGGTTTTACAAACCTAAAACCAAAGTATCCTCGAATGTGTTGAATCACGGAGCGCGAACCAAGTCGCAGGACCTAGCTCTGCCGATTTACAAGTACTAACGTGTCTAGAACACGCGTTCTCCCAAGTGATTTTGTATTGTAATTTTAATTATTTCCGACACAATCACTGCTCAACACGAAAGCAGTGGAAAGTTCCTCACAAATAATAACCGACCATGATGTAATAATAATAGCCACGAAACGAAACTGTAATTGGCTTTTCGGCAATCCTCTCGCGACCAGTTCCACTAGACCCCGGGAACTGTATCGATCGGCTCCAGCTACAGGGGATCCTGGCTTCGGGGCGCGGCGCGGCAGCTCCACCAGCCTGGTCCGGTGAACTTGACATCTCTCAAGGTCGCATGATGTATGTGTGTGATGGAGATAACAATTAGAGCGAGGAGGCATAATAATGAGCATCATGTATTTATTTAAGAAGGTAAATATAAAAATTAACACGCCATTTTATCCAATCTAGATGATTTTTACAATGACAACAACAACGGGTACTTTTTACTTATTGAGAGTTTAAAGATAGAGTAGGTTTGCAACAGCTATACAAATCTCTCGGCTATGTTGGTCGTTTCCACAGGAAAGGTGATCAATGGGTACGTGCGGAGCTGACTTACAATATGCCAGCCTGTCCAGTCCACATTACTCCGACTCCGCATTGTAGGCTATGGTGGGAGTCCTTTGTTTAAGGGGTAATGATCCATGGAATTGTAATAATTGGCATATCATGTCATAATCATCATCTGGATGGAGATTGATGGTGGGCGGGACGAGGCATGTCGTCGGCGTTTTAACTAATTTTGTTGAACTGTAGGTACATACTTGTAATATGTAATCTCGTGGAATGGAAAATTCCAACTCAAAGTGACTTGTCTTATCTACTCATTAGTAGATGTATCTTACCCACTTGATACAACAAATAAAAGTGAATCAGTTAGAAAGTACTCTCAAGAAGTACCACAAAAAAAAACTATTTTTTATAATGTCTCTAGTTATTTCGAATCAGTGTGACGAAAGGCGCCTCAGAGTCTTTCGAAGGAGACAAAAGGAACTAAAAACTCGTAAGTCACTTCTCCGACTTTGTTTAGGAAGAATTGACACCAAAATTCACTTAGTATGTAGGACGTTACAAAGCCTACTGCGCCTAAAAGCCTGCTGCCTACTGCGCTGCAGGTTGAGGGTTCGATTCACTCCCAGGATAAACATTTGTGTGAAGAACATAGGTGTTTGTTCTGTGTCTGGGTGTTATAAGGTATCATAAGCATGTATTTAAAAATATATAAGTATTCTATCAGTCATCTAGTCACCATAATACAAGCTATGCTTAGTTTGGGACTAGATGGTGTTGTGTGCATTGTCCACCAATATGTATTATTGTATTGGAAAAAAATATTTGAATTTGAATTTGACTTACTTATATACTACTTTTAAATTATCCAGGTATTTCAAATTAGTGATGTAGGTACTTACATAGTACCTTCACGTTTGCATGGATCCAGCGACCGTTCTGTTGTTACTTACTAAGTACATGGGTAATTGCTCCATATCTAGTCATTGAAGGAGTAAGTACAACATAAGTCCGTATCAGTATTCAGCGCGGGCACCAACAAGAGGCCTTTGTGTAAGCCGGTACTTGCGTGTATGATCACGTGTAGCATTACATGCAGCCTTGGAGCTAGTGTTGCCTGGAGAGCGCTCTCAATAGCCGGTCAATTCGCCAACCGGCTAATCGTAAAAATAAAAAAACGTCATTCCCTGAAATTTAATTTATGGATAGTCATATAGAGTTAGTGCTTCTAACAATACGAGTAATTGTAAGATCTTACAGAATACATAATAATAATTTTCAATTACAAAAAAACTGCTTGTTCAGCCAACAGGCAGTTTTTTTGTATATTTTTTATCTAAAAACGGATCAAGCCGAAGTTTAGTAGGGTAGGTTGTATCTTGGACATAGCCTACTTATTACGTCGGTATTACTTGTGTGAAGCCACGGACAACTGCAAACTAAAAAAAAAAAAAAAAAAGAACTTAGAAGATGGTGCGCGTTTCTACAAATGAGATAATACTTCTTCTTGATTTCATTTTTTGTTATTATTGTATGACATAAGTATCAATGTTTATCATGCAATATTTCTTTCTTCCTTATCATTTTATTATTCTAAATTATTATATTTCTATTATAATAGTTAATAATGTAACCTATAAATAATTGCACGCCCATAAAGGGTAGATTACATTGAATCTATACAAGTTGTAACATCTTTTTAAACATGTAATGATGCAATAAATATACTTTGACTTTGACTACTTTCACTTGCGTCACACTGATTAACATTTACCATCATCATCACTGTCACTGATTGGCGCTTAGTGCACGCAGCGGTACTGACAATGAATGCGTATTTTTTGACCGGACCAAAAACTAAAAAAGCCGGAGGTGTCGCAGCTCTACTGAAACTGTAGAACAGACGTTTCGTCGCCTGCTAGCTGCATGGCTATGTTACGTATGGCATGACTGTATTACCTCGATGGAGTTGACGAACTGATCTGGTTTTGGTTAAGATTTAGCATTAACCTACTCATGTAAGATACCTACTTACCTTAGCTGTTTGTGCCATCCATCACACACAGTTAAGCTGTGTAATGATTACTGGACTTGTAATACTTACTTACCTACGGAACTAAAACATTCAGTAAGCACTTACTTATAGACTAGTCACACTTGTTCGTTAGATTATTGTTAAAGAGAGTGTATAATCAATAGTTGGTAGCGTGCCTAAGACAGTGTTGTAGGCAAGTACTAAGGGCTGTGCGCTTGTGCTGACGTCACAGGTCACCTTGTCCTACGAGCGGGCTTCAATCGATAGGGTACGGTGCTCGCGAGACCGGGCCTGACGCGGGCTGCACTCAACCGCTTACCGAAGTCAGTCTTACTATCTAACTGCTGTACCTATTTACTGTCATTCTCAAGTAACAGACAGGAATAAAGTACGGCAAATCAAAGCTTAAACCAAGATTTCTGTACTTCGGAGGCTGGACCGCAGCCTTGAAGATACAGCGCTCGGTTTTTAAGATATTCAAAGCCAAAAGAACCAAATACTTTACGGCATTAGAATCCCTCAATGCCTATCTCGTGGAACATCCTGACGCCCGCGCCGCGGCTGCAAAGCGCGCTATCAGTAACATCCAGTTGTTATTCGCCGCAGATACGCGCTCGGCATGATGTCATGCCGCGAAAAACTCGCCACAAAAACTGACGACTGATTTTGAATCAAGATTTCAAGCGAGAGACTAACGCAACGTGTCGATTTATACGAGTATTTCAAAACCTCGAAACTTCGATTAAGTTATGATCGAAGCCTCACAAGCAACAAGTAGGTAACACCAGAACGTTTTTAGGTCTCGAAAAGTAAAGATCATTTTATTAATTTGATCAATTTAATTTTGTCTTAATACAGCCTTATTAAGACAAAATTAAATTTCGTTGCAATTTGTAACTGAGAGAATCATCACATCACATAACTAGATATTCTCCTCTGTATATCTGTCCTTCCTATATCCGCGGTAAATGTTATTACACTTATACCCGCTGCAAACGCGTTTTGCTCACTAAAGTGAAGATGGCAACTAATAATACAGCTACCAGTATAGTACAGAGTACAGATTGTCAGCATTTAGGAAAAAATAAAATAGTGATAAGTACGTGTTTTGTTGGTCTCACAGACCAACGCTAAGATTGATAATTTTATTAAGAAGATTATTTTATTGATTTGAATGTATTTATGAAGTTAAAGACAGAAACAGGCAACGGATCTTAGATTCAGATTTTATAAAATATCAAACTATTTACATGACAAAAAAAGCCCGGGATGAGATTCATCCCGTGCTCCGTTCTTGAGATTCATCCGTTCTTACGTGGCTCGGCGTCCGTCACAAAATCAGTAAGGATCATAGAAACAAGCGTTATTTCCAGACGAGTTTTTTGCAGAGCTTAGGAGGAAGAGGCATCTGCATTCACCTGGCACGTATTCAAGACGATTTAAAATTAGGTATCTTTGGAATTTATTGATTATAGAATATTTAGATTTTGATGTTTTTGGAAGAACGAACGAAATTAACGTGGAAGAAATAAGACAAAAGTTCATTAGACGATGTATAATAGAAGTAGTAGGAGCGGCGCAGGTGCGAGGAGGTCTGCCGTGCCGAGTTGCAGTACTTCTTCTACACGGAGATGATGCGGCCGAAGGGCGTGAGGGTAGTGTCGTCGTCAAACGATAGCTCGTGTACCAGCTGCTGATGCTGTCTACTACGACAATACGTGTACGACAGGAAGTTACTTTTGACTTTCGATGTGATATCTCGTTAAAATTTTACTGGACCAGACCAGGTTTAGTAATCCAGACCAGGGATTACTAAAGCTATAGGTATACCTTTCCAACATCTAACCATCTCTTGTAACACCCCTCTTTGAACCGTTGATCGCGTTGTAAGGGGTAGCTTCAGCTGTCAGCGTCACCGAGGTGTTCTGCGCCTGTTTTAAATATTTTATATATACCTATAAAAGAGTTTAACCTGACTGACTGACTGACTGATTCATCATCGCTGAAGCTAGAAAGCTGAAATTTGGCAGGTAGCTTCCTTTTATAGCAAAACCACCCACTATGGGTTTTTTTGATATTCAACCCCAAAGAGGGTGAAAAGGGGTGAAAAGTAATGTATGAAATTTTTTAACGCGTCGTGCGATTTGCTTGAAACTTGATATGAATAAATAAAATGCATAATAAATGGACATGTGTTTCAGTATTTTTCAAAATTACCCTAGCAAAGGGGTATAATGGGGTATCAAAGTTTGTATGGGAACTTTTTAACAGGGGGTGTGATAACTTAGAAACTTGGTTTGGATACTTAAAATGCAAAATAAATAGACACGTATTTCCGGATTTTTCAAAATAAGTCTCATAAAGGAGTAAAATGGGGTGTAAATGTTTGTATGGTTACTTTTTAATGGGTAGTGCGTGGGATTGGTTTTCTTATCAATAACTTCAATAACTCAATAAAATTTGGCAAGGAGATAAAAAGCATCCTGGAGAAGGATTTAAGTTACAATTCCTTTCAAAAAAATGCGGACGAAAAAAGTCGCGAGCAACAGCTAGTTTTCTATATGGGCGTTCTCAATCATGTAGTCATACTGATCTCTGTTCTCCTCGTTGTTCCGTAAGAGGGAATTTGCAGCGTTCGGGGGTCTCCTCTAGTAGCTCTTGAGCTCGGGCACCTCCTGATAGATGTGATCCTGATGGGTCCTCGTACAACAAAAATATGTTTTTATGAAAACAAAAAAACTATCGGAAATCGAACATCCACATCAAAACGCTAATGACAATAATGGACACACACTTGACTTAACATGTTAGATGTTGCAGTTATTTCAGATTTCTAACGAAATACTGTAGTAGGACCTATTTTCAAACGTTACAATAATTAGGATGAGTACCATGGTATCGTATGCAGTAGGTTAGGTACCATGGCCGCGATCATGCAGATAATTATACCCAGACAATTGGGCATGTCGACGTATGTCTTTAGACCAGGACTTCAAAGAACTGGAAGGACATTATAAACTCAGTATGTTGGTTTCCGTCAGACTCATACGAACTTGTGGTCCTGAGTTAGTGAGTAGATATTTATATACTCGTAGATAAGTACTGCGTGTCCTCAGTCCTGCCACATGCCTCTGCGTGTCCAACTGTCCACACAACCGACTGTGACTTGCTTCAGCACCCGTGGTACACTCACTACCCTATAGATAGATACAGCTAACCAGGCTTGTGCTTGTGTTGTACAGAAAGATTTTTTATATATTTTAATAAGCATATTTTTTTATTGTTTTTAGGGTTCCGTACCTCGAAAGGAAAAAACGGAACCCTTATAGGATCACTTTGTTGTCTGTCCGTCCGTCCTTATGTCTGTCAAGACACTTTTTCTCAGGAACGCGTTGAGGTATCAAGCTGAAATTTATATCAAATACTCAGGCCTACTGTCCCTTAAAGCTGTGAAAAAATCAAACTGCTAAGCCAACGCAATCAAAAGATACAGCCGTTTATGCCGCAAATTTTCGACACTCGCAAGGGAATCAAAACCTACAGGGTACTTCCCGTGAACTCAGAATCTTGAAATTTGGTACGAAGCAATGTCTTATAGCACAAACAAAGGATAAATTGCGATAACCGTACATTTTTAGTTACATCTTATAATAAAAATATTTTTAATAATTTTAAACTTACTACCCGTTTTCTCATGAACGCGTAGAGTTATTAAATTGAAATTTATATATAATACTCAGGTCTATAATAACCTTTAAGCTGTAACAAAATCAAACTTCTATGTCAACGCAATCAAGAGAAACAGCAATTTAAGTCGCATATATTCAAACTCGCCATTCGCAGGGGAATCAAAACCTACGGGGTACTTCCCGTGAACTCAGAATCTTGAAATTTAGTACGAAGCAACGTTTTATAGCACAGATAAAGGAAAAATTGCGAAAACTGTATTTTTTTTTGTTACATCATTAAACTATGACTCGATTGTCGTGATGGGTGAAATTTTACTTATATACCTATAGGTTTGTACGGAACCCTCGGAGCTCTAGTTCGACTCGCACTTGGCCGGTTTTTTTAATTTAAATTGGATTTCTTTACGAAAGTCTCACAACATAGTACCTACCTAGTTATTACTGAAACTAAGCCGTAAAAAAATAGATGGGTAGAGAGTATGGCTGTCGGTGTGACGTGACTATACGTAGGGTATGGCCTAGTCAGTCGTGCACGGTCGCGGCAAAAGGTTGCTTTAGTTTATTTCAGAAAAGCCATGTTTCTTGCTATCAACTAGATTTAGAATTTATAGCTTTCGCTGCGGCACAGGCCTGAGCACGTGTACCGAGGACTTGTTTACACTCCACAGCATCTCGTTGCCGTGACGCAAAAATCACGCCATAACAACCAACGGTACACCAAACAATCTTCATCTCTAACGCTTTATAATTAAGGTTGTTTTATGCAGGAACTGTATAAGGAGTTATGATGTTTTTGATGTTGGTTCTGGTGATGGCAGAACGTCTATTTGCCAGAGGCACACCGATATAACGAGAAGTGAAGCGGTTACGGTTAGGCTTGTAGTGCAGTGAAGCAAGCGTATTGAAGAGTACCATTCGTTAGGTACTTATTAATACGAATATCTTCAGCATCATTATCATCGACAGCCTGCTGACCACTGCTGCGTATAGCATCTCAAAGTTTGTGCCATCCGCCGCGATCCTGTGCTAATCTTGTGCATACGAATGTCCTTTTGAGGTAAAGGAACTGAGAGGTCAAATAGTAGTAAGTAGATGATAACTTGACTTACTTATCCGAGGTCCTACTGCAGGAAATCTTGAAGGGCCTCCGCCGTGGGCTGACGATTACGATCAGTACAGTAAGCATGAAAGCGCTTAGTTACAAGTCCACTATATAAAAAAATCATTATTTTTAATTTCATATTTAGACTAAAGGCCTACGGGTATGGGCCTCCTTCAACAGTTTCCACTCATCTCTTTTGTTTGATGATTTGCCTGCTATATCAGCTATCTCATCTTGCCATATTTCTTGTCCTTATCATCTCTACTTCTAGAAGTCCACTAGTTTCAATAGTAGAACTGCCATTGTAACCTGTGGGAATATTTATCCAAATCTGAAAATCTATTTGTAAATATGTATCTATTTGTAATCTATTTGTTCTATTTCTATGATATTGGCATAGCTCGCTTCGCTTGCCACTACTCCACAGCCTTGTTTCTTACTTTGTAGTTTGTTAGTGTCGATGTGTATTTTACGAGCCGTTAAAGACCGACCGTCCATCCGTCCGTCCGTTCGTCCGCTTGATGCATCCTGTCTGTCCTGCCGAAGATGTTGCATCGTCTGCAGTGCCGCAACACCACCACATCACTCTAACAATATTCTTGCATCTGTGGTCTTAGCCAAGTTCATCACTATTCTGCGATACTATGCGCCGTAGTTTGGGTATTCCATTCCCTCCCATGACAAACATTTGTGTGTTGAACACAAGTGTTTGTAGGGTTGCCATCCGTCCGGGTTTCCCCGGATTTGTCCTAGTTTAGAGGGCGTCCGGGGAGCGTCCGGGCGGGGTTTCATTTGTAGTCCGGGTTTAAAAATTTCAAGTCTGGGGCAGCCGCCGCACAGTGGTTTGACTCCATACAAAAGGTCGGACAACATAGGGTACTAAAATTATCCAAGTCGTTATTTGATAATATTGAATATGCCTTTCTATTGCTATAATAAAACTAAGCAAATGTTATTCTATTATAATTAGTGCCTAGACTTATAGTTCAGGAGTAAATGGCATAAAACTGATTTTAATGTATGGGAAGCAAACTACAAACGTCTGTAGACTGCGTGTTTCGTCTTGTTTCGTTCTGGGGTTTCTATGGTACGTTCTTGAAGAAAATGTGTCGCATTATGCGGCACATTTTCTTCATTTCCAACTTCAAAGAGACAGGTTGCAACTTTAGTGCACTTTTTGAGATAATGTCGTAAAAGGCGAGATCTAATCAAATATAATTCTATTGCACGTTACGCCTGGACTTATAGTTCTGAAAACTGATTTTATTATAATGCGCATTTTACGTATTATTTTGTGTTGGTGCCACTTTTGTGCACTTTTAAGAGGCATCGTCATATCTCTAATAATATGATATAATTTTTTTATATTTTTTATTCGACTTTACACCGTTCGGTTTTTACATTATTATAATGAGTTAGTGGTAGTTTTTATTTACCGACACAACAAAAATTTTAAGAAATAAATAATGTAAGACTTACTTATTAAAACTTTATAGAGGTTCAGTTTTTTTGTTTAAGATTTAAGAACACAAAATATAGTTCTAATAAGTTAAGAGACTTTTTTGTTGTAAACTTATGGCTGCTGATGAAAACTTTATGAAGATAATTATTATTGAGTTAAAAGAGTTACCTCAAGATTTATAAGACTCAATACTAAAATGGCCTCAGTAGGTAGGCTTAAGATTTTTTGTAAAAAATAATAATTAAAGTTTGTTGAAAGTGGGTTAATATTTGAATAAGGTTTTGTTTTTATAACAGAGTACCTACCTATAAGTAAAACTGATTATTAAAACAATTTCTAACAAACGATAAGATTCTATTTTGTTACATTTAAAATGATGATAAAAGAAGACTTCGTTTTATTTTATGGCTTTCAATTTAAATAAAAAGTTGATTTATGACATTTTAAACTGTTTTTTGACGTTATAACGTCTTATAAATCGATGAACGCTGGAATGCACGCACGAAAAAATGTCACGTGCAAGCGCGGAACAAGCGATAGATCTTAATAGCTTCTTAATATGTTAAAAGTATGCAATCATTCTTGAATGTTTTCTTATGACGTTATCACGTAAAATTACCGACTTTACAGATAACCATTTCCTATTATTTCGCTAAGTTTTAAAAAACCAACTGACATGTCCGGGTTTTGGGATCCAAAATCCGGGGTTTTCATGCTTCTTGTCCGGGTTGCAAAATTTTAGAGATGGCAACCCTAGTCCTGTGTAACTTAGGTTATATGTAGAGTATCGCAAGTATGTTTTTCAATATAAATAAAAGTAATTTATCAGTCAAGTCATCCGGTCACCATAGTATCTACAAGCAATGCTTAGTTTGAGGCTAGATGATATTGTGTGCATTGTCCACCAATATATATATTATTTATTTATTTACACCGAGCATAAAAATATAGTCCACATTCATCCACCATCCCGCTCAAAATGTTTAGGAAGCTCTTTGACAATAACATTCTACTATCAGCTACCAGGTAAGGTACCTACCACCACTTTAAATCTCTAACACCTAAATTCAAGTTTTGCGTGTTTAGTAATGAACTTGTTGTTTAATACGAACACTTTTCTAAATAATAATAGTAGCTCGAGCAGGCATTAGGCAGCTACGGCCGCGCCTGCGCCATGATGACATAATGCCGCAAAAAACCGCTGGTCCTGTTTTTTCTTGCTACATCATGTTAGACTCGTGTAAAAAACGGTAGATAGTAAGTACTTACCATGACAACCAATTTTGTACAGAGCCATGAGTGTTTCAAAACATTTGCGAACGGTAGCCTGATTCCCGTATTCTATCCAATGCGGCGCACGCGCACTTTACAACAGATGATTGGGGCACAGTTGAGATCTAGCGCGCACTAAGTATTAATCCGCGTACATTTTTTTTTCTACCCGCGAGTTTTGTCTGCCGACCGGGTTATATTCTGTAGTGCCCGTGGTTATTTTCGCCAAAAGCTGCTTTTTTTGCCAATTCATCGCGGTTTCAACCGGATAAATTTGCATACCTGCCAGCGAGTGCGAGTTTCCGGTAGTACCTCTAATCTACGCGACATTATAATACCCTGCTCCACATAAAATCGCGTAAAAAATCTTGCGGATTAAGCCTGTGTGCGCTAGGCATTACTTCGTAAAAGCGATTTAATTTATACATACTGGACATACTGTTAAAAAATCACTACGAGTCTTCATCTTATC
This sequence comes from Lampropteryx suffumata, assembly GCA_948098915.1. Classification (NCBI taxonomy): domain Eukaryota; kingdom Metazoa; phylum Arthropoda; class Insecta; order Lepidoptera; family Geometridae; genus Lampropteryx; species Lampropteryx suffumata. The sequence goes on along the minus strand of OX402564.1, from coordinate 284,813 downwards.
GTGGTTTTTCGAACTAGTATCCTTTCACCACACTGGTTCAAATAACTAGTGACATACTAAGAATAAAAATAACTACCTACCTAAGTAGGTAAATACAATTAAGAATACGTAAACATAATTGAAGTTATTATTATCATAACAAGGTTCAATGACTTCATTGAGGCGAAAAGAAAGAGATTCACATAGCAACAGCAACAGCACTGAACAAAAAGCACAACAATCAAATTGATAGCTTTTGCGACCTGCACAATGGAAAAACAACTGTAAATGTATAGAAACATGACTGTTTTGAGATTGTCGTCGTGATAATCAGTAACAATTCCCATGCCAAACAAAGGGGTCTTGTCTTGTTACTGTAAGTTTTCATATTAATTGAGGAGTTTTGTTTGCGCTAGGTAGTAGGTAGGTAGGCAGTAGGTAGAAATAGGAAGGTATTTAGTGTTGTTCTTGCTGCATTGTGGCGCTGCGATTGTTGTGCGGTTTTTTCCGGAGTTCGTGCATTTCTTTGTAGAAATTGCAGATTGTGGGGTTTGTTTGAGGCATTTGCGTGGTCTTTTTACTGATTTTACTTAGGTACCTACCTAAGATAAAGTGATTCAATATAGGTACATATTTAGGTAAGTACTTATATTGAATCACTAGAATCACTAGTGATTCCATATAGGTAAGTACTTACCTACTTACATATTCAGGTAAGTAGGTAGGTATATTGAATCACAATATCAGCGAGTCTAATCATACCTAATCACCGAGCAAATTACAGTTTCTCAATCGAGGTGAACACTTCAATCGATCGAGATGCTTGCTCGAAATAGGTAGGTAGGTAGGTAGGTACCTAGTAATATTAATGGCGGACATTTGACACAGCATCATCTAATCCCTAAGTAAACAGAGCTTGTGTTATGGGTACTTACCACATAACGGATACACTACACTATACTTACCTATGTACTTGAAGTGAAAACTTCTTTTAGCGCGGTACGCATATTTTTGGATGAGGTAAAAGTAAAACCTCTGGACTCGCGACACCGTTACCGAGACGCAGGGCTGCCGCGCTCGCCCCATTTGATTATAAACCTTAATTCACATGTTTACAGTCTACTTTTGTAAATCAATGATGTTACTTTTGTATGAAGAAGTTTACTGAGTTAGGTTCTTTGTTATATATTATTATCTAAATTCTGAACAAAAACATAAAAGAATAATAAATGTATTTTAAAGTTTCTAATAACTAATAAAATACAATTCATAAATAAAATGCAATTCATAACCCAATAACCCAATAACCCTAGTACCTACCCATCTAAAAAATGTCTAACGCGCCAAAATAAGTTTTCACTTCTGTCGGCACTCCCGGAGTGCAACCCGTCATTTTTTTTCAATAAGATAGATAGTTGTTTTTTTAATAAGATAGATAGATAGATAGATCAACACTTTATTGTAATTACACAAAAATAACACAGAAGAAATAATAGTAGATTGTTGAAGAAATAATACTGAATTAACACGAGTGCATTCATTACTCTCTTTAGCAAGGTGCGTTATTTATATTTATGATGATAAAATATACCTACTCAAACTAAATATATGAAGAATCGAAAGTTTTACAATGGTACAAAATGCGCGCCTTTTGTTGTTGTTTTTTTAACCAAGTAGGTTTTATTCAGTTGATTTTTATTATCGGCCAGTATCTTTTTGATCTATTGCAAACATTTTATTTTAAACTTAATGGGATATATTAAACCTCTGTGGTAAATTTATCTAAATAAAAAGTAAGTGCAATAATAAGATTTCATATAACATTACCGCACTGTTTTAGTTCTAAGCAAAATATACGTCCTTTGTGATCGGTTTTGTAGTGATTAATGATATAACATTACTACGTAGTTGAAAGAAATAGAAATAAAATTGTACAATGGGCGGCCTTATCGCTAAAAGCGATCTCTTCCAGACAAACTTTGTATGGACAGGATTACTTTATATACTAATACAAAAAATATAAATATAGGTAAGTACAAAATATTATTGTAATATTGCTAATTGTCATACACAATATACACATTGATTGACACATACAAACAACTTTCTATACTTACATGAAAATAGAAATATTTATTAATATAGAATATTATAAATATTTCTATATTATTATGAATATTATGAATATAGAATTTATTTCAAGTATTTCTTCTACTTATACATTAATATTTCAAATGATTCCAGTTAGCAGTTTCCAGAAATGGACAGATAATGATCATGAACTTTGACTTTAAAGATATCGATAGATTTGGATGCGCGGATAGATGCAGGTAAGGAGTTCCATAAGCGAACAGCTTGAACAGTGAAGGATTCACCATACATAGCTGAACTATGGACAGGAGTAAAGAGCTGGAGAATGTCAGAAGAGCACAGAATACGTTCGTTTGCCTGATGCAGGAATACAAAACGTTCCTTTAGACAACAGGGACAGGAAGACAGAAAAAGGATATTGTATAGAAAAGACAAGATAGGTATTTATTTATTATTTATTTATCAATTGTAAAAAATCAACAGCTCTTAAAATATGATACACAAAACTTAAGTATACAACCGACAGCCAATAACGGATTTACATTTTAACTAACCAAAAAAACGACAGTAATCATGGTGTGTGTGTGATGCATGTATGTAATTATGTGAATGTGTGTGTGTGTGTGTGTGTATGTGTGTGTGTGTGTGTGTGTGTGTGTGTGAGTGTACCTATGTGTTTTTGTTTGTGATAAAAAGAAGAAAGTTATACTACACTATGTACACATTATCATTTTATATGTAGGTACAAAACAATATGTAGCAATATACAATAACAACAGATAAATATGATGTAATAGCTGATATGTTACTACAAAGAGATATGAGCATTCCGGCGAAAACGAATAGAATACCTAAATAAATAATGTAGGTTAGGTTAAACCTACCTAGGTACTACCTATGTACACACAGCCCACAGATACTTACCTAAATAGCTGTTATTATTATAATGGTACAATAATAATGCAATTTACTAATACGATAGATACTTCTACCTGAAGTACATGCAGCGGACAAGACAATGGAATAAAACCACAACCAAGGTCTCGTAATACAGAGGTGACCTGAGTAAAGACATTTTATGCTTGCGACACGATCGCCATACGATATAGGTACCCATTGTGTTCTTTCGTCCTGTCTAAAGCTTTAGCTTCCGTGCATATAATTTTTTTTTACAATTTTAAAAAATTGACAGAATTTTTATGTGATTAGGTAAAGCCTGTCAAAAGCTTCTTTCCAATTTAATATGAATGTTATCTACCTCCTGATTTACTCCAGGAGGATCTGCAAAGGCGTAACAAGTAAGAGTTCAAGCTGAAGTAAGCAATAGTAGGTAAACTCATTCAAAGATGAACCTCAGAGTAAACTTACGCTTCCTTATTTCTTAAATTCACTTCACGTAAGTAAACCATTATCACCTAAGTAGGTACATAACTATCTAACTCACCTCACCTACTCGTAGCCAAATACCTAACAAGATCCTTATATTCTATTTGCATAACCAAAAATTAATTCAAATAAGAAATACAAAAAAGGACAGAGGGATCAGCAATATAAATATAACTGACAAAGAAACTGGACAAAAAGTGTAACGTGACGTGACGTGACACGCACGGTAAAAAATCGTAAGTTCTCAGAATTCGCTAGATTGTTACATTGTGTGAAACCGCCTTTACTCGTCACGCAGTGAGCCGGCCGCGCCTCGGCGACAGACTGTCTGCCGAAGCCGAAGAAAGAGACACACATTATGAAAGCCTTCAGGAAAACTGAAACAGAGGATATAGCCACAGTGCCTCATATAATTTACTTCCAGCTCTTTCACGCCTGCGTATAATTTATGAGAGAAAAGGACAGGTACATTATGATGTCATGTCCTTCAAAACGCCTTCAAGCATTTGAAACCTTGAAACTCGGTAATTATTGCAGAAAATTTAATTTCTTATGTTGGAATAACTGTTATGGTGAGCTCATAACTATTTCTAGGACCTAGGTATTGCTAGGAAGAGCTTTGTAAAACTATGTGACTGAAAATAACGTTTTGTGTTGTTGATGATAGCGGCTCTACTGAAGAACTGAGACAAAATACATTAATTGGGCAACCCGCCCTGCCCAGCCTTCCGTCGTACCAAATGGGCTAGTTGACAAAATAATAATTGATAAAAAAAGTTTTTTTTTTTAATTTAATCAAGTAAATGGGATCATCTAAAATCAATATAAAACATACCTGTCTACCTACTGTCTGCCTCTGCCTACCCGCTAATGCATTTCTATAATACGAGTAGATCGGGTGACAGGTTGCCTCGGATCTGATGCACTTGTTAAAAGTGATTTTGCACATCAACAGAATTCCAGCCGTGTAATCAAACGTTTAAGGTTATATTTTCTCTGAATGCTATGTTACTAGGCTTATATTTTTTGTTAGTAAACAAAATATTTTTGCTGCCATGGTGCCAACCCCTCCCCGTCCCCTACCCCGTCGCCCCTCGGCCCCCGCGCGTGATACTGCCGATATATCAAGATCGTGACTGTTCTACCGAGTGAAGAATTTATTGAACTTTTTCAAATGCTGAGTTTTTTGCCTGGATCGTGCAAGCACACAAAGGATTTATACTGCGCGTAACGATGGATTCTATTGTGCCCAATGAATGTAGGCAAAGGCAACTAACAACCTAACCCACGGTCACAGAAACCTGCCTAGGTAGTATCTATGGCTTGAGGTTTTTGTATGAAATCTGAACAAGTGCCCCCTAGCGATCACTCTTGTTAATTATTACTAAAACATTTTAGTCTAACAGCCGCCAGGGGCACTTATTGAATTTTCTTACAAATAAACAAAGCACAGCTGATTTTGTGAGCGACTCACCTCGATCGATCGAAGTGAAACACCTCGCTTGATTAAGATGCTTTAAAAAATCCATAAGCGCTTCTAGCGGCGCCAGGCTCAGCAGCACACTGAGCTGAGTACCTACCTAATCTATACTATTACTTTACTCGGGTGATAGCGCAGATCAATTTTCATACAAAAAACAAAAGCATAGCTGATTTGGTCAGTTACCTCGAGCTAAGTGATTCAGAAACTCGTAAGAGCAGCAACGCAAAATACGTAACTGGCAACAGCAGCACTCATACCTATCTGCAAGGAGTTATTCCCACAGGACAGCCGAGTGCCGCTCTGACGACGGAGCGGCGCGGCGGCGGCGAGCCGTGATGGTGATTGATTGTGACGAATCTATTTTGTTCTAACATTTTGTAACATGATATGCTTGATGTGATGTGCCATTGTCGCTTGGGAATATGGAGCTACATTATGTATGTGTAATACCATATACCTACCTACTAAGGCAGCTTTTAGAAAGCCACTATTCTTAGACTATTCTTAGACTAAGATTATTCTTAGACTAGATGTAGGTAGGTACCTATTCTGAGTGTTTGATTGAATAGCCGACGACAGCCGCCCAGGTTGTACTCAAAGACTAGCCCCAACCCCCAGTGATATGTAATATCTTGTTTGTGATTTTGGGCGGATTGAAATCGTAACTTAAGTAGGTAGGTAATATAAATATATATTATTGAATGGTAGGTAGGTACAATTACCGTACCGTACCACTAACATGTTGTGTCTTAGTCTAAGACAATTGCTACAAATACTGCATTCGTAAGGTGATTACCAAATCAGAAATTCTTAGGTACCTACCTAAGAGTATCTAAATAAAACGTAGGTAAACAAAATTTCACCTTGCTTGGGTCACCCACTGGCACGTCTGGACGTCACTGTTATTTTGAATGTAAAAGTTCGGGCTAGCCGACTAGTAGCTAGCAGGTAGGTACTAGGTAGGTACTAGATATTGTCCTAGTTTAGAGAGCGTCCGGGGAGCGTCCAGGCGGGGTTTCATTTGGCAATGGCATAAAACTGATTTAAATGTACGGTAAGCAAACTACAAACGTCTGTAGACTGCGTGTTTCGTCTTGTTTCGTTCTGGGGTTTCTATGATACGTTCTTGAAGAAAATGTGTCGCATTATGTTATGTGGCACATTTTCTTCATTTTCAATTTCAAAGAGACAGGTTGCAACTTTCGTGCACTTTTTGAGATAATGTCGTAAAAGGCGAGATTACTAGTCTGTCTCAATTTCTTAGATTTGATCACACCGTTCGATAGCTTTATCAAAACTAATCAAATATAATTCTATTGCACGTTACGCCTGGACTTATAGTTCTGAAAACTGATTTTATTACATTGAAATCAACTTTTGAACTTAAATAGTGCGCATTTTACGTATTATTTTGTGTTGATGCCACTTTTGTGCACTTTTAAGAGACATCGTCATATTTCTAATAATATGATATAATTTTTTTATATTTCTTATTCGACTTTACAACGTTCGTTTTTTACATTATTATAATGAGTTAAAGTACTTAGGTACGGCTAGTGGTAGTTTTTATTTACCGACACAACAAAAATTTTAAGAAATAAATAATGTAAGACTTACTTATTAAAACTTTATAGAGGTTCAGTTTTTGTGTTTAAGATTTAAGAACACAAAATTTAGTTCAAATAAGTTAAGAGACTTTTTTGTTGTAAACTTATGGCTGCTGATGAAAACTTTATGAAGATAATTATTATTGAGTTAAAAGAGTTACCTCAAGATTTATAAGACTCAATACTAACGCCTGTTTTTTTTAATTGAGTACACGCGTGGCCTACTATAGTAGGCCATTTTAAAACGTCAGTATATTGTATATTCCTAATTATGTATATGATTAAAACATCAAATAGAATGGAAAAGGTATTTATTTTACTATGTTTTTACAACCTTACATATTAGATAATTTATTATGAATACAGAAAAATCAACAATTTTGTTCATATCTAAGAATAAACGGACGGACGGACCACAAAGTGATCCTATAAGGGTTCCGTTTTTTCCTTTCGAGGTACGGTACCCTAAAAATATGCGATGTAACTAAAAATGTACATGCTGTTTCTTTTGATTGCGTTGACATGGAAGTTTGATTTTGTTAAAGCTTAGCTTAAAGGTATTATAGACGCGTATATATACCTTCATGAGAAAAGGGGTAGTTAGTTTAAAATAATTAAAAATATTTTTATTATATTATGTAACTTAAAATGTACGGTATTCGCAATTTTTCCTTTATCTGTGCTATAAGACGTTGCTTCGTACTAAATTTCAAGATTCTGAGTTCACGGGAAGTACCCTGTAGGTTTTGATTCCCTTGCGAGTGTCGAAAATTTGCGGAAATTTGCGGCATAAACTACTGTGTCTTTTGATTGCGTTTGCTTAGAAGTATGATTTTTTCACAGCTTTAAGGGACAGTAGACCTGAGTATCTGATATAAATGTTTAAATTAAAAATATAAATTTAGTTTCTATTTTCTTGTTTTCGTAGCAATCAGGACACAGTACTGCTTGGTGATTGGGACAAATACATTTATTGCAAGTCTTGCACCACTTTTTTGTCGACCGATTTCGGGCTCTCCCATGACGTATAATATGCTCAGAAATGCTCTCATTTCTTCAACATCAGCTGGTTTCCCATCCCTCTTTCTTTGGTAATCGTCCTTTATTTTATCTATGTATATATTAGTGCACCTTACCAGGATTCCCAAGATATCGTGCGTGAAAAACAGTTCAAAACAGGTTAAGTAACGGATCCCTAGCATTCCTAGCTGCATCTCCTTTGGGGCCTGGTGGTCTTATCCTAATGTTTCGGGGTCGAGTTCGCGTTGCTGTAGGAACATCTTTGTACCAAATAATTCGTTCGACGAATTATACCTACATTGGACTGTTTTAAGTATACCTACATTGTGCACCTACACCGTATTCCGCGGACGGATTGCCGCTATCAACCAAAGTGAAGCCATAAAATCGTGCTAATTTATGTAAATACACGCACGCACGCACACCCATACACCAAAACCGTGTGTCTTGCTCTAAGTACACGTCACACCGCCATTCTGAAAACATCGTAGCAAAAAAACACTATGCCTTCCCGTGTGGTGAAAAGTTGTAAAATAACCAAATCACTTTTAACTTGTAAGTACATACTTCAAAATAATCTTTTTATTAAATATAAATCGTAAGTTTTTAGGCTATTTGGAACACAAAACACACTCTTGGCATAAAGTGCTATGGTGCTATGGTTGCCAGAATATAATTTGAAATTTACCTAGTCAATGATTTATTATAAATACTATGCTGATATAAAATAACATTCCTAAAATTTTATATTCCCAAGCAGGATTAATGAAACAGAAATAAAATGGGTAATTCATACAAATTTAACCTATTATAGAGTACCATTTAATAAATGGCGACTCACTAAATGTGCACATACATAAAATGGTGGCTTCACTATGGTTGATAGCGGCAATCCGTCTATCTACATATCCTAGGTCTGTGGTAAGAAGTTACTTACTCACTCACCTACTAACTCCTATCCATAATATCCATATTGATATTTTACAAACTCTATGAGTAGGTAGTAGGTACATTTCCCAGGAGCTATGTAACAATACGTTATTCCATTATCATCAATTCAATTCAGTAACTGCGACACGAACAAAAAGCAAATGATAATAGAAAATACCATTTTGCCCAACTTTACCCGGTGCCGGTGGAAGGATATTTCTGCCAACTTTAAATAGCTTCGCGCGTTTGCGAATATCGACTTTAGCAGGACGGAATAGGGGAAACATGGTTGTATCCATATTTTTGCAAGTTTGGCATATTCCCTTTCAAATGCAAAGTTACATTGAAAAGCCGAACAAAGGAATATGACATTTATGGCTTTACTGATAAAGGCACAGTACGGTAGGTAGGTACTAACAAGCCGTTCGGTTGGTGTTGGTAGGTATACCTACCTAGGTTCCTATCCTAATTCTACACAGGCTAGCGAACAGACACATAGGGCTGTTTATGTTAAGAGAGTACATAAGTGCGAGTTTTTGTCAATGTATTAATCTCAAACGAGGTGAGCACTTTGATCAGCTGATGACAATATGTATAATGACATATATAAGTTTTTTTGACGAACCGCTAGGTGCGCCACTTTTATATTCATATCTATCGACCCTGGTTTCCATATCTGATATTTCCTATATTTACTACTATTTATAATTATTTTATTCACATTAATTTTTATTTTGGGTTAATTTTTTTACTCGTGCGCTTTTTGGCCTCCAGAACAGTTAAAACTGATGCTGCGTGTCTCAGGCATTTCATTTGCTTTGCCGGCATGAAAAGCATGATTTCAATATAATATATAAAATACTAGCTGACACGTGCCCACTTCGTTGGGCGTTTACAACTTCACAAAAATATTAAAGTACTAATACCGCTTTAAAAAAAAAAATATTCAAATTATTGTAATAATTACAGAGATTAACAAAGTTACGGATAAATATTGATAGATGGCGCTAGCGGCCACCCGCCCCGTTCCCGTTTTAAGTTTCATTCAAATCGGTCCAGCGGTTCTCGAGTTATAAGTGTTGTAACTAACACGACCTTCTTTTATATACCTACATAGATTTTATATCGACATTTAGTGAACAATATGCAATCCTTTACTGGACATTGTTGCTTTACCTTGACACTACACTTCCAGAAGATTATTTCCAGTGACCGCTCTGTGTTGCCGAATGCTTGAGAATATGTGTTTATTGTGCTACTACTTACTTATACGAGTAAACATTTTCTGGGGTCTAGGTCTAGGTTCTGGGATAACATTTGGGAATTAATTTGTGAACTCCTGCAATACATTATCCAATCAAGAGTCTCCGGCCTCCGCTTGTTCAGGATCAATCCGCAAACTTGCTCGGAATCTGTCGCATGAGAATTGACAAGTTCTTTTATTTTTAATCCATACATAGGTAATATAGAAACACCCAGATTTAAAACAAATATTTGCAGACCATACAAAAATTTGTCGCGCGGTGGGGATAAACCTTCTGATAAAATCCAATACCTTAGGTAGACGGAAAAGTAAGCGTGAGGTATATGTCTAGACCCCCGCTCCGTAATGTATATGTCTAGACCCCCGCTCCGTAATGTATATGTCTAGACCCCCGCTCCGTAATGTATATGTCTAGACCCCCGCTCCGTAATGTATATGTCTAGACCCCCGCTCCGTAATGTATGTGTCTAGACCCCCGCTCCGTAATGTATATGTCTAGACCTCCGCTCCGTAATGTATATGTCTAGACCCCCGCTCCGTAATGTATATGTCTAGACCCCCGATCCGTAATGAGAGTTCTCGTCATTCAAATCTTCGTGCTTCATTTACTTAGTCATCTTACCATTTTCTGCTGTTATGATAAGTATCCATCGTGTAATCAATAACTTGCCACTTCACATTTCACCAAAAAATTTTACACGCTCGATCGCACTCGTACGATCCGATGGGGTCTTTGAAAGCCATTACATGTTTATCTACTCAATGTATTTTTCAAGCAGCCTTCCCTTGCATTTTTTATTAAAGTAAGTAAGTAGGTATATTTTAGGAAGCTACACAGATCTGAAACTGTTTAAAAAAATATGTCAGTTTTCCCAAACTCCGTGCGACCTACTGGGCTACTGGGCTACTGGGCTACTGGGCTACTGCGGGACGCGGGTGAGCGCTATACATATTACCATCATCTGCTGTATCCGTATAATAATAATAATAATAATGCCGGACATTTCACACAGCATCATCTGGAATCTGGCCCCAAAGTAAGCAGAGCTTGTCTTATGAGTACCACATGACTGATATACTTACAGCTTATATGTAAGTATACTTGTTTTATATACATACATATTATACATAGATACACCCGGACCCAAGACAAATACTTGCAGATCATTCAAATATTTGTCTCGCGGCGGATTCGACCGCAACCTTCTGCATCTCAACCGGACCTTAGCCCACTGCGCCACAGAGGTCGTATTGATTACTAGGTATACCTATGTAGTTGGCCATTAACGTTCAAGTGAGATAACTGATTAAAAACAATTTTTCGAAACTTTAACTTAACGCGGCCAATATAAATATCAAAATCGTGAGATCGCTTTTCCAAAGGAATGGAAACATGAAAGGTAAAAAATAGTAGCATAATGATGAAGTTCTATGGAACATGAATATTATGAGTAAAAGCCTGTTTTGTAAACCTTAAAAAAATTATAAAGCCTTGGGTTAGGATCTGATAAGATCTGACTCGTTCTTTTCCTTCCTGACTTCGAAATAATGTAAGTACTTATTTTATTATATTGAATTGTTAAATTATAAATTGGCCAAGCAGTTTATTATTAAATAATTGTTATTTAATATTTGACATTTTAATTAGTTCCTAGAAGCAGGCTATTACGAGTTTCAGCAAGTTTTTGAAACGAGGTGACTTACAAATTAATACCAGCTGTGCTTTGTCTTTTGTATGATAATTCTGTAAGCGCCATCTAGCTGCCTCTCTGCAAAACTATAGCCGTAACAGTTCTCTGTGACAGCCGATAGAGGCGCTTATTGTAGTTTCATACAAAAGCCAAAGCACAGCTGATATTTAGCGAGTCACCTCGATTCATACAAAAACCCCAAGCACAGCGGCTGATTTGACAGGACTTTAAACGAGAGACTTCGCCCGATCATTACAAATTGAGAATCCATCAGGACTTACTTAACTTATAATCGGTTTCTGCTTTTGTTAGCTGCTGGCCGGCGATGGCGGGCGAGGTGCGCGAGCTGGCATCGCCGCGCCACGCTCTGCCCGCGCGCGGCTGCCTTTATAAATGAATGCAAAGAACAATGACGCGGACACGGCATAGACTAGGTAGGTGGTAGATGCCACATTATTATCTACCAACCTTAATAGGTAACTATCTATCTACCTTCTATAAATCAGCCGCTGTTTAATGTTGATATCGTATTAGACGAACCTAATATAAAATTACTATGGCATGGATATATGTAAATATAGAACCATGCTCTAGCGAATTAATCCGTGGTTGATACGTACGTACTAAGCTATTATACTGCCCATCGTTAAACAGGTGAAAGCTAATGTAAAAATTAAAAACGAAAAGATAGATCTCGTCGACACCACAGTGCTCTTAGGCATTACTTTAGATAATAAGCTGCAATGGGGCCCGCACATAGATAAATTGTCGAAGAGACTCAGCTCTGCGGCAAACGCTGTTAAAAAGATCCGTCATTTTACCGACGTAGATACCGCTAGACTCGTTTACTTCAGCTACTTTCATAGCATTATGTCGTATGGCATTCTGTTGTGGGGGAGTGCTGCTGATATTAACACCATATTTGTGTTGCATATAACATGTAACACAACATTTATAACATGGGCTCTAGAGAATCACTTAGAAGTAAGTTTAAAGAAATTAATATTATGACAGTGCCTTGTCAGTATATATACGAAAATTTAATGTATGTGCACAAAAATGTTCATTTATTAAAAAAAATTGCGATAATCATAGTATTAACACTAGAAATAAAGATAAACTCGCTGTTCCCACTGTGAGGCTCGCTAAAGTTAATAAGTCTTTTATTGGGCAATGTGTACACTTCTATAACAAGGTCCCAAGCGACGTGTTATATTTGTTAGATTTGTCGTGTCGTGTTAGATTTGTCGATTGGCAAATTTGAAAACGTAATTAAACAGAAACTGTCTATTAAAGCATATTATAAAATATCTGATTATTTAGATGACAAAAAAGATGAATCAGCTCCAACTCGACTCGGCATCCGTAACAAAAAGGATCATACAAAAAAGTGTTAAGACCAGACAAGTTTCTTGCCGGATTCTTCATGAACTGGGGTTAGGAGGAACCGGCACCTAGATTCACTAGCATGTAAGAAGACGATTCAAAGTGGTGTGATTTTATTGAATAAATAAATATTTAATTAAATTGAATTGACCAATAACAATACCAATACCAATACCAATACCAATACCAATACCAATACCAATACCAATACCAATACCAATACCAATACCAATACCAATACCAATACCAATACCAATACCAATACCAATACCAATACCAATACCAATACCAATACCAATAGGTGCTCGCTCAAAATCATTTTGAGCTTATTGTTAAGTAAACTTAAATTTCCTGTCGTCGATCGAGGTGCTAACTTCGATTGAATAACTATGTATATACTCTTAGGTAAGTACCTACTTGTAATTTGATTACAGAACATAATTAGTGAGAGAGTTACTCGTACTTTCTTTACTTCGAATCGATCGATATAGGTTTTTATACGCTTTATATTAGCTTCACTCGTATGTATGTTTGTATATTTGTATGTGTGTATGTTTGTAACCGACTCGTTAGGACGCGATTTTGACCCACTTTAAACGACCAGATTTCATTCAAATTTTGCACACCTGTCAAAGACCGATAACAATGCAATAATTCGAAAAAAAAATATCCGATTATCCTAAAACTAAAAAGTAGAAAAATAATAGTTAAAAAAAACTAAAAAACACGCTTTATATAGAAAACCAAACTAAAAAATAGAAAATAAATTTTAATAAATGTAAGTAAGAAAAAAATGTTTTATTTAAAAAAAAGCGTGGGTTTTCTATATAAAGCGTGTTTTTTAGTTTTTATAAACTATTATTTATTAAAGACACAGAACAAGCCTGGACCTGATTTCCAGTTTGTAGGCATTACAAATATTTATTGCATTTAACTAAGGTATGTTATTACATTCAAAAGATGTTATAATATAGGTAGGTACTTACATTGTTTTAGTGTCAAACATACAAATGTCAATATGCCACTAGGGGCTCTATTTTTATACTCTAAATAAGTAACTAATTCCTACTTTCATAACTGATCATTTATTACTATAACATTTTTAAACATAGTTATCAATAACGTATCCTATAATAATTAAAACTAACTTAACTAACTATAATTTAAAATAGACAACAATATTAATGTTAATAAAAAAATTAAGAGCCTTAGAACTCTTGCAATTAATTAAAACAATTTCAAACAGGTGGTTTTTGTTAATATTTTTGACATTCCTTAGTATTTCATTAGTTAGTGAGTCTTAGTCTAAAAACTGTGGGTTTTTAGACTAAGACTCACTAACTAACGCTGCATCTGTTCAACAAATCTTGTCACAGGAATGTTAGTGGCAGTCATATACCCATTACCAAGGTCTATAAAGAGGCAGTAAAACAACATGTACATGCTGGTAATGACCTGGTGGATGACACTCCCACTTTTAATAGTATGAAAAGTTATAGTAACACAGAACGAGAAACGAGAGTCTCAACGTTACGAAAATATATTTCAAGCATAGAGAAGACGTGGAAATTTCTGCAGAATTCAGATACTTCATGCTGTTTGACCACAAGAGGACGAACGTATAATAATTTTCTCATCAAAAGCCGGTAGAAAATTAATTCAAGAGAGAGAGAGGTCTTCCTCATGGACGGCACATTTCACAGTTGTTCGTCACCATTCTACCAAATACACTCAATGCACGCTGATGCACCGAGAGAGAAACGAATATAATGCCTGTTCTATTCGGGCTTTTACCAAATAAACTGCATAAAATAAATATAATTTGCAAGGTTGGTTTCCATTCCACAGACAATCAGTAAGCTTATCATCATAAACATACTAGAAAATGCTATCAAGGTGCATTGTTGCGTTATAAGAATATTATGTTTTTTTTATTTTGGACTGTTGATTGTTGTTCTAAAACAGTGATTTTTAATATTTAAGTCTATTTAGTTTAAGATTGATATTATTTACCTTGATGTTTAATACTTTAGGTACGTGATTTTTTGTGATTATGCTGAAACTGTGATTGTTAATGTTTAAGTACTTATACTTGTATTAGATTGATATTATTTAATTAAACTTTTACCACTTAAGTGAGTTCTTTAATATTTTTTTATAAATAAACAAAAGTCCTGATTTATGTATCTATTGTCTTTTATTTCATAAAGAAACAACTACATATTTGCCTTATCTTATCGAAATTAGGTATATTCATAATTTCCGTAAGTTCTCATTTACTTTTATTGCTTACTGTACCAAACAATTTCATGGACCCGTTGGAAAAGGAAATATTATTAAATTTAAAATGTCGTGGACCCGTTGGGAAAAAGCAATCCTCTAGGAATAAGCCAACCTTTGTTTTCCTAATGCAATCAGGAATTTGATGATATACTTTTACACACATTGCATATGGCCCAAAAGGTATCATTTGTAACGTTGTTATCATATTAAGGCAAACCCGATCGCCGGCGCCGACGCTGCCTGGTTCATCTAGCTCTCCGCCTTATCTATGTCGGTAGGTACCTTCACAATAAACCATGGCGCGCACCACGAGCGAGCGATATCGATAGTCTCTATTTTGCAAGCGGCAACGCCCCGCATCGCTCCGTCTCGCTCAGTATCGCTAGCGCTTCGCTTGCGGCGGCCGCGTCACCGTCACAGCTGGCACTGGCACTGGCACTGGCACAGTGCGCGATGACAACCTCCAGTCGATACAGCAGAGAGAAGCTGAT
Organism: Lampropteryx suffumata; assembly: GCA_948098915.1. Classification (NCBI taxonomy): domain Eukaryota; kingdom Metazoa; phylum Arthropoda; class Insecta; order Lepidoptera; family Geometridae; genus Lampropteryx; species Lampropteryx suffumata. Next base: position 269,202 of record OX402564.1, on the reverse strand, counting down.
AGACGAGGTGAAGAAGTACCCGGTGCTGTACGACACCAAACACGAACACCACCGAGACATCGATGTGCGCGACCGCTGCTGGCAGGAGATATCCGATCGCATCGGCACCAACAGTAAGTACCCTACCCTTACCTAAGCAGTGCAAGCGGTTGTATGCTTTATTTAATAGTCGTAAGAATGGGTTTTGGCATGTGTTGAGAACAATGTTGTGTTTTTTTCTGTGACACAGTTAGCAAACTTGTAGCGATAGCGGTTCTTAAGTAGCGGCGACCGTTTAACAACGGCGCCGTTAATGTCGGGCGGGAAACGTAGGTACTAGACTAGCATAGTACTGGTTGCCTCTCGCAATTAATAATAAGCGACCGGGTTAAAGGGAGTAGCGATATATTGATCAATACATAGTAGAGCTTGGACTATCACAATCTTTATCCCAAACAGGATTTTTGAAGTGAAAACTTCTTTTAGCGCGGTACGCATATTTTTAGATGAGGTAAAACCTCTGGATTCGCGACACCGTTACCGTCTGCCGGCAGCCGCGCTCGCCCCATTTGATTAGAAATCTTAGCCTCTCAGGCGGGTGAACTTTATCTATGCCACATCCGTCAAGATGCGGAGGGTACTTGAGATAACCATAACTTCCGACTAACTTCCGATTTTTGTCCGCACGACAAAAATTATTCCCGCCGCGGGACAAATATTTGTATGATCTGCAAGTATTTGTCTCGGGTCTGGTCTGGGTGTTTCTATGTATAATATGTATGTATTTACAAAAAAAAAAAGTATTTAAGTAGTATATAAGTCATGTGGTACCCATAACACAAGCTCTGCTTACTTTGGGGTCAGAGGATGCTGTGTGAAATGTCCGGGATTATTTATTTATTATTTAAATATAAAAAAAAAAAAAAAAAAAACTACCAGACCAATTCTAACTTTGTAAATTGTATTGTATTTCTGAATACTTACGTATTGTAAATAAAACATTTCTAAATCAACTTATAGGTCATTTGTGTACGAAATTTAGCCATAAAGTCAACGAAGCATTCTAAAGCTACTGATGCTTCTGGAACTTGAATATTATTTAGAAAGTAATCTAATTGAACCAATCATTCATATGAGACTTAAAAAAGAACTTTATTTCAAGATAAACATCTGAAAAATCGATTGTAAACACGACCCATGCGACACTAGAAACCGCTAGTAATGCCCCTCCGCCGCCAAGATACGAATTTATCGATAAAATATTTTTTGCTACCAGAGTCAAATATTGGATCTCAAAATGTGTTTACATTATTCTAAATTGGAAATATAAATTATAAGTCATGTAAAATTAATATGTAACTTGAAATAAATAAATATGTGTAGGTACCTACCTAGTTATTTCTGGAGAGTCAAACAGGAAAATAGGAGAAAATTATTGGAAAAATGAAACTCTTTGAATACATAAAAAGTTACTCTATTTCACTACTATAATATTATAGTTTTAGTATTTTATTAGGTACAAATTATGTACTACACATTTACATTACACACAAACCATAAACAATGCCTACATCTGAAAATAAAAATACAAGCATGCAAAAGAAATCACGAAGTGGAGTGTCTTACATAAAAATCTTTGTTCATAGGTTCCAAAACAATTTCTATTTTGATTCCAAGTTACTATAATTTCTGCGATACGATAATCTGTGTCTAGTACTACGCCGGGATCCGCAGCCGGAACGGTTATGACTATGAGTCTGCAATGGAAAATATTACAGTTATATTATATTCAATGTGGTGCGTCCACTAAACCCCCTAACTGGTAATTTAGTGGATAACCAGATCAATTGGTGTTCTTGTCGTATGGCGTAGGATTTAGGTTGCATCTAGATAGTAGCTCTTATTGATACCATAAATACAAATTAGTAATAATGCTCACTCATTAATTTCACCTTTTAGAGAGGTGGGCAGAAACCTGCGACCGGGGGGGTTGCGATGGTCACCGATGGCGCAGTCTCGGATTCGTTCTCCTGTATAATAAACTAAATATTATATCTGACCCTAAACTAGCTAAAAATGCAAAGATATCAAATTATTGTCGTGTTAGAAGAAATCAGTAACTTTGAGTACCTGTCATGGTAACACTAAACAATAAGGTCTGGATCTTGAACTAAAATTTGAAGCAGGCTGAATTGAGCACCTCTTTACTATATAGCTACCATGAAGAGTTATTGTATACCTTATATTTTTTTTATTGTAGGTACACTCTCTTACAACTACTTACATCTATATTCAGAAACTTCTCATCCAGTTGCTGGTCTTCCTGGAACGAGTCCTGGTCCTGGTCCTGGTCCGGATCAAACTCCTCACTATATAAGGCCTGTGAGAAGTGATCTGGAGCAACGCTTTGACCAGGACGCCAAGAAATCTAAAAATATGGAATTGTTATTCAATTATCAGTCACTGAAAATAGGGGCCAAACATTCAACTATAAAAAAAAAATTCGGTGTCATTATAGACTACCATCTTACACAATATGACGTAATCCCAGACCCTGACATTACTACTACCTACATCTTTTTGCTTAGCACCAATAATCAATTTATCATATTATCGATGTCTAAAATCGACTAAGTCAATCTCTAAAATGTTGCAGAAATCATCAGTCATAAATGCAACCTATTTTGATGACATAAGTATGAAAATCGCTTGCACACTTCCAAATGCAAATAACGTTCAATATTTTTGCAATTTGCATCTAAATTTCGCTCATTTTACATTGTTTAGCATGTAAATGTTGTTTTTACACATACAAATTGGATTATTACTTGGTTTTTGCTAATATTTTAGCGGAAATCAATGAAAATTATGTGAATCTAGGTTATTTTTCGGCCTGATTTTCGAAGACAAAAATATCAAATATAACAGCATATTTCACGTAAAAAACCTATTGTACACTGAGATAATATCCAAAATTATCTAATAAACACTCCACTTACCTTGAATTTGCTTTATTTATATCACAAAACTTAACTTTGCCTCACACAACACTCGCATCCAAATATGTAAACAAACAAAATTGGCTTGAGATTGAAGTTGATAGTTTGATGTTGCGTGATGCGTTTGACTATCTTGGTAATTCACATGTTTATAGTCTACTTTTGTATGGAGAAGTTTACTGAGTTAGGTTCTTTGATATATTGGTGGCAATTCGGTTGGTTCATTTCTAAAATTAGGAATTGTCTAAAATATATTTTAGTTAGTCATAGCATTTGTTAAACCTATTCGGTTGGTACCATCTAACTAAATAAGAAACGCTTAGTTAAATTAGATAAAATTAAATTAGGATATGTTGGTAACAGCAGAATATCAAAGTTTCATTTGACAGTCTAAACCTAATTTTAGCTAAAATTTGTTAGGTTGGTGCCAACAGAATTGAGGCCATTATCTACATTCTGAAAAAAAAATATTGCATCATCTGTGTTCGTTCAGTATTTGATTGGCAGTCGCCATAATTACTGATTTTGAAGTGATTTATTACTAAACTCTAACGTGCCAAAATAAGTTTTCACTTCTGTCGGCACTCCCGGAGTGCCGATTTTTTTTTATATAGAATTATTATTGGAATTTTGAATAAATATGTATTATTATTATTAGGGAATAGAACAGAAATATAGAGAACTAAAAGAAATACATAATTTCTTAATAATCAGCCTTTCATTGAGATATTTTACCAATAAGTATTTTAAACTATAAAACATCTTCTAAACTTATACCTACCTAAGTAATAATCCTAAAAGCTAGATAATTTATTTTTATCATACTCTGCTAATTGAGCGATATTATCGAAAACCGGTATCCTTGAGTACAACCGGTACATGAAGTACAACATGACTAAGGTTGATGCCATGCATGCTGAAAATGAAAAGTACTTAGGTACTTAGATATAAAATATAATAATAATATTAATCCCGGACTTTTCACACAACATCATCCGGCCTCAAAATAAGCAGAGCTTGTGTTATGGGTACCACATGATTGATATACCGGCGGCGGGAATCGAACCCGCAACCTTCTGCGTCTCAAAAGGTAAAAATATTAGTAGGTAAAAAATATATTGTTAGACCTTTGACACACACAGAGCCTTCTAGCCACAAACTAGTCAAACAAGCTATCTTACACTCCATTTCAATTCATTTTGTTTTAATAGAAAATATTAATATAGTGTATGTGAGTAGGAAGGTCTTATTAAGGAAGTACTTACATAATAATTAGATAACACCACCGGCCACCGGCCACCGGCTACCGGACACCGGCCACGGGGACATCAAACCTTCTTACTCCTTATGTAGCTCATTCATATATACACATGATATTGCTACTTATCAAGAGTAGGCACGAATACCTATTATTTATTACTATTTTTGACCACCTCTGTAGCGCAGTGGGCTTAGGTCCGGCTGAGACGCAGAAGGTTGCGGGTTCGATTCCCGCCACGGGACAAATGTTTGTATGATCTGCAAGTATTTGTCTCGGGTCTGGGTGTTTCTATGTATAATATGTATGTACAAAAACAAAAAAAAAAGTATATAAGTAGGTATATCAGTCATGTGGTACCCATAATAACACAAGCTCTGCTTACTTTGGGGCCAGATGATGTTGTGTGAAATGTCCGGGATTATTTATTTATTTATTTATTTATTATAAGTCAGTTACAATACAACTACATTTAATCACCTAGGTAAGATTAATATAAGTATTTAGGATCCCTCCATGGAAACAAGCCATACAATTTTATTATATTTGTCAAGTCTACTTAGGTAGGTAAGTACCTACTACTTGCAAAATAATACTGACCTTCTTTATTGGTATTCAATTTTTAAAGTACAACTGTTTTGTAGGTGAGACCCTGAAGAGAGAGTGGAAGATACTCCGCGACTCTCTGCGACAGGCGTTGAAGCGGACCACAGAGGGCGCCACCACGCGGCTCGGCGAGCCCTGCAAGAAGTGGCGCTTCCAGAACCGGATGGCCTTCGTACTGCCCTACGTCACTGTTCGAGGGTAACAACATCCCTCACCCTAAAGAAACAAGACTTGAGCTTACAGGCTGTAACCCGTAACCCTATAGGTGTGGCACGCATAGCACTAGCAATTCCAAAATACACGTTCACAACAAAATGTTAACATGGTATCAGCGCTCTTGCTGCCATCTGCAAATAGCTTCGCGTGTGCCACCCCATTGGGAACTAAACAAAACCTAAAAGCTAGAGCCCACATTTTGTTAAGTATCCTTGTTCCAGAAGGCGAGTGAAGCCGCACATTAAGACGGACGAGGTGGATGAGCTGTCCGACCCGGAACAGAACAAGGAGACGGAGGCCTGGGAGCCCGCGCTCGGCAACGGGCTCGAGCGCGAGGAGAACGACGCTATGGACCTCTTCTTCGCGAGCGTGTGCCAGAGCACCAAGCGACTGCCGAGGAAGTACCAAGCGACGGTCAAAAGGCAGGTGCTGGATGTCCTCTTGAGAGCCGAAGAGGACGCCAGCGCCGAGGCGGACGAGGCCAAGCCATTTAGCGAACATTCTTAAAAGTTCTGTGGCAAGTGAACGCAGTGGGACTATTGAGTACCTACGTAGTAGTTACATGTAGACATCGTGCGGGTCCATTTCATGGACTATCGACTAATACTGGTGGTAGTCGTATACCTACCAATATGTATGCTACCACGACCAAGTAGGCAAAGGAAAATGGGAAGATGTTTCACGAAGGGTTGTTGTGCGACGAATATGGCGAAGTCTGTAGCAAAAATATTCATCAGAAAATACATAAAGAGGAGAATAATTTAACGAGGCTATACTCAGTAGTAGCGGCTGTTTACCTACTTACCACCTATATACTGTTCCTAAGTAGATAATATATCAGTTTTTTAATAATGACTGACTAGGTACCTATTTAATTAAAATAGGGTGACCTTTATGGTTAATAAACAATCTACAGGGCAAATTTTAGTTTCACGAAAGCTGAAAATGGTCCAGCATCAATAGTCTAATCGATTTCAATAATTTATAAAACATGTTTTATTTTATCTGCATTATGGGTCATTATCAATTTCGCGTTATCGGTTAAGTTATGTAGATCAAAGAAAAGAGCAACACAACGAGCGCGTTTCTCGGTGCTCGGTGCTCGGCGCTCGGTAAGCGTGGTGTGATACGGGTCTTATATTAGGTTTTTTGTATACTAAAACTAACGTTAGATAGAATATTAATGATATTATTAAATTATAATAAAATATTTTAACAGTAATGTAATGATAGATGTTGGTAGTCCCTGTTTAAGTAGTTTCGATACTCAGACTTTCCAAATTTGCCAGATTTTATTGTGACATCGTTCATCCAGATTTTAACATTCACACACACATAGACACCTAGACGGAGATCACGGATCAGCTCATGGATGAGGGAGATATTGCACAGATATAATATATTAATTAGAAATGTCTGACTTAAATAGAGACTGGTAATTGGTAATAATAAATGATAATACATAGATTATAGTGCGGTAAAGTAACCAACTGGCACAAAATAATAGAAGCTAGTGGATGTTTTAATAATTCTGTGGCATGGCACTGGCAAAAGCAATTTGTACCGAAATAGCTTTAAATGGTTGAATCAAAAGTAATATTGAACATGAGCGGCGAGCACGGCAGCCACGGCAGGCATCATCAGCTCACAAGTTCATTATAGTGGCGTGTCACGCACGCATGGACCTGACCCATTTCCAGACGCTTGTGCTGTTCACTGTGGATTGTAGCTGCTGCCTGCTGCCTGCTGTCTGCTGTCTGCCGCCTGCACTTGTGCTACCCTACATAAAAAGTACCTTTTTTTTTTTTTTTTTTTCCCCCGCAAGCCCCCGCTTGCAAAATATGTCAGACTCCTACTGACTAAAAACCACACCGGTGTTTCCTCTCACGCGTTATACCGAGGTTACGGGAACTGCTATTACATCCGCGACCCCACATAAAAAGTACCTAACTTAAGGATAGGTTACACAGTGCGAGCTGGCATGCGAGCTGACCGAGTCAGTTACTGAGGTGCAGCTATTACGCACGTGTGACCGCATCATACGAGTTACGGTCATGTGCGAGTGGGACAGTTGCTCGCGTCCGAGTTACTTCTACATTTTTTGTTTTTACTCGCTACTTGCCTTCCCCCACCACGCCACTCGCACGCCGCTCGGTCGTCAACGCATCGTGCGTTTGCGAAATGACAGTAGCTCGTACGCTCGGGCCCACGCCGGGTGCAGTGTTTCTTGCTTCGGCGTCAAAATGGCGGAAAGGTGGTCATCCGATCAAAATATACAGTTTGTGGAGCTATACAAAGATCAAACCAACTTATGGAATTGTTTGGATCCTAATTATAAGAACAGAGATTTGCGTAAAGCGTCGTTAGAACACATCCGCCTGGAATGTAATTTACAAAACACGAATGAAGTTACAAAAAAAAACAAAAATTTACGTTCTACGCATAACCAGGAGTTATTGAAAATTGAAAAGAGCAAAAAAAGTGGATCTAGCCCTGATGAGATCTATAAACCATCTATCAAGTGGTTCGATTCTATGGATTATATTATGAAAATAATAAATCTAAAAGAAACATCAAGTAATCTGGTAAGTATTTTAATTCTAATTACACAATCATATCATTTTGCCAGTTAACTGCTCCCTCGCCATTGAAATAATTTTTATATTTATCACGCATTTTCTCTGCTATTGCTTTCGATCTATTATTGATTCTAGAGCGATACTCGGTAATTCATTAATTTCCTCCACTGCCCCAGAATGATTTGAAAGTTTATGAAAGTTTCATAATCTGTAGTTCCTGGTGGTGTATACGTGCTTGATGCAGTGTACGTAACCAGTTGTGTAATGTACATGCACATAAGACGATCTTTATCGTAGTTTCCTCTTTAACTTGAATTGGCTTTCCCAAAACACGAAAACGAGATGCTAGAATGCCAAACCCATTCTCCACAATCCTTCTTGCTCTGCTCAATCTATAATTAAAAATCTTTTCTGCGGTAGTCAATATATTTTTGTAGGGCTTTAGTAAATACGGCTTCAAAGGGAAGGCATTTCCAACTATAATACCATTTTCAGGCAATCTACGACGGCCATGAGCACTATACTATTTGTTCCTTTGTAGTTATAATATTCACTGCCACAATTTGGTGGTGCTTGAATTGTTATGTGTTTCCCATCAATAGCTCCACAACACTTCAAAGTGCAACGAACTGAGAATCTACACAGACGGCTCAAAAACAAAGACAGGTTCGGGGGCAGGGGTCTTCTCGGAAGACCTAAACATACACATCTGTACGCCCCTCGGCAATCACAACTCCATCTTTCAGGCAGAATGCATTGGCATAATACAGGCCGTAACTGCAGTGCTAAAAAGGAAGGTAACAAACTACAACATAAGAATCCTCTCGGATAGCGCTGCGGTTCTACATGCACTTAACAGGTACGAGCATAACACCGGTCTTACCGCACAATGCCATAAGTTATTGGAGGAGGTAATTACATCCAACAAAATTACTCTACAATGGATCAAGGGTCATAGTGGTTCCAGAGGCAACGATGAGGCCGACGTTCTGGCCAAAAAAGGCTCGGAACTACGGGCGGCAGGACCGGAGCCCCTAGTCCCCCTTCTCTATAGCCAGGCACGATCATGGATCCGCCAACGTACAACCACTCTACACCAAAAATACTGGGCCAGTGCTAAAGGCTGCAGGCAGTCGAAGGAGGCTCTACCGGATCTTAATCCTAGATACTCCCGAAAACTCCTCAGCCTCAAACGTGACAAAATACGACGTATCGTCGGTATTGTCACGGGACACTGCTCATTAAACAAACATCTTTATACACTGGGCGTTACAGACAGCCCACTATGCAGAGGGTGTTTGAGCAAGGAGGAAACAGCTGCACATGTGCTCCTGGAGTGCAGCAGCGTGAAATCCCAACGAGCTCAACACCTTGGAACACCGAGGACACCCAAGGAAGCCTGCGCCGGCGTGAGCGAGCTGCTGGCTTTCCTGGAGGACATCGGGTGGCTGGAGTAGCAGCCTCCACCCGTCACGCAAAAAGGGCCCACCTGAGGCCTAGTTGCGGAAAACAGTCCACATACCAAGTACCAAGTACCAAGTAGCTCCACAACAATTCGGGAAATTCTACCTCGAAGCGAATCCCACTTCTATATCTTGCCATTCTTCCACATTGGGTATCTGAAAAATAAAAGAGTAACGTTAATTTCAGGAACCAAATCATGCATCAACGTCAGGAAGCAACGTTGCATCAATGTCAGGAAACGAGGCCACGAATAACGAGGACCTTGATGCTAGTGACAATAGCAACAACGCCGTTCATATAAAAGTGTTGAAGCGACCAAAAACTCCAAAATTAAAGACGAAAGTATCATCAGAACGGTCTGAAATTCAAGCAGCCGTAAATGAACTCAAAGAACTAAATAACAGTTTAGTAAACGTGTCTGCCCCGATTCCAAGAGATAATATTCACCATACACTCTATACACTCCATAATGAATGTACGCTATCACCACAGCCACATGTAGGGTTCGCAGCCGGAGCTCCAGTAAATCCTTCACAAACAATGTCTGTAAATTATCAACCTGTTGAACCTACAATATCTGCACTCTCTACGCCACTGCCGGATCAATCTTCAGAATCTATACTCCATAATGATGTCCTTTCTGCAGCAATATCAATCTCTAAAATAACTAAATAAGCTATGTAGTTATTAAGTATTACTATGTTAAGTGCAAAAACATTAACAAATCCGTTGTGAATTTGATTATGAATAATAAAAATTACTTACTTTGATATAATCTTTTAGACTTTCATTGATAGCAGCACACACTTCTGGTATTATTTTAATTATGGATGCTTTTGAAACTCTGAAAAATACCGACAATAGTCTATACGATATCCCAGAAGAAAGGTATACCAGGGTTATTTCCAACTTCACCCTTGCAGGTATCGCATTCCTCATCAGTGTATCATCACGTTGAATTTTTGGAGCAATTAAATTTAAAAGTATTTCCACTTGTTCAGGTGTCATTCTCATAACCGCTTTATATTCTCGGGGATCTTCATCATATAGCTCTTTAAATATTGTATGCGTTGCCTCTTTTTTTTGCAGCCAATGCCTGACCCAAATACTTCTTTTCTTCTTCTTTTTTTGTATAGCTCTTTCAATTCTAAGTATTTCAACACAAAGTATTTTCGTAACCGCCTTTATTGTGGTATGTACTGTGATTAAACGTGTATTTTGCGACGACATTGCACCAGTGATACAGACGAATTATGCCAGTACACTGGTGCAGTAGCTGTCTTCTGTGACGCCAGCAGTTGATATTTGATTGTGCATAGTGTGACCGTGCGAGGCGAGTCGAGCTACTGTCATACGAGTACACAGGCACAGTAGCTGTCTACTGTCACATCAGCTGCTCGCACTGTGTAACCTATCCTTTATTTCCTTCCCCAAGATACAATATAATATTATATCTCATTTAACCGCATGTACTGATTCGTCTTTCCTGCGGGTCCTGTCGGCAAGGTCAAGAGTTTAAGAGTCAAGAGACATTAAGGCTTACCTAAGTGCACGAAAGGAGCCTCTGAGGCGCACTTTAATCCTTTCACCACACTGGTTAGAAATAACTAGTGACAAGATAAGAAGAAGATTTAACCGTGAAACTTAAGACACAAACAAAGACATCTTAGAATTTATAATACTCGTATGTATGTATTTTACCTACCTATATGGATTACAAAGCTCAGTGTTTTCATAAGTATTATTGCCAAATGCCAGCTCGTATAGTTGCAAAGGTTTGGGTGAATTAGCAGAACGTCAATTAACTAGTCTACTCTGTGCCTGTCAGAACAGTACAGAAGGAGAGTCGTGTTGTGCGGTGTGTTATGGTGTTGGTGTTGGTGTTGGTGTTGGTGTTGGTGTTAAACACACCTACTACTGCTACGGAAATATATGGGAAGTATTATTAGTTTCTAAAGATTAGTAGATATTATTATAAATACTTACGGGTATTTATAATAATGTGTTCTGATCGCGTAAGTTTAAAAAACTTTGATTAGTAGATACTTATGTTTTTATCGGATTTTTTACATTGATTACATTAGGTATCAATGTAATGTGATCAATCATACCCAGGCATTTTTGTGCAAATGTTACTAGACGCGAATATTTTCCGCAACATAGGTATTTAAGGGGTAAAGAAAAATTACTAAATTGTGTTGAGGGATTTATGGCTACACTAACGATGATGATAATGAGCTGTGCGTGAGGGTTCTATCATATTTATTACATTTATTTATATTTTTATTGTAATCGTTGTCCCCCTAATGGTATCTCGACAGTTTGGTTTATCTATCAGACAGGAGTTATTTATTTGCTTGACTCCCAATCCCGATAGATACACACAGGAAAATCCTATTTTTGTATAAATATGGTGGGTAGGTAGGTAAGGTGCCTACCGAGGCATTCTTAGACCAAAAATTTGGGAATGTACCAACTTCTTAGCACTTTAGTATATTATGTAAGGATCACCTTCAAAAACGTTGTTATTAGGGCGACCGAAGCCCGGAGCAGAGGCGAGCCTACAGGTTATATTTAGTGATATTATCATTGACTTCCAGTATGAACTCTTTAGTGTAGGTTACGTCGAGAAGTCTTCTCACGGCGTGGGTGTAGTAGATGATGTGACGGTGGATCTTGAACGTATAGTCCGGCGAAAGCTTATTGTAGTTCTCCGTGAACGACCACTGATGCCAAAGGTCTAACTCCCATTCCTCTAATTTCTTGAAAGCGTATGCGATTCTAAAGCGAGGGTCAGTTTCATATCTCTTTATCGTTGGCTCGAATGCTTTTAGTCTGCGAACAAAGACTGTTTTTCAAATACTTACTACATAGAGATCTAAAGATTATCTGATTAGAGATGAGATTGATTTGAGATACAGATCTCCTAATATACATATGAACCTACATAACCTTTAGTATAAAAAACAGACATTTTTATTCTACGAGAAAAGAAACGACCCGTTATGAATTTTATAGAGACATCTCAGAAAGATCGGTCAGGAACATCAATCGATTGATTTATTGAATTAATTGATACTGCTCATTAAGCTAGTCTGCTGTGGGCCTGTTATTCTTCCACGAGTGCTACAATTTTAAATTTTTCAGGTTTTTTAGAGGGCCCAGACAGATCCACTTCCTGTTATCGTTCTCTGCGGAAATATTTAATTGTATAGGTCCTATTACACTAGCTTCTGATAAATCACGTGAATGGAGCGTGCAGACATTTCCATACACTTTTATATTATTGCAAAGGTGAAGGAAAACTACGCTTGAGGTAAGTATTTGTCTAAACCTCCAGGTGTTCTCAATTAGCATTTCAACCAATAGAGGGAGCTTTGGATAGCAACCTTAGACCGAGTAAATATATAGACGCCTTGCCTCTATCAACCATTGTGAAGATATAAAACCGTGCGGCTTACTCTTAGTAGGTACACGTTACACCGCCATACAGTAAACATCGTAGCAAATAATTACGATTTAAAAAATAAAAAGAACACCGACTTCATGAAATGAAATTTGAGAAATTTGATAATACATTTTTAGTGGAGAGTAGATGTATTTTGTATATAATTATATAATATAATATGAATATATAATATGAATAAACGCACCGCTCCAATGAGACAGCGAGGTATTGAAGTACACGAAAACATCATCGATGTATTGATTTTTCAGCACGACCGATTTTGATAAAATTTATATGGGACCACCTGTGAAGTATACCCTTTCAAACAAAAAAAGACATTTTTAAATCGGTTCAGCCGTTTTCGAGTAAAAACATTTATACTCGCACACAACTAAAATAATTAACTAAAATGACTGGAAACAAACTGGGCTACATAAAATTAAAATTGAAAAAAAATATATATATATAATCATAAACATACAATTTTGATAACCTACATTACCGGAATATAAATAACATATAATAAATATTACCTACGAGGATTTCATATTCTACAACGCACTTGACAGAAGCTTGACGGTGCCATTTAGTCTGTGTCATACGCGCAAGCTCTTTTTCTCTATGGTTTGGCGTCGCGTGCGTCTAAGATGGATGATAAAAAAGTGGTGTTCTTATGTTCGTTCTAAAGTATTGATGGTACAAGCAGATGCATGTTCGTTAATCCGTTGAGGTGAGGTGAAAGAGGTGAGAAACGACCTAGTGCACATCATAATTTATTTATTTATTTATTTACACAATAAGATCATAGCATTACAGTAGGTACACCAAGGCGCTATGAAATAACAGTTTAACAGAAAAAATTAACACTATAAAATATTTTTACCAAATAATTAATAATAAAAATACTTATAAAAAAAACAAAAAAAAAAAGTATTAACAGATTGAACTAATTCTACTACTATCAATCGTCTCACAATACCTCAGAGTAATATTAGAGCCCGAACAAGAGGCGAGTTGTCGTCCGCGACTGACCGCGCCCACGGTGCAGCCAGTAAGTCGTGACTACGGGGCTTCAGCGAGTATTTAGGCACTCGGGAACAGACAGTCTTACAACTCTAGCCACTAATTCAGGGCAGTCTGAAGTACCGCGCAGTATCTGACAAGCAGTGACCAGAAGATTGTAGTGACGCCTAGCTTCCAGAGAGTTGAAGCCTAGCGCACCAAGTAAACATGTTGTGGGGTAAAGGAAAGGAAAAAAGAAAAAAGGATAATATCCATAGATCTTTTTGTACAAGAATATTAAAAAAGTCTTTTGGATCTTCTCCAATCGCAAGGCGTAAGTACTCTCATGTGGGTGCCATACGATAGACGCTGCCTCAATCTTACTCCTTACAAGAGCCGAGTAGACCAGTTTTATAGCACCAGCATCGTGAAATTCACGGGCATTCCGCAGAACAAAACCTAACCTACGATAACAATCGGCAGCGAGTACGTTCATATGCTCATGAAAATTCAGATGTGTATCAAAATTAACGCCCAGGACTCTCACAGAGTTGACCCTAACTATGGGTTCAATACCTAGCAAATATTGTGCTAGGAATGGTACACGCGCGCGACTGAAAGTCATAGCACAACACTTGGCCATGTTGAAGAAAAGCTTGTTTGTAAGACTCCAATCAAAAACGGCATTAATGTCTTCCTGCAGATGTATGGAATCATTAATTTGTTCAATTTTATGGACCAACTTCAAGTCGTCAGCGTACAACAGACATTTCGTATGTTTAAGAACAGCATCAAGGTCATTTATCATAATACCAAACAAGAGCGGGCCCAATATTGAGCCCTGACTGACTCCAGACCGTGTATGATAGGGAGCTGAAACAAAGCATCCATGTTGCACAAATTGCTGCCTGTCACGCATATAACTTGCAAATAAACCAATATTACAAAGTTTTTTCAGCAGAACATCATTATCAACTCTGTCGAAAGCCTTTTTAAAATCAAAGTATATAACATCGACCTGCTTACTCTTGTCCTGAGTGCTGAGATATAAAATCAACAAGAGTCAACAAATTCGTATTTACAGAACGCTTAACTCTAAATCCATGCTGCGAGTCGCATAAAAAAGGTTTTATCTGAGGGCATATTAGACTATGCAATATTGATTCAAAAAGCTTGGCGAGCGCGGAAAGTACTGCAATAGGTCGATAATTGTCAACCTCAGTTGTATCTTTAGCTTTAGGAATCGGTCTAACTCTCGTAATTTTCCACTGGCTTGGATAATCACCGGTATTAAGGGCAAGGTTCAGGATATAACAAAGAGACCGTCTTAAGTAGTCACTGCAGCCCTTCAAAATAAAAGTTGGAATGTTGTCAGGCCCAGCGGAACTGGTTGGTTTCATGCGGTTTATGGCCAACTCTACCTCCTTCAGCGTAATTTCATGAATATGGACGTAGTTTGCAGAGTTACTCTTGTTCTCAGCCTCAACAGAATAAGGATCGAGCAACGGGACATTAGGCAAAAAAACTCCCGAAAAGTAATGAGAAAAAGCTTGGGCTGCATTGCTACCAACATATTCATTTCCTTCAAAAGAAATACGCGATTCGAAACCTCCCTTAGATTTTAAGCTCCCCACATGCTGCCAAAATGTTCGTGGGTTACATTTTATCTGTGCTTGAATAACATCGAGGTAGTTGTCATAAGCCTGAGATATTCGAATCTTGACATCCGCTCTTAGACTAGCAAACTCCTCATAAGAAGTTTGATTCTTAGAAGCCTTCCAAAGACGATGTTTTACAGCTTTACACTTTATATCCTTGATCAGGTCAGCCGTAAACCATACAGGATACCGCCTACTAGAATGATTGGAGCGAATCTTTCTGGGTAAACACGTATCAAATATACCATAAATAATATTTTAGCAGTTGTCCAAAGCAAGATCAACTTGTAGGGCTTCCAAAACGGCATGCCAGTCAGCCTCGGATACAAGTTTATAAAGCAGCTCATAATTGCCTTTAGCAAAATTCCAATCCTGTTGTGTGTTTATGTTGCTTGGATCTATTGGATCTAGGGATGTTTTGTATAGACTATTATCAAGCAAGATAACTACATTAAGTGGTGGATGATAAGCATCACGACGAGGAACCAGACCGCTCCCGTCGATTTCAGTTACATGGACCCCACGATGACGTTCTGACACCAGTACCACATCAAGCTTACCACCATACAAATTTAGTACCTCATTCATCTCTGTCAGACCACAAACATTTAAAAAATAGCAATAATAATTTAGAATGTTACAAGACGTATGTGTAGGGTTCAAGTTAAGATCACCAGCGATAATCACAAATCCCTTAAGTGAGTCAATTATAGATTCTACTTTTTGAAACCAACACATGTACACTTCTTCAGGAGAACTAGGTTTAATTTATACTACACAGATATGACAGGTAGAGTGTTCGATTGAGAATGATGCCCAAAGGTCTTCACCGTCAAAAGTTTCTAGATCGAACCGTCGATGGAGGGTTATACCAGGTCGAGCCGATAATAGTACACCACCACCACGGGTGCCAGCAGCACGGTCCCTTCGTAGCACGCTCCAACCACAGCATAACAATTCCGCGTCCTCAACAGAATCACTCAAAAACGATTCAGTTATTGCTATAAGATCGCCTTCAAGAGATAGCAATGCTTGTCTGAAGTAGCTAAGTCTTGAATTTAAGCCTCTGACGTTCTGGTAGACTATGGAAAGCGTAATAGTATTCTTAAGGCCACTGTTATAGCTTCTTTTTTTTTGGTGGGTCACGAAATAACCACGGCTTGACTCTCGCGTTAATTCATTCATCGCGTTAATAATAATTGATTTCTTTATGATTACCCAGCACAATACTTTACTCATTCATACAAATTTACCCAATTATAGGGAACCATTTAACAAATGGTAACCCTTGCGCATTAGCGCACATACACAGTGGCTTGGCTTCACTTTGGTTGATAGCGGCGAGGCGTCTATATATTTACCTCGGTCTGAGATAGTAACATAAAAAATACCACTCTGTTTTATGAACACAAATAAGACAATACTTTTGAAACTATCATGGTTTTCAACATCATTTACGGATATTTATCATTACCTAAATGCGAGATTTTTTCATGCAACTGTTTCCTAATATCGGCAAGCAGAAAAACTCATATTATCATGGTAAATGTCCCGTTATGAGTGAAAATTATAAAAATAAAGTAATTCAGAAACACTGGCTACCTGCGCTGGGTGGCGGCCACCGCCTGCTCCATCATTTTCATGGCCAAGGATTCCACTTGAAATTCATATGGGTCTTGCCAGTATTGTCTTCTTGTCTCATTGTGGCTTCTGTAACTCCTGGAAGCCATTAGATCTAAATTCAACACCAGAATCACTTGGTGATATACATCCCTTGCCTCTATCACCAAGTGAAGTACAAGTAGGTACCTACTGGTTGGGATGTTAAGGAATGTTTTAAAGCACACTCTTGGTTAATACTCGTAAACTGTTGTTATCGATACTTTAATAAAACGATACTGATAGGATCAATATCTAGAAAAGTAATTTGTGTCCGCTTTTACAAAGAGGTAAGTAGGTATGTACCTGGGAAAAAACCTGTTTCGAAAAGTGATAAGTACAAAGAAGTACCTAACCTACCTTTTGGAAAGCTAAGCCAACCCAACCTAAGGTTAGTAACTAAGTAGGAAGGTTAAATACATACAAATCCTGGTCCCAATTATTATTGTCGCCATGGTGCTCCACATCGTGTTCAGGCTGGACCACGGAGAAGTCGATGAAATCCGGGTTTTCGGGCGGAGGTGGTATCCGACGGGCCAGCTCAGCGGCCAGAGCCTTATCCTCTCCGACGAAGTCTTCGTCCTCGATAGTGATGAAGCTGCCCGAACCAGCCAATGCCCATGCCAAGCTGCAGGCTACGCCTAAAATGAATGTTTATAAACTTAGGATCGGTTTATACATACCTACTTCGCGTATGTAAAATACTTATCTACTACCTATACCGAAACCAAATCAAAAGTGTCTGAGAGAACCAAATCTCACGAAAGTCCAATGGTCCTCGCTCTCCCCTTTATGGCGTCAACAGGACGTAACTGGCGTTACTCCAATTTTAAGCCCACACACATAAAAATAAAAAAGCGGCCAAGTGCGAGTCGGACTCGCCCATGAAGGGTTCCGTAGCAGCAAGAAACATAATATGCAATTTCTTGTAGTTCGTTGTAACTTTGATCAATGTTTTAATAATAGTGGATTTTTTTAAATTAAGTTATTGATATTTACGATTTATGACGTATTAAAAAAAACTACTTACTAGATCTCGTTCAAACCAATTTTCGGTGGTCGTTTGCATGGTAATGTACATCATATATTTTTTTTTAGTTTTATCATTCTCTGATTTTAGAAGTTACAGGGGGGGGGGGGGGGGGGGGGGGGGGCACACATTTTAACACTTTGGAAGTGTCTCTCGCAAAAACTATTCAGTTTAGAAAAAATGATATTAGAAACCTCAATATCATTTTTGAAGAACTACCCATAGATACCCTACACGTACCTATGGGTTTCATGAAAAAAATAATTTTAAGTTACAGTTCTAAGTATGGGGAACCCCATTTTTTTTTTTTTCTATTTTTATGTGAAAATCTTAATGCGGTTCACAGAATACATCTACTTACCAAGTTTCAACAAGTTTCTTATAGTTCTTATAGTTTCGGAAAAAAGTGCCTGTGATGTGACATACGGATGGACAGACAGACAGACAGACATGACGAATCTATAAGGGTTCCGTTTTTTGCCATTTGGCTACGGAACCCTAACAATACCCTTGGTACCTTTCTAAGTACTTAGTACATATATGTAGGTACTTAGTTAAGTACTTATTAACATTTAAGTATTTGGTTCTAAGATAGGTACCTAAGATAATAGTGTGCCATAATAGTGTCATCTACAGGGGTGTGACTGTGGGTTTCATTGAAACCTTTCCAAAGCCCAAACAATTAATGATGGGATGGATGGATGGGCGTAGGTAGCCGTAGCTGCAGGCCGGCATGCGAGGAGCGCGCGGGGGGCGGCGGCGAGGCACTGCCCCGCGCGCGCTCGCCTACCGCAGGCTGCGCGCCGGCCGCCGCCGCCGCCATGTCGACGTCGCTCGGGTCGGGCCGAGCCGTGAGTCCGTCCGTCTCGCTCGCGCGCGCGCTCAGTCCGCGCCCCGCGCTCGTCGCTCGCAGACGCACTCGCACCCGCCACGCGGCCGCCTCGGCCGACGACGCCACCGACCGGCTCGCGAGGCGACATCGCATCAACATGGACGCGGGATCGAGGAAACAATTTGCCATGAAAAAGAACCAATTCAAATGCATTGTACCACAATGCCGGTCGTCAACGAGCACCAACATCGCGAAGCTTCATTCGTTTCCATGGAGGGACATGCCGCGGTGAGTTCCTAACCTCCATAATCATTTCTACATAAGTACCTACTTACATGTACGTAGTTCCCTTCCTATCCACCCTATATATACCCTATCCCTTCCTATATACCTATGTCGTAACTGCGCCTGTTGTAGGTGGGCAGCTGGGCAGGTAGGTGCGCGTAAGCGCAGAAGGCTGATGTCAGTTTTGACAGGATCTGAATCGAGGTAAGTGAGCTTGTCGCCTCGAAGTCCCGTCAAAACCAGTTTAATTCGTGTTTGGTTTTTTCATAGAGACTCAAAGGCGTTCGTTCAACCAGCTCATCCACCTCGATTGACATTATCTCTCACTCTCATTCAGCCCTGTGGCTGGGGCTGGTACTAGCTAGGTTTGGTTGGACGCCAATAAATAAGTTCGCGGCGAGCCGCCCGCGCCTCTAGCCATGACTGCGGTAAATATCTAAATAGGGTGACCATGAGTTTTACAACTTTTTTGTGTATGTAGGGTCTACTCGACACGTTACCATCTCGACACGAGTCACGAACTGCATTAGGTAATTATCAAATTGTAGGAATGCAATGGACCAGACAATTACCGGTATACTATTGTGGATTAAAGTGAAAACAACATGTTTTGTTTATAAAAGTAGGTACCTACTCTTGTTTCGTTTTTTATTTAAAATAAAAAAGTGCTGCATTTCTTATGTTTCCTAGCACAGTATGTCCAAACTGTAGTTATTGATTTTTTTTTATATATTCTCGAGTATTTTTTTTGTACTGGAGGGTAGAACAAAACAAATCCTTTGCCTTTGCGGCATTGAACAAACAAACGAGCATATCTACAAAGATACACTTTCGAAGTTATAATATGTACCTACTAGTATTGTTATGGAAGTTTATATACTTAGATTATAGATATATGGATACACACTCAATTATTCTGAATTCGCATTATACAGCATTATTCTGGTAATTTATGTTATGACTGCTTTCTCCCGTTGGTAATTTATTGATTGGTAATAATTTACTATAATAATAACCATCCGACATTTAGATAAACGAAATGTTTTTAAATTCTAATAGGTAGAAATCAGAAAAGCAGTTAGCTAGAAATCACAAAGAAGCGCTACCTACCTATATTTTTTCGGCTCCAATAGTACTTTCCAGTGTTCCTAGAACGCAACGGTCGCGACGTAGGTACCTACTTACTACCTACCAAATCATTGGTAATCGTTGTTCGCGTCGAGTAGGTAACGAACGAACGTGTCAGGTTTAGAATCTGGAAAAGTATTAAATCATTGTATGTATTTAAATATTTTGAACAAGAGTGTGGTATACATTCTTGTTCAAAATATTTAATCCAAGTTTTTACTTTATACCTAATCCAAGTTTTTTAACAAATGTAGGAACTTAATTATTTTTAGGTTTATTTATTTATTTACAATTGAAATAAACTGTTAATAAACAAAACTAGGTTCTTATCCAAATATAAATAATAAAAGTTTGCGAATTGTTTTTGTTATTATCATAATAATCAGCTTCTTTTCTAAGTGGGCTCACTTAGGAAATAAGCTGATTATGATGATGAACTCAATTTTCTAGTAGTGCTTAGATAATTCAATAAAATAAAAATGAAAAAATGTTCTTTGGTTGAATAATTCCAAAACATAACTGGCCCTATACCAGCATGCGTAGTTCGTCAAACTACTCGTGACTATAACGTATAACGGAGCGGTATAACGTAAGACAGCCACCTACCTTACCTTATCAGCTACTTATAGGATATTATTTGACCGTTTCCAGAGCTCAGAAATGGATAAGGGCCGTCGGCTGCCTGGAGCTACTCGGCGCCCCGCCCAAGGCACTCTTGCGGCTCCGAGTGTGCGATCTTCACTTCGATAAAAAACTAAAACGCGGAAAGAACATGAAACTGTGGGATAACAGTGCGGTTCCCACTCTCAAGCTCGACACCGTCAAGAAGGCGAGAAGGAGGAGAGTCAAAAAAGAGAAAATAGAAATCGAGGTAAACGCAATTCCCGAAGCCGAACAGAACCCCGAGACGTCTACGAACGACGCAGCGAACGTAACGATCCCAACGAACGCAACGAACGGTTCGGCGGCGCCCACGCCGATCCGTCTCCCGCGGGAGCTGGCCAGGTTTCTCTTTCTTCGGGAGAAGATGCAGCTAAAGAACACAGCGCGCGTAGGATACGATAAGAAATTCGCAGTGTTCGCTCTGAACCTGTACCTGTCCTGTCCCTCCGCCTACCGCGTGCTGTGGAAGAGTCTGCGTCTGCCGCCGCCCGGGCTGCTGCTGCGGGTCGACGCGGGCATCGGGACTCGCATCGACACCGACCTCATCAAGTGCTTCGGCTCCAAGATGGAGAAGATCGACAGCCGCGAGAAGGAGTGCGTCCTCTGCATCGACGAGGTCGAGCTCACCAAGAAGCTGTTCTACGCGATAGACAAGGACGAGATCGTCGGCCTCGAGGAGATCGCGGGCGTCGTGCGAGCCGCGCCCGCCTCGCGCGCCCTCCTGCTGGTGGCGCGGGGGCTGCGGGGGACCTGGACGCAGCCGCTCGGGTACTTCTACCTCGCGGACGACACCGACATGCGCCATCTGGTGGAACCGCTGCGTCACCTGGTCGCCGCGCTGCTCGACGGCGCCGTCGCCTGTCGCGTGCGCGCGATCCTGTCCGCGCTCGGGCCCACGTTCGCGGAGCTCGCGAAGGCGCTCGGCGTCACCGTCGAGAGCCCCTTCGCGCTCGCCGCGGCGCCGGCCGGCCGGATCTGCTTCATGTACGACCCGGAGCAGCTCGTGCTGACGCTGCGCGACACGCTGATCGCGTACGACATCAAGTTCCGCGACGAGACGACCGGCGGCGAGCTGCGGGCGTCGTGGCGGGACGTGGAGGAGCTGCAGCGAGCGGACGCGGCGCGCGAGCCTCGCCTGCTGCCCGAGCTGACCCGCGCGCGCGTGCAGCCCTCGCCGCGCGAGTCTCTGCGCGTGCGCCACGCCGCCGCGGTGTTCTCCCGGCGCGTGGCGGCGCACCTGGGCCCGCCCCGCGCGGGCACGGCGCGTCTGCTGCGGCTGGCGGGGGACCTGCGGCGCGCGCTGCTGGCCCCGCCGCGCCTGCCCCGCGCGCTGGAGCGACTGGCCGTCGCGCTCGCCGACATGCGCATCGTGTCCGCGGACGGCGAGGAGCACGACGCGGAGGTGTTCGTGCGCTCGCTGCGAGTGTCGCTGGCGGGCGCGATGCACCTGCTGGCCGAGCCCGAGGGGGCGGGGGCGGGGGCGGGGTTGGGGCGCGCGGGGCTGCGGCCGCTGCGCCGCTTCGTGGAGCGCGCGGAGGGCGCCCGCGGCCGGCTCGCGCCGCGCGACTTCCGGCGCCGCTTCCGGCGCTGGGCGATGCGGCACCTGCTGGCGCCGGTCCGCGGCGAGGTCGCGGGCCGCGCGGACGACCTGGCGGGCCTGCTGCAGAAGGCGGAGGACGAGACGCTGACGACGCTGGCCGGAGGGGCCCGCCGGAGCGTGGCGCCGGGGGGCCTGGACCACCGGATCGACCTGCCGCGGAGGAGCTCGGCGGACGGGGCGGCGGACGAGTTGCTCCGTCGCTGCCTCCTCGCGCACGGCTGCGCGGAGTTCGTCGAGTGGGCGAAGGACGCCGACCGGTTCCGAAAGATAGTTCGAAGCATGGATGCGGTGTTCAAGAAGCGGTTCGGAAGCAGGCTGCCGAACGCGGTGGGCGCGGGTTCGCAGCCGGCTCTGGCCGCTTGCGTGGCGAGCCAGCTGCCCTGCGTCTGCTTCCCGCGGGACGTCCTGTGCCGACTGTTCGTCCGGTTCCGGCTCCGGGCCGGGCTGCAGACGTACAACAGATCGCTGCGAGGGGTCGCGAAGCCCGGCTCGGCTCACTGGCTGTTTAAGTAGTGGATAACTATTTCGATGAGAGCGAGAGTACTCACATGCGAGTGATCTTGTGAAAGCTATCAGCATTGCCGCCTTGTGGCAAGTCTCGGAAGACAGTAAAGACTTGCGATAAAAATGTTTTATTGCGTGTGAATGATAAGGTTTTTAATTGTTTAAAATGATTAGATGTGATTAAAATGAGTAGGTGATTCGGTAGGAAGTAAACGTAAGTGCACTTCTACCTCTTATAGAAATAACGTACCCGCTGCCTTTGGGTCGATTAAGGGCTTGCATTTAAATGTTAAGTGATTAAGTGTGTTGCGACATTTTTAGAAGTAACGATGTCGTTGATTTGATTGTTTTCTAAGTTGGTATAGAATTAGAGCAAGTAGGAACCTAAATGACTAAATGCCTAAATGACTGAGCGTATCATGCTCATGCCGAGAATAAATATTTTCATACTCTTTTTCATTGTATTAATTTGCATAGCACCAATAGAACATTGTTAACAAACAACATCCTTATTTTGGTACTTAATCCTTCCTACTAATATTATAAGTGCCAAAGTTTTCATGTATGTTTGTTACACTTTCACGCAAAAACAAATGAATGTATTTTAATGAAACTACAGTAATATCGCTTATACATCAGAATAACACTTACCTAGGCCACATAATTTATAAATATATTGTGTGAATTGTCCAAAATCCAAATGTCAAGTAAGTAGGAAAAAAATAGATGGCGCAGATGGCAGCATCTGCGCCATCTAGTACGCGAAGTACTAATTCTGCGCAAACGAAGTCGCGGGCACCAGCTAGTTATTAATAAAATCTTACATCAAAAACATACCTCAATAAACCTCAATATGTACTAGAGAGACTGAAATAAAATAAACTAGCTGTTACTCGCGACTTCGTACGCGTATGTTTTAAACCTTTTTTTGATGTGAAACATAGGCTAGGGTTAACTTAAACCTAATTGTTGGCGTGGCGATACAGGCGGTGGCGACGCATCGCCGGGCTTTATGATGGAATATAAATAGCGACTCGTGCGGCGACGCAACAAAGTTCAATTCAGCTGGCATATCCTCTAAACCTTCTTGAGATAATTACCTGAACATATAGGCAAACTTAACAGCTAGGTTCACCTAGGTATAAAGATTAAAGTAGGTAGTCTTCTCGTAGATACCTACCTAACCTTCCGACACTTGTTTAAGTTTTATTTACATACTTACCTACCTAAGCCATCTGTGGCGTAATGTAAGTATTTTTTTTGAACAAGTGCATTTCAAGAGTAGGTACATAGGTAAGTCCAACCTAGCAATAGCAATCATTATTAAAGTATTTAATAATGATTGCTATTTGTTGGGTACTTGTATGTACTTAGGTATTACGTACGTACCTGCTATTTGGGAATATTTTTTTATTTTTATATTTGACTGGCCTGTCAGCTCAGTTAGTAGCTCTGCCTTCTGCGCTGTAGGTTGAGGAATCGATTCCCTCCCAGGCTAAACATTTGTGTGAAGCACAGGTGTTTGTTCTGTGTCTGGTTGTTATAAAGTATCATAAGTATGTATTTAAAACTATATAAGTATTCTAATCATCTAGTCAACATAATATAAGCTATGCTTAGTTTGGGATTAGATGGTGTTGTGTGCATTATCCACCAATATTTATTATTATTATTATTATTGTGCATGGGTTCTAGGCAAACCAAACAGCTAGGCTTACCTAGGTATGAAGATTAAAGTAGGTATAGGTAGTCTTCTCGTAGGTACCTACCTAACCTTCCGACACTTTGTTTAAGTTTTATTTACTACCTACCTAAACCATGGTAAAAATTCGTAATATTTAAATTTTTCATCATGCCATATTTAGTTCATGTATTAAACTGTACTTTTATGCCTATTACTTGTACAAAATATTTTTCGATGTTTCACATCTGCCAGCCGTCACGTGAAGGCTCTTAATTTTTTTTATTTTTGGAAGGAATGCATTCTGTGCATCTAAAGAACATCTCGTAAATTTAATCCCCTATTTTACCCCCTTCAATTTTATTTAGTAAAATCGTTGAAACACATATTTCTTTATTTCTTACCAAAAGCCTAAATATAATTTTCAGATCCCTAACTTAAGGAAATATGAGTTGCCCAAGCAAACATTCATCCCCTTTTTACCCCTTCAATGTGTTTTTTTTGAGACAAAAAGTAGCCTATGTTATAACAATATAGCATGTATGTATTATAGCAATACATCTTCTTACCAAATTTCATCAAGATCCGTTTAGCCGTTTAGCCGTGAAAACTTAACAGACAGACAGATAGAGACACTTTCGCATTTATAATACTATAATAGATACTGCGATATCAATCTCAAATATTTCCATACTAACGGCTACAGGCAGGCGGTTCCGGCACGCACTGTTGAGAATGGAGTCCTAAAATCTTCACATCACGTATGTCACCTGCCTGCTAACAAAAATTATAAATAAATGTTGCCGGGTTGCAGAATGGGGAGAGAGGCCCGTGATCGATCTCACCCCACGACCCCTCCTAGCAACAGTACTGTATCCAGTTATGTAAAGGCAGTTTATAATTATTAACAAGTTTAGAGAAGCGACTGAGCGTGGTGAACTACCTAACGCTTCTACTTCTCGAAACTGCATATTAACTAAAACAAGCTTGAGCTGTCCTCTGAGTCATAGCAAAAAACATTTTTAGTGTCTGCTGCTCCCCACGATACAATATATCTCCTGACCAAATTCCATCTCCATCCTATCACGAATCATGATGTTTAGCCGTGAAAAGGTACCTACCTAACAGACAAACATACATTTTTGAATTTATAATAGTATGATGGGTTCTCGATCTCGTGTGTGTGACTCAAGAATTCCAAGCACGTAACCTGATGCCGGTTGTAAACAACGAGGTAGGTATCTTTACCCCAAGTCCGGTGCAAGGTTGAGCAATCAAAAAACTCAATTATTAGTAGGAATAGGAAGGTTCAATCGAACAAGTATTTACGCAAGTAATGACACGCATGCCCTACTGGTCTCCACCCTCTAGTCGAACCCCGGCCCCCGCAG
Source organism: Lampropteryx suffumata (assembly GCA_948098915.1). NCBI lineage: Eukaryota > Metazoa > Arthropoda > Insecta > Lepidoptera > Geometridae > Lampropteryx > Lampropteryx suffumata. Next base: position 243,220 of record OX402564.1, on the reverse strand, counting down.
AGGGTTGAGAGGTAAAGAAGGTATAAATAGTCGTCCTCAGTCACTGTCAAGGTCGCTGTGGATCGATGCCGGCGCGGGACACGGATGTGCAAGAGACCGTTGAGTCTAATCCACTATAGGCATATCCTATAAAGACATAATCTAACCTCTAGCCTGGCGCTTCATTCTTCGAGCGTCAGTGACAATATTTCACATATACTTAATTAAAATTACTTAGGAAGTACATGGACAATACCATTACTAAAACCAACTACTAAGATAATAATAATAATAACATTAATAACTTTATTTATCACACAAAAAAGAATGAACAGAAACAATGCTGACGCTTGCCAAACTCTTACAAGAGATTAGAAAATACTTAATATTCTTTTTAAGGTGTTTGTAATCCTATTAGATTTTTATATTTCCTTGTCATTCTAATGTCAAAGAATAAACAATTAATTAGCTAGCGAGTGGTTATAAGATCTTATATCTAGGTAGGTGGCACCTATCATCATTGTATCTGACTGGCCTGACAGCTCAGTTGGTAGCGGTGAGGGTGAGGGTTCGATTCCCTCCCAGAACAAACATTTGTGTGATGATGATGAATATAGGTGTGATAAAGTAAAGTATCATAAGTATGTCTTTAAAAATATATAAGTATTCTATCAGTTATCTGGTCACCATATTACAAGCTATGCTAAATTTAGGACTAGATGATGTTGTTAAATAAAAGCGCATATTATTTCAAATTTAAATTTTGTGCAGTTAAGAGTAATGTCGGTCGTTCCATTGTTCAAAACGAATCGAAACGATTTATTGGAGAGTAGGAATTTGCACGATTATTGTCCCGATATAATCGATTATCGTTTTGCAGAGTGAGGGAGCTGGAGCGGGTGAGTTTGTGGTCAAACGCTTGTTCATCAGCAATGCAAAAAATAAGTTTACATACTCGCAGTAAATACAGGTATAGTAAGATACCTAGGTACACACTTTACCTACTTAATTATTTAATATTAGTTACATAGACACACATACTTATTATAACAAGTGGTCGCTCCCCTTGTCGAAATTCGAAATACGTCGGGTTTCGAAATACCTACCTAGTAAAAATTTAAGTACATTTTATTATTAAATAAATTTATTACTTACTTAATAATAAAATGTATTTAAGTACTTCATAAGTACTATTACTAGTACTACATCTGACAGCACAGAACTTATATTAGTACCTACTACCTACCTAGGTACCGAATACCTTCACAAAATGTTTTTTTACAATGAATGAAAAATAAATAAAATACTTAATAAATAAATAAATATTGCTGGACAATGCAATGCACACAACACCATCTAGTCACAAACTAAGCATAGCTTGTATTATGGTGACAAGATGACTGATAAATACATAATTACATATATATTTTAAATACATACTTACAATGATATTATATATAACTGAGTAAAACCTCATTGCATACTTATAACATTTTATACCAGCCAGACACAGAACAAACACCTGTGTTCATCACACAAATGTTTATCCTGGGAAGGAATCGAACCCTCAACCTACAGTGCAGAAGGTAGAGCTACTACCAACTCAGCCGACAGGAATATTTTAATTATAGGGACTCTAAGCTGCACCGTATGTTTTTTGACTTTTAACTATTAATAATGAAAAGGTACATACGAAATTACATTGTTTATTATTAGTATTTATTAGGTTAAGAACATTCTTGATAAAATTATATGGTAGGACATAGGTACATACAATAGGTACAATGGACAAACTACTCTGAGACGAGACTGTATCTGTATTCTGTATCACATAATGTTCAAGCAAATACCTACCTAATATTTAATTTGTTTGTTTTCTGTTCTGTGCCTGAGGACTGTTTTGATCTGCTCTTACAAGATGTGATTATGAGATTTTTACAGTTCTCTAATCAGAAGCGTTGCGTTGCAAACAAATAACGAACGGGGTGCGCCCCAATGTGCGCCCAATGTTACCTACATACACTACACCGTGCCGTACTGAGGGTGCAGGTAGGGTGTGGGGAGGGGGAAGCATCAGCTGATGTGTTGCTAGGCTGAGTGCTACCAACCTTCACCGAGCAGCTGACTGCTCCCGGCTCCGCCAACCGGTCCATGGACGCGTCCTTGGACACAAGCACGCATGCGCGTCGCATCGACTCCAGCTGAAATGAGGACACACTGTGAGGAACGCAACTTTACCTCGCTCACTCTAAGGTTTGTTTTGGCAGTGAGAGGGCTACTGAACAAAGAACACTCAATGAAGCGGTGAGAAGCTCGTTCACGCGCTCTGTGATAGACAAAGTACTTACTGAACTGAACTGAATGGTGTTGGGTGTGTTGTGTTGCCAGAAATACTATCTGTATTATTAATTTCTTCTGTTGTGTTGCTATTGCTATTCTATGGCATAGAAGCATTAGCACATTGCGGATAGGTTCAGACGTAGCCGCACGCGCTAGTGGAAAAAACCACGCTGAAAATGACATAATGTAAAAGAATAGATAGATTTCTAAGTATAGCACGGTTCAAACCGTGCGGATTTATTCACTATGGATGTTAATTTTTATAAATGTATGTACCTACAGTACATACCTACATTAAAAAAAAAGTTAAGTAGGTAGTTATAATCAGTCATATGGTACCCATAACACAAGCTCTGCTTACTTTGAGGCCAGATGATTCTGTGTGAAATGTCCGGCATTATTTAAGTATTTTTATCAACGTTATATACTACGCGGGCTAAGCGTAGTATATAACTTAAAACGAGCGTCTACGCTTGTTTTCTTGATTTAAGCCGAGCATTTGATACTTTAAATCATGAACGGCTATGGATAACATTAAAAATCACGTCTGCCTCGGATGTTGGTTTGCTCACGTACTGGTATCGTAATCAAACCAACAGCGTTAGGTGGGGCCAGATCTATTTAATCGCCGGATCTATTTAACACCTACGTGAATGATTTGATAGTGGAGCTGAGCAGCACCCCAGTAGGGCTCAGGTTAGATGACAGGTATGTCAATAATTTGAGCTATGCTGATGATCTGGTGTTGCTCAGCCCCTCGATCAAAGGATTAGACAATTATTAAGTATTTGTGAGAGGTATGCGAAAGAGCATGCCCTAATATATAATGTTAAAAAAACTGAGATGGTAATATTTCGATCTGGCAAGGGTCCCGACAATGTGCCCTGTCTTTTTTTAAATGAACAACCTGTGAAAATCGCCAAATCCTTCAAGTATCTGGGCCACATTGTGACTGCAAATGGGAGAGATGACAAAGACATCGATAGGCAACGCAGAGCCCTCTGTGTGGTCGGTAACATGATAATACGAAAGTTTACCAAATCGTCACGTGATGTAAAGTTGACCTTATTTAGATCATTCCGTCAGACTTTTTATACCTGTCAACTCTGGACACAGTACACTAAAAAGGCATACGATGGCATTCGTGTTGCATATAACAATATCTATAGGCAGCTTATGGGATTAGATCGATATTGCAGCGCCTCGGGTATGTACCTGGAGGCGCGAATAGATTCATTTAACGCCATCCAGAGGAGCCGGGTGGCCAAATTCATGTCCAGGGTCAACAGGTGTAAGAACTCCATTATTGCAAGTTTAGCTGAAAGGGCCTTCTTGACTAATACGTATAGACGATGGGTGCAAATCGCATCCTGATAGGTATAGTAGATACCTAATTATTATAATTTTTTATTCTAACTTTGACATTATCTTATTACGTGTTTTTATTTATACTGAGATAGGTTATCTTGATATGGATCTTGTGTCTGAATAAAGAATATTATTATTATTATTATAAGCCGCGGACAGTAGCTAGCTGAAAATAAACGTTACTTAGCTAGGCATCAGGTCAATTACAAGTAGGACTCATATCTCCAAGAGACCGTTTTAAGAAATCACAGCACAGCGTCTAATCTAAACGGTAGGTAAGTAACCTCTTAGGGAGGCTATAATCAGCTGCGGGTGAAATCATGTTGTGGATGATGGTGATGATGGTAATGTGGTAGATAACTCCGCAATCGGTTAAAACTAGGCCCGTGAGTCAACGACCTCGATCGATGCCAACCCCCGCCCTCCGAATGTCAAATATTTCACTCAAATTACTCCTCTTCGATAATCCTGCCAGATCTCACTCAACCGAAGGCGTAGCAGGTAAGCTTAAATGATAATTTATCATATAACTTAGGCAGGTATGTTGGTAGGTAAGTACCTGCCTAGGTACTAGTACCAGTACAAGGTGTATGCGAACACTTAGCTGGTATGGAAAGTGGAAAACCTATCAGCACTACAAAATATCGATGAACGGAGCCGCGATACATGTTGTGCATCCAGTGCGTCCTTGGGAGGTTCCAATTCCAATGTGTGCGGCAATGTGTGCAATATTGGCGCGGATTGGAACCGCGCGGATTAAATCGTTAGTGCGTGCTCACATCTCAGACCTATATAGGTAATTACCTCGGTCTGTGGCTCACATAAAATAGGTAGTGCGTGCTAGAACCCTTATTGAATGTTTATCTTTGGGTTAGGTAAGTAGGTAGGTTTTTTTTTCAAAAAGTGTTTAATAAGGTGTGTAAGTAATTACAAAGCTACAAAGCTTATCCAAATTGGTACTTACATACTTAAATGTAGGTAAGTATTAATGCACTTCTGGGAAACTGATTTCGAAATAGGTAAATAGTGACACGAAACGAAGAAGAATTCAATAATATTTCGGTTACGGATCGGAAGAGGCAGTTCAGCAAAACTGTTACTGCATTTATTACTGTTCAGTTAGATGGAGTACGGAATCGAAGTACCTACCTAAGTACAAGTAGAACAACACAAACGAAATTAACACAGGTCTCCGAGTTAGGGGTTCGTTAGGGGTAACGAAACAGACACTCATCATCGGATCGGAATCAGAAACCAATGAAACTTAATCATTAAGCTTTTACCCTATTATAGGGTATACCTACCGCCTCACACGCGATCTGGCACATTCGACCCTCTATCTACATAATGCTGATGTACCTACACGCTAAAAAGTATTTCAATTCCGTTTACTACTCAAATGGCGTAATAAAAACTTGTATACCACTATGAATACAGCCATGAATGATCACCATGAGCGCTTAATGCTTTATTCATGATAGATTCACATTTTCCACATTGAGCAATAACATTTTTATATATCCCGTATCTTTATTGATATCGAATTCGTTATTGGCTTGGCATATCCGCAGACCCGATTTTACGCTTCTACACTTTACCGAGCACGAAAATATAATTCCACGGTGAACGATAATGTTCTTTGTTATTAATGTTGTTTGTTATTATCCGGAGGCCGGAGGCTGCACCCGCTGAGCGGATGGGCCGCTGCTTGCTGATCCGCAACGATATCCATGCATTATCCATCCTGCCGACGACTTCGAAAGTCACCTGCTACAGAAGAGAAAAACTCTTATGATTATTACGGATGCTGCTCGCCTGTTGCCTACCTACAGGCCAAAATATGTAGGTATGACTATTGCTAGCGATCTCGAAATACGTATTCAGATGGCCGTTGTCCTAAATCATGTAGGTACCTACTGTTTAGGTAGGTGCTTAGTACATTGAGAGTGCTTAGATGAGCTACTCTTATCTTGTAATTTGTAACTAGCGATGGACGGTGTTGCTCTTCTGGCGATGAGCTCGCCGTCCGCTGGCAGTCGAGCCGCGCGACACAAACAGTGCACGCTGGCAGCGATAGTGCTCTGACCTGGCTGCTTACGAACGCCAGCTTCACGTTTAATGCGCCAGCTGTCAGATGGTAATCTTTTGGCGAAACTCCGGGGATTATTAGGTATTGCACTATTTTATTTTCAGTGTTTCGCAAATTCGGGCTAAATCTGTTTTCTTGTCTTAGTTACCTCAGAAACGTGATTTGGCGAGAATTGGACGTTAAATCGGGAGCAACTTTCAAATAGCACCAATGTCGCCGGTCACGTCACGTAAGCTATCTCGGTATAAGTAAGCCAAGGATTATCATTGTTATTATACCTAGCTTTAATTATGTGTCAACTACAAAACACAAACAAACTACAAACTACAAAAAAATACATAATACTATTCTTTTTGACACTAAGTACGCTATTTGAGGCCATAATTATTTGCCCTACAGCCTGCTGTGCACGATATGTATCTTTTGTTTCTGTTTCTTTCTTTAGAATGTTGTTACATCCTGTGTGTACACTACACAGACACAGTACACAGTACACACCGCCTTCCCAGCTGCTGTGCTCTTGTAGTTACATTATACTACTGGCAATGGTTTGGGAATAAATACTTACAAGTAGATAAAAGGTCAGCTGGTTATCTGCACGACGATTATGGAACTCTTGATACAATCATGTCTATTACTTTCTATTAGCAATAGCTCAGTGTCTCTTCATATGACAGCATGTGTTACAATTCATCAACCTTCCGTAATACCATTACATCAATAGTAGGTAACTGAAAGCTCAAGTATCAATGTTTTGAAATCATCAGAATCGCGACCCGATCTGCATCACTATATATGTACCTATAACGCGCGTCCTGCTGCTCCTCTCCGCCAGAATCACGCCGTTTATTTCCACAACAGAATTTGAATACTCGTAACAAGACAACGAATCGTCTTCAGCAAAACTAAGTGTTTGATTTTTTGACGTGAATTATTTTCTAAATCTTTATGAAGAAACCTTTGACCTACAATCAACCAACAGATTAGGCATCCGATAAAGCAACAAAAAAATACAATTTATACGTAATAATTGGAGAAAATTAAAGAAATTGAAAAGTATTCGGGCTACAGCCCTTTCTCTAATGACATTAAACATGTGTATGTAGTGTAGGTAGGTAATATGAAGTTGGCCGCTCACCAGCACAAACATGAGATGGTGCGATAGCGTTCTCGGTACTGGCCGAGAATAGAACTCGCGTAAGAAGTGTACCTACCTCTACTAATACTCGTATATATAGTACTAGCGACCCGCCCCGGCTTCGCACGGGTGCAATGCTAATACTAATTATACTATAGAATGGTTATCCCTAATAGATAGCCATTTACCATTGCGGACTTTTGTGTAGACCTTTTTAAGGTGTACAATACTGTAGTACATTATTTTGATCTATCTCGTAGGGTTCAGCCAGCGTTTGCAATGTAAGCGCAAAAAAATGAGTTTATTTACGACACCACATAAGAAACCTCTAAAATTATCAGTGTTTATCTACTATATTATGCATGTTTTATACATATAAACCTCCCTCTTGAATTACTCTATTTATAAAAAAAAACAGCATCAAAATCCGTTGCATAGTTTTAAAGATCTAAGCATACATCGGGACAGACAGACAGCGAGAGGCGACTTTGTTTTATACTATGTAATGATAATGATGATGGCCGCGTCCACTGCTGCTGCGGCCGACGACTGCCCCTGAACTCTACCTCTAGGTACTCATTGTTCTGAGTGGCAGATGTTACACTAATCACGGAACTGTGTTGTGTCTGTGACATAGGCTTAGGATAGAACAGTAATACATATTTAAACTACTTAATCAAATATCAAAGGCTTATTCTAGATTATAAATAAGTGTTAGAAGCTTACAATTCGTAAGGCTACTTTTATGTAACATTAACTTATATGCAGGTATGTATGTATGCCCATTCATGTAGGTAATCTAAATCAGTGGTTCAATCCGTGCGGTTACAAGTCGTGCTATTTATTTTCTAATTCTTATTTACTTCAATTGTTTTTCAATTCAATTTGTTTATTTCAGCCTAGGCCCATATATAATTTGCTGGTAAGGATAAATTATAATTACAAAATATTTTGTTCACGCAGTTTTTTCAATTAGTGCGTGCCTACGTTTAATTCCAGTGCGTATTAGTGCTAACCTATGCTTGTTTTAAATATAATCATTATAACATCAATAGAAGTACATAATTATTATGTGTTGGTACATAGGTAGGGAGAGATTGGAAAGATGCCTTTGCTTGCGTCAATCGTCTTTCGCGCCGTGATGTCTGGATGGACAGCTTGGAACGAGTTCAATAGAATATACAAATAATCATCATCTAATATATAAAATTCTTCTGTCACTCACGGGGTGCGTAATCGAACTCCTCCGAAACGGCTCGACCGATTTTCGTGATCCTTCGCGAGGATATTAGTCAGGGGGGAGAATCGAACAACATCTATTTTTCATCCCCCTAAATGTTAAGGGTGGTCCACCCCTTAATTTTTTATTTTATTTTTCAGACAAAATTTTTTGTTTTTATTTTTTTATGATACATCATACAAAAATACATGCAACCCTAAATTTTCACCCCTCTACGGTCAACCCTTATTTTTTAAACATCATATTTACCTATAAAAATGTTTCCTAAAAATGGCTAAAATGGCAAAACAACGTTTGCCGGGACAGCTAGTTTTAGTATAATATAAACCTTAATACCTACAGGTAGAATAGGGTTTTACATGTTTCACACGTAGAGCTGCGAACAAAAATGTTCAGCATAGGAATTGAGATTGTAATACAAATAATCGAAAGTTGATATTCATACAAGCAGCAATTATATCAAATCACTGACAACTGTTTAGATTCTAGTGAGCATTAGAATAAGGCTAAAATTTTAATGGCACAGAACGCTTCGCGCATCGTAAATAAATAATTAGAACAAGAGCCCGCGAGCTTTTATGGGTTCTGAAGTCCAAAGAGGAGCCCTCATAGTTTTGCCTTGTCTGTCTAACTGTCTCCTTGTCTGTCTGTCTGTCCGCCCTCGCCCTCAACTTATAAAAGAGGAAAAATGATTTTTTTTATTCTTTGTCATAAATCGAAAACTATACATCATAAAAATAATTTAAAATCTGTTGAAGCTTGTGCCAATTAAGCCCTTTCATACGATACACGGTTAATTCAATAAAAAATTTGGACCGCCGCCCCTCCGCCGTTCCATACATAAAGACCTTGTTTTTTTATGATTTAATTACAAATGTATAGATTTCAGATTTTTCCCTATACTTATAGTATAAGACGGTATTACTTGCCAAATGTCATAGTTCTAGGTCAACGGAAAATACTCTATAAATCTTGATTCCTTTGAGAGTGTCGAAATATACGTTTTATTGCGGCATAAACGGCCGTATCTTTTTTTTACGTTTACTTAGAAGTTTGATTTTTTCACAGCTTCAAGAAAGTGTGTTCCTGAGTATATCATATCCTGGCTTTTCAACCTCTACGTTAACCTGCTTATTGGTGAGCTCAGTGATGCCATGGTTGACTGCGCCGTTGACGGAAAAATGGTTAACAATATAAGTTATGCAGATGACATGGCGTTACTGAGACCATCAATAAGCGCCCTCCGAAAGCTGGTTGCCATTTGCGAGAGGTATGCAGTGACCCATGGTCTCAGGTACAATTCCACCAAGAGCGAGCTGTTAGTTTTTAAGGTGAGATCTAAGTACTACCCAAATGTGCCTACCGTCTCATTAGGTGGTACAGATCTCAAGCAAGTCACGCATTTTAAGTATCTGGGGCACTGGGGCACTGGGATCACCGTTACCCTCAAAGATGACATGGATGTTGAGAGAGAGCAGAGGGCGCTGGCGGTGAGGAGTAATATGTTGATTCGCAGGTTTGCAAAGTGCACATATGCTGTTAAGATCACCTTGTTTAGAGCTTACTGCCAAGCTTTTTATACCTGCAACCTGTGGATCAACGTAACTCAAGCTGCGTACAGCGCTCTCTGGGTGCAGTACAACAATGCGTTCCGGATGGTGTTGGGGCTGCCGATGCCGGGATGTTCGCAGAGGCGCACGTAGACGACTTCCACGCCATCATTCGTAAGCGAGTCGCTTCCCTGATGCGCCAGCCCCAACAGCCTCCTGGGCACAGTGGCTGAGCGGTTGGATGGTCCGATCCTTAGCCACTGGACCAAAACGCATGTGCTGCCCTGCAACTCCATGCGTTGCGCTAAATAGTTAGTCTAATTTTAATGTGTCGTTTTGTTTAAATTTAATATGTATTTTTTTTTATTTTAATGTAGATTATTATGTAGGTACTAACTGTATTTTATGAATTATGGACTGTTTGTTGTCTGAAATAAATAAAATGAATTGAATTGGAACGAATATCATATGGGTATGGAATATGGAACATATCTACCATGTAAAGTGGGGAAGTTATTTTTATTATTTTAATTTCACACAGCATTATCTGGCCCCAAAGTAAGCAGAGCTTGTGTTTAGGGGTAGGTATGACTGATGACTGATGACTAAATGACTGATATACTTCTTAAATACTTTATTTATTCGTAAATACATACATATTACACATAGAAACACCCAGACCCGAGACAAATAATACAAACATATGATAATATAAACAAATAATACAAACATTAGTCCCGCGGCGGGAATCGAACCCTTCTAGGTCTCAGCCGAACCATAACCCACTGCGCCGCGCCACAGAGGTCGTCATTTTACTACCATCGTGTGACATGTCGTTGGATATGCTTTCAAAGATATTAAGAGATTTCTTGAACAGTTTTACGATACTTTAGTTATGGTATAATTCAATTCATTATAAGTAACATTATGTTGCTCATAATTTAATTAAAATGAAAAAAAAAATATTTAAGAGAAAAATATTTGCTTTAAAAGAACTCATGAAAGTTTCATACAAGCTTCATACTAAGTTCTTTTATTTAACTAATCAGATGATGTTCAATTGGTTTGGGCTCTGAGCCCATAGTCTAGTCATTCTTATCATTAGGTAGGTAGTGAGTTCGGAAACTTTACCGTGCTGTGCGTGCTCCCAAGCGTTTGGTATAAATTGATAAATTGATCGCCGGTGTCGAATCCGGTGAAAAACATGGTAGGTGGTATTTAAATATTACAATTGACACGCACTTACCTAAATATTTTTTTGTACCTGTTGGCGCATTTAAAAATAAATCGACGTCACGTTTGAAAATCCCTTCAGTTTATTCACTTTTTCTATTTTACCTTTACACATCAAAAGTCTAGAATCGACTGACTTGCGTTTCCGAGTGAACACGTTTTATAGCAATAAAACGGATGTTGTTTGTCAACTGTACTAAACACTATGTTATAAAATTTGATTATTATAAATAGAAATGTTTACTTAAGAACGTCAATACAACGTTAATTACAATAATTCAAATTGATAATATAGAAATATACATAGCAATTTTATAAAAATATATATTCAAGCATACATTATGTTGGTTTATTTTAATTAATAAACTCAAAAACTATATCGGGATCCGTACGATAATTGTAATTACGTAAACAAAGGTTTGAAAATATTGCCTGGTAAATAATAAGGTTTGAAGTAATTATTTGGCGCGCGCTGCATAAACTATCCATGATAAATAACATAATGTAGTATATACTACATGTATATACTATGATGAGTACTTCGTCTTTACCCACAAAAAAGTCTGCGAGGCTATATATATATATATATATAAAGGGTCTTCCAATAGGCACGTCCGAACTTTGACAGTTGGTAGCGGCCATCTTGTTGAAGCTACATCTGTCAAATTGGTTGTAATTTATTCATTCTGTTTTGCCAAATCATCATGGATAGCTATAGCATTCAACAACACGTGCAAATGATAAAATTGTTTTATCAAAATGAGTGTTGTGTTCGGGCAACGCACCGCGCGCTTCGCCCATTTTACGGTCGCCATATTCGTCCTACCGAGAGGACTATTCGTCGTGTGGTGGATAAATTTGAGTCCACTGGTTCGGTAAATGATCGACCAACACCCGTACGTCAACGAAACGCAAGGTCTGCCGAAAACATCGCCGCTGTCCGTGAGAGTGTGCAGGAGAATCCGAGGCAGTCGATTTCGCGTCGCTCACAAGAACTTGGGCTTTCACAGACCACAACTTGGCGAATTTTGCGTCGTGACTTGGGCCTGCACCCGTATAAAATTCAACTCACCAAGGAATTGAAGGTAAACGACCATAGACAACGACGTGTGTTCGCTGAATGGGCACTGGAGCAGTTAGCAACTGACCGTAATTTTCACAGAAAAATTATCTTCAGCGATGAGGCCCATTTCTGGATGAATGGGTACGTAAACAAACAAAATTGACGAATTTGGGACGGTACCTATCCACATGAGATACAAGAGCGTCCAATGCATCCCGAAAAAGTTACAGTTTGGTGTGGGTTTTGGGCTGGCGGCGTCATCGGGCCATATTTCTTTGAGAACAAAATTGGCCAGGCCATCACTGTCAACGGCGAGCGCTATTGGTCGATGATTACCAACTTTTTTTGGCATGAACTGGATCATCTGAACACCAACGACATGTGATTTCAACAAGACGGCGCTACGTGCCACACAGCTCATGCCACATTGAATATTCTGCATGAGAGATTTGAGGGCATGGTCATCTTACGTGGAGCTGATGTGAACTGGCCACCGAGATCTTGTGACTTAACCCCGCTAGACTTTTTCTTGTGGGGTTTTCTTAAGTCGCAGGTCTATGTGAATAAACCACAAATCACAGCGGCCCTCAAAACCAACATAACCTATGCCATAAGTCAAATTCAGCCTGATTTATGCGCAAAAGTCATGGAAAATTGGATATCTCGCATGCGCTCCATCCAGAGAAGCCGTGGCGGACATTTGAATGATGTCATATTCCACACATAATGGCATCACTACATCTTTCAAATAAATAAATAATTTCGATAATATATCACACACACTTTGTTTTATTTAAATTTAAAGATAGGACACGCTTAATGAAAGACCCTATATAAACTGGCTGTCCCGTTCGCGACTTCGTCCGCGCATGTTAAAAAGAAAAACTCATATCTAATTGTACCGACTGCAGCGCCATCTGCCGGCCTGATTTGTGAATCTAAACTATCCAGGGCTAACTATATAATATCTAATTTTTTTGTATGCGTTTGGGTGGACGCATACAAAAAAAATCATTAAAATCTGTCCAGCCGTTTAGCCGGTTAGGAGTTCAGTGACATACACACGTACAGTAGAATTATATATATAAAGATATATATCTAAGTCTAACTATTACAGTTAAATCACAATAACCACTTTTCAAAAAAAAACTTGTTGACCTACCCTCCGTTCGTGGGCGTTAAGTTCATACATAGCCTAAAAATGGTTAGCATTTCTAGGAAAAGTAGAAAGAATGAACCCTTTGTACACAAAGGGGTATGATAAGGTAAGTTTAGTGCACGGAATTCAGAAACTATAGTGTTCGGTAGTTTAGTGTCATCAGCATCACATCATGATGTAGGAATAGGATAGAGACGGCCGGCGACGACGTCACAAAATACAAAGAGTACCCTGCATGCACTACGCGCTGGTAACTCAATATTTCAGACATGATTCGAATGTCTCGACAATCCGTGCAATTTGCGTGAAAGCATTGTTGTGTATTTAACCGTTCATTTATCCGACGATATCGTATCTGGTGAAACTCGCTACTTTTCGTAGGTTTTTGGCAAGAGAAGCCAGCTCCGTGCCGGCGGCGGGGGCGGACGCAGTAGATTTTACATTTTGTGCATTGATGTATAATCTGTCGTTACTAACAAATAATATGGACTTTATCTCCATTATCTAGACTAATAATATTATACAGAGAAAAGCTTCGATATTTTATTTATTTACGATGGATAAACTAAAAAACTAGGTAGGTACTTAACTGATTTATGATAATATATCACATTTAGGGAGTTCTAATATCACCATGTAACATAATACAGTTTTTAAAACAAATTCTCTAAAAAATAGCAATAATGTATGTGGACCCGTGTCCCCTTGCGGGAAGGGTCGCTAGTCTCAAATAAACTAATGAGTGAACTGAATTGAAACTCCGTAACTAATGTTAACATCAATACACGCGTCACGCAGATACAACGCGTTGCACACACGCAGATACAACGTGTTCTTTTGTGTAAGTAAGTAGTTACTACTATACTAACCTGCTGAGATATGCTTAGGTACGAGTAGGTTCTAAGTTTATCCCGGAACACAACCTCTTGTGTTGTGGTGAGGTACATTAGCGCCTAGAACCCAAACCCCAAGTGACGATAACCTTATGTCAACAGTCAACAGTACCGCCCCCGACCAACGTTGTGGAGCCAGGGCGGGCGGGCGCTTGTCTCGTAAGGCATGCAAAGCCGGCTACTGCGTTCTGTGTTCTAACTTTCCCTGTAGGTCATTGTAGCCATCTATTTCAACTGTTTGACATTATTTTGAAAGAACACCTACCTACATGCTTACATCTTGGAGGAATATTTAATATTTAAGAAATAAAAAAACAGCTTTTGCGTCAATCAGTTGCTGAAAACTCTCAGAAGAATCAAAATTTGTAGCTTTATCTAATCACACATCTGACCTTTGATTAATATTACGGTCTATCTCATAATCAATCATTACACTAAATTAAATGTAACTGTAAAGTCTGTTGCCATATTTATTGGTAACGAAGTTCCTAGCTCACGGTTCGGATCCGCCAAGTGGATGGATGAAAGTGGCTAGACGAAAAAAAGTTTACGATTTTTCCGTCACGACCCTTTCTTTTGAGTATAGAGTTATCCATAGGGTGACACGAATTAATTAATTAAATGAATTGAATGATGTACTCTATAATAGTAAAGATATGTTACCAGCGCGCCCGATGGCCACCGCCACCGATATCAATCGCAGCTTCCTGGGTACTTAAAGTCTACCACCAATTACCAGTAGATACAGAATAACTTGGCAAACAGTTATATACTACATTCGAATTCCTTTACCAATTTCGCAGGATAATTAGTGGAAGCAAGTCGCCGCTGAGCCCGAGCCCGAGCCTGAGGCAATCAATTATATTTTTTGCTGCTCCCCCCCCGCCCGCATGAAACGCGGGCTGTGAAGGAGAAAACAATCATTTATCAATTTAATGAAACCTATTCATTTTCCGGCGAATCAAAGCCGGACGTTCAGAACATCTGAGAGTTGATACGAACCTCTAGGTACCTTGGACACCACGACACCAGCCAGTCAGCCAGCCAGCTAGCTAGTTGTAAATGAAACACGGAAACGGCCTGTAGCGCAAGCGGCCTAATAATAATTCGTTTCATAATGTACGAGTACCATCGACCTGAATACACAAATCAATTAGAAGTACGTGTGTAACACGACATTTTGTTACAATCGGCTGTCCGAGTCTACCTTCTGTTTTTCTTCAAATTGCGTAACTTTTTACCTCCTGTTATTTTTTAGTTTGGAAATGGCAGTTCAAGTTCAAGGCACAGTGCCAGCAGCTCCACGGAGTACGTAAATCAAAGCACGCCATCGCCGCCAGCGCTGAATTATCGCACGTCGTCCGCCGGACGACAGGCGGACGACAGCGACGATGAGAAGACTGACGCACGCAATTTTTGCTACTTTTGCTTGGAAACATGAAAGCTGGCGTTCAGCTGGATATGATGAGGCTTATTGACAGTAAACTGCCAATAAGCCTGCCCTTTCCTTCTATCGTAGTTAAATTACTAGAGATTTACTAACTTATTAGCTAGCTCATTGCCAGGAATATTTAGTTAGTTACTCATATCATATCTCGTGTATAAAAGTGTTAATCTTAAATGAGGCATCTATGCTTCGATCACAGCATCAATGTAATGAATTTTACAATTAAAAAAAAAAAAAATTTGCCCCATCTACTTTATCCTACAAGGAAACTGAGGAGTTATTCATTTAACCACTTAAGTTTACAGATTATTTTGTTTATTTATTTTTTTATTTATCATATTGCTCGCGACTTCGTCCGCATTTTATTTGAAAGGAATTATAGCTTAAAACCTTGCCCAGGATGCAATTTATCTCCTTGCCAAATTTTATTGATAAGTTACAAACCAAGCACACCCACCACCCATTCAACATTTTCCATACCAACATTCGCACCCCGTTTTACTCTTTTATGAGAGTTATTTTGAAAAATCCTGAAACAAGAGTGTCTATTTATTTTGCATTTTAAGTATCCAAACCCAATTTCTAAGAAATCACACCACCCGTTAAAAAGTTCCCATACAAACTTTGACACCCCATTTTACCTCTTTGTTAGGGCTATTTTAAAAAATCCTAAAACACGTGTCCATTTGTTTTGCATTTTATTTATTCATATCAAGTTTCAAGCAAATTGCACCACGCGTTAAAATGTTTCATACATTTGTTTTCTCCCTTTTTCACCTTCTTAGGGTTGAATTTCCAAAAGTCCCGTCTTAGTGGGTGGTTTTGCTGTAAAAGGAAGCTAACTTTCGGCTCGGCGACGATGAATCAGCCAGTCAGTCAGGTAAAGCTCTTTTATAGGTATATAGAGAATAGAATAGATAGACCTACGTGTGACCACGAACTCGCCTGATCTTAAGCAACGATGTGGCCGACGACCGCGGCACGCAGCTCTAGAAGGTACCTATTTACTTGAAGAGACATTGTAGTTTTCAGGAATGACAGACGACGGCAAAAACATGCCAATCCATGGCTGTACGCATTATATATGTGGAAGCAAAGCGTTTTGTTCGTAAGGGTGGTAGACAGACAAGGTATGTTGTGAAAAGGAGAAGATGGCCTACCAATAAGTTAATATTGTTAGATCTTTTCCGTCTGAGGCACTGAGGCCTGAGTTTATATTTAGTTCAGGCGTATTGTAACCCGTTACCTAAGTATAATTACATAAGTGTTATAGTATATGAGTAATTAGTAACTACATTATTTTCCGTATTGGAACCTGTTGCTGTAAGATAATGATTAATGATTTTAATATTTATTATTTTAGCCAGCAGATTATACTAAGTTCACAAAACAGTAAACCAAATTCGAACCGCAGACGACCAACAACCATACGAGCAATCCTTTGATAACTCTCAATATAAACCAGCGCGGGGAGGAGGCTGCATCCCGTCCCGCGCCAGCTCGAAGATCTTCCACCCTTGGGAAACAACTGGCGTTCCCAGATTGGATTACGAAAAAAATTATGTAACTTATAATTCCAGGTTCTTGCGTAGCACGTCGTTTTATTTTAATTTAGAACGCATTAATATAAATGACTTACAATATAAATTATGTGTCTTATGTAGATACTTTCCTGCTATCACATCTACTCAGTTTGAAAACATATAAGATACAAACTTGTGGCTAAGTATTTTAAACCATTGTGAGGACATAAGTAACGTAAAGCGAGAGACCTGTTTTTAATATTGGAGGACATGTGGAAAGGTTTTTAAGGATTTCTCTTGGTATGTAGGTACTTTTTTTCGTATAAGTAAGTAGTAGGTTTTCAAACAGTATTTTATTTTCAGACAGGATGTTTATAACTCTGTAGTTAGCACGATTAACGTTTCATGCGATGGCGTGCTGACCGGTGACACAAATCTAGCTGCTAACGAGCGCCTCGCTTTTATACTTAAGAGTGAACTAGTCGATTATCTTTCCATACAAACAGCGAAGGGTGATCACTCCACCGTCTGATGTTAAACAATCAAAACGAAGAGTGATATCAATTTATCTCGTCATAATCTACGCTTGTATCGCAACAGAATGGTAAAAAAAGGTTCGGGTTTTAAAGATACAAGCCTCAAAAAAAACATATTTTAACACTTGCTTCAATAGCACAACTTTGGGTGTAAATATGTAGCATACGGAGCACGAAAACTCCAAAATGATTCCGATACAAGAATAGTTTATTTATTCAAGAGCTCAAATATCTTTATTTCGAATAGATACATTCAGTAGTGTATTCATGAGAACCCTTCAGCTAAAAGTCTGTTCATGATTTTTACGCGGTCGTTTTATGCACAAATCGTAGTCTAATCTGATCATATGATTAGAAATCATTATAACACAATCTTCTTACTGCTTATCACTAACTTTCGTGCTCGTCTATCCTTGCACTGTGCTAGATGAAAAAGCATAAATGTTATCTGCCCCCACTGCCCCCACTGATGAGTTTGTGCCGCTGACTAGTGTATTCTTAAGCCTGTTTCAGATGTAGGTAGGTAAGTATAGGTTAGGTACTAAGCAGGAACACGCCAAAGTAAAGTTTTTCAGTGTTTCAGTTTGCCAGTGTTAAAGTTTTTCAGGCCCTTATGCCTCTAACTTAAATAAATACTAAACTATACATATTTTCATCCCTTTCCAAAGTTCACGTTAAGAAATAATACTTAATAATAACAATTAAAAAAATTAACACGAGTAAATAATTTCTCAACATTAGCCGACATCATCATATTTATGTAATGCATACACTTGCTACAATTCAACTCTGCAACTCTGCCAACTTGTTAAAATTGTGTTAGTACTTACGAGTACTTACTACCTTACCTACCTTACCTTACCTTACCTTACCTATCTGCTGAGATAATCATCAAAACGACAGACAGACGTCCAACTGAAAAAGCAAAGGGTCAGCT
The DNA here is from genome assembly GCA_948098915.1 of Lampropteryx suffumata. Classification (NCBI taxonomy): domain Eukaryota; kingdom Metazoa; phylum Arthropoda; class Insecta; order Lepidoptera; family Geometridae; genus Lampropteryx; species Lampropteryx suffumata. Next base: position 224,725 of record OX402564.1, on the reverse strand, counting down.
CCAGTGCTGAAACTGTTGCCAACCGGGCTGAGGGGCTGGCGCGTTGCCATCGCGCCACAGAATACTATCAGTAGGTACTAACTAGGCTGGACTCCCGCCGACCTGTCTACCAGCAATTAGTTCAATTACAACATGTTTGTGTTTAGACTACGTTGTGAGAGGGAGGCATTTGGCATAAGATTGACTTTAGTTTTACAATGTACATATAATATGAGTTGGGTACTACCTAGAGCATCAATTCAATAACTGGATTAACATTCACAACATATGGGCCTTTTGTAGTCAATACTCTGGGCCCGTGGGGAACAGGAGTCCATTGCGTTTACATTATTATAAATGTTGTTTAGCAATGTCGCCAGTGTCATGGGTACGCTACCCTCTGGCAGTGATCAGGATCAGTTGATCTACCTATAGATCGTATTTAACGGTCCTTAGATAATTCAACTGTTTTACGTGTACTTCATACTATTGCATATGCTGTACATATATGTAAATAATGTTTAGTTTCATTAGAATATATAATATACGTATTTCCCAAGGATCTCCCCTGTACCTGTACTGTACACCACCCGGGCGTTACTCCGTAGCCGTGACTTTGACTAGCTCTAGGTCAAAGTGCCCTAGAAATATGCTCTCAATGATGAGTTATTTAAAATCTGCCGCAACAAATATTTTCGTAGATTTTTCATTGTCTGGGTGAAGGCGAGGCTCGCCTTGTTCCAGTGCCAGCTGTACCTACCTACCTACAGCTGAACAAGGATAATGATTGACAGCGCGACGCGACGACTGCTTCTACACTACAGCTACTATGCTCATAATACCGAAATTAGAGCGATCGTTGCTCGCGGTACAAAAACCACGGCATAGCATTTTCCTAGCTTAAAAGTACCTACCTATGTTTGAAATTTGTAGTGTTCAAATCTTATGTTACAACTTGTTATGTTCTATAAATTATGTACCTACTGTACGAATAAGCCAAATTATAGGTATAAATGTACATCTCTGTTTACAAACAAATAAATAAAAAGTAGTATTAGTAGTAGTAGTATTATAATAAAAAGTAAAATTATCTAAAGCTGACGATAAGCTATGCAATATTTCACGATGGGTCCTAGTGGTGTAAGCTCATCATGAAGAGATGAGCAAAGACCCTATAGGTATATATACACCATAACAAATAATCTGGCAGGTGGTGGTCAGGGGTAAACCCCTGTCTTACTATCAATACGTAGTAGTGGCACAAAAAGCGCAATCGTTACGTCATCCAGAGAGAAACGACTTTTTCAAAAGACCATTCCACCCCAATCTGCCGCTCGGGGGTGCGGGGGTGCGGGGGTGCGGGGCGGAGGGAAAGGAGGAGGCATGATGGACGCGCGTAGGAAATTGAGCAGCATCGGGAATGGATGGACGGACACCAGATAATTCATCGCCAGAGATTATTCATTTTATTCACGCGGTAAATCCATGTTTTATCCTTATGTACTTAGGTATTTTTATCTTTACTTACACAGCATCGGATTGAACTAAAATACGTTTGTTTTCCTAGGCACTAGCGCTTGGCACTACTAGTAGAGTGAAGGGAAATTTTACTTTCTCGTGACACTACTATTAGTGCTACGGGTAAAAGTACATTTCCAGTACTACACTACACTCTTGCCAGTAGTTTCACGAGCACGTGGCACGAGTGAACCTTTTGTGGGTAGTAACACAGCTATGTATCTAGACAGACGAACTATATTCTTCTGGCGCTTCGGCGGCCACTGCCGCGGCACGCTCGCTCGCCTTGTGCCTTGTATTCTATACTCTAACATAACCTAACCAACTGGTTTCGATCTGATTCAACTTTTTCTCCTGACTCTACTCTGTCCAGTCGCTAATTTGTCCAGCTGGGAATCTGTCGAAATGCTCCTGACATACCTAAACTAGTATTAGTAGTGCCATTGGTAATGAGGTAATCCACGGGAGATTTTATAATATGCGATTAATTAGTACATATATCAGTCATGTGGTACCCATAACACAAGCTCTGCTTACTTTGGGGCCAGATGATGCTGTGTGGAATGTCTGGTATTATTATTATTATTATAATTAGCCAATAAGAATAGTAGTGTCACGGGAAATTAACACTTCCCTTCACTCTACTAGTAGTGCCAAGCGGTAGTGCCTAGGAAAACAAGCTCTAAAATATACACAATAATTAATCCAAAATGTTATTAGGACTAATCTTCAGCTGTAGATAGAACCAACATTGAGTTAGTAACTCGTTATTACCTACTACTCGTAGGAGGTCTATACTAGATGGCAAGTGGCTCGCCGCTCACTGCTGTGAGATCGCACTCGCACCAGCTGCCCTCGGGGTAAGAAGGTACTCTACCTAACTTATAGTTCGAAAAAGTATTCTACTTCAGAAAAAGTTCAAGCAATCTAATTAGGGTCCCGAACTTCCACGGCTTTGGTGAAATTTGTGTAAGTGGAGAAAGTTTCAATTAATAGGTACGTACCCTATAGCTGTGAAGTGTTTATTTTTGGAAACGAGCCAGCTTCTCGCACAACGTAAATTTTTACTTAAGTATCTAAAGTTTAGGTTAGTTTAGATTCTAAACTCATTTTGCTAGAAATGGCACAGAGGGCAGATTGTGAGCTTCAGTCGGTTTCTCAACCGAAACACTGCTCGATCAAGGTGACTCGATCTAAGCAAAATGAAACAAGCGCCCTCTAGGGACCGCTCTGCTAAATAATTGCTTACAATATAATTGCAGTGTCTTGTCCATGTTTTATTTATATCTAACATCTACGCGCGCTCTATCTGTTGAATTCTATTATTATATGTTGAATTCTATTATAAACCTATCCTATAATCACCCAATTAGCTAGCGCGGCGCTTAAGTATGCTCTGTCCTTGTCATTCTAATGCCAAAGAATAGACAGATTTATACAATTGGTGTGTTTATATCCGTTTATAGCATAGGAATATATTTTTAATTTGATTGAAATCGAATTCGTACACTTTGATGTTCGTACACTCTACGGAGAGAAGTAAGTAAGTCGTAGGCTGAAATCTACGCTCAAATGGAACGTACATTTCAGCCTACGACTTACGGTAAACGGTATACGGAGCGGCTCATGTTCGGTGCTGTCCAGGTACTGGCAGGTGCAGCTGGTGCGAGGGATCGAGACTCCCGGCCCCTGTGAGCCAGGAGCTCGCACAGCGCCTGAAGCCAGCGTGCGACCACACAGCGCACTCTATTGCCAGGAATATGCGATTTGACTATACACAATGTCTTTTCTTAAGACAGTTGGAGAGAGCAGAGATTCTAGTTTGACCATGTACCTACAGCACTCGCCTTCCTTGACACTGCTTTTTTTTCTAGAAGCACAGAACACATCGAGCTATCTACCCATGCGTATATAGGTAAACATAAGCAGCGTGTTTCACGATAACAACGCGCAATCAATTCTCCATTTCCACCGCATTTTGCCGGCTCGCAAACATGTCAGCGGCAGAGCGATGTCGTCATTGTGGCGGTTTACATTTTATTTTCATCCGTGAAGTGGTTCACTCCCCCGGGACCCGGGGGCTGAGGGCTGGGAGGGCTGGAGCGATCACGGTAGTGTGAGGGTTGCTAGGCGTGTATCCCCTTAGCTATATAAATACAACTCTCAATGTTCCCAATGATTAGGAATATTCAATATGGTCTAGCTCAGATGGCATATGTCGGTATGGTCGGCCGACATGCGCCACCAGTTTAAAGTATACGAGCAGGTGTTTTACTTAGTACATCTAGAAGCAGCATCTCAATACCTGTCGCGTGTCGATCGTCATCACTTACGGCCGTTTTTAACCCTTTCATACTTATTTTTAGGGTTCCGTACCTCGAAAAGAAAAAACGGAACCCTTATAGGATCACTTATTTGTCCTTCCGTCCGTCTGTCCGTCCGTCCGTCCGTCCATCCGTCCGTCAGTCAAGACCCTTTTTCTCAGGAACGCGTGGAGGTATCAAGCTGGAATTTATATCAAATACTCAGGTCTACTGTCCCTTAAAGCTGTGAAAAAATCAAACTTCTAAGCCAACGTAGCCAAAAGTTACAGCCGCAAATTTCCGTAAATTTTCGACACTCGCAAGGGAATCAAAACCAACAGGGTACTTCCCGTAAACTCAGAATCTTGAAATTTGGTACGAAGCAACGTCTTATGCAGATACAGATAAAGGAAAAATTGCGAAAACCGTAAATTTTTAGTTACATCATATAATAAAAATATTTTTAATAATTATAAACTTACTACCCCTTTCTTGAGATTTAGAAGAACTTTGTTTGCAATTAAATACCACAACTATGACTCGATTGTCGTGATGGGTGAACTTTTACTTATATACCTACAGGTTTGTACGGAACCCTCGGTGCGCGAGTCCGACTCGCACATGGCCGGTTTTTTTTTTATAGTTACATACTTAGGTGAAGCACAGGTAGGTAATTCAATGACATCTTAATCAATTCTTTGTACATCAAAAATACAAAGAAGAGTTTAAAGAAACCGCCTGAGCTCGCCTCGCCAGCAGACAACCCGACAATGGCAATAATTTACGCACCTACCTCCGCTTTGTAGCACCCTGACACCTTGGTGAAATACCTGCATCGTGAATAGGCGCAAATTACTTATAATGATGGCACCCGCTTGACCCCGCTTCGCCCGCGTCTCCAGGACAGCAAGGCAGCAAGCCGGCCTGGCGTTCTCAACTCTAGTATACCTACTAAAGCACGCGATAGAAGTCAAAATGAAAGGCAGCATAATGATAGCTTAGGTAGTTACTCCTGATCGTTCGACATTCCTAACCACAGAACCACAGTTTTGACAACCTCTGTGGCGCAGTGGGTTAAGGTCTGGCTGAGACGCAGAAGGTTGTGGGTTCGATTCCCGCTGGGGGACAAATGTTTGTATAATCTGCATGTATTTGTCTCTGGTCTGATTCTATGTATAATATGTATGTATTTACAAAAAAAAGTATGTAATTAGTATATCAGGTATGTGGTACCCATAACACAAGCTCTGCTTACTTTGGGGCCAGATGATGCTGTGTGAAATGTCCTGGATTATTAATTATTTATTTATTATTTTCTTCTTCTGATATAAGAGTTCCTCAGCTTATAGGATAGACGTTGCTTTTATGCGTTCATAGCGAAAGCAATCGTAGAAAGCGTGGCAAATGGATGGAAGTGATATTGCAAATCCCTGGTTGTTAACCGAACCGCTGTCGAGACTATCAACTTTCTGAGCAACTAAATAAACATGATTCATGATAGATCAATGTGTTTAAGTTTGTGTATGTTAAGTACGCATAAAATGTAACAATCAATTCTGAAGTTTTATTATAAGAGTATTAGTGTCTGCACTTGACACTTACATACAAAAACCAGTCCAGGGCCTATAGTCCAGGATCCCTGGTCGATTTTTGCTTTTGATTACTATCAAGCAAATATTCTGTGAGTAGCTTCATTTTGATGAGACGCCCAACAATTTTTTGTACTAAACTCTCTATCGTGGTAGCGAACAGAGGAAGCAAGGATAAAATATGACGATTTTATGATTATCAAATATTTATTACTAACTGATTTTTTTTATAAAATCTCAAGTTAATTATCTAAATTATTCGAAAAAATATTTGTCCTACAAAATCTATGGTTTGATCAAAGAGTCCCCTCCTTCCAACATGTATCGATAACGAGGTCATCATAAATGATTACTAACCAGCTGATTATTTCTTTTTTTACTTAGTTAATATTTATATAATTTAAAAGTCATATTGTCCTACAAATTGCGTGGTACGTTATCCCCGTCCTACGCTCAAAAGTATTCTTGATATCCAATTTCAGAGCGTGAAAATCATAAAATCAACATATATTATCCTTGCTTCCTCTGTTAGCTACCAAGATAGAGAGTTTCGTACAGGAAATTGTTGGGCGTCTCATCAAAATGAAGCTAGTCACGGAAAATTAGCTTGATAGTAATCAAATGCAAAAATGGACCAGGGATCCTGGACTACTACACATGGGCCTGTGAAAAAAGATAGCAAAAGCTCTAGCTTGTTATGTCTCATGTGTAAGATGTGTAAGACCCGAGTGCATGTTTATATGAGCGCAAAATCGCTAGTATTTTCTTTCCACCATCCTTCTCTGAAATATTAGAGTGATCCCCGTTAAATATTCCCGAGGTATAGACACCTCGGTCGACGGCGCGGCACGCTAGAAAACATTACTCCGAGTCGGGCAGACCCCTTCTGCCCGACTCGGAGTCGGCAGTAGGGACCCTAAATTGTTCCTCCGAATATTCGGGACAGGTGAGGGAAATGTCGTTATGCTAATGTGTAGCGCAAATAATGTTGAGGCTCGCTTGTGATGGAGTGGAGGCGAGGAGGAGGCAGCTCAAATATGATGTGTCGGTAAGTTGTTGTGCGGCATGTGCTTTTGAGCGTTACTTTGATTGAATTGTATGCAAATAACATCGCAATACCTAGGTACCGAGTAGTAAACAAGAAGACACGGCAGCATATGCAAGTACTCGTACGTATGGAAGTAATGTAGAAACTTTACCGGAACATTTAACATTTCATCATTTATTTTTATATTGCCAACTAGATGGACTTGGACTTCTCGGAATTGGTTTGGAGCTGACCACTAGTCTATCTTATCCAAACTGGCTTGGGAAGCATTCTCTGGGCGTGGAAACACTCCACGTGCTTGGCAAATCTTTTTCTTCAAATGTTACCTTCCTACGTACTTAGGTAAGGTTGTAAAGTGTAGTAAAGAAGATAAGGTAGGTAACTCTACCTACTTTATCTTCTTTACTACTCCTTTAACTACATATTAAGTTTGTATTTAACTATATTTTACTTTTTTTTTTTTAATTGTATTTAACTTTAACTACTTACTCTACCTTTAACTACTTATTAAGTATGTATGTGAGTATGTACATACATATGTTAGACTCGGGCGATAAAATAATTATTCAAGAAACATTTTTATTACGGACCAACCCCTATTGAAACTAACGAATTCAATTAACCACTTGAGCGTCCGGGTAGAAAAATCGACCGAAAACTTTGTTGCGTAGACAGTCTGGGTATATTTTTCGACCCATCGGACCTCTATGACTTTTATGTGAAGTTCTGTTGGCTGGCGTCTGATAGTTGCTGTATAACGTCTCTAGATTACTCTTTAATAAAATTGGCGTATGGTAGAATCCAAGAAAACCGTAACTGGCAACAAAAATATTAAAAATAAAACTTAAAAACAAAAAAGTTTAGCGTGAGTTTGCTTTTTGTGAAGTGAGTGCGTGCGGGTGTTGTTTAGATTGTTTTATTAGTCCTATTTATATTAGTGTTATATATCAAAGTAATCCTCAAGATTATTGCTATTGAAATATTTACAAATATTCTTGGCCCATCGACTGATGGCTTTTAATTTGTATAGTTTTACCTGTTCATATGTATTTTTTATTTAAGTCTAGCTATAGTAGTTATCTATTTATCACGCTCGAAGTGATAATGAACCAAGCGCTCGGCGCCGCAGAATTACGATCGCACGGGCGGACGTTCTAGAGGGAGACAGCTGCCGCGCTCGGACGTTCAAGTGGAGAATGAAAGTTTAAACGAGTGGAGTCTCGTACAACTCAATTTGTGAAAAGTTAATACCGAAGCCGAGGAAAGTACCTATACCTATTTTACCTTCATATATATTAATAACAACGAATTGGTATTTAGTATGAGATGGTTTCAACTTGGCATTTCACTCGGATTCCAACTCAAGTTCAAAGCTTAGAAGAAATAATAATATTAACACGAAGATAGCACGAGTCTGTCTATTCACTTTAACTTGACTTGACTACAGTTAGGTACTTGGTTGATTCTATTCGTATTTAGCCTATCATGCCTATACGTATATACCTACCCGGTTAGAATTAGAACCAGTAGGTAGGTACAAAACTGAACACATCACTTGCCTACCTGGAAACCTTCCGAAATAACCGTTCGCGTAATTAAGTTTCATATTTCCCGGTTTCTTGTAGGCACAAGCAATTTTATGTAATGTCTCCATTTCCTGTGGAATTATAGTCATTAAGCTGTGTAAATATGGCCGAGAATCGTTTCGGCAAATTGTACTACAATCGATTTGCCGTAACTGCCTCTAAATATACGCTGGCCGGTCCCGGGACCCTAAATATAATATTGAGGCCCGTAGCGGCTGACCACAGAGAAATACGGCTGCCGCTGTGGCCGGCGGCTGCCGCGCTGCTGATGGGACTCACGAATGGAATTGCTTCTGCGGAACCGAAACACAATCGCTTGGACCAAAACAGGAAGCAACGCGAGATGTGCTATTACTTTATATGGTTCATGATTTTCCGGCATCGGCAGGTGGACACGGACAGAGGTTCTGACTTCCATTAAAATACTTGCGAATAATCACATCCCGGACATGATTTCATGAGGCTATCGATCCTCGTGCCTTTATTGCTTCAGAGAACGACAACTAATATACAAACTATTTTTTAATTTAATTACAATAAGAGGAGGAGGAGCAGGAGTCTTCTTTTTGCTATAAAATATTTAAAATGGTATGGTATAATAATGGTAAAATATTTCTGCTTTCTTACCACGGTAGGTACCTACGTTATTTCATAACATTTTTGGCAATAACAATAAAGTTTGATGGGGTTTTGTAACATGGCCCTCGTACCTATATGCAGAGCGCACGGCAGAGGAACACGTACACTACAATGTTGTGATTTCAGCACCCAGCACCTCGCTCTCGGACCCCTCGGTAGACGGGCTGTTCTTGTCGTGAACGTTATTCTTTAGACTTGAAATGTTCTCAAATTATATACCTGCGTAGGTACGGCCGTAATTTTTAAATGATTAGTAGTTTTTTCTAAAAGTAACTCTTAGTAAGACTTAGTTAATTAGGTACCATTAAACGTAAACAGGTACCTACATGCGGCATTCGTCAAAGCTTGTAGTGTAGTATAATGTATTTGCTGATTACCTATCACGAATTGCGAGGTCGCGGGGGTTAAACTTTAGTAGTGCGTCGCACGAAAATGAAGGAAAAAAATGGGGGGGGGGAAGGGGGGGACCCTCCCTACCCCCTGGTACCACCCCCATACTAGGTATTGCCCCGTTTTCGAGATATTTGAATAAATGTAACCTAACCTCAAAAAAAATTATTGATACAAATCTAGTTTAAATTACCAAGGAGGGGGAGGGAGAGGTCCACCTCACCCCTGGTAAAGCTCCCAAGATAAAGTTAGATGCACAAATGAGAAAAAAAAACATTTGTAACCTATCGTAACGTTTCGTAAATTTGTAACGTTTCGTTCGCATCAATTTTGCACAACATTATATATCACAGACAACAAATACGACAAAGATCAGATATACCGTGACCTTGTATTATTTTCTGGCGCTGCGGCGGCCGCTGCCGCGGCACGCTTCGCTCGCCTTGCGCGTTTTTTTCTATACTCCAACATAACCTACCTAGTGATAGGTGATAAGTAACCAAGTGAGATATACCGTGACCTTGTATTATTTTCTGGCGCTGCGGCGGCCGCTGCCGTGGCACGCTTCGCTCGCCTTGCGCGTTTTTTTCTATACTCCAACATAACCTACCTAGTGATAGGTGAATAAGTAACCAAGTGAAGTGAAGATAAGTCAAAGTCGTCGAAAGAAGCCATAAAAAAATCACTGACAGGATTTTTACGTTTCGTTCACATCAATTTTGCACACAACATGTTAAACCATAGACAAAAAATACGACAAAGTTGATTATTATCTGTCAATCTTTACGTAGTTTTATCTGATTTATTTGATTTGAGGTTAAAAATGTTTTATTATTTTCTCGGAATAACCTAATGTTATTAGTGGTAAATATGTAATCAAAAAGCAAAACCCTACCAGATGTGAGTCTTTTCACCCTCCAATTCGTGCGACTCACTACTAAAGTCAAGCCCAATCCCTTTCTATATAAAAAAAGATTGTAAGCTGCAATTAATTAAGAAATTTAGAAATAAATTGAGAGAAACTATCTGTTTTTAAGTAAATATAAGAAAATTATAATGAGATAGATATTATATTTTATTATAAGTACATTCAGTAAAAAAAACTGTGATATTTTATAGTTCTGCTAATTTTAAAAGTTTGTTGGTTTCATTTGGCTTTCACTTGGCTTTTATAAGATGTTAAGGTATCACTAACCAGAGAGTTCCACACGTAGTTTTTATGTTTAAAAATTATTTCAGTCCTCCCTTCATATTCTGCGCAAATCGCGCATATCAAATCCATCACGGATTTTGAATTTCAAGTTTCAGCCAGACAGTGTTATGAAAGTTTTCATTGTAATATTAGCAGACCTCTCGCTAATTTGAGAATTATGAAATATATTGACAGCTTCCTTCACCTTTCGAATTTTGATTAATTAAAATGTAAACATAGATTTTACAATGAAAAGTTCCACAAAGGCCATTAACCAAGAACTGAACTGAACTACAATGAAAAGTTATGAATATAAATAAACATCGTAAAATGTGGTAGATATTTGTGATGGTGTTCAGATTAAACTGCTCGGAAACTCCGTATGAAGTCAAGGATACGAAAGTAAAATGGAATACCATAAATATGGTTAAAGACGCAGCTTGTTTATGTTGAGCAGTATAATCCGTTACATATCTTCACGTAAGTAAAATAATATAATATGTACATAAAGAGCGTTTACGAGCTAAGTAGAAAAGAAAGATATTACAGGGCGGGGGGAGTCCTTTTGAGAAGGGAGCATGTACCAAGGTTTAGTGATTTCCTCACATTTATACTAATAAGATGAATACAATTGAATCAGTACTCGAAGATTACCGCCTAAATGCTGGAACAACCAGATATCAGATTTATTATGAACTTTAAGCAGAGCCATCATCTACTCCGACGCGTTGTATTGTAGATAACGATAGTGCTTGACAAGTCTCGCATCCAAATTCAAAATGCTAAAGATTATGTGGAAATAAAAGCAGATGTAAAGTGCACAGTTCACAGTGCACGAAGCACACCTGAATCAGTCGCCAGATGGTCCTGGATATTAGGTGGTGCTTGGTGCATGCTACGTGTCACTGTCACTGACGTCGCAGCACAGCGGGACATTAATCTCGTCCCAATTTAATAACACCGCGGCGTCGGGGTTGCCACCAACGCCACCGGCTCCGCTGACAAATGTGCTAGAGACAACATGGGTGTGGCCGCGGAGGCGCCTTCCCGAGGGCGAGCTAGCACCGGCTAGTGGTGATGGTGAGGGAGCTGCTTGCTTACCTACTCAACAACCTAAGCCGCTAGGTTATCAACAACAGCTTTTAGAGAGTAGATACTGTAAACGCGAGACTGTTACGTGAGCGAGGGTCTACGATTGGAAGGAAACACTATTTCTAATCAGATAGCAAGTACCTAAATATTAAACGTTCATAATCAGCAGAATCTTCCCTCTCGCTAGTTATCATAGGTTATATAATAGGATTATCAAAATACATGTATAAATAATATTAATAATAATAATAATCTTGGACATTTCACACACCATCATCTGGCCCCAAAGTAACCAGAGCTTGTGTTATGGGTACCAACATGACTGATATACTACTTATATACTTTTTTTGTAAATACATACATACATACATAGAAACACCCAAACCCGAGACAAATGCTTGCAGATAATACAAACATTTGTCCCGCGGCCGGAACCGAACCCTCAAACTGCTGCGTCTCAGCCTGACCTAAACCCACTGCGCCACAGATGTTGTCTTTTTACTTAGTAAAATGTTTTATGCTGCCTGCATATTCAACGAATAGTACTTAGAAGACAGGAATGGAATAACTAACCTGAGCAATGCACGGGAACGAAGCATATTCGAAAAATGATTAATTGGTAAAGCGCATGTCGAGCTCGCACAGAGAAGGGTTCCGAAGGCAGTAAGGATGAGAATGACTAGTGCTCAGTCCCAAAGCAATTTCGTAAAATAATTTACTTTGAAGATTTACATTTTAAGCCTTCACTCATAAACTTGTAAAGGCTTAAAACGTTAAAGTTGAAATCACCTTACGAACCTTGATATTTTTTTACGGTAAATGTTATTTTTTTAAACCATTTCAGGTACGTAGGGGGTAGGGGTCTTGACAGACTCCATTTAAAAGCCTAATATTTATCAATCAAATATCTATATCAAAAACTTTTAACCTCATATAATATACCTAATTGAATTACCTATTCAACGACGATTTGGTAGTTATATATAAAAAAAATTAACCCCAACTAATATGAAGGGCAAATAACGTTATTCCACTTCACGAAGACCGGCGATTCATTGGATTTTGAATCTTTCCTGAGATAGATGAACTCTAAAAACATTTTTTTTTCATGTTTTATTTCATGACATTGTAGGGACCACTAATATCTACGCATTTTTTGCAATTTATCAACACATTGTGATTAATAACCTACGAGCAAGTGCACTGATTACGGACGAACAGACAGACATGGCCAACCTATATAGGTTCCTTCTTTGACTTCGAAACCCTAAAAGTGAATGGTGCTCGGCTGAAAATGAAACAACCTCATAAATAACGACTCCCCTCCCCCCTCAGACCCCCTGCCACCTGCTGGCTCCTCCCAGGGTCTTAACATCTCATTTTCTCTCGAGGTCCGACTCCCGTGCATATCTCCCGCTGAAGCAAACCTCGTGACAGAGATGTAGACACAATTTTTATTCACTGTTAATTTACCATCTGGATTCATGGAGTCATAATATGCGTTGCGTCCCTGTTTTATTACTAACTAGCTGCACCCCGTGATATGTACATAAAAAGTACCCTATGTCTGTCCCCAAGATACAATCTATCTCTGTATAAAATTTCACTGGGTCAGTTCAGCCGTTTAGCCGTGAATAGGTAAGACAGATACAGTACTGTGGTACAGTTGGTTCAGTACAGCTAACATATCTAGCTCATAGCATAGTAGAGTAGTGGAGCTAACATCACAGTACGACTTCAACTCTGCAGTTTACCACAGAAACCTGTTCGTCTCCAGCGGAATACGATGGCGCTGCATCGTTTTTAGCTAAATATTTTACCAAAAATTAAATGAGCAACAACAACTGTTGTTTTTAATTCCACCCTAAATATTCATAAGTGAAAGTTTCATCCCCTTTTCTCGGCTCATTGAATAGCCGCGGGTCTTCGGGGGATGAAAGAGCGCAAACTTCAACGGACATTTTTAATAGAATTTCTTGTTTTACGGTTAAAATACCTACATCTAAGGGAATTTTAGGAACTTTAATACAAATTTCCTATTTTTGTAAAGACTTTTTTGTCTATTTTTTAGAGACTTGGTCGCTAACTATTGGCCTCATACACAAGCTTAGAGTCTCGCAACGTGCTATGTTGGGTGTTTCACTACGTGAAGAACCGTAGAAGATCCAAAATCACCGACTTAGCACTCAAAATTTGCAAGTTTTAAGTGGAAATGAGCAGGCCATATAGCTCGCAGAACGGATAACCGTTGGGGAATAAACGTTCTCGAATAGCGACCAAGGACTGGAAAACGACCCCGCACCTGATGGACTGACGAACATTGTAAAGATCGCAGGAAGGCGGTGGTTGGAGAGGGCTTAAAATCGTTCTTTCTAGAAATCAATTGGAGAGGCCTATGTTCAGCAGTCGACTTCTTAAAGGCTGATATGATGATGATGATTATGACTTTTGTAAATATTGGGAGGGGTGACGCGAAGGGGTAAGTTCCTGTAGGAACGATCTGCGCTGTGCCCATGACACCGATCGCATTCGGTACAAATACATAGTTTTAATACTAGTGCTTTCTTTTGTTTGAAAGAAAAAAAGAAGTGAGACAACATACTTACATAAAAATACATTTATTTATATACTTACATATAAAAAAAACAATATATACTCTACGGAAATGGACATAATCCAGAACTGGTCAAGGCAGCCTACGTAGAAGACTAGCTTTCGTAGACTAATGTAGACTTCAAGTCAAAGCGTCTTCGGGGTAGGTTGTTGCACTAATGTATGTTGCACTAATTTGAATTTTTATTCACAATCGTATAAGCCTTCTAATCCACTTTATTAGTTCCATTAGGTACTTCAAAATATACGTATGAGTCTCGGGACGCCCGACAGAAATTATAACTTAAACTAATCTAATTAGCGCTGTGGGGTACCGCTGCCGTAAGAGAAAGGAAAGCCAGACAGACTGGCACCGTTACGCGTTACGTAAAGAAGCGGTTTACCCTCCCATAAGAAGTTATCACTTCAAAAATCTTGCTGGGGTAACGTTGAAAACGTTCCCCTAACAAAATCTGTTGTTCGATCATAACTTTTTTTCCTGTGGACGCACAATTATACGAAACAATTACCTGCATACTCAAAACCCTGAAATTCATCAACGTTTTTTAAGCGTAATGCACTGAATGAAATAATTAGGTAGCACGGTAGCACTGCCATCTATCCATCACGGCCATCACTAAGTTGTGTTGTTTCGCTGGCTGCTTGTTAGCTAGCTTGGCACAGTAGAAGATTGCCTTTTTATCCAACTAGGTGGCGGCACAAGAGGTTCTTTCAAAATAAAACATTTTATTATTTATAAGTACTTTTTATTTTTTATAACTTATCATATTTATAATAATCAATAAGGAATATATTTTTATTGTATTTAATTTTTCATTTAACCTATTTGGAGAAGAGACTTAGATAACGCATAGATAACATTGAGTTGGCCGGCTGATTCGTAGGTAGTTCTAGTTCTATCAAGCCTGGTACCTGGTAGTCGTATATTTATGTTATCTACAGGTTACCTACAGGAGGTAAGTTTCTTGGTTTGTTGGCAGAGTCACTAGTTCGGGAGCGCGGTCTCGGCGTCGCTGTCACTGCTGTAGTGGTGCGCCGAGAGGTTCACGGCCATATCTCCCTCTTCCATCGTCATCCCCATCTCCTGGCTTTCCCTGTCGCGGTCGAGCAGCCCATGCAGGAATACGAGGCAGTGGCGCCGGAAGCGACGCTGGTGATGCGGAGACAGCTCGCGGTAATCCTTGTAGATGCCGCGGAAGAACTGGAAGTAGGAGGCGGCGTCCTCCGGCTCGTACCCGCTGAACGTATCCCCGTCCGCGTCCGAGGATGGCGTGGTGTACCACGTGCCCCCCCCGACCCCCTCACCCCCCGGCTCCTCGCTCTGCACCTCCACGGCCGGCTCCACGGGCTCCGGCACGCCTTCGGGGGAATACGCGCCGAGGTAGTGCCCCGTGCCCCCCGCTGACCCCACGACCCCCGCCGCCCGTTGCTGCGAGAGGAAGTGCGGCGCGAACGACTTCACCGACGACACCGACGGCACCATCGACAGGGGACACGATCGGCTGCAAAATAAATAGGTCATCAAGGCAAGCCCGGTGCAGAGGATGGTGGGTGGGTAGGTGGGTAGGTAGCGTACTGACGTGTCGGTGGCCATGTGCTCGCGCAGGTACTCCAGTTCGTCGGCGAGGTACCAGCGGGAGACAGCGCGGCCGCGGCCGGTGCGGACGCCGTGGATCTCGTTGCGAAGGTGGCGCGAGTATGAGTTGCGGATGTGAGACCACTTGCGTCGCACGTCCGCCACTGCAACACACAAACGCATTACGCTCTACCCTTGTCGCTCCCTCAGACCGAGGTAAATATATAGACACTTCGCCGATTTCAACCAAAGTGAAGCCATCATTTTATGAATGTGTGCATTTCGAAGGGTTGCCACTTTTTAAATGGTTTCCTATAATTTGGTAAATTAGTACGAATGAGGCAAATATTCTGATAAATCAATTATTCTATTTTATTTATCTTATAAACAAATAATTTGTTATGTTGTGCACTACTCTAATTTGTTGTGCGTTTAACTGTTTATTTTTTGTAACTTTCACGATCAGGATTCATATTGCTTTAGTAGTTAACGGGTAGTTATCACGTATTACCACGTATTATAATTTACTAGCTGTTGCTCGCGACTTCGTCAGCATTTTTTTTGAAAGGAAAGCAAAAAAATGCAGACGTATTTTTTTGTAGCTTAAACCCTTGCTCAGGATGCTTTATATCTCGTTGCCAAATTTTATTGATAAGTTTCAAACCAATCACACCGACCACCCATTAAAAAGTTTCATACAAACATTCACACCCCATTTTACTCCTTTATGAGCGTTATTTTGAAAAATCCTGAAATACATGTCCATTTATTTTGCATTTTAAGTATTGAAACCAAGTTTCTAAGAAATCACACCACCACCCGTTAAAAAGTTCCCATACAAACTTTGACACCACATTTTACCCGTGTCCATTTATCAAGTTTCAAGCAAATCGCACCACGAGTCACAAAGTTTCATACATTCGTTTTCACCCCTTTTCACCCTCTTAGAGGTTGAATTTCAAAAAATCTGTAAAATCTGGGTGGTTTTGCTGTAAAAGATGAAACCTTTTAAATTTCAGCTTTCTAGTTTCAGCGGTTTCGGCTCGGCGATGATGAATCAGTCAGTCAGTCAGGTTAAGCTCTTTTATAGGTATAGATTTCAGTTATGATTGTTTATTTCATAGCCATCTATTGAGTTATTTAGAGGTAAATATTTTAAAACCGGTATTCCGAATATCCGATAACTGATATTAGCTTTTGATCACATCATAAAGTCTACGACTAGTTGTGTACAAGTCATCGCATTCATAATTACCTTTTAAAAACTTTAAAGAAAAGACTTAATTCAATAAAAAAATGTTTTTAGTGGAAGGTATATGTATATTGTTTTATATATAATATGGATAGGCCAACTTAACGCACTGCTCCAATGAGACAGCTAGTTTTGGAGTAAACGAAAATATCATCGATGTATACAACTTTTAGATTATTGTTGATATTTGAAAAACCGCTAGACCAATATCGATTTAATTTAAATGATCTGGGAAGTATAAATTTAAAACAAAACTAGAATTTTCCGAATCAGTTCAGGTCAAGCGTCTTTGAGTAATCGGTGAACATACATAAAATAAATAATAGTTTAAAAAAACTAAAAAACACGCTTTATATAGAAAACCAAACTAAAAAATAGAAAATAAATATTAATAAATGTAAGTAAGAAAAAGTTTTTTTATTTAAATAAAAGTGTGGGGTGCTTTTTAAGATATTATCGAAATGATAATTCTTCTTCTCATATCTGTCAATGAAATATTTATAACTATTGACACCATGCACCCCACGCTTTTTTTTATATAAAACATTTTTTTCTTACTTACATTTATTAATATTTATTTTCTATTTTTTAGTTTGGTTCTCTATATAAAGCGTGTTTTTTAGTTTTTTTTAACTATTATTTATTTGCTACGATGTTTACTGTATGGCGTGGCAATGTGACGACTTGACGAGTACTAAGAGCAAGGCACACGGTTTGGGTTTATGAGTGTGCGTGCGTTCGTGTATTTACATAAAGTAGCACGGTTTTATGGCTTCACTATGGTTGAAAGCGGCGAGGCGTTTATATTATTTACTCGATCTGAGGTCGCTCCCTAGCCTCTAGCCTGTAGCCACGCTCCCGTGGCATCGCTCAAACTCAAAGTCCTTGTGAAACGCTTTAGAAGGTTTTGGAACTGTTGCGTTCAACCTTGAACTCGTTCTGATGTAAATCAAATTGGCCATAGGAAGTACCTACCTACCTTACCTATATCTCGCCACGATCCAGAAATTGTCAAAACAACAACTGTTTGTTTGACAATTTCTAAATCAAGGTGAGTGACCTGCTCACATAGACTAGTAACTATACTAGAGCTTGTTGATAATGATAAAACACGCTCGCCTCGATTCAGAAACAAATTAGATAAGTACCTAACCCACCTACCTGATGCGGTTCAATAATACCTAATGGTTTTTCTACTGTTGGCTTGGTAAGTATATATAAGTAAGTACCTACCTACCTAGTTCGTCGCATTTGATATTTACCGGTCCATCCCATAATGTCAGCGACTTCTCGCCAAAGTTTCTTGACCTGCGAGTGGTAGCTGGCAACGGGCAGGTTGCTGCGCGCAAACAGCAGAGGGCGGTCGCGCACCAGGCCGATCATGCGGCGGTCGTCCGCTTGCGTGCTGTCCACCAGGCGGCCCACGCCGCGCTTGGCGGGTCCCCCTGCCGCCGCCCCCGACCCCGCAACGTACCCCCCCGCGGCCCCGGGCGGCACCGTCACCGTCAGCGCCACGGCCGGCGCCGTCACCGATGTCGGCTCCGGCTCCGTCTCCTCACACTTTACAAATATCTTGACCGGCTCCATCGTGGCGCGATAGACGTCACGCGGCGGAGAGAGCGCGGCACGCACGGGCAGTCGGGCACGGAATCGGACACGCCGACGCGCATGCCGGCAGACAGACACGCGCAGCGGGACGCGAGCCCACATTCGTCCCGCTCGCACTTGCCGCGCCGACCGCGCGCGAGAGGAGCGCATGCTAAGAAACACGTGAAAAAGCAAGAGCGCAGACACGCCCTGCAACTTTTTATAAATTCCACTTAACCGAAGCCGCGTCGGTTATCGATTCGGCTTCGCTCGGACCGCAGTCTTGTCTATCTCGACTCCAAGGTTATCTGTTACTCAATATCTAAGTGGTACCTACCTCACCTACCCAGTTAATAATCTAGCGACGGCAGCGAGTGTTCTGATTGTCTTTGCTTACGAGCTACGTACTACTGTATACCAATATGCACAATTATTTTGTTGTAGGTAGGTAATTGTAATTGTAACTAAAGGAATAGCCCTTTTCTGTATTTTATGTGCTTAGAAACAAATAATCATCTGTCTATGTCCACTGCATATGCTACGAAACGTCAAACTACATTATATTTAATAAAATACAAAATTCAACCCACCTAACATGATGAGATACCTACGCCTAAAATAGTTAAGGTAATCATTTTTTACTCTCGTAACTGTACAGGGGCCACTAAACTAATACGTATTACGTGCAATATACATAACGATAGGTAAGACTAAATAATGGTCTGCGAGCAAGAGCTCTGATCAAGGGCGGACACACAGACGAATCCTGGTGAAGCTATTAGGGTTACATCGGATCAGAACCCTTTAAAAAAACGGTATATAAGTAAGCAGGTAGGTAGGTATGTATTTGAGTTTATACAAAAAGTAAAGTAGGAACTTGTGAAACTTTACCGACTTACGTGTAAAATGCATGCTCTCCTTTTATAACCGGCTTAAAAAAAAAGGAGGTTACTCAATTCGACCGCATAAGATTTTTTTTTAAATGTGTGTTCGCGGATAACTTCGTCGTTTATGAACCGATGATTCTTTTTTGTTGGAAAGGAGATATACCAAGGGTGGTACCATGATAAGGAAACCAGGATCTGATGATGGCATCCCAGAGAAATCGAGAATCTTCAAAAATCGTAGTGGGGACTTGTGCGTTTGTTAATTTTTTTCATAAAGCACTACTATTTAATAAAGTCTGGTGTCGAAATCGAAAGACAGACGAGGGAACTCCTCAACGATTTACAGCAATTACCTAGGTACCTGGTGTTTGGGCTTGTTTTATTTGTATTGATGAGAACTTTACACCTAGATGGGTAGTGACTGTCATTAGGCGTCTGATGATGGAGACGAAGGACAGTCAAGGGAACTCCTCAACGTCTTACAGTAGCTACTTTATGTCTATACATGAAGTCGGTTGTCTTTTTACTTTCTAAACGTCTTTATTTAAGTTAGTCATGTGAGTCGGTATGATGAATACCTACCTACCTATGTATTTTTAAGTTGTCGGTGGTCATTCCATTGAGAAATAATTTTAGTAGGTTAAATAGGTACTTACCTAAGTTACCATACATAGGACTTGTGGTAGGTAAGTTTCCTTGTAATACATTTAAAGCTGTAAAGAGAAATAAAACCAATATGTATAAATGTTCACATTCTTAATCGACGTACTTAGGTAGGTAATTATTTTATTTTACCTACACTTAAATTGCACTTACACTAAAAACAAATGCACGGAAACTAGCATTACATACTAGGTTTACTACTAAATTACCTAGTACACAATCAGTCGAGGTAACAAATTTATAATACTTAACTGAATAATTAAGATCAGAGCATTGTTTGAGCATAGAGTTTTCGACAGTTATTCTGTAGGCGAAGCCGAGCTAACATGATCCGTGTTATATAATTCAGAATATTTCTCAACAAACATCTATCCTCAAAATGTCAAAACTGTTATGGAATACAAGCACAGGAGTAGGAAACGTTACTTCATGTTGTTAAATTAATAATAGACTTTGATAACACTATGCTTTGGCTTTGGCGTTGCAATTTGATCTAGGCACGAATAGCGAACCAGGCTCGAGCGCCCGTCGTGCCTGGATACAATAGCCAACCCAGAAAAGGGTTCTTGTACATTTACAGAGTAATCGCTAATTAAAAGGTAAACATTACATAGTTATTATTAAATCAATGTTATCAATCAAAACTTATGATCAATGCACGACTATTCAGTGTCGTCAAAGCCGTTATAATTTATAAGGTTTTGTTCCGTTGTTATATAGAAAAGAGGGTGCATTATGCAGTATAGTATAGACCGACAGCTGGTTCGCTGGTGGCATGGCGGCGATGCGATGGCGGGCTTGGCGGGCTTGGCGGGCTTGGCGAGCCAATCACAGCGCGCGGCGCGAGGCGGGAACGCACGCGACGACAGCGTCACTCCATTCTGTATTCAGTCTCTGCGCCCGGTGCAAAAGCCCCTTCCAAAACCTCTTTTGTCGAATCCGCATTTTTATGGGTCTATTTTTCGAATGGATCAGAATTAGGTATGTCGGTTGAAACTTGAAATGTATAGGTAATAAGTACTTACTTACCTAACTTTAACATTCGATATCACTCAACTTAATGTCTTAGGTATTTAATATAATACTTAAATCCTTTAATCACTTGCTTCGTCTTCTTCATCTTCTTCATCATCGGATGCTTCAACTTTGACTTTCTTCTTTGGCGCAGCTGCTCTAGGCTTCTTGCCGCGCTTCTGTGTTTTCTTAACGGGAGCGACACCATCTCCGCCGTTCGCGTTAAAGGATTCTAGGTCTTTAGTGTACTGCTCCTTGGCCTTTGCCGCCTTCGCCTCCCACTCGCTTTTGTCTTCCATTCCTCTCCAAATTTCACCTCCCTTTTTGGCAACTTCAGTGACTTTCAGCCCAGGAAAGTCAGCCTTTATTTTTTGTCTAGCGCTATTCAACCACATTAGGTACGCTGACATGGGACGTTTAGGCCTTTCCGACATTATCTGTAATACAAGGGAATATCATTAGTTAGGTTGGGTTAGTTCCTAGTCTATGCTGTTGTTGTGTCCGTTCTAATTGATGTTATGGACTTTTTGTGGGAAGCCAATGATTTTTAGTAGTTATCGGGTTACGCATCTACCTATCTTCTTAAAACCCATAATTGTATTTGGTTTATGTAGGTACCTACTTACCTACCTAATTAAGTAAAATGTAGAATAGAATAGAAAAGCATTTACTTTGTTCCTAAATACTAAGGTTCGACCAAAACTAAATAAAAAATAAAGTTTCATTATTTTACTCGCATCTGTCCGCAGCTTAATGAGCTCATGAGAGCTAGTGTGTGTTTATAAAATACCTACTAGCTGTTGCTCGCGACTTCGTCCGCATATTTTTTGAAACGAATTGTAGCTTTAATCCTTCCCCAGGATGCTTTAATCTCCTTTTATTGATAAGTTTTAAACCAATCACACCCACCCACCACCCATAAAAAGTTTCCATACAAACATTCATACCCCATTTTACTCCTATAGGAGTTATTTTGAAAAACCCTGAAACAAGTGTCCATTTATTGTGCATTTTAAGTACATATCCATATCCAACCCAAGTTTCTAGAAATCACATCACCCGTTAAAAAGTTCCTATACAAAATTTGACACGCCATTTTATCCCTTTATTAGGGTTATTTTGAAAAATCCCTACCTACCTTACCTCGAATAGTAGGTAAACCGCCCGGCCGCGCTAGCGCTTGCTAATTGTGTGATTGATATACCTACCTTATTAGGTAGGTATATCCTATTGGATAGAGGGTATATATACTAAACCTACCTCGTTTGTTGCAGTCTGAGGGCAGAAGCTAGTACCTAAAATAATAACACGTTTTTTTCTAATTAATGTGTACCTATTGTACTTGTTTTTAAAAATGATTTTGGTTGGGTATTCCGGACTTTTTATTTTGCAGTAGGTAAGTAAAATGTATTCAGTTAAAATTCCTAGATTATACTTAAGTAGGTACTTAAATAGAATTGTAAAGTATTTTTGTTGTGCCCTAAATCTATAAACTGGCTTATGTAGGTACCTATACTCAGTTATTTTTTGTACTAATAATGGCGGCCGATATCGGGCGGCGGCGGCGGCGGCGGCAAAACGCGGGTCGCGGGGTGCGGGACGGAGCGGTAGCGTTGGTACGCGCGCGGCGCATGGCGTCCCGTCTGCCTGGTGCCTGATACCAGGTTCACCATTTTATATACAATATGCCTACCTACTTAGCCTAACCTCTTATTTGGGGTTAAGTAGGCCTATTTACAAGTCAAAACCTACTCATACTTGTTTAATACCTTATTAAAAATATGACTTAGGTACCTACTAGGTAAATGATCCAAGCCAACAGAAGTATTAAAAGGTTTTATAGTATTCCTATGGCGGCTAATATTATAGCTTATGTATCGAACGAAAAGGAGCGAAGGAAGAGGCGCGTCTCGGCGTCGGCATTTCCCGCGCACGCAACTGAACTCGTTTACAGACCGTACGACATAATAATTAACTATTCACTTCACTAATATATGTTTATTAAGTACAGGTTGTTAAAATCAGAAATGACTTACCACTTTTGTATAGCTGCCACGAACAAAATCCAAAAATAAAATAAACTGATATCGTGATGGCGCGAAATACGGTCCCTACGTCACTGAAGCTCCAAGCCGCACTAATAACAATCTGCTTTGCCACAGATCACGAATTCTCTATTCGCCGCGCGCGGCTCGGCTAGGCTGTCCGACCGGGCCCCTTACCCTCCCCCCCCTGCACCTTCCGCTACCCGCGTCGTCGTCGCGTCGCTCCACTTTACGTCTCTGCTGAGGAAATTGTCGCGCGCTCGCTTCTCGCTCCCCTATTTCGCCGCTCTGAGTGACGCAGCTGATAACAACCGACGGCGACGTAGGACGCGGCCGACGACGGACGGACCATCGAAATACTACTAGGGCGCCCCGACCCGACTGGTCTGCCTGTGACCCGTCGTCATCGCATTTATGCGTATTTTAGAGTTCCTTCTAAAGTTTAACAAAGAAGGTTTTTTTCATCTCCGTTTGTCTGCGTACCTATCTATCTAATCAGAGCTCACGGTCGCAGTCTATTGGTTTTTTAGTAATGATGAAAATTTGCTTTGGATAAAAAAAGTACTTACCTAATACCTAAATAAATAATGTTTTTCTGGGATACCTTTCCAACATGTCTTGATAGATACGTCCTTCCTAGACAGTTTCATGTCCTCCCCTCAAAGTTCGGAAGCCTTCACTGTACGTGCGTGGCTAATGCGCTTGGGCAATTTGCTTTTGAAAAATTAAAGTAGGTAGGTACCATGAGTTAGTAGCCATTAACCAACCGAAACTAAACATCCAATATAAATACAATCTATTTATTGTAAAAAGTTTTGTCTGAGTACCTACCTACCTACCTAGTGTGAAAAACTCGTACTACCCTACTCGCTACAGGCCCACTGCGCAGACTAAGGTTGTGGGTTCGAATCCGGCCGTGCATCAATGGATTTTTCTGTTCGAAAAGTGTAAGTACCTCTGTGCGCTACATAGTACCAGTACCTACTCTTAAACGGAAAGGAAATCGTGAGGAAGACATGCGCCAAGTGCACGAAAGTAGATAGCCTCTGAGGCGCACCTTAGTTCTTTCACCACACTGGTTCTAGAAATACCACATAACGTATAAAGTTACTTACGTTAATAAGTAGTTAGGTACTACCTCTACTTGCTAACATTAGATAAATACATCTTTTATTAGCTATTAGTAGGTTAGGTACTTACGTAGGTATTTAGTTTATTTAATTAAATTGATTATTTAAGTAACAAGGTTAAATAACAGAGGCCTAATTATGAGTTTTGACAGTTTTCAATCGAGGTGAGTCACTTAGATCGGTTAAGATGACTCGCGAAAATGTGTTTTTTTTGGAACGAAGATTCTTGTCGCACGTTACGGACTTAGCGGGCTAGGCGAAAATAAATAATAGTTAAAAAAATATATAAAAACACGCTTTATATAGAAAACCAAACTAAAAAATAGAAAATAAATTTTAATAAATGTAAGTAAGAAATCAAAATCAGTAATTATGGCGTCTGCCAATCAAATACTGAACGAACACAGATGCTGCAATATTTTTTGTTCAGAATGTAGATAATATATCAAAGAACCTAACTCAGTAAACTTCACTATACAAAAGTAGACTGTAAACATGTGAATCAAGGTTTATAATCAAATGGGCCTGCGTCTCGCCCCAAACGGTAACGGTGTTGCGAATCCAGAGGTTTTACCTCATCTAAAAATATGCGTACCGCGCTAAAAGAAGTTTTCACTTCAAAAAGCGTGGGGTGCATGGTGTCAATAGTTATATTTCATTGACAGGTTGAGAAAAAGGATTATCATTTCGAAAATATCTTAAAAAGCACCCCACGCTTTTTATAAAACATTATTTTCTTACTTACATTTATTAAAATTTATTTTCTATTTTTTAGTTTGGTTTTCTTTATAAAGCGTGTTTTTTAGTTTTTTTAAACTAAGTATTATTTATTTTCTACTTTTTAGTTTTAGGATTTAGGATTTTTTTTGTATTTTTATTCGGATTATTGCATTGTCATCGGTCTTTGACAGGTGTGCAAAATTTGAATGAAATCTGGCCGTTTAAAGTGGGTCAAAATCGCGTCCTAAGGAGTCGGTTACAAACATACATATATTACAAGTGAAGCTAATAGGTATAAAGCGTGTAAAAAGTGTAAGATTTTTCACGAATTTCCTACACGACCCGCACCCTTCTTTCTTCTTCTTCTTTTCTTCGTTAATGGCCTGTGACATACTAATGTCAAGTGTTTATTGTTTATAGTCAGTTTGTTTGTTATAAGTCTTAGTCGATGGTCAGTTGTCAATTCTAGACGACACGCGGAATGGCGTCTAGAATTTTCTTGGGACTCCTCGTCGTTTAAATCACACTGCACCACAATACACATGCAATCCAATTATCCATACCCGTCCTGCAGCCACAATTTATTCGTTAAAATTCCGCCAAGATTACTGAATAAAACATGCAATAAAACGGGTAAAAAATATTAAATTAGCAGAGCCATGTTGCTCCATGAAATGACAGACGAAGAATCTCTACCCTTACCTTTGGATAGCCGTATTATCCAAGGGTGACACGAATGAATTAATTCGATGAACGAATGAATTAGATGAATTGAATGACGTACAATAAATTGTTTATTTTCACAACACGAAAAAATTTAGGTATTAATTACGAAATTTCCTACCATTCCTCCAATTCATTTGTTATTTCTGCGTTTCGTTAAATTGCTCTCAGAACGTAGTAATCAATGATATTATATATAAACTGTAGTAATTCATTAATTTGTATTTGTTAATCAATAATAGGTATAATACGTTTGTCAATAATAATATACTACGATAGGAACCTAGTTCCAAACGAGTGGTCTGCGACACTCGAGCATTTTTTTTATAAAAACTCACAGGCTCTTTGGTTTATGGTAGGAACAAATAGGGATAGAACAAATAGGCGTATTCATATTACTCTGTAATAAAAAAGTACTTACTAAAAAGCTAAAAGGTAAAAGTATGCTACTTTAAAATAAATCTATGGGACCTAAATTAAAGCATTGTCTACACAACAGTGACAAAAACCTCGAAACATCTAATAATTAAACTTCTTCCTTCCCTTTATTTTGGTAAGTACTTACATCTATTTATATAACTCCTTGGGTACGTCTTACTAATTTTATATTACACTTACCTACCTACCTACTTCATTACTTACTAGGTACCTGAGGGGTGATTACGAGTACTTTTTACAGTTTTTCAATTGAGGTGATCACGTCTTTAGCGAGCCTTCGAGTGAACTTTGGCCACCAAAGATTTAATTTGGCCACCACCTGATGCTGATGCTGAATGAGCACATCGATAAACCCAAGTGCTCACCCAGATTGAGACACTGTCAAAAAACTCCGTTCATAACCCGCTTGTGGTTCACAATAATAATTATAAACTCCGTTCATAACCCGCTTATGGTTCAATCATAATAATATTCATAAACGGCACACAAAATAGCAAAAAAATACAAAATTGTTAAGTAACTAAACAAAAGTTGTTTAGCAAAAATCAATAAGAAGCTTCAACCTACATTATTTAGTTAGATATAGACTTAGGGTTACATCGTAAACTTATTGACATACAATAAAAAAAATTACATTCCCGTCTCATTTTTTTTCAAGATTTCTTGCTCTTCGCTTGTAATAAATAATTTTTAATGTAGATATACCTAACACTAAACTATAATTTTTGTATAACTATTTTAGAGTTCCGTTACCTAAGTTACAAGTCTAATAGGTACTTAAGTAGTTACGAAATCCTCGGCTTGTGAGTTTACACGCATTTGCCGAATTTAATTTTAATCTAGTGGAAGAAGTCAGTTTGCTAGAAATAGGTGGAGTGCTGGGCTGATATATTAATGTCAATGCCAAATGCAATCATTCACGACTTTGCGCTAATGGAATTCTGATACTATCGAAACTTTGAAACTTATTGTTTTCAGTAACTATTGATGAATTGGTACCTATTATGGAAGGTTGATGTTGATTGTCATACATGATATCATATGAATAGAAACCTCAGGCTAAATAAATATAAAGACGGATCACCGTGATCATCCATGATAAAGCGTCAAAACCGTGCTCCCGTGTCTAAATACCCGCACCCATGCACACACATTATACCGAAATTGTGTTCCCTGCTTCTTGTTTGTCATGTCGTCGTTTTAAATAAACTTTATTCAAAACCCTTGTGCTTTAGGCTTAGCGTTCAATAACGTTGTACAAAATAAAGCATAATTACGTTTTAAAAACTAAAAAGAAAATAATACATTTTTAGTGGAAAGTAGATGTATTTTGTATATATATATAATATGGGTAGGCCAAATAAACGCACCGCTCCAATGAGACAGCGAGGTATCGAAGTACACAAAAACATCATCGACGTATACAATTTTTAGATTTTCGTTGATTTTTAAGCTCGAACGATTTTGATAAAATTTAAATGGGACCACCTGTGAATATACCCTTTCAAACAAAAAATAATTTTTATAATAATTTTCATAATTTTCAAGTCGGTTCAGGCGTTTTCGAGTAATCGGTGAACATACATAAAACAAAGAGATTTTGACGAATTGATAACCTCCTCCTTTTTGATGAAGTCGGTTATTAACCTAGATAATTTACGACTTACATATAAAAAATGGTGTTATTTGAAATAAAGCGTTATTCTGTGACATTTTTTAGTCACGGAATATGTTTAATGATTTTTTTTTTATAATGATCTTTTCTAAATGACGACATGACTAAATAGTTAATAGTACAAGTATGTTTGCATTATACTAAGAGCAAGGAGCACAGTTTGGGTGAATGTGTATGTGTAGGTGCGTCTATAGACACAGAGGAGCATGGTTTTGAGGCTTCACTTTGGTTATTCACTGCCCTCTGTTTATATATTTATTTGGTCTGAGATAGAAACCGAACATACATAATAGTAATTCGTCTTGTCAAAACTGGTTCCAATTACAATCAAACTAATTATTGAAATTTTGCCTATTGCCAGGTTGTCTTAAAAGTTCCATAATCACCATACAGATCATTGTACGCCTCTAGCTAATACAATAATAATCTGTGTTGTAACTTTATTGGCCCTAAGAAAGGAAATTACGTTATTAACGTTGTAAAGTTGATTATAAAAAACATCAATAAATATTTTTTTTCTTCATCTATGTTGGGGAATTGGTTCTTAGCGCGCCTCCGTGTGCCGTGCCAGCAGTGGGTAGTGAGCAGTCAGCACGGCTTCACGTCGGGCTCGGAGCTGGCGGAGGAGCTAGCGGCGCGGCCGGCGCCAGCCCACAAGCTCGCATAGCTCTGCTGTTGCTCCGCCAGCAGCGCCTCCTCCGCTTGCATCACCGCCTCGAACAGCGACCTCTTTATCTTTATCTGCGTTTGAAACGGGAACCGCTTCGTCGACTGACACATGCTGTTGAAGAATATGTCGAGCGGATCCGGAGGCGCGGCGGCGGACGGCGCGGGCGCGGGCGCCGCCTCCGCCGCCGGGTCGGGTGCGGGCCCGCCGGCATGGTGCCGCGAGCCGCCGGCCCCGGGCCCGCGCTGCTGGCACAGGTAGTCCAGCCGGCGCGCGATGAGGCCGAGCCGCTCGGAGGCGCGGCGCTTGGCGGGCGGAGGCGCCGGCTCGGGCTCCGACTCGGACTCGGAGTCGTCGCTGCCGACGGCCGCGTGTCCGTTGCGGGCCCCGGACGGCGCGGTCTCGGCCGGCTTCTTGCGGTTGCTCATGTACGGTTGCAGGAACTGCATCTGTCCCGTGTACTTCCAAGGGTAGTTCTTCTTGCACTGGTTGCTAGGGTCTCTCGCGTGCATCTCGCTCTGTCGTTTCAGGGCGTCGCGATAGCTGTCTCTTAATTTTTTCCATTTTAATTTTACTTCTTTCACTGCGAAATGAAAAATCTTCGCTTTAGGTGGTCGTACCTAGGTACAGTAAATACATTAAATGAGCACTTAAGTACCTATTAGAGTAACCTATTTTTCACAACAAACGTATAGAAGAGAGCTAAATCCCCTAATGTTCCCTTGGGTTGCATTTTGGAAAAATTGGTATTTTCTCGGTGACATCGGTGGGCATAAGGTAAGTAAGTCTAAAAAGCATCTAATGCTATCCTAAGAGAAAATTATAAAACAAGATCAGCCGGCTAGGCGGACCGCGGAGATCGCGTCGGAATCGGTCGGCGGCAGCGGCAGCGATGTCGGCGGCGGGCGCGGGGTGCGCGGGGCGGGGCGGGGCGGGGGACACAGCTGCAGGTAGCCGATATTGTGAATTGTTACTGGGTAGGTATGTAGCGCGACGCAGGGCGCGGGGCGGGGGCGCGGGGCGCGGGGCGCGGGGCGAGGGACGCGACACACGCGGCGGCGGCGGAGCGGGCCGCGGCCGAGCGCGCCGGCCGGCCGAGCGCCGCACTCCGCTCTCTACAATACAAACTGCCAACTGTACCGAGTGAGCAACGAAACGCATCCATCTCCGGTGTACCTACTGCGCCCGACGGACGATGACGAAGATATTCGTGTCGCACCGAAAAGAATAATTATTGCAATTTGGAAGCGCTCACCCGAGGAAAGATCGGTCTCCTTCATGACTTCCGCCCAGGCGGCGTCTTTCAGCTCCTGGTCGCGGTACTCGATGGCGGTGGTGTTCCAGAGACAAGGGTACTTGCGCACGGTCTCTATGAAGTGGTCCATGTCGGGCTCGGGCGGCGGCGGGCTGGCACTCGGACTGGCACTCGGACTGGCACTCGGGCTGGCACTGGCCCGGCTCTAGCGGCTCTGGCACTGAGCCCGCCCGAGCTGTGCCCGCGCCTAGCCGCCGCCCGCCGCCGCCGCCGCCTCGCCTGCACTCACGCACGAGGGGGGGCGATCCTACTTTTCTATTCCTATACCTTAATAATAAGTACCTAGGTATATTCAAGTTAAAGACCACGACTTACGAGTATGTGAATAATGTTTGCTTGTTTCTAAAGTAGGTACCTACATATAAGTAAGTTAGCTAACATTTAATTGTACAAGTAGGTACCTATGCATCTTTTATTAGGTACAGCTATTTCACAGGATTTCTCCATACTTACCTACTTACTTATTATTTCTGATCTAGTTTAGGTTAATAATTATTTACTTATTATAACAACACACAGGTTATTTACGCAACCTAACTAGGTAGGTATAGGTACCACAAAGTAACTACAATTAAAAAGGAGAGCACTGATGGTCTAGCTAGAGTCTAGATAGTTGTTTTATTGGTTTCGCCTTCCGTTCGATACGCTTTGGGTTCGAGTCCGGTCGAGCACCAATGGATTTTTATGATTGAAAAAATGTGTTTGTTATACCTACCAAAACTTCAAGCGGTGAAGGAAACACCAATATGGAAACTGCCATCAGCATGTCGTAGCGTAGAACATAAAAAGCTCGAAGACATGGTGCCATGACGAGTGCCCGAAATGAGCTAGGCGGCGTAGTATACGCACCAGAAGTGTAGTGAAAGGAATAAATCATCTACCACACTACTGGTTCAAAAGAATAAATTTGACACGATAGAAAGAAGAAGACCAGTTATGACCTACTTAAGTAAGTAGGTAGTAGGATGGCGACTACCTATCTATCACAGATTATTTGGTAGGTAAGTCTAAGGTCATTTCATTACAGGCATTATGACATTACTAGAACTAATGGGTTTCCACAATCCATCCACCTGATTATTATAACACCTGTATACCTACCTGTACCTGTGTAAACTTATTCTTGAGAGAATAGTTAAGCAAATGAAGTCAAGATAGTTTTTTTTCGTCTTAATTAAAATAGTTATTTAAATATTACGTGCATATATTTTACTCTCGTGTAAACAACATGTAATTCCGGTTATAAGCTATGTTTTATATAATAATTGACTGTAATAAATAATACCTACTAATGCTTTTTTAATTTTGCGGTAGGTACCTAAAACTTTACATATACCTACCTACGTACCTACGTACCTTAATAGTAGGTACGAACTATTGATATGTAGGTGGCTAAAGGTGTGTATAGGTAAGTATACCCTGTTTTAAAAGTAATCATAGATATCAGTTTGATTGTACATACTGGCTCTACTGTATTATATATTTTATATACATTCATAAACTACTATAAAACACCCAGACACAGAACCTATGTTCGTCACACACATGTTTATTCTGGGAGGGCATCAAATCAAACCCTGAATCCTCAACCCTCAATAAGAAAAGACAGATTTGAAACAAAACAAGATACGGCTTTGTGACATAATATAAACACTTGACACTGGCAAAATTGTCATTATTATGTATGACACTTGACATAATTGCCATTAACGAAGAGGAAGAATTCTGATTTCTTCGTCTGTCATTTCATGGAGTAACATAGCTCTGCTAATTTAATATTTTTTACCCGTTTTATTGCATGTTTTATTCAGTAATCTTGGCGGAATTTTAATGAATATATTGTGACTACAGGACGGGTATAGATAATTGAATTAGATGTGTATTGTGGTGCAATGTTATTTGAACGACGAGGAATTCTAAGAAAGAAAATTCTAAACGCCATTCCGCGTGACGTCTAAAATTGACAATTGACCATCGACTAAGACTTTATTAAACAAATTGACCATAAACAAACATAAACACTTGACACTGGCAAAATTGGCATTATTATGTCACATGCCATAAACAAAGAAGAAGAAGAATTCTCTTCGATGGTATTATTTACGAATTTTTTACATTTCTTTTCTCTTGTCACAGTATAGTATAGCAATGTTTTTATTTTATAAGTTTTTGGTAAAATACTTTAAAGGAAAAATTTCATAAATAATTAGGTAAATACATCAAATCTAATCAAATTGTACTTAATATGTATCTGTTTATGTAATGTAAGTAATACAAACAAATACAAACAATCCATTTTATTTTTGTTAAAGCACAGTCAGCATAGTGTTATTGAATTGAGTGCCATCATCGAGGTATGTTGGTTGGCGCCGTTTCTCTATTTATGAAACCATCCACTTTCTTAAATAATCTTAGCTTTGCTGTAGATAGGTAATAGGTGTGATTTTTTATCCAAGGTACATACCTACTAACTTCTACCTACAGCTGGGCCAAAACACTAAACACTAAACAGCAATAATCGCAGTACTTAGACAATTAGTACAAGACAGTACAATAGTGGAATTAATTTTTGATTGATTGTGATTTTAAACAATAAGTGAGATGAACCAGGGTAAGTGTGGATGGTTTTTTAGTAAACCGCAGGGATGATACAAAATATTTATTTTTTCTGCATTCAATATGTTTAATAAGCTACTAAGATTTTTGTAGAGTTTTGCACAAAAGTTAGGTTTAAATGTCAGTTTTTCTGATGATTGAGCACAACAATGCCACAATTGAAGGTGTTTATAGTGATGACAATTTTTATAAAGTCAAGAGAAAGATTAGAGCTGGACAGGATAAAATCTAATTATGTTAGCTCTAAACTTACGCGCTACAATATGTATTGTATACATGGCTATTATTAGGCAGTTATTAGATTTATCTGATCTAAACCCAGAACCCAGACCTTACATAAATTACTGTTGGAGTATGTGCCAACTAATCTTGTGAAAGAGTATGCACAGAAAGGTTGGCTTAAGACATCCAAACATACAAATGTGATATGATCCAAAACATCATATCACATTGTAGGGCAAAGCCTTCCTTCTTCTTTCTTTCCTAATAATTATTTAGTTACCTACCCATTGCATGTAGTAAAATAGGTTATTACTTTTGAATATCCTATTAGTTGTGCAAGAGCAGCAAGAAGTAATGTTGTGCTGCATGCCCGGCTCAGCAGCTGGCGAGTAAAGATAAGCATCTCGGTAAAACCTAACCATGGACCCCAATGCAGATGGAGATCGAGATCGAATGTAAGTAAATAGTCAATTTAGCTACTACTATATAGCATTTGTTTTAACAGTTTCACTCTATTGAGACAATTAGTTTCAGATTATTAGTCTTAGTAAATGTGGGACAGTTGAGCTGCCTAAGGACCTTAAAACAATCTATAGATAGGTAGCTCAACTGATCCAGCCAGATCTACTACTGCCAGAGGGCAATCAATCAATGTGGCATCCAGTGTCCACATGGTTATTTGGTAAATGCGATAGGCACCACAATAATTCAGCAGAGCTGCATTATTGTGTGCTTTATTTTTGTTATTTATGTTCATCAATATGGGCAGAAAAAAAATATTCAGTGCTTTGTAGATATTTTCTAACGCACCTATAGACTGATGATGATAGGCAGTCAAAGAGAATTTTTTCAATTCTAAAATTTTACATTACTTGTAATAATTGTTGTTGAGATGAAATTCGTCCCGGAACTCCCAGAACACCATAAAATAAAACAAAATTTCATAGGCATCAGCTATCAGGAAGAAACGGTGTCTACTGTTTCTTTAGTTTTAAGGGGAATAGCTAAAATTTTGAATAGCAAATTTTGTCAGCTTGCACAGTATGTAATAATTATTATTTACAATCCTAAATGTTCAACTACATCTGGATTCATCTTTTCAAATGCTTCAGCATAAGCTATTGTAGTTCACAAAAGCTTCTTCAGCATTTGAAAAGATAACCATAAAATGGCTGCCATTTGCAAATAAATATTTTTTTTTGCAAATGGCACTTTTTCTAACATATCCTTGAACATCTTTTCCAATATTTGGTTAATAATACCGTTTTTTAATTGTGTTTATCATTCTACTCACTCCTGCATGGCTGCTTGGGGTCAATAAATGAAAATTGTTCAGTATCAGATGTTTATTCTCCACAATTCTCCTAACTCCTTCAATATGCATATACCAAGGCCTGACAATCTCGTTAATGAGTTAATGACTTTAACACTCCCGAAATATGCACCTTGAAATCAAGATTAATATATTATAACTTCTTTGTTTTTATAATAAACACAAAATTCTTTAGTTAACACTTTTATTTTAGTAAAAATTTTTAATTAAAGCTAGATACTCTAATTTAATATTGAATAATAGAGAGGGGTCATCGAAGAATATAATTATATCTGCATTTTTTAACTAGGTAGGGATGATTATTTATATCTAGAACAGAAACAGACCAAGAATTGAGCCTTGGGGTACACCTATCGTGGATTCCAATACATTCGACAATACACCACTTACATCTATGGATTGTTATATTTTTGTCATGACTTCATAAATTTAAGTGCTCCCCTCAGCTTGTAGACTCTGTAGTAACTCAGCTTTTCCAGAAGTATGATTTACAGTCTTTGATAAATCACAAAAAAATCCAGGTGTCTGATGATGTCTACCAAGAAAAAAAATTATTGTTACCAACAAGGTTACTAATTCAGGATGATCTTTTAAAGTAAAGGAACTAAGAAACAGTTTTCTTTACTGGAAAACTTTACTGGAACTTTACTGGTGTTGGTAAAATAGAATTTGGTTTAAATTTATTTCATTATATTTCAACCTTAAAAGTGGTAAAGGCTAAACTGTCGACTTCTAGTCTGAAATAGCTACTTAATAGAAACTTTATTTACTTACTCGTTTATTTCGCAGTGGAATCGAAAACAGCGTGGTGGAAGATGACCGGGAGAGAGGTAGATTCAGGTAAGTAGTGATTATATTATAGCCGTAAATGGCTTCATATGAGATCACTACCCGTTCTGAGCGATAACGATGCCGGGAGCTAGGTAGGCAGATATTTACGTAGATCCGGGACCGTGGGCGACCACGGCCAGCGCAGTAAGTCGCGGATCTACTTCGGTGTAAATTCGCAGAACAATAACCTTTTCACTCGATCACAATCAAACGCCAAACCGCGTCGCAAACGATGCGCATCCGGCAACAGACGAACGTATCTAAAGTGAACCCGAACGCGCGACTCGGCAGCATCGTGCGGTGTCCGTCGCAGTCGTCGCTGGACGAGTCGTCGCAGCGGCCCGCGTCCGGCGAGGGCGTCTCGGGCGGCGCCGGCGCCTTGCACGCCGCGCGGCTGCTGGAGGCGCTGGCCGGGCTGCGGCGCGATGCCACGCTGTGCGACGTGCAGCTGCAGGTCGGTGGGCGCGTCCATCCTCCTCTCGCATCCTCCCCTCCGCCCTCCGCCCTCTCCCTGACCGGCCTCGCGCGTTGCAGGCGCAGGCGGAGGGCGCGGCGACCGCGTCGGCGCCCGTCAGCGCGCACCGCGCCGTGCTGGCCGCCAGCTCGCCGTACTTCCACGCCATGTTCACGCAGTTCGACGAGCGCACCCGCCCCACGGTCACCATCCAGGTGAGTCGCGCCCGGCGCCCGGCGCTCGACGTCCGCCCCTCGCCTCGCGCCCGCGCCCACGTAACGTGCCGTCTCTCGGTCCGCAGAACGTGGAGCCGGCGGCGCTGGAGGCGATAGTGGAGTACGTGTACGCGCCGGAGTCGCTGGCCGTGACGGAGGAGAGCGTGCAGGCGCTGCTGGCGGCGGCGTCCCTGCTGCAGGTGGGCGGCGTGCGAGACGCGTGCTGCGTGTTCCTGCGAGGGGCCTTGGCGCCCGACAACGCGCTCGGCATCCGCGCCTTCGCCGAGCTGCACGCCTGCGCGGGCCTGGCGCGGGCGGCGAGGGACTACATCGAGGCGCGGTTCGCGGAGGTGCTGGACACGGAGGAGTTCGTGGCGCTGGAGGCCGACGCGCTGGCGCAGCTGTTGGAGAGCGAGCGCATCACGGTGAGTGTCGACACCGTATCCTAGCCTATCTTACCGCCGTTGTAGACCATTGCTTCCCGATTGTCATCCTAGGCAAATAAGGTAGCATTACTAGGTAGGTAATCGAATACCGTTTCTGGATTAATTGGAGACCCCTGCCTTGCTTTGTTTAGGCGTACGTTTGAAGACCAGCTTCTGCAAAGCTTTATTCGAACCGAAAAGAACCTGCTGTGGAAAAGAAGAACAAAGTATAAGAAGGGAATTATTAGCAGTAGTATAAACTTTGGAACATTTCAGTAAATATCTAACTTCAACTACGCAAGGACCGTCCTGCATTGAAATGGCTGCTACTGTTCAAAAACCCTAAAGGATAAGTGGCAAGGTGAATTGAACAGCTGCAGGAGTTATTAAGGACATATTTGACTATATTAGGACTATGAAACTGAGTATCGCAGTAGAAAATCTCACGGTGATGTGGATGCATTGTCAACACCACCAGGTCCAGAAGAATGCAAGCATTGTGTGAAACTTCAAAGAAGTAATACCCGTCAGAATGTTGAGCACGGCTCTTAGTGATGAGTGGAAGGAAGCCCTGCAGAACGCGTAGACAGATGACTCAGATATCTAAGCGATTATCAATGGTTTAGGGCTGGAACAAGGTGACTCCTAACAAAAGTACAATATATTATTTTAATCGTCGTTATTTTAACGTCAAAGGTTTTGCTATAATTAGTATTAACCACATCCATCTGCCAACCATTACTCATAGTTTAAATAAGACATGGATCAGGTTGGATACTGTTGACTTACCTGAGGGAAATCACGTTGAGTCCTATGAATCCTACCTAGGATAGGTAGGATTCATTTCATAGGGTTCGCTTTTTAAGGGTTCATAATAGTGTACGTTAAACATCGATAGACTATCGATAGTATCGATAGTAAATGGCTATCGATACTATCGATAGTTTTTAAAAACAATCGATCGATTGTTAACTCAAGTATTACTTATACATCCCTAGAGTCTAGGTAATGCGTGTATGTAGGTTATTCCCCGGCCATAGTGACAAAGGCGTAGACATTAAGATTGTTCTCTATGGTAGGGGAATTACCGTGCGTATTTCATTCATTCAAAGGTGTAGACATTGAGATTATTCTCTATGGTAGGAGAATTACCGTGCGTATATCATTCATTTACAAGACAAAAGACAGTCGGTTTTTTATTGTGGATGTTTGAAGTTGAGTGGAGTGGAGTAGGTAACAATAAAAAATGAGTAGCAAGTCACGTGCGTGGGATTACTTTAAAAAGACTAATGAAAAGTTTGCAAAGTGTTCTTTGTGTAAAAGAGAGTTTAAACTAAGTGGAAATACTACGAACTTGATTGATCATATGAAGAGAAAACATAATGAGGTATGGTCATCCAATGTTGCTATTACTCAAGACGTAGATACCACTGAGCAAAATGAGCAAATGGGCCCAACCCCTAAAAAGAGAAATACGGTAAAAAATTATTATGATAGAAGTAGTAGTTATCCAGATGGGAAAACAAAGAAAAATTTGGATAACAAATACGTGCGCATGATTGCTGTTGATATGGAACCTTTGCGAAAAGGAGAACATGAAGGATTTCGGGACTTTGTAAATGCTCTCGATAGTAGATATGAAATTCCTGATACAACAACATTGAAGAAGAAATTGCTGCCGGAATATTATGAAAACGTGAAACAGGAGCTGGTCATAGCATTATCGAAAGCAGAACATGTTAGTGTGACTACTGATTTATGGACATCAATTGCAAATGAAGGCATCCTTTCAGTTACTTGTCATTTCTTTCACAACGAAAAATTAATTGCACCATTATTGGAAGTCGTGAAGATGGAAGGAAGTCACAACGCAGAAAATATAGCCAGTGTAAGTATTTTTAATTTTCATTGCTTTGATACCTACCAATTCAGTGTTTCTATATCATCGGACATAAACTATTATTATTGTTTTCAGGTGTTGGATGCTACTCTTTCAAAATGGGGTGTCAGGTCAAAATGTGAAGCAATAACAACTGATAACGCTCAAACCATGATTAACGCCGCAGTTAAACTGCACATACGACATATACCCTGCTTTGCGCACACACTAAACCTGACGGTGACTGATTCGTTTGCTGTGACCTGCTTAGACCAGATTCTGAAAAAATGTAAATCCATTGTGACATTTTTCAAGATGAGTACTCTAGCTAGCGATAAATTACGAGCTATTCAACGTGAATTAAATAAAGCAGAACTGAAGGTGATCCAGGAAGTGCCTACCCGCTGGAACAGTGCATATCACATGCTGCAGAGACTTGTTACAATGAAGACAGAATTAACTCTCGCACTTAATGAATGTAATCGGGCTCCACCAGGAGTCAATGCTGACGAATACCTAATTATTCAAGAAACAATTCAGATTCTTGAACCTTTCGATCTAGCTACTACAAAAATTTCCGGAGAAAGCTATATAACATTGTCACTGGTAATACCATTGATTCGTGGAATAAAAACGAAATTGGCAGAAGTTGAATCTCAAATTGTTACTGAAAGCGGAAAGAAAATATTACTATGCGTGAAGGGATCAGTTGACAAAAGACTAAGTCCGTATGAAAACAGGACACCTGTTGTACTGGCTACAATATTGGACCCCCGATTTAAGAAGAAGGGGTTCAAAACAAGTGACGAAGAGAAGCGAGCTGTTCAGTGGCTAGAAAAGGCCTATGCTAGCCATTTATCTAAAGAACGCTTGGCTGAAGAAACGCAACAACCAATACCATCCACGTCTTCAGGAACACCTAATGACCTGTTGGGGTTCCTGGACGTTCCGGACGTATCGACCCCGTTAAGTAACTCATTGGTAGATGTCAGGCAATATCTGGAGAAGCCAGTAATTGACAGGAAGGAGTGTCCTATAACATACTGGAGATACAATAACAATAAATTAAAGGAATTAGCGATGCTCTATCTGTGTATTCCAGCATCTTCTGTGCCTTCCGAACGGATTTTTTCGAAGGCCGGACAAATCCTAACCGAACGGAGAAACAGATTAAAAGAAAAAAGGTTAAACGAATTGTTGTTTATAAAACAAAATAGTAAATATTTTAATGTTTGATTTGTTTCTTTAATAATGAATGCTGATTTTTATTGTTGTTTCAAATTTAATTGAAAATAAAACTCTTCGTTTCGTATAACATTTGTTATTTTATTGATGTCCTACAATCTTTTAAACTATCGATAGACTATCGATACTATCGATAGCTTTTAGTAAAACTATCGATACTATCGGATTACCAAACTATCGATGTTTAACGTACACTAGTTCATAAACTTGATCAAAAATTTTTTTTTAAAATAGGTTGACTAATTTATGTAGGTACATATTATGTACGAGCTAACGCACACATTTACAATGGTACAATGAACTTTAGTAATAGATATTTTATACAAATTAGCCTAGCTTGCATTGCCTTACGCTGCAATTATTATCGATCATCGGTGGAAACAATAAAGCAGTTGTACTATTACACTCATCGGGTTCGGTCGTTTAAATTTCTTCGGAGTCACCACCCCTCAGCTAGCTTCCCTTAGCAGTTTAACTACAGCTTAACGTATTGTAGGGGTTCATAACCCTTACATTTGGTCCTTCGAGCTTACGTAAGCGGAATCTTACGGGAGTGTAAATTCCTTCGGTTCTGCTTGCGTTGACCCAGTGAACTGTGACGAAATCGGTTCACGTGTCTCTACCCCGTGTGCGATACATAGTTCGGGTCTCAGCAAACTACTTACAATAGCGCGCGAGTGGACAGGAGATTCGCTCAGCAGCTTTCGTGGTTCAAGGGACTCACAGCAGCAGCAGCAGTCCTTTTCGTGAGTCGGGAGACTCTAGCAGCAGCAGCAGCGTTCAAGTAAGATCGTCTATATTTTACTTGCTCAACATACTACCATGACGAATTTCGAAGCTATATTCAACCGCCAAGCAGAAATCGTAACCGAGCTTCAGCGCATCGGCACTAACTTTGACAAGGCTTGAGCTCATCGAAAGACCTCGGAGTATCTGAAGTTAAGGTTAAACGCTTTAGATTACCTCTGGGGAGAGTTCGATCTTAACAATAATACACTTACAACTTTGCCGAATAAATCTCAAAGGTATTTTCAGGAATCAATTTACGATCGTATGAATAAGCATTATAGTGAAACAAGAGCAAAAATATCGGCTTATGAGCCTTACAAGGTGGAAAAACCTTCAGGGTCGGGTACAGGTATGGGTATGGGTACTTATACCGAGACTGGTTTTACCAACAAAGTGGACGAACTTTAGTCCTTGCAAAGAACTAACTTTCGAGCATTCAAGCGACTAATATCGAGCATTAATGTAAACGATATTAGCGAGAAGTGGGAGCTAGAAGGCGAGCTGCGCAGCATCCAAACTAGGTGGAACGCTATTGACAAACTTCATCTTGAAATAGATAATATTCTTGAAGGTGAAGACGAGGTTTACCAAGATGAATTTATCAGACAGGAAGCTTCATTTAAGATGACTAAGAAGGCGTTAAACCATAAATTATCAGCTACATCTCATTTTCAAAAATCTACTCCTTTACTTGAAATACCTACATTTACAGGCAAATATACTTACTGGCCTACATTTTTCGATTTATTCTCAGAGTCGATACATAACAATAATTTTCTATCTAAAGCTCAAAAAATGCAACATCTCAAAGGTAATGTAAAGGGAGAAGCGGAGCGCCTAATTCAGCACTTAAATATCTCAGCAGAAAACTACGATGTTGCTTGGGAGATATTGACACATCGCTACAATAACCCGCAAGTTTTATTTACCACTCTAATTGAAACATTCCTGAATCAGCCCAGCATCAGCAAACAAACGTCATACGAGCTCAAACGTATCTTTGACACCACTACCGAATGTATTCACGTTATTCATAACTTACGTGTAGATACTAACTCTTGGGACCCTATACTAGTTCACCTACTAAAACGACGAAAGAGCTAGACAGCGAAACTTACAACTCTTACAAGGAAGCACGGAAGTTTCCTAGAGAGTTACCAACTCTTAATGAGCTTATGACCTTTCTCGAATGTAAGTTTGTTGCGCTCGAACCTACTCATAAGAGAGAGAAAGATCATCATTCAACTATAACAAAGCCAGCTCCAGTCTATCAAGCTAAGACAAACTATTATAAGCCAAATCATTATACCAACAGATATTCATCAAGATATCAAGCCGCTTCTACAAGTACATCCACGTGTAAATGACCTCTTTGTAATTTTGAGCACGAGCTATACCGATGTCAACAGTCCATTAACATGTCACCGGATACGAAATTGAGGACAGTTACGAAACTTCAGCTATGTAAAAATTGTTTATTTAAACACTCAAGCAATAAATGTTGCTCAATTAAAAGGTGCAAGGTATGCTATGAAGACCATCATACAAAGTTGCATGACGCATGCGCCGGGTCATTGCAATCTAGATCAGTGCCCACTGCTGAGCAAAAATCGCCTCTACTAATAACATCGTCAACTTCAACTAAACCGCTCAGCAACAAGCCACACACAGCAAGTCACGTGTCTGCTGATGATGAAGAAGTTTTATTAGCCACTGTTTTATTAAACATTAAAGCATACGACGGTAACTACGGCACACTACGAGCATTGCTCGACCAGGGCTCTCAGATAACATTAATATCTGAAAATGCCGCACAGCTATTAGGGCTGCCACGCCAGAAATTTAACGTTTCAGTATCTGGCGTAGGTATAGTTCATAAACAAAGCAAACAGCTTATTACTCTTCAGTGCAAATCTATGTACGATGACTACGTGTTTAATACGGAAGCATGCATCATCCCACGAGTCATTAGCGACCTTCCCAACAGTTCATTTTCTAAGCGATCCTGGCCTCATATCCAACACATGAACCTCGCAGACCCAAAGTAATAGGTTGGGGAAAAAGTTTCTTCGCATTTTTTAAGAAAATTCAAAACATTTTTTAATAAAGCGTTTTCAATCCGGAAATTTTGATGTCAAAGATGCACGTCGCTCTGGTCGGACGGATAAAATGGATGCCATTTTTGAAAAAGTGGAGCAAGATCGGTATATCAGTAATTACGACGTAGCTAAAGAACTGGGAATTGACCACAAAACAGTTTTGGCGCATTTGAAAAAAACTGGGTACACAAAAAAGCTCGATATTTGGGTACCTCACGAGCTCACTGAAAGAAACCTAATGAACCGTGTACTCATTTGTGATTCTTTATTACGACGTAATGAAACCGAACCATTTTTGAAGAAGCTGATAACTGGTGATGAAAAGTGGATCACGTACGACAAGAACGTGCGAAAAAGGTCGTGGTCAAAGGCCGGCAGGCTTCACAGGCTGTGGCGAACCCCGGGTTAACTCGCAACAAGGTGATGCTGTGTGTGTGGTGGGATTGGAAGGGCATTATTCATTATGAGCTGTTACCACCAGGCAGGACCATCGATTCTGAACTCTACTGCGAAGAACTGGTGAGATTAAAGCAAGAAGTTGAGAGAAAGCGGCCGGAACTAATCAACAGAAGGGGTGTGGTTTTTCATCATGATAACGCTAGACCTCACACATCTTTAGCCACTCAGCAAAAATTAAGAGAGTTTGGCTGGGAGGTGTTAATGCATCCGCCGTATAGTCCTGACCTTGCACCTTCAGATTTCCACCTGTTTCGGTCTCTTCAGAATTCTTTAGGCAGTGTCAGGTTAACATCACGAGAGGACTGCCAGAACCACTTGTCGCGGTATTTTGATCAGAAGTCCCAAAATTTCTATAGCAATGGGATCATGTCCCTACCTACAAGATGGCAAAAAGTTATCGAACAAAACAGTACCTATATACTTTAGTAAAATTTAGATACCGATATACCGATCTTGCTCCACTTTTTTAAAAAAAAAAATTATCCGTAATAGGGCGACCAGAGCGACGTGCATCTTTGACATCAAAATTTCCGGATTGAAAACGCTTAAACCAAATTTATGCTACTCTCACAGACACTGCACTAGGTCCATAAACATCGCATGTTTTTTTCGAGGCTTGCGTTGCATTTTTCCCTTTTTCGTAGTAAAATTTTAAAATGTTTAAATGTTTAAAAGATTCACTCATCTTGACAGTACGAAAAACAAATAAAAATCACACATTTTCCTAATTTGAATTTGAAATTGTGTTCTTTAAAATTTATACTTTTAATGATACCAAAACCAGCCAGATACAAATAGTATAGCCAAAGAGATTTTATTACATACATTCTGTTGCGCCCGATACATAGCTCCATCTGTTGGCAGGCAGACACATTAAATATTCACCTACGCCATCTGGTATCGAGTAGATGCAAACTACAAAGTACACGTATCGAATGCATAGGAGCGAACGAGATAGCAATATCTTTCTATTGCAATCGAACGTTTGAGCGAGTTCCGGTTCGTTCTCGAACGTTCCAGTAGCATCGCGGTTTTACGCGACTTATTCGACGCTCGTATAAATACAGCGGTGGTTTGCGGATGTAGTCAGTCTATTCTCGGCTAAGCAAGTGATACAAGTGCGATAGTTTCGAAGTGTTATCAGTTGTGTTATAGTGTTGTGACTTTTACAGTGTTCTATTTGGAAGTTAACTAATAGAATCAGTGGATTAAGTTCTGTGTGTGGTAACTTTGAAATTAAAGTTATTATTTGGTAAAATCAAGCGGTTTCGTAATTTATCAGTACCCGGCTCGTAACAATACTATAATGCGAAAAAACCTTTTCCCCAACCTAATATAATGTTATAACTTTTAAAACTATCATGGTTTTGCACATAATTTTCACTCAAAACGGGATATTTACCATGATATATGAGTTTTTCTGCTTCTCTGCCATGGGAAGTCCCGTCGCTCCCGTAGTGGCCAATATATGGATGGAGTATTTTGAGAACCTGGCTATATGCTCTGCCCCCTTGCCAATGAAGTTGTGGAAAAGGTACGTTGATGATGTTTTCTGTATTGTAAGAGGCAATAAACATGAGATTGAACTCCTTTTGGCATACCTAAATGGCGTACATACCAAGATGCGGTTTACGTATGAAATGGAAAGTGATCGAAGCTTGGCTTTCCTGGACGTGATGGTACAGATTCGTGATGATGGTAATTTAGGCTATTCGGTTTATAGGAAGCCGACCTATACGGATTGATATATCCATGCTGATTCACACCATCACCCTCGGCAGCTTAACTCGGTTGTAATGTCTCTCACGAACCGTGCTTTCGACCTATGTGACCTCCATAAAGAGTGAGCTAGCTCATGTTCAGCATGTCCTACGTAAAAATGGATATAAGCTTCGATCTTTTCCAGTTAGACAAAGGCCTAAACCCCACAGATGTATAGTAGAACGAAAACCTGCTTTTCTACCGTACATCAAAGGAGTGACGGACAAAATTGCGAAAGCCCTGCAAAAATTGTCCATAAAAACAATTTTTACTCCTTTAAAGAAGATCTCACACTACCTGCGCTCACCTAAAGATAAGATTCCTCTTCAAACACCAGGAGTATACAAGATTGACTGCAGCTGTGGGAGCTCTTACATCGGCCAAACAAAACGTACCATAGCTTGTCGAGCGACAGAACACATCCGGGCGGTCAAAAATATGGACACACAAAAGTCGGCCTTAGCTACACATCTACTAGAATCTGGCTCAAACCACTGGATCGAGTTACACAATCCACAGGTAATCTCAACTGAAAAACATTACATCCCAAGATTGGTACAAGAGGCAATAGAGATTACCAAACACAGGAATTTCAATCGAGAAAACGGTTTTCAATTGTCTGGAGCCTGGAACCCTGTGGTGAGGATGTGTGGAAATCGTAAAAGTGAGGTAAGTGAGAGTTATGCGTCCAGATACCGTGAGTGTTGTGTGTCGTAATCGTGATCGAGTTGTTAGTGACAGTGAAACTCGTAGTAGGGGAAATGTTCGCAGTAAAAGACTGAGAAAGAGGGTAGACCGTTTTGTCTGCCAATAACATCCACCCGCAAAGACTTCAGTTTATCTCGTGATCATGGCGCATGCAACTGTGCCGAAATATCGAGAAGCAGAAAAACTCATATATCATGGTAAATATCCCGTTTTGAGTTAAAACTAATATAATGTATCGAAACCTATCGACATTTTGCTAGATGCTTGCGTATACTCAGATATAATCAT
This sequence comes from Lampropteryx suffumata, assembly GCA_948098915.1. Classification (NCBI taxonomy): domain Eukaryota; kingdom Metazoa; phylum Arthropoda; class Insecta; order Lepidoptera; family Geometridae; genus Lampropteryx; species Lampropteryx suffumata. The sequence continues at coordinate 179,760 of OX402564.1, read as the reverse complement.
AAGTGGTCTAGTCAAAGGTTCGCTCCACGCACCAATAGCTCAACAAACAAAATTAGGCTGGATTCTGTCGGGAATCGTCAAAACGTTTAGCATTTGACAACAATACTGCATATTGTTGTCAACAACTTGGACGAAATAGCGAAATACTGGGAGATGGAGGAAATACCTAACACATCGTCTGACCTCACTCAAGAGGAACAATATTGCGAAGAGCATTATATATCTAATACTAAGCGACTTGAAGACGGTAGGTATGAGGTAGCCCTACCAATGAAGCGAAACTACGAAGAAAGAAAAGCTAGCCGCCGCTAGTTCGAGCCGCTTCAGAAATACTTACTAACAACCGTCACGTACGGAAGTAAAGCTGCTCCTTACTTGGCGATGCGCACTTTGCGTCAGCTAGCTAAAGATGAAGCCTCAAAATACCCATAGCAGCAGTAGCATTAGAAAAGCATTTTTTTATGGATGATTTATTAAGTGGTCAAAACACTATCGAAAATACTCAGGAACTACAACATCAGCTAATAGAAATACTCAAAGGCGCTGGGATGAATCTACGAAAATGGTCGAGCTCGATAAGCTCTTCGAATTGAAATGTCACGAGTCACGAAACACGCTAGGGCTGAGGTGGATACCCAGGTCTGACTCATTTGTGTTTACAAATAAAATAGAGCACGCTGAGAGATGTAACACGAAACGCCAGCTACTTTCAGAAATATCAAAGATATTTGATCCGTTGGGATGGCTCTCGCCATTGACTATTCGAGCTAAAATAATATTTCAAACCACATGGTCTTCTTGTATAGGATGGGATGATCCAATCCCGGAACAAACCCAAAACGAATGGGTACAGCTACGAAATGATCTTCAAAATGTGAATCTGTTTGATATCCCTAGGTATTTAGGTGATACACAGAAAGCATTTCAATTACACGGCTATAGCGACGCATCAGAAAAGGCTTATGCCTGCGCCGTGTATTTAGTAGCGCACGATGATAAAGGCGAGTGTACAATACGACTCGTCGCAGCGAAAACTAAGCTGGCGCCATTGAAGAAAAAGATCTCACTGCCGCGCCTAGAATTGTGCGGTGCTTTACTACTAGCTCAACTTATGTAAGTCATAAAAGCTTCTCTTACAAATAACGATTTTGATGTTTACGCATGGACCGACTCCACTGTAGTACTAGGTTGGCTTTATGGTGATCTATCGCGCTGGAAACAGTTCGTCGCGAATCGAGTTCAACAGATAACTAAAATCATACCGGCATCGAACTGGAACCATGTCCGTTCTGAGGAAAACGCCGCTGACTGTGCCACTAGAAGATTAACTGTAGCTAAACTTCAGAGCAACCCGCTTTGGTGGAATGGCCCAGAATGGTTAACTAACTTTAAGCCCAGTAACATTAAAAACAAAACTTACGAGACATCGACACTTGAAACGAAAAGGGTTAGTGTAAACTCAGCCTTACATCAACCAAGCATGTCATTCATAAATGAATTATTAATAAACAATAGCTCAATCACACGTACCGTAAAGTAGCGTGGGTATCACGTTTCAGTGCAGCGTTACGTCACAAACGTACTGAGTATGACACTGTTTTATCGACTGTAGAAATAAACAAAGCTTATGAACTAATAACCAAGTATGTGCAAGCTATCGATTTTGTAACCGAGTTGGAAAACATTAAAGTCAAAGGTCACTTTCGGTCCAAAAATCATCTAGTAAATCTCTCGCCCTATTTAGATGAAGCCGGGATCTTAAGAGTAGGTGTCCGTCTCAGTCATTCTACAGTAAGCAGCAACGCTAAACATACAATAATCTTGTCCAGCCACAGCCGTTTCACCGAGTTAATTATAAATCAAGCTCACATTACAACTCTACACGGTGGGCCACGACTTACTCTGTCTTACTTGAGGGAAAAATATTGGATTATAAGCGGCATGAGAACTGTAAAAAAAAAGCTTCGAACATGTATAACAATGTCGGCGCTTTAGCACGGAAAAACAGCACCAAGTTATGGCCGATCTACCACGAGCTAGAGTCACACCTTCTCGCGCATTCACGCACACTGGCGTGAATTTTACAGGACATATGGACCTTTAAGCAAGTAAGGGTAGGGGAGTGAAGACATACAAGGGTTACGTGGCCGTTTTTGTCTGCCTAGCAACCAAGGCCGTACATGTAGAATTGGTCTCTGACCTAAGCACTCCAGCGTTTTTGGCAGCCCTTCGACGTTTCTGTGCGCGAAGAGGAACGCCCCGCCGCATATATAGTGATAATGGCACGAACTTTATCGGAGCTAAGCGAGCTTTGGACAGCGAATACAGACAAATATTAGAAACAATCAATCAAGATTTATTTAGCGATTTAAGCAACATGAACATTGAATGGTCATTCAATGCTCCAGCGTGGCCCAGTGCAGGAGGCTTATGGGAAGCCGCCGTAAAAAGCTTTAAACGACATCTAAAACGAGTCTTAGGCGAGCAAAAACATACCTATGAGGAGTTTACTACCCTGCTTCAGCAGATCGAAGCGTGTCTGAATTCCCGTCCTCTATTTCCTCTGACGGAGAACCCTGAAGACACCTATTTAACTCCAGGGCACTTTTTGACTCTTTACTTTCACGACCTCAGACCGACCCAGATGACCTCAAGTTACCGGCACGTTGGCAACTTATACAAACTATGAATGAGCACTTTTGGAAGATATGGTCATCTGATTATCTACAACATCTTCAAGCTCGTTCCAAATGGAGGACACCTACAAAAAATTTGGAGGTAAACAACATCGTACTCATCAAAGATGACAACTTACCTCCAGGCAAGTGGGCACTCGGCAGAGTTATAGATAAAGTTTTTTAAACTTACGCGATCAGAACACATTATTATAAATATTAACGGGTATTTATCGCGTTTATTTCGACAGGTTTACACTCTGTCGTGGTCACGGGATGATGACGGGGAAAAATTGGTAAATAATGGCGATAAATACCCGTTAATATTTATAATAAGAGTTATAGATCTTCATCCTGGACGCGACGGATATGTCAGGGTCGTGTCTATTAAAACTGAAAATAATATCATTAAACGACCTATAACAAAGCTTTTACTATTGCCAATTGAACAACAGCTAAAGAAAATGACGAAAGCTCAGAAAAACAAACTGACCAGCAAACTCCACCTCCAGCAAACATGAAAGATTTTTAGATTTTTTAATTTGGAAATTTCAACATAATTAGCTTCCCACAGAATAAAGGTGGAAACTACAACCATTCTGTACCTACCTACCCATATCTAACATCACTTTGTATTTACGAACATTCGCCGTGTGTAAATAGATGGGTCAAATTACACCGACAAAACTCTTGATTATATTCGTGTTGTAATCAATGCAATGTTCGTAGTACCTTTTGCACACACGATGTTATTATGACTACTTTATCGGGTACCGGCCTTCTTGACATAGGTCAAGGTTGCACCCTTAAATGTAATAGATATTTACTATTGACTCTCACAATAACCTTATACGAAAGCTAAGCATTCAGCCTTCTATCGAAGCCCAAGAGGTATCCATTTTGAATAGCGTACAAAACTTCTGCAGCCAGCCGTAATGACTTTACTACGGAACACCACGAACCACATATCGTCAGGTAATGGACGAGATCAATAATCTGAAACAGCAGTCAGCCGTTGATCTCAGCATTCACGACGTACATCAATTCTCCATTATTTACGGCATGCTAGCCATACTGGTGGTAATAGGAATTGTAGCAGCATGTCTTCGAGCAAGGAGACATCGTATGTGGAGAGCCACTTCTCCCGGGGGAGAGGCCCCGGTGAGCGCTGCAGCCCTCGCCCGCGCACGCGTAGCAAGTCAGTGTTGCGAATTACGTGAATCAGTGAGCATGGTCAATTTAAGTGTAAATAGAGGTAATGCGCCTCCTAAACCCCCACGTTCAGTGTCGATCCCAATACCTTGTGAATCGTACAGTGAAATAGTTGAGCCCACCGGGGGCAATTAGCTTATCCAAAAACGATTAAGATAAGATGATACATACCTACAGTGAAATTGATTGAAAATGGACATGGACATTTATTTACTTTAAGATAATTAAATTTATTCTTTTTACTCTTCAAGCATCTATTGTTTCTACATAACTATTTGGTTAATTATAATTATGAACTATTATTATTGTTATTAATTTAGATTAGATAATAAGAGCTGCCTTTTCTCTTTTTTTTGAGTTGGCAAGATGTACGAGCTAACGCACACATTTACAATGGTACAATTAAATTTAGTAATAGATATTTTATATACAAATTAGCCTAGCTTGCATTGCCTTACGCTGCAATTATTATCAATCATTGGTGGAAACAATAAAACAGTTGTACTATTGCACTCATCGGGTTCGGTCGTTTAACTCTCTTCGGAGTCACCACCCCTCAGCTAGCTTCCCTTAGCAGTTTAACCACAGCTTAATGTATTGTAGAGGTTTTATATTCAACCTAGTCAGGTCATAAATTCTGTCACAAACATTTAACTGAATAAATCATAAATTGTGTTTATTGTTTTAAAGTTGTACATGAAAAGAAAGATAATTATTGATGCTTGATAAAGTCGATTTGACGGGTCAGCCAGTTTTGAGTGCTTTGTGCCCTTTGTGTGTATGAGCTGGTGAAGAAACTTGCTGGAAAGTCCAGGGTCTGTTTTCGAACATTGTTTGGGAAAGAGGTTCCACTATGTTTGTAAAGACGGTATTTTAGTACACTACAGCACTAGTTTTCACACCTTTCTGACAGAAATGCACATCTGTTAAGCCTAATATGACATTCCCAGCCAAACCATGCATGACGAAGGATGATGCCCTCGCTGGACCCTCGAAATACGGGCGCTTGCTTCTTCACCGCTGTGGGCGTACACTTTATCATTTTGTTTGTTGTAACTTTCATCAATGTAAAAATTTTTTTCATCCGAAAACAAAATTTGGCGGTATTTTTTTCCCGCGTACTGCCGGACAAAGTGCGAGATTTCTAACCTAATTTTTTTTAACGCGCATCCAAAAATTGTCCAGTCTTTTTTCGATAAGCCTGTAGACCTAGATCTTGATTTAACACCCTTTTAACAGTTTTTCTGCTTAGTCCCATCTAAAGAGCTAAGATTTTTTGTTTACGCACGGGATTTCGTTGGATTCGCGCTCTCACTGTTTTCACGACTGCTAGTGTCCTAACCGTGCGAGGTCGACTTTTCCTTTTACAATCTTCGAGGCTCAAATCTTCACTGAATCGTTTGATGGTTCGTTGAACAAACCTGAATGTTATTTTTAAATTTTGCATAATGTTGAAAATATTAGTTGGCGCGTTACCACAGCAGTGTAACGCGATAACCGCGACTCGATCTTCCTTTAGCGTCCATTCCATTTAAAAAAAAAGAACATTTGAGTTTAAAAAAAAAAAAAATTCGCTTAAATTTATTTTTTATATTTAGCAAGCTCAAATGTTCTTTTTAAAAATCAATAAAAGATTTCTGGCCAGTATTCGAAATTATAAAAATAATAGGGTTGTGACAGAACTTACGAACAGACTAGGTTGGTAGGATGATAGTTTATCAGGTAATCTCTTTGACCCTTTTTTCACGACTATGAATTTTTTTGTGAAATCTCAACGCTTTACGGCAGGTTCCGAACGAGGAGGTGATATTGGATGCGGTGATCGACTGGATGCAGCGCGACGCCGAGGTGAGTGGGGCGGGGTACAGGTCGGGTACAGGTCGGGGTACAGGTCGGGGTACAGGTCGGCTACAACAGGTCGGTCCTCAGGCGCGGCGCGGGCACCTGGGCGCCCTGCTGGAGCGCGTGCGCCTGCCGCTGGTGGCGCAGGAGACGCTGGTGGCGCGCGCCGCCGCCGAGCCGCTCGTCTCCGCGCCCGTGCGGGTCAAGGACCTGGTGATCGAGGCGCTCTCCTTCCATCTGATGCGGCCCGAGCGGCGCGCGCAGGTGGCGGCGGGCTGTCCGCGGGCGCGGGCGCGGGCGGGCGCGCGGGACGCGGGCTGGCTGCTGGCGGTGGGCGGACAGGCGCCCAAGGCGATCCGCGAGGTGGAGGCGCTGCGGTTGGACGCCGCGCGCTGGCGCCGCGCCGCCCCGCTGCCGTCGCGCCGCTGTCGCGCCGGGCTCGCGGTGCTCGGGGACGCCGCCTACGCGATCGGCGGCTTCAACGGGACCCTGCGCGTGCGCAGCGTGGACGTGTACGACATCGCGCAGGACTCGTGGGCGCCGGGCCCGCCGCTGTGCGCGCGTCGCTCCACGCTGGGCGTGGCCGCGCTCGGCGGGACGATCTACGCGGTCGGCGGGTTCGACGGCGCCACCGGACTCAGCTCGTGCGAGGCGCTGACGCCGGGCGCGGGGGCGGGCTGGCGTCCCGTGGCGGCGATGGGCACGCGGCGCTCCTCGGTCGGCGTGGCGGTGCTGGGCGGGCGGCTGTACGCCGTGGGCGGGTACGACGGCGCGGCGCGGGCCTGTCTCGCCTCGGTGGAGCGGTACTCGCCGGCGCAGGACGCCTGGGAGCCGGTATCGGAGATGGCGGCGCGGCGCTCCGGCTGCGGCGTCGGCGTGGCGGAGGACGTCCTGTATGCGGTGGGCGGACACGACGGGCCCGCCGTGCGCCACTCGGTGGAGCGGTACCGTCCCGCGGGGGAGGGGGAGGGGGCGGGGGATGGCGCGTGGAGCCCGGCGCCCGGGATGCACTCTGCGCGCCGCAACGCCGCGGTCGCGTCGCACCGCGGCAAGCTGTACGTGGTGGGAGGCGACGACGGCGCCGCTAACCTCAGCACCGTCGAGGTACGTGCGTATTATCTTGTCTTCGTGCGAGTCGGATGGTTCGTTAGGACGTGACCGGTTGCGCCGCGTGTTGCAGGTGTTCGACCCGGCGACGGACTCGTGGACGCTGCTGTCGGCCACCATGTCCATCGGCCGCTCGTACGCCGGCGTGGCGGTGGTAGAACGGCCGGCGCCCCCGAGCCCCTCCCCCCCGCCCCCCCCCCGCGGCGCCGTGCCCCTGCCCCTGCCCCGCGCCCCCCTCCCCTGGCGCCTCGTGACGCGTCGCGCCGCGCCTGCAGCGAGGGTGAGTTACTCCCCTGCGACTAGGTCCCACTATGCCGATGTGAGTCTCCCTCTCCCCTGCGACTAGGTCCCACTATGCCGATGTGAGTCTCCCTCTCCCCTGCGACTAGGTCCCACTATGCCGATGTGAGTCTCCCTCTCCCCTGCGACTAGGTCCCACTATGCCGATGTGAGTCTCCCTCTCCCCTGCGACTAGGTCCCACTATGCCGATGTGAGTCTCCCTCTCCCCTGCGACTAGATCCCACTATGCCGATGTGAGTCTCCCTCTCCCCTGCGACTAGGTCCCACTATGCCGATGTGAGTCTCCCTCTCCTGAGACTAGGTCCCTCTATGCCGATGTGAGTCTCCCTCTCCCCTGCGACTAGGTCTCACTATGCCGATGTGAGTCTCCTTCTCCCCTGAGACTCGGTCCCTCTATGCCCGTGTGAGTCTCCCTCTCCCCTGCGACTAGGTCCCACTATGCCCATGTGAGTCTCCCTCTCCCCTGCGACTAGGTCCCACTATGCCGATGTGAGTCTCCCTCTCCCCTGCGACTAGGTCTCACTATGCCGATGTGAGTCTCCTTCTCCCCTGAGACTCGGTCCCTCTATGCCCATGTGAGTCTCCCTCTCCCCTGCGACTAGGTCCCACTATGCCCATGTGAGTCTCCCTCTCCCCTGCGACTAGGTCCCACTATGCCGATGTGAGTCTCCCTCTCCCCTGCGACTAGGTCTCACTATGCCGATGTGAGTCTCCCTCTCTCCTGAGACTAGGTCCCTCTATGCCGATGTGAGTCTCCCTCTCCCCTGCGACTAGGTCCCACTATGCCCATGTGAGTCTCCCTCTCCCCTGCGACTAGGTCCCACTATGCCGATGTGAGTCTCCCTCTCCCCTGCGACTAGATCCCACTATGCCGATGTCGATGTAGACTCGCAATCATATCATAGTTTCGAAACGATTGCTACCAACATAAAATATGTGAAAGCAGTTAATGTCTGCGTTATAGTCCTTTGGTATAACACCAGGATCTAATAATACTTAGTATAGTACTAGGCGACAGCGCGGAGCATGAATAAGGAGCATGAGCACTGAAAGGTAAAGGCCTAAATAGATGAGTGGACTGTGAGACAAATTTATATGTGATGGTAAAAGGAGTGACTACTGAAATGACGGTTGGCTACGAGTTCTGGTTAAAATAAATTAAATTTAAAAAACATGGAATTGCAGTTTCAAGTGCAGTCATTTGTTAATTTGATTATGATTTTCATTTCATCTCAGCTAATCGTCAGCATCGATTCATTAAAAATACGAAAAATTATGAAATACGCGGTCCATCGTGGTAGCAGTGCGGAGCAAACGGCACGCATCATTAACGACGTATACGGAGCAAACACTACAACGAATGCACTGCCCGTCATTGGTTTGAACGCTTCGACGAATCAAAAGACAATTTTGGAAGATGATTCTCAATCTATGGCTGAATTAGCAGCAGGTTTTGACGTTAGCATCAAAACAATATTGGTTCATTTGTGTCAAATCGGCAAGGTAAATAATTTATTTATATTTGGATGCTCTAAACAAACATTGACCCCTAAAACATTATGATAAATTTATTGTGGTTTAGTGTCGTTATGATTCATCACGACTTCTTACCAAAACGGCACGGACATTACTGCGAATGTGTACTGTGAAGGACTGAACTCGATAATAGAGAAGTTGGCAGCTCGCAAATCTCCGGCCATTCGCCGGCTTCGGTCAATCGCTCGCCCTCGCTGCTCCTGCGCGAACTGCACAACTGCACAACTGCACAACTGAACAACATTCGGTCTCCAAGCTACAAGAGCTAGGATTGGAAGCTTTCCACCCACCATACTGCCATAGATAGACTACAACTTTTTCCATTATTTGGACAACTTCTTGGCAAGTGTATGATTCAGTGCCCGAGAGGCTGCCTTTGAAAAGTTTGTTGTCTCCCGTCGATCTGCATTCCCCTTACGCTTGCTACCTTAATTATAGGTATAAACCGCAATGCAAATTATATTAATATTTGCATGCCTAAAATGCCTCAAAATTCCTAAAATACAAATTTATCATATATCCGCCTTTAGGAAGTCCACTGCTGGACATAGGCCTCCCCAATAGATTTCCAGGAAGAACGATTTTGAGCCCTCTCCATCCACCGAATTCCTGCGATCTTTACAATGTCGTCAGTCCATCGGGTGGGGGGTCGTCCTACGCTTCGTTTTCCTGCCCTTGGTCGCCATAAATACTAATTACATGCAGACAAAAGCTTGAAAATTAGATAATTTTACATCGAATAAAAAATACCTAAGATAAAATCTATATTAAAAAAAATTATATATGAATTTAAAAAATAACAAAAAAACATTAATGACATTAAGATTTAAGCAATTTAAAAAAAAAAAAAAAAATCTAAAATTTTTCTGATGCTTATCTGAACTAAAGTAAATCGTATGATCTCTCTGTCAATCCTGGTAAAACGCAGATCATTGTAATAGGCAGCTCCAGAATGATATCAGAAATTGACTGGTTTCATCTCCCTCCTGTGATCTTCGACGGAAAATGCATTCAGCTGAGTGACTCGGTCAAAAACTTAGGCGTACACATAGACAAGCAACTTTCGTGGCGACCGCACCTGGCTGAAGTCAGTCGGAAGGTGTTTGCTTCTGGTGCCTCTGTTAGAAGGTTTCGGAATTTTCTCCCTACCGCTACTAAAATTGCGCTTGCACAATCCCTCCTTCTTCCAATCCTTGATTATGCTGACGCCTGCTATATTGACATCACTAAAGAGCAACTTTATAAGCTTGAGCGTCTACAAAATTACTGTATACGGTTTATATTTGGTTTGCGCAAATATGACCACATTTCTGAATTTCGCAATAAACTCAAGTGGTTGCCAATCCGTTTTCGCCGGAATGCTCACATTCTCACTCTTCTCTATAATATTCTGTTCTCCTCTTCAACTCCCTTTTATCTCAAAGAACGGTTTGAATTTCTCTATCTCTCTAACTGTCGATCCTTACGCTCCTCAGAAGCCAATGAACTTAAAATTCTTGTTCACTCCTCTACCTTCTATGGAAAGTCGTTTACAGTGCAGGCTGTCCGCTTGTGGAATGCGTTGCCTGTAGATATTAGAAAGGCCAAGTCTCTCCCCATCTTCAAGTATATGGTCATGAAACACTATTTGTCGTACTGTTATACCTAATCATTTCTTTATTATTGATATTTTATATAATACCTACTTTTGAGCTATGATTTTATGATTTTATATGTTTATTATTATACCTATATGTATGTATATATGTATTTATTTATATCAGTATTATATTATAATTATATTTGCCGAAACACCACACCAACATGCCCCTTCTCTGTTTATTTATAGTTCAATCCATCCAAAGGTTGCCTGGCAGAGATCGCTGTTAGCGATAAGGCCGCCCATTGTATTGCCTTTTATTGTAAAAACATTGTATGTGTATTTTTATATGTGGTCTAACAATAAAGAGTTATCTATCTATCTATCTTATCCACATTACCCGTCCTCATAAACTTGTTTAAACTTGTCACAGAGATAATAGTTTTCTTATTATGGATAGCGTTGAATGCTTTAGTAATTCTATTTAAAGGTGAATAATGGCCCAAGGTGGAACGTGCGGATTTTTGAACTATTTAAGAACTATCAGTGTAATTGCTAACCAGTTTGTATAAATACATGTTGTCAAGCAATTTCCGACGACAAACGAGGGAATCCATACTGAAATAACTCAGTCGATCATATCTTGGTAATTTTTCAGCTAAATAACAACTGTAAGAGAAGTGCCTGATATTGTGATATAGTTTTATTTGCAGACGATACGTCTTTAATTTTTAAAGTTGATAGAGGTAAAACCAGTATTTACGATAACATAAATGAATCCTTATCGTTAGTTCTTAACTGGTTCACTGTAAATAATCTTTTGCTTAATTAAAAAAAAAACTAAATGTATCAAATTCACTTTTCCAAATGTTATTCATAGCCCGGCCAACATTGAAATAAATGGAGAGGCAATGAATCTTGTAAATTCCACGATCTTCCTAGGTCTTAATATGGATGCAAAACTACAGTGGGGACCACAAATTGAAACACTTGCTGGTAGGCTTAGTTCCGCTGCATATGCAGTTCGTGCGATACGGTGGCTTACTGATGAAGCTACAGCTAGACTAGTTTATTTCAGTTACTTCCATAGTGTTATGTCATACGGCATCATTCTCTGGGGGAAAGCAGCTGATATTGGTAAAATATTTGTAATTAAAAAAAGGGCAATACGTGCCATTTATAAAATGAAACCACGAGAATCTTTGAGAGAAATATTCAAAGAAATTAATATTCTCACAATAGCTTCACAATATATATATATGATTTTTTTTTATATACACATAAAAATAGAGATGGGATTCAGCAAAATAGTGACCTTCATAAAATCAACATTAGGAATGAACATAAATTATACATCCCTAGGTTTCGACTAGAAAAAGGTAATAAGTCATTTATGGGGAACACGGTGCGCTTCTATAATAAGCTTCCTGAAAATGCTACTAAACTACCTATTAAGAAATTTAAAGCTAAAGGTAGTCTTTTGAAGAAAGCTTATTATAATATAGATGACTATATTATTGATAAGAATGCATGGCCTCATGTCGCTCTGCCGTCAGACAGTTAACCGACACACTTGAAATGTATAAACTCTCTTGTATTAGTATTTCGTAGTTAAGGTAGTTATAAGATGGATCATTATAAAAAAGCGCTAGGACCAAGACGAGTTTCTTGCCAATTCTTCTCGAGCTTGGGTTAGGATGAATTGGCACCTAAATTCACCTAGGATGTAAGATGTTTCAAAGTGATCCTTGTGATTGTATTGAATAAATCATCTTTTGACTTTGACTTGACTTTGCCATAATAGTAGATTGTTGCATCGAGCGTAAAGTGAGTTTTTTTATGCACGAGTGTTATGTTATTATGTTGTAAATTAACACGAATGCAATAATAACTCACTTTAGCAAGGTGCGTAACTTTTCTTCAACTACCAATCTACCTACCGTGATAAAACATACCTTCTCAAAATAAAAATAAGAAGTATCAAAGTTTTACTATGGTACAAAATGCGCGAAAATAAATCAAGTCGGTCTTATTCAGCCGATTTTTATTTTTAGCTATTATCTTTTTGATCTAATGCAAACATTTTATATTAAACTTAATTGGAGACATTAAACTTCTGTGGTAAATTTATACCAGTGCATTAATGAAAAAAAAAACTGTTTAGGTTATCAGCAAAAAATACGTCCTTTGATCAGTTTTGTAGTGATTAATGATAACATTACTACGTAGTTAAAAGAAAAAAACCTTTTCTGCTCACTTTCCAATCGTTTATTGTAAATGTCGTCGCACTAGAGCGTTATAAATAGATATTTTGGTCATAGGCTTTCGGAAATCCCTACAATTACGCAATACGAATCCCAAGGTCCTAAAGCTTTTTTTGACGTTATCCTTCCTTACTAATATTATAAACACGAAAGTTTGTATACATACATACATGTCACTCTTTACAATAGTATAGCTTATACATCAGAATATTACATAGGCTATAATTTATAAATATATTTTGTATGAATTGTCCAAAATATAACGTAAGTATATAAGTATCAAATAAGTAGGAAAAAAATCTGCCATCTGCGAGCAATAACCGTTAGAATTACATGTATAATGGAAATGTTTATCTTAAATGATCCTAAAAAAAAGCCCGCGACAGCATATATCTATCTTTTATGTGTAAGCCATTATCGCCAAAATAGTGAACCATAAATACAATAAAAATTTACTATTTATTTCTAATGTACATTTGGTTGTAACAAATTGATCCTTATATCAAAATAAATACTTTTATCGCTTCTGGTATTTCATCATCATATCATCATATCAGCCTTTAAGAAGTCCACTGCTGAACAAAGGCCTCCCCAATAGATTTCCAGGAAGATTGATTTTAAGCCCGCTCCATCCACCGACTTCCTGCGTTCTTTACAATGTCGTTAGTCCATCGGGTAGGGGGTCGTTTTCCTGTCCTTGGTCGCTATTCGAGAACTTTTATTCCCCAACGGTTATCAGTTCTGCGAGCTATATGGCCTGCCCATTGCCACTTGCAAATTTTAAGTGCTGTCGGTGAATTTGGTTCTTCTACCGATTTCCTCGTAGCGGATTTTATCACGTAGTGAAACACCCAACATAGCTCTCTCCATAGCACGTTGCGCGACTCTGAGCTTGTGTATGAGGCCAATAGTTAGCGACCAAGTCTCAGTTCCATTACCATTTCCAAGGATCTCACAAAGTAACACCTTCTGTCTGTTACGCTTTCACGACTAAACCGCAGAACCAAATTGATGAATTTTGGTAAGTATATAGATAGATAGAAGAAAATAAGCTACTCGAAGTACTAATCCTGCGCAGACAATGACGCGGGCACCAGCTAGTTATCAATATGTACATTAAATCGCAATTTGTTATCAAGGGAAACACCAAGGTCGCGAATATTTTTGACCTCTGACAGCAACTTATTATTTATGCAGTATGACCTAGAAGCAACATTTTTTTTCTGGTGAAACGTATCACGAGAGACGAAACTGTAGAGATCAAGTGATCTTGACAAAGGTGAAGAAGTAGAATATCTTCGGCAGAATTAACCAACATCTTCCTGCCCTTTTCCCCAAAATTTATTTGGAAGGGTTTAAAGTTTATTAATAATAAACCCTGCTAAAAATATTTAAATCATCAGCGAACATATAAAACTTCGAATTTTTGAATTTTTTCATAGTTACGGCATAGCGACCGAAGAGTGTCAATAGAATTAATGCCACTACCATATGAAACAAGAGAATTCGCGTAGCAAGGAACACACAGCGATATAATTTATGAAAACGTTAAAAAATAGGGGGCCAAGATGATACCCTTGGGGTACACCTGAGAGGGCGACGAAGGGTTTCGAAGAATAATCTCTCGCTACAACTACCGATTCTCTATCAGCCAAGTAAGATCTACACCAGTTGAGAAAAATGTCGGCTACACTAAACGACGAAAGCTTTATCAGCAACAAATCATGGTTAACTTTATCGAAGGCCTTGCTGCAATCAGTGTAAGTTGCGTCCATTGAGTATCCATGATCAACATCTATAACAAGGTCATCGACAAAGGACATTAAGTTAGTTGCTCTGGACCTAGCCTTAATGAATCCATGCTTTTCAAGATACAAAGTTTGCATGAGATGCCACGTTAAAATTGGACATATAAGCATTTCGAAAACTTTGGTCAAAAATAGGTATCAGAGAAGTAGGTCGAGTAGGTAGGTCAGTATAAATGACTTCTTCCAAATAGCAGGAAAAATACCAGAACTCAAGGATTTATTGAAAATAATGTATAGAAGCCAATGCGCTAGCACATTTAACAATGAAAATAAATGGTATACCATCAGAACCTGCTCCCTTTCGAGAGTCAAGTCTTTTTAACTCCCTAAAACATGGTCCTTGGTTACTGATATGTCTGACAAAAAGGTGGTTGGGTATGCGCAAAACTCGCGATGCTCACTTTGTACAGGTTGATATCCTGTGCTGTACACTGACGAAAATTGCAATACGTTCATCAGAAGACATATGTGAAGGAAAGGTAGTGCTGCCCCCCTTTTATGCTTAAAACAAAACAAAATTGTTTACATCAATTATGATTTTATCTAAGTCCGCCTTGTAGAAGTGATATTTAGAGTTCGGTGTTAGGTTATCAACACATTCAATAGGGACAGAAAATTTTAAAGGAGAATGTAATGGGTCGATTACACTTAGTGGGTTTGCGCAAACTTCGAACCGGGACAAAGAAAGAGAACTGAGTATTTGGTCAAGGGTCCTATTCCTAACATTCAAGCTCGAATTATATTGACAAAGGCTATTAAGAGACAGTAAAGTCAGTCAAGCAACAGTTATGCAGCTGACTACCTGACCTGTGCGCTGTGCGTTTTGATCCAAGTCATACTACTCAAATTGAAGACCCCTAAGATGATAGTGTCACCACTGTGATTATCAAGACTGTGATTACAATTTTCAAGGAATATTTTCAATATTAAAATCCTAATTTTTTCGTTATAGAGAATACTGCCATTTAACCATGTCTCTGAAAAAGCTACTACATCATAGTCACAACACACAATGTTTTTAAATAAACTTACAGTTTTTGTCCTTAGACCTCTGATATTCTGATAATAACAATTTAGATTAGTAGACACGCCCTTCAGTACGTATTATGGCAAATATAGCGGCATTTATGAAAAATTACTTAACAACTTTTGACATGAACAAAGTTAGACTCTTCATTCTTGCGCATGAAGATTCGCCAATAGCCCACCCAAACAAATTTATAGGTACTTTAACTCCCTCGTTTTGCTGCGGGTCGCGGCATGGAGAGTTTTGTTCTCAGCAGTGAGGTGCTCCACGACGTAGATGGCCCTCTTCGTGTCAGCTCCAAATCCGAGGTGGCGTGTATTTTTATTTATCGTCTTGGTTGTACTTGTTGAATTTGCTAGTGGCTGCGAGAAACTCGTCGCGCACCCGTGGACTACTAAACATTACCAGAATAGAGCGAGGGCGGGGGCTAGCGCTGTTTCTTTTAGCCAACTTTGCGCAGTAGTGGATGTTGGCTTCGCTAATAGGGCATTTAATTGTTTTACCCAGCTGCTGAATGATGTTAACAAGGTTTTCTTGTTTATGTTCAGGAACGCAAAATAATTCAATTTTGTTGTACAAAACGTCAATTTCATAGGTACCTAATGTTTAATATTATACTCCCGTACTATTGAATTTGCGCAATGTGTATTGTAACACTTAGCTCTGAGATAATGATTAAATGTTTATTATCATTGTTATTATTGCTCATTACAATATATTATAGTTTTTACATGCACGATAAATAATAAATACTTAATATAATAATATTGATAAACCACCGACAGGGGATTGATAATTCGTGACAGAATATAATATCCGCAAAAGCCATCTCAGTTAAAGATGGTGTTGACTGATAATGATGTAAGAAGTCCGATTGGGCAATTGTGCAAATATGCACAATTGCCCGAGCAAACCAGTGCGCTACCATCTGCCGACCCGGCATGCGGCACCGCGTCACTCATAACCATCTAACCATATCATTTTATACCATTTAAATGATTACCAAAATTTGACTGTTTTACCAGTTAAATATTTTTTTCCTTACCTGTGTATGTACTGTACCTGTTAATATTTCCTACCGTGTACCTATGTGAAGTCCGATGAAATACACTACTATCTACAGTGAACTTTAAACTTCTTATTTCGCCACCATACCAAATACCAACCAGGAATAACTAAGAGGCCTAGAACTCCCACCATACAGGGTCTTAGCCTTTTACATGGTCCTTCGAGCCGGATGTGAATCGTGAATCGACGAGCATGGATGAAGACCTGCGGTGAGAACTACCAGAACCACATACTCTTGCTGCATTCTTCTACCTGGTGCAGCGGATACACTTAACCAACGCCTGGAGAAACAGTCACAATGCTTCAGTAATAACCAATATAAACCGAAGATGATTCTTGCGAGCAGTGGACCATTCAAAAATGAAATAAAATTAAATGAAAAAATTAAATGTTGTTGGCAGAGTTCCCATGGAACCTTGTAAAAATATATTGGTGACAAGGCCTGATGGCGCAACCCCCATAAAAACTATCTGAACGGGGCAAGCATCGGGATTTAAACAACAAAATGGTTTCAGTACCAAATTAAGTGTATCGATTATTTACAACATAAAATTAATCGAAATTAACGACACACTTGCAAGAATCGAGTTCGTCAACCTCAGCCCAGCTTACGAGCGGACGACAAGCAAATCTGCTGACCAAGTCCTGACACACTGCGCGACGACTACCGACATACCTACTAGGTACCTACAAGATTATTTTTAGAATACTTTTAACTCATTCACTGCCACCACGATTTTCTTGAAGTTTATCGAGATGCCGCCGTATAAAACCGCGGACACGCTAGGCGTGCTCGCGGCATTGCTTAGAAAAATAGATTTTAGTAAGTAAATTTATTATAACGTAACTTAAGGTTCTCAAACTTTTTTTACTAAAATTCCCATGCATAAATGAATAAAGTTTTATTGTGAACTGTAACATTGGCATTGTTAACAGTGCAAGTATATTTGTTTTAATAATATATTGAGTGACAATCATATTTAAACATATTTTCAGTCTTATATGAGTGAATTCATCTAAATTATTAAACCGATAAAAAGCTTTGAACTGCAGAAAGTTAGTTTACGTTATTTATCTCGTATTATCGTAATGTTGGTTGATTGGCCTTACCTAATTACATAAGTATGAATTAAATTCAAAATATTCAAATGAAATAAATTGATTTCTTATCTTTTTTTCAGGAAAAGTTAAATTTGAACCGGAAACGGAAGATATTAATGATGACAACATTTTTAGCGAGACAAACGAACATCAATTGATTTTTATATAAAAGAGATAATTTTACTGTATTTGTGTATGTCACTGTGTGTGTATGTATAATTATATAAAGATATACATCGGATAGGTACGTTTTTTTTCATTGATGGCGTATGGAGTTGTATAAGTAGTATATCAGTCATGTGGTACCCATAACACAAGCTCTGCTTACTTTGGGGCCAGATGGTGCTGTGTGAAATGTCCGGCATTATTTATTTATTTATTATTTATTCATACATGACACAGTACTGTATACGGTAAAAACAACGGTTCGATAAATTATGACATTCCGTTTTGTCATCAAATACTGGTTAAAAATCTCATATCGCAAGCTTATAACTCTGAAAATAGCGAAGCGTTTAATAGAATAAAAAAGTTTGGGAACCTAAGGGTAGCTTCAGTAAGTGAACACACCTAGCGTGTTCTCGGCACTACAAAATACCTATTTTTCGTAAAAAAATCTAACTAGTTTTTTTAGGGAACCGCTTCAATATGCCATAGCCTATCCTTTAAAAATGATGCACTAAAAATTTGAACAGAAAATCAGGCCTAGTTTTGGAAATATAACCGAAACATTCAAAACACGCCTGGCGTGTTCTTGGCGTAGAGACTTAGATTAGCCTGAACACGCGAGGCGTGTCAGTGGCAGTGAATGTGTTAATGTATGTCATGATGACGCAAGATCGACTAGATCTTACACGGACGAAACGAAACGACGTGACGAAAAACCACGGACCCCACCCGTACTTCAAACCAGATCTTCAGCAAAACACCGAAGTCACTGGGTGAGAGACGGACCACATCCAAGCTTCCGTACCAGTCTTAATTATGCCATGAAGGGTACCTACTGATGACACTGAAGACTTGGATGTGGTGCCAGAGAGCATCCTGTGCCGGAACCTGCACTCCTGCGCCGCGGACCAGTTAGTAGTGAAGTCACTTGGATGTGGTTGCAGGAGAGCATCCTGTGACGAAGCCTGCACTTCTGCCCCGCGGACCAGTTTGTAGTGAAGTTACTTGGAAGTGGTTGCAGGAGAGCATCCTGTGACGAAGCCTGCACTCCTGCCCCGCGGACCAGTTTGTAGTGAAGTTACTTGGAAGTGGTTGCAGGAGAGCATCCTGTGACGAAGCCTGCACTCCTGCCCCGCGGACCAGTATGTAGTGAAGTCACTTGGACGTGGTTGCAGGAAAGCATCCTGTGACGAAGCCTGCACTCCTGCCCCGCGGACCAGTTTGTAGTGAAGTCACTTGGACGTGGTTGCAGGAGAGCATCCTGTGACGAAGCCTGCACTCCTGCCCCGCGGACCAGTTTGTAGTAAAGTCACTTGGACGTGGTTGCAGGAGAGCATCCTGTGACGAAGCCTGCACTCCTGCCCCACGGACCAGTTGTAGTGAAGTCACTTGGACGTGGTTGCAGGAGAGCATCCTGTGACGAAGCCTGCACTCCTGCCCCGCGGACCAGTTGTAGTGAAGTCACTTGGACGTGGTTGCAGGAGAGTATCCTGTGACGAAGCCTGCACTCCTGCCCCGCGGACCAGTTGTAGTGAAGTCACTTGGACGTGGTTGCAGGAGAGCATCCTGTGACGAAGCTTGCACTCCTGCGCCGCGGACCAGTTGTAGTGAAGTCACTTGGACGTGGTTGCAGGAGAGCATCCTGTGACGAAGCCTGCACTCCTGCCCCGCGGACCAGTTTGTAGTGAAGTCACTTGGACGTGGTTGCAGGAGAGCATCCTGTGACGAAGCCTGCACTCCTGACCAGTTTGTAGTGAAGTGCGCAAAAGCAAGGCTCGGCTGATCGTCAGCCATGTGCCTAGAACCAGGTGCTATGTGTTGTGCGGTTGAACGGGAATAACCATTAGTTTTATGTTTATATCGAACACAGCAATTATGCATTTTTCTTTTACAAGCAATTGCACAATTGCCTGAGCAAACCAGTGCGCTATCATCTGCCGGTCGAGCACCGCGTTACTCATAAATCTCACCAACATTTTATACCATATAAGTTATTACCAATCCAAATAAATATATTATACCAGTTTAATATATTTTATTTACCATTCCGTGTATCTGTGTGAAGTCCGATAAAATACACTAATACAGTGAACTCTGGACTTCTCATTTTATCTCCACACCAAATCCCAACCACCAATAACTAAGAGGCCTAAAGAGTCCTAGCTTTTTACATATAATAATAATAATTATAAAGTTTATTTCCGGTAACATAATCATATGTAAGTATGAAATATAATAACAAGGGACCATAGAAAATAAATACCTTATCATGAATAACATACACATTAAGTAAACTTATAAACTACACAAGTACGACGCGCGGCTTCCTGATCCGGCATCGAAAAAAAAATTACACTTGCCATTTAAGTATAAGTATAGTTATGATTGATAACGTTACATTATATTCATATCGTCAACAAATGTAAGGACACTGTGATTTCAAGAAGCACGAATTGATGTGTGCTATAAAAACTGAAAATACGAGTGGTCCCAGTATAGAACCTTGGTACACCACTTGGTACATTCATCCACTTCGACAAGTAACTACCCAATAAAGTAGTATTTGGTACCTGTAATCTGTTATGAAGTAACCCATCTCAAAATATCACCCCTGACACTAGCTGCAACAAAATCGATATCAGGCGGACATGGTCGGTCAAAAGCTTTGCTTTGCTATTATCGGTATTATCCTCTAAATAATCTAATAATCATTATTCATAGTCGAGATCGATACTGTTGTCTTACCTGTGAGAAAACCATGTTGAGTAATAAGTCTAGGTAGTACGCTTTTTAAAGGCCAATGGACTTGCTTATAAACTATTTTTTCATAGTTTGGCTACATAATTTTGATATTTTTTAGGACTCAGAAGTCCACCCTTAGACTCCTAGTCAGAGCTCTTCCTCGCAGAGTATTTTTGTAGATGTTAGTTAACATAACATTAACATTTCTTTGACATGCCAATGTCAAAGAAATGTTAAAAAAATTGAAAATTTGTAAAATTTGAAAAAATTACAATGTCACATAAAAATTATGCAGTAAGAGCTTTAGACATTCACCTTGTTTAAAAGTTTTTACTAATCTAGTCCTCGGTACATGTAGTTTCTCTTTATTACGAGTGTTAAAATTGTGAATGTGCATTCACATTCACATCACATTCATTGGGAATTCTGCTTTTTTCGAATGTATTTCTAAGAGGGAATTCATAATAAACAGAGATACAACTGTATTTTTTTTAATAAGCTCTCATCGATGTTAATCTATGTAGCCCGTATATAATTCGTAGTGACCTTTTCTGACAAACAAGAACACTGTTAATTTGGGAGGCATTTCCCAAACTGTTATTACATAGCTATTTATGGAATGGCACAATGTACAATAAACTGATATTAGATTAAGTCTGTCAAAATAATTCAAATTTCCAAGAAAGTTTAGTTTAGGGTTAAGTGATAAGTGCTTCCCGCAGGTGTGCGAGCTCGCAGGTGCGGCGCGGCGGCGCGAGGGAGTGGCGCGGGGCGGGGGAGTGGCGCGGGGCGGGGGAGTGGCGCGGGCCGGGGGAGTGGCGCGGCGCGGGGGAGTGGCGCGGGCCGGGGGACGAGGTCGGTATCTCTCCAGCTTCCTTCGACTCTAATGCTAAAGTGTGGCGGGAAGATGATAGATTGACAACCGCGACGAGCTGCATAGCGGTTGCGAGCAGAGCTCCCAGGCCTGCTCTAGCGCGCATGGCTCCCAGCCCTGTAGGACTGGAATGCGCATTTCGGATGGAAATGCCGGACGTTATGCCAGTAAAAGTGTGGAAGTTTTTGAATGCTCATTGGATGAAAGTGGCTGACTTTATTCTTCAACAAGTTGTAACAAAATAAGGCAATCCCGGAGGAGTGGTGCAAGGGTTCGCCACTTTTTAAAAAAAAAGGTAATGTCTACAATTATTGGAGAATAAAGCTCATTTCATTTATGTATGAAAGGTATGAAAGTTTGGGAAACAGTTATCGCGAGACGAATAATAAGGTAAAGTAAGGTATATTATTTCATAGAACCCAACAAAATCATCAACAATAGGCAATTTGGATTTTAAAGAAAAAAAAACACGAATCAAGCTATAACTTCTCTAGTAGAGTGAATTTTGTGGGATTTGTACAGAAGTAAGATCACATACGGCCTGTTTTGTGATCTATCAAAGGCTTTTGACTGTGTCTGCCATAAGATTCTCGTATTAAAACTTGAGCATTATGGTATAAGGAACAATGAACTGTCTGTTTTTGCGTTTTATTTGAAAAATAGAAAACAAATTCTGGAGTGTAACGGCCAAAAGTCTAAATCAAATAATATTACAATGAGAGTACCGCAAGGGTCTATTTAAGGGCCACTTCTATTCATTCTGTATATCAATGACATTGTGGTCTGTGTTGAAAATGAGATGCATATAGTCATTTTTGCTGATGACACAACTGTAGTAGTTAGTAAGAACAAAGAAAAGTTATTTGTAAAGATAAAAACGCTGATATTTAGTTTACAAAAATGGTTTAATGCCAAGAATTTACTATTAAATGTAGATAAAACGAACATTGAAAACTTTTTTTTAGGACATAAACATAATAATGACGAATTAGTTAGGCATACAAAACACTTTTTGACTACTCTTGACACCATCAAATTTTTAGGCATAGATATTGACAGTAAATTCATTTGGAATAAACATATTGACACTCTCGTTGGGAGATGAAAGTCAGCAGTTTACGCAATAAAGAAAATAAGACAACTTAGTGACATAAGGACACTACTCCTACTCTGAAGCATACCTAATGGAGATAGATGTAGGAGGTTTTCAGTGTGGCACCGAGGAACCGTCGCATCCAGCGCTGCTGAATGGTTGCATGTCCCTTTCGCAGGAGGTCGTGTACGAGAGCGTGGGGCGTGGCGCGGGGCGTGGGGCGCGGTGCAGACACGCGCAGACGTTGGAGTTCAACTCGCGCGGGGTGCGGCCCCCGCCCCCCGCGCCCCGCGCCGACTTCGTGTGTACCATGCCGCGGGTGAGGGGCGCGGGGGGCGGCGCCGGGGCCGGGGCCGGGGCGGGGGCGGGGGCGGGGGCCGAGCTGGGCCCCTGTCTGGTCGTGGTGTGCTCGTGCCACCTGCTGCCCGAGAGCCACCGGCGGGGAGGCGCACACCGCGCCTGCGAGGCAGCCGCGCCCCCCGGCCTCGGCCCCGCCCCCCCCGCGCCCCCCGGGGAGTGCGACGAGTGAGTCCCCCGAGGGTACCGGTGAAGGAGCCGGCGCCGCAGCTGATGCGGCGTGAATGTATGATCTACCGAAGAGCTCGCAGCGCATCGGCGATAGCCGCTCGTAGTTACTCGTTCTTCTAGAGATGGGGACCGGTCCGAATGTTCGCTCGATGTGAGCGTGTTACGAGTGGAGTATTCGGCGGATCGGTGCGGCTAACGCGCTCCGCTCGGCTCTTAATCGTTCGAAACTCCTTTCGATGTTACTTTAAAAGTCCCACTGCCGCGCCGCGCGCTCGCGTTTCTATACGAAGAGAAAAATACAAGTAAGTGGATGGAGCACAGCCGAGCGAGACAAACATTCAGATGTCGCTGCTCCTCCTTGATGAGAATATCGACATGATGAGAGGCGAACGCTCGCACCAAAGCGGCTGGCTCCGGCTGCACGTGACGTCAGCACGAGCTCCGGGCGCAGTGAGGGCAGGGGGGAGGGGGGGGGGGGGAGGGGGGAGGGAGGGGGGGGGGGAGGGGGGGCAGGGGGGAGGGGGGGCAGGAGGGGGGCTACAGACTGAACCCATTCCTCGCGGAATACTGCCGCTAACTTTTCCAATTCAAACTATTCCATGTGTATTCACGTATACTTAAAACTACGCTAAACTTCAAAAAACTATTCAATCGTAAACAAATGGGTTTGTTTACCATTGAATAGTGGCTCGAAACCAACTTTGTAGGAATTGAGTAATTATGTTTTAATAATATTTATCTATTCTGTTAGCGATTTGTTCTTGGTGTGTAAGTATGTGAGTAAGGTGCCCGTGGTGCTTTGCTTGTAGTTGTCGGTAAATCGTTCAAAGATTGTTTTTCTGAGCTCAAGCTCAGAAAAAAGCTCTGTGAAAACTGTGAAAGGCATCAAGCTATGCCTATATTACTTTTATTATGTTATAATATTTTAAATGTAATAATTTAACGTATGTCATGCACTATAATGCTGTTTGTTTCTAAATTAAACAAAATATACACTTATACCTACTTTAGTCAAGTTATTTCACTACATTATTATAATAATACAGTTACATTCTGCACTGTTCATAGAACATTGTTTCAACTTGATTTAGTATTTATCAATTTATTAGTCTATTATTCGTATAATCTTACCTAGCTACTTTTATAATTATTTTTAACGCATATTTTTTTAATACGAATAAGTATGTAGTTAAATTTTTTATTTTGTATTTATGTAATTAATGTTGATACCAAATCACATTCCTTTATTCCGTACCTACATACCTAAATTATTTTTTAAAAAGAACTTCGTAGGTACTTGTGTAAGAACCTATGTCTATTTACTAAAACTGTTTTGAAGGAATACGATAATTATGAATTATAAATACCTAGATGGGTGGCACTTATCACGTAAGTTGTTGAGTACGTATGCCAATGTGGCATCGGCAATGTGTCGTCTTGTTCCGAGACATACTTAAACGTATCGTGTGATCTGTCTAGTTTTATATATAATACCTATATATAAATACCTTTGTCCTTTTGTTTGCTTACAGAGGGCGATTATTAGTATTTTGACAATTTCTCAGTCGAACTACTGTTGAATGAGGTGACTCGCTCGAAATCAGCTGTGCTTTGGTTTGTGCTATGAAAGTTCACTAAGTGCTCCCTACTCCCTGCTCCCTAGCGATCCCTCTGGCAACTGTTACTTTATCATTTTGTGGCAGTTTTCTAACAAAAAACCAAAGTACAGCTGAATTTTTCAACGAGTCATCAATTTAAGTGACCTTAAGTCACCTCGATTGAGAAAGTAACAAGAACTCATAATCAGCCTTCTGCTTTTCTTACCTAACATATGTATGTTATGTAGTAGGCAGGCCTTTCGCTCTCTATTATTTAGATTACCTGTAACTTATCTAACTCTATTGTTGTGATGTGATTAAGTAGTATTTTTTTAACTATTATATAAGTAGGTAATTCATTAATTAATTGTTTATTTTGTATGTATACTGAATGATGTTGTACCTACTTAGGTAGAGTAACATCCAAGTAATAGCAAGACTCGGCCGCGCCTCTGCCTTAGTACCTACCTTACTCCTGTATAGGTACTTAGGTATACACATAGTGACCTATTCTTATATCTCGATTGTTGTTACTGTTTCAGAAGCCGTTACTGTTAGTACATTTTTTTCGCAATAAATATCTAATTTGATTTAATGCCAAATTCAATTTTACTCCATCAACTAATAATATATAGGAAGTTAGAAATAACTATTATCTAAGTGTACCTAGGTATTATCTCAACCAATTTTTCTTCTACTTAAATGGGGTAGGAATGTAATGTACTCACCTTACCATGAGGTTGAACCCACGATGGATGGGGATATGGTAATTCAATGAGCGCCTCTAGCGGCTCGTACTTAAACTGTAACAGAAATACTATATCAGAGTGACCACTAACTAAGGCCACTTTTTGTAGAATTGTTCATGGGGGTTCATCTAGGGGGTGAAAATGGTATGTAGGTACATTATCACCTCAATCAATTAAGGATACACAAGTCAGCGGCACAAACTCGTTAGTGGGCGTAGCTAAAATGCATGCTATTTCACCTAGCTTAGTGTGAGAAAAGGATAGACGTGCACCAAGGATAGAGATGAGCAGTAAGGAGATAGCGTGATTATAATTTCGAGTCATATAATCAGATTAATCTATGATTTCTAAATAAAACGATTGCGTAAAAATAATGAATAGACCTTTGGCTCAAGGGTTCTCATGAAAAAACTACTGAATGTAATTATAAAAAAAAGTTATTTGAGCTCTTGAATAAATAATCTATGCTTGTATAGGAAAAATTGTTTAGTTTGCGTACTCCGTTTTTTATTTATTCACACCTAAAGTTGCGCTAAAATCAGCGATGAAAAACGATTTTTTTTTAGTCTTGTATCTTTCAAACCCATATTATTTTCACAATTCTGTATTGATACAAGCATAGATTATGACAAGACAAATTTATATCACTTTTAGTTTTGGTTGTTCATCATCAGACGGTGGTGTGATCACCCTTCGACGTTTGTATGGAAAGATAATCGACTTGTTCACTCTTAACACCAAACTGTTAAAATACTTAGGTAGGTAAGTACTTATAATATTTAAATACATTCATAAGTTACTTTATGCCACTCAGAAACAGAATAAACACCTATGCTATGATATACTGGGATGGGAGGGAATCATACCATCAACCTACAGCGCAGAAGGCAGGGCTGACTGCATGGCGATTTTGGAACTCTTGATACAATCAATGTCTATCAGTTTTGATTAGCAATAAGCATTATTTCATAGATTGGTAGGTATTAGGTATGCTCGGTTTCCATCTCAGTTACTATTCTTTCTATTTAGACAACCTCTGTGGCGCAGTGTGTTAAGATCCGGCTGAGACGCAGAAGGTTGCGGGTTCGATTCCCGCCGCGGGACAAATGTTTGTATGATCTGCAAGTATTTGTCTCGGGTCTGGGTGTTTCTATGTATAATATGTATGAATTTACAAAAAAAAAAGTATATAAGTATTAGATAAGATTTCGGTGTATATCTGTCATGTCATGTCAAGCAGAGCTTGTGTTATGGGTAATACACAAGCTCTGCTTACCTTGGGGCCGTAGATGATGCTGTGTGAAATGTCCGGGATTATTTATTTATTTATTTATTCATAATGACAGCATGTGTTGCAATCAACATCAACCATCTCTAATACCAGTGAATTAATAGTAACTGGGAACTTTTAGCATCAATGTTTTTATAGTATCAGAGTTCCATAATCGGCGGACAGATCAGTCAATCGGTTTATTACTTCTATGAGCGAGCGCGCTAGCGCCAGTCGGCCGGCCGGCAGGCGCGCGCGCGGCTAGCTGGCTTGGCTGTGGTAGAGACGTATTCTATGACGTAAATGTAATGTCTAATGCATGCCTGCCTGTCAGTCATGCCATCGCGGATCAAGATGCCATCAAGATGAGATCGATAAAAAAATCGTTGGACAAAAGATCGATCAAAGATCGAAGTCGTGACAGTGCTTTGGTGTCACAGTATTAATACTTGGTTATGTATTATATTCATAGTATGATAAATTTGAAAATGTATGTTGTCTGTTTGTTACCTTTTCAAGGCTCTTCAAATTTAATAAGGAGTTAGATTGTTTAATAAGGGCTATAATGAGGATTGTATAATAGGATATGTAGGCACCAGGTGTGAGACTGTGAGAGAAGCCTCGGCCTACACAGCTAGATGTACGTAGAGCAGTATATTGTATCGATAGTAATAGGTATAAAACTGTCGAGTTTTTATATCGATTGTAAATTTTGACGATTTCGATTGTTTGTATGCGTGTCGTGTAGTGTTGTGTAGCGCTACTAGTAGTAGTAGGTACTAACTACCTGGTTGGTTTATTACGAATACGAAGTACTCTAACCAGTGTTGCCAGATTAGGCGACTTATCGCCCTTTAGGCTATCTCGACAGGTAGCGGGGCGACCAAAAAATGCGATCGGCGACTGGTCGCCGTTTAGGCTATTTAAGAAATTAAAAATTATGATGTTAGGCTACATATTTTTATTTTTTTTTACAATTACAATAATAAGTAGGTACAAAATGGATAAACCGGAATGTTTATTTCATTCAGTCAATGTGAGTTGATGAGAATGTCATTTATTTTTTAATAGAGTGAGAAGTGAATCAAATGGTAGTGGTAAGTTGGATGCATATTTCGCGGCATTTAATCAATCAATAAATGGAGGAATCCTTGATGATGTTATTTTGTTACCAGTCGACGAGTCGACGTTTTTTTTATAATAAAAGCTTTAACCCTACATAATATAACCATTAATGGTAAAACAGTTAATAAGTCTAGCCGTTTTTACTATGTTGCTTTATTGTTGTTAAAGTGAAAACTTCTTTTAGCGCAGTACGCATATTTTTAGGTGAGGTTAAACCTCTGGACTCGCGACACCGTTACCGTGACGCAGCCGGCTGCCGCGCTCGCCCCATTTGATTATAAACCTTAATTCACATGTTTACAGTCTACTTTTGTATGGAGAAGTTTACTGAGTTAGGTTCTTTGATATATTATCTACATTCTGAACAAAAACATAAAATAATATTAAATGTATTTTAAAGTTTCTAAAAACTAATAAAATACAATTCATAAATAAAATGCAATTAATAACCAAATAACCCTAGTACCCATGAAAATGTCTAACGCGCCAAAATAAGTTTTCACTTCTGTCGGCACTCCCGGAGTGCAACCCATTTTTTTTATTTTATTACTGAGACTCCACCGGAAAAATAACATTACATGCTTACAGTATTCACTTTCAATATTTTAATTATCAAGGATTAGTTATGTATGTTTTATTTCCTGTTGAGTCTAAGCAAAAAATAGGTTATCATAGTATTATTACCCGTATTAGGCGTTTATTACGTATCTTTGAATTAAGCAATGTAGTCTAATTTATGAAATAAACCTACATTTTGGTATAAAAAAAATTGGGCGATTTTAGGCTACTTTTTGTATATTATTTGGCGATTTGGACCGAGCTCCATCTGGCAACACTGACTCTAACTAATCTAAGTAGGTACCTACGATAAGTATGTACTTGTAAATAATAATAATTTTTAAGTAGGTATATAAATGGAGAGGAGATGGGACCGAGGGATCAAAAGCTATCATATCGCAATTCGCGCGCGATGTTGACGTGACTCGGACGTTATTACCCATTTAATTTATCAACCAAACCAAAGATTTCGGTGTAAGATTCGTATGTAAGCAAGTTTAAATAGTAGTAATTATGTCGAGTAGCGAGTGGAGATGCGTAATATTAAGGTGTGCGGCGGTGTGTCTACTCGCGGGGCCTGCGTCCGGCGCTCGCGAGGGCGCAGTGCTGGCGGGAGGCACGTACTCTCTGCAGAGCACAGTACTGCTACAGGAGACGGCTGATGGCGGCGGCGACGTGGGCTACCGGCTCGGCGGCGAACTGGTGCTGGAGCCCGTGGCCGCCGACCCCGACACCCAGCGCCTGCTGCTCAAGTTCCGCGTGAGTACTGCTTGCAGCCACGGAGATATACCTACCCTAATTGTTACGATAACATGACAACGTGACCTCTTGACCTCGGCCACGACGTGTCCCTGTCGGATACGTCCCTACCATTATCTATGAACGAGAGCCAAGCCACCACTAGATAACGAGATCATCTACCTTAATGAGTATGAGTGGTATGAATACGAGTACTATACCTACTATTGTAATAGTGTCTGCAACATTGTATCTTCCCTTGTAGATAAGTTCCCATTTATAAACAGGGTGGAAAGTTCTTTTGGGGTAGCATAGCAAGAGCGGGAGCAGAATCCTTTCACTAAACCTTGAAGACTATTTATTCTCTACCACTAAGAAAGTTTCGGTTTTATTTCTAGTACTTACTTTGACTGCATTTGACCTCTTCAAAGCTATTTTTGTTATCACTAAGAGAATTTATTAAATAAATAATGATGGACATGCCGGACATATTTCCACAAAGCATCATTTGGCCCAAAGTATGCAGAGCTTGTGTTATGGGTGTCTATGGATAACTGATATACTAATCATAATTTTTTAAATATATACCCAGAAATAACCAGACCCAAGATACTTGCAGATCGTACAAACATTTGTCTTGCAGTGGGAATTGAACCCGCAACCTTCTGTGTCTCAATCGGACCTTGACTCACTGTGCTACAGAGGTTGTTGTGCTAAAAATGGATTTAGAGGTAAAAGCCACTAAACTGCAAACAGCAGTAGCAGCAAACATTCTGGTAACTGCCCATTCTGCCCCAAACTAACACTTCTTCCTGTATAATTTATGATTAGGAATGTGAATGTTAAGTTCATAATTAACATAAGTTACATTTTCTATTAAATAGAATTTAGGAGCCACATCAGAGCAGGTGAATAAAATATTTAAATTCAAATAAGAAATTATACTTATCCCCTAGGTATGGCACTGATGCTGCAAAATCTGAGGTAAGCCATACTGGTTGCTGCTTCCCGAAACATTCATTCTGTTTTTGTTAAAAGTTGCTTTGGTGCATGGATGTTTGCAATCTTGATATATTGTATAGTTTTTATGCAATGTTGGATCTTTTGCTACTTTGATGTTTTGATGGTAAAGTGTTTGTGTGCCGTAGGATAGAAAGATCAGTTTGGACCTTTTGATGAACATTTGATGAATGGATCTGAGCAACTTTTACAGGTTTGATTGATTTAAAACTTAGTATTCTTTTACTTCAAATATACTGAAAGAACATGATGCAGGATACGAAACTTCTCACCTCTCTTCTCAACTTGAGCAAAGGTATTGTGTTCTGTCCTGGTTTATTGGGTCTCAATGAATAGGTTATAGATTTTTTGTGTGTGTTAAGGATTTTTAATTTATACTTATTTGTTACATGACTAAAATCAACACAATATAGAATTTTAATTCCTCAATATACCCATCCCATCCCATCCATTGGTGCAGGGACCCCTAAAGGCCTCCCAAACGAGAACTCTCCACCTTCTCCGGTCCCTTGCAATCTCCTGCCAGTTTGACGCTCTCTTAACGCTATGATCTTCACCCATTCGTTGAATATGCCCGAGCCAACGGAGTCGGTTAGATTTATATTCTCCTATAATGTTGGTCTTGGCAATGAGGTCTTCAATTTCGGCGTATTTTTTGAACCCTCCTCCTGCCACCCTCCCTCTTCTCAGGTTCCAGGATTTTTCGGAGAATTTTCCTCTCTGCTACTAAGAGCTGGTTCTCCTCCTTTAAGGTCAGCGTCCAAGCTTCAGAACCATACAGGAGAATTGGTCTTATAACTGTTTTGTATATGCGAATTTCGGTTCTTCTGCTAAGAAGCTTGGATACCTTGTGCAGAGCAGCACTACATCGTAAGGAGTTCTAGATACGTATTTGAATTTCCTCTTCACGGGTATTTGTGTCGGTTATAGTACAGGCCAGATATTTAAATTTGGCTACTCCCCTGAACGTAATATTACCAACTTGTAAATCTTGATGTGGAGATACTCGTATTTCTCGTGACTGACCCTGAGTCCAACCTTTTCCGCCTCCACTTCTAGAACTGTAGCGGCTTCTGCGACTTTTTCGCGACTTTCCCCTAATAGAGCTAAGTCATCCGCGTATGTAATTACCTTGTGCCTTTCACTTAGCACCAGTCCTGACGCCAGTGCGAGCACTTTTCTGAGTAAAAATTCCAGAACTAAGTTTTAAGCATTGAGGGCATCGCCCTGTTTAAGTCCAGTAATCACCGCGAAGTCTTCAGTTAGTACACCTTCTACTTCACCCGCATCTTGCTCTCACCAATGGCCACAACTATCATATCAACGAGCTTTACTGGGGTTTGGAAATTTCAAAGAATGGTGAACAAGGCCTCTCGATCTATGCTGTCGTACGCTTTTTTGAAATCATTAAAAAGTGAATGGATTTTCTGAGCGTATTCCCATTTTAGGATTTGTTCCGCATATGGTTCAATCCGATCCAAAAGCACATATGATAGGACCTTATACTCTGTGGGTAGTAGAGCTATTACTCGATAATTTGTGCACCTCTTTGTAGACCCCTTTTTGTGAACAGGACATTTTATTCCGATATTCCATATTGTCGGTTGCTTTTCTATTCTCCATAATGTTAAGTAGAAGCTCGTATCATTTGAACTGGACCACCCTTCCACTGTACTTCCATAATTCAGATGGTATACCGTCAATACCTGAGGCTTTGTTATTTTTAAGCCTCATAATAGCTCTCTGAACTTCTTCGAAAGTAGGTGGTGCCACCTCGTCGGTATTAACTTCATGTGTACTCAATACGGCTTCTTTGGGGGATGGCAGTTTAGCAGATCACGGAAGTGGTCACGCCACATGGACTTGATTTCGGCTATATCGGTAACAAGATTCCCTGATTCGTTCTCCAATATTTGGGTCGTGGGTTCGAAACCTTTTTTTACATGTGCTACTTCTTGGTAAAATTTTATCGACTCATTAGATCGAATAAGTGTCTCCCATGTCTTTCACCAGGCCATCTAGTTGCTGTCTTCGAGCTGTCTTTATCGTTTTCTTTACCTCCAGCCTGCACATTTGGGATTTGACATCCCTGTGACATCCCAATGACATCTTGTTCTGCCAAGATCCTAAACTCTTTTCTATTATTTATAGCGGTTTCACATTCTTGGTTCCACCAATTGCTCCGTCTGTTGTGCTTTGCTGTCCCTAATACTTTAAATCCCACATCTTTAATAGTGTGCTTTAATAGTGTGGCTTTCCCACCCTGAATCTATATTACTATCCAATTATAAATCTTTGAATCTATTATTCAGCTCCAATTAAAATTGTTCCCTAACTTCTTTGTGTTTCAAATTTTCAACATCTATTCGTTCCTCGGTTTTATTGTAACTCCTTTGGTAATCTTAATTTAACATTTAATTTGTATGCCAAACAATAGGTAATGATCGCTGTCACAGTCAGCTCCTCTAAACGTTCTTACATTTTGAATAGTGCTTTTATGACGGTCATCTATAATCACGTGATCTATTTGATTAACTTCTATTATTTTTATCTGGGGAGCGCCAGGTGCCTTTGTAGATGTTTTTGTGAGGTAACATAGTGCTCTTGATAACCATAGATTTGGAAGACTCAAAACTGATAATTCTGATGCCATTGTCGTTACTTTGGTCGTGCTTACTGTGCATCCCGATTATTGGTACATATATTTCCTCACGTCCACATTCGCATTCAGGTCTCCTAAGACTTAAATATCGTAGTCCGGTAGCTGGTCGTAGACTAATTCAAGATTGTCATAAAAATCGTCTTTGGTATCATCCTCTGATTTCTCTGTGAGCGCGTGTACATTGACCAATGAGATGTTTGCGAACCGGCCTTTAATACGGAGTACAGATATTCTGTCTGATACAGCATCACAACGCATTACGTTTCCGATCAGTTTTTTGGTCACTATAAATCCGGTGCCATATGTATGATGACCAGCGTCAGAACCACTATAGAATAATACAGCATTATTATCTATATTGCACTCCCCATTCCCTGGTCACCTAACCTCCTGAAGTGCTGCAATTCCAAAGTATTGCAGCACGCAATACTTTATATTTTCCGGGTCCGGTATTGTTCGGGTCTATAGAGAGAGCTCACGTTCCATGAAGCAATTCTCAGGTCCGTTATGCTATGCCGTGACCGTGAGTCGTCGTTATTGGCATAAAAATATTTATCCTTGGGAAATCACACCTACAATATAAGTGGGCAGTATAACAATATTAGGGGACTTTCAGAGAGTCGGGTAAGTTGTCCAGTTGTAATAGCGTAGAGTTGATGCACTCCCCAGCTCGTGGGCGTGCAGCTACAGCTGCGCGGCGCGCATGCGCAGGCGGAGTACCTGCCGCGCGCCTCGCTGTGGGCCGCGCACGCCGACACACAGTTCTACGCGCTGCGCCAGGTGGGCCGCCTGCACGCCTACCTGGACGCGGCCGACCCGCCTGACGTGCTCAACTACAAACGCGCGCTGCTCAGTCTGTTCCAGGTACCTACCACTACCAGGGAAGGGATCCCGCCTCTCACTATTTCAACTCACCTGAACTCATTATTGTTATCAATACGAAAGCACTTAATAGTAAATAGTAAACAGTAATACGATCATTAACTTATTACAATTCATTTGGACAAATAAATAAAAAAATAATAGATTAGATAATTGCCTACCCAACTAACTTCATCTATGATTACAATAATAGGTCATTATAGGTACACAGGTTCCTATAATAACTATAATACCTATAATAGGTACATACGTACCTATAATGTATGAGTAGTTGCCGTTTATGAGAGTGACGATCATTTGCAATAAACATTTTCAAGTCAAGTCAAAAGATACTTTATTCAATACAATCACAAGGATCACTTTGAAACGTCTTACATACTAGGTGAATTTAGGTGCCAATTCATCCTAACCCAAGCCCGAGAAGAATTGGCAAGATACTCGTTTTGGTCCTAGCGCTTTTTTACATGATCCATCTTACAACTACCTTAACTACGAAATACTAATACAAAAGAGTTTATACATTTCAAGTGTGTCGGTTAACTGTCTGAGGGCAGAGCGACATGAGGCCATGCATTCTCATCAATAATATAGTCATTTATATTATAATAAGCTTTCTTCAAAAGACTACCATTTATGTATGCTTTAAATTTCTTAATAGGTAGTTTAAATTTTCAGGAAGCTTATTATAGAAGCGAACCGTGTTGCCCATAAATGCCTTATTGACTTTTTCTAGTCAAAACCTAGGGATGTATAATTTGTGTCTATTCCTAGTATTGATTCTATGAAGGTTACTATTTTGCTGAAACCCATCTCTATTTTTATGTGTGTATAACACATTTTCATATATACATTTTGTGAAGGTATTGTAAGAATATTTTTTTTTTGAATATTTCTCTCAAAGATTCTCGCTGTTTCATTTTATAAATGCACGTATTGCCCTTTTTTGAATAACAAATATTTTTCCAATATCAGCTGCTTTCCCCCAGAGAATGATGCCTTATGACATAACACTATGGAAGTAACTGAAATAAACTAGTCTAGCTGTAGCTTCATCAGTAAGCCACCGTATCGCACGACCTGCATATGCAGCGGAAATAAGCCTTACCAGCAAGTGTTTCAATTTGTGGCCCCCACTGTAGTTTTGCATCAATATTAAGACCTAGAAAGATTGTGGAATCTTCATTGCCTCTCCATTCACTTCAATGTTGGTCGGGCTATGAATAACATTTGACAAAGTGAATTTGATAAGTACATTTCGTTTTTTTTGAATTAAGCAAAAGGTTATTTACAGGGAACCAGTTAAGAACTAAAGGATTCATTTAAGTTATCGCAAATACTTGTTTTACCTCTATCAACTTTGAAAATTAAAGACGTACCGTCTGCAAATAAAACTATATCACAAATATTTTTTACAAAAAAAGGTCGTTACGTACACTAGGAAAAAAGGCTAAAAAAGGGCCTAGTATCGAACCCTGAGGTACCCCTTTATCAATAATTGATCCTTAAGACTTCTCACCACCCACGTCTACCTTCTGAACTCTATTGGATAGATAAGACTGTATGAGGTCAATCGCACGGTTTTTAATGTCATAATATTTTAACTTTGTGATTAGGGTTGCATAACTCACACAGTCAAAGGCCTTAGATAGATCACAGAATACCCCAACTGCATCCTGTGACTTCTCCCAGGCGTCAAATATATGCTTTAAGAGCTTTATACCTGCACCAGCTGTTGAACGACCTTTAGTAAATCCGTATTGGTTACTATGTAACAGGCCGTTAACGTTAAAGTGATATAATAACTGATTCAAAATGTTTTTTTCAAAAATTTTACTTAACGCATGTAATATCGATATCGGTCTATAACTAGCGAGATCACCTTCACTTCCGGACTTAAACATAGGAATGAGTTTACTCTGTTTCATAACATCGGGAAAAACCACCTCGTCGATACATCTATTAAAAATATAAGCTAAACATGGTGCAATATCTAAGATAATGGCACCCAGCACCTCTGTAGACATTCCCCAAAGATCTTCTGTATATTTCATATTAATTAACTTGAATGCTTTTACAATACTGGCCTCGTTAATATAGCTAAAACTAAACTCATTCTTACATTTAGCAATACTAGATTCTTATAGAACGGAAGCTCTGGAAGCTAAAGAGTTTTAACGATTTGGTCACAAATTTTGGTATATATCTGAGAAAAAACTATCTAAAACTATCAAATGCATTCGCAACCTGCTGTTGCTTTGTCAAAATTGTACCATTTATATTTAATTTGAACTGTCTATTTCGGGACTTTGATTTAGATGTTTCATTAATTATTAATTTCTAAGTAGCTTTTATTTTGTAAAATTTTCTATTCTTTTTCTCAAAAACAGTGATTTAGCCGCATGACAAACTTTTTTGAATACTTTTGAGTAGTTCTTAACATGTAAAATAAAAACTGGATCATCTAACATTGTCTCGCTGGAAGCGTATCATTCGTGCAATGTTTCTATACCGATACCTGGTGTAGCCCAGTCCGCAGTCTATAGTTTGTAATAAGTTTGTTCTATAGAAATTATTTGCAAAGTCAGCCATTTGTTTTAATGAGTGTTTAGTTTAGTTTGAATCCTTTTCGTCAGTATGGACATGTTGAAAGTTCTAGTAATTATAGAATATGAGTTCTGTTGCAGTAGCAGTGCGACGCAAACGGCACGAAACATCAACGACGTATACGTAGCGAACATCACAAACAAACGCAACGCTCGTTATTGGGTTGAACGCTCCCATTTTAGAAATTTTGTTTTGAAAAATGAACCCCGTGGTTCCCCGTTAAACTACGGTCGACAATGACGAACTAAAGGTGACTGTAGAAGCTGATAAAACTCAATCTACGGCTAAGTTAGCAGAAGCTTTCGACCTTAGCTTCAAAAGAGTATTGGTCCATTTGCGTCAAATTGGCAATGTAAAAATGCTGTTGACAAGTTGGTGCCACACGCACTGAATGATCGCCAGCGCTACGTAAGCGTTAAAGCATGCCATATGTTACTTAACAGTCACAGAAACGAAAGGTATTTTGAACGGTATTGTCACTTGCAACTAAAAATGGATTCTTTTTGACAATCATCCGGACGATATGTATATAAATATTATATTAATTAATATGAATAGAAACTTTGGAAACCGAACGACGTTATACCAATCCATGAAATAAGATCTATTGCTAATCAAAGCTGATGGACATTAATTGTATCAAGAGCTCCATAATCGCCATGCAGGTTCTAAACAAATCAACATCATCTATATAACACACATCAAATAAGTCTAAGCAACCCCAATTGATTTTGGAATATTTAAAGTTGTACACTATTTCACTTTCAAAACTTTCGTGAGTTGTACTATACATTTTGATAAACACGGGCTTTACTCACGTATTATTTGAGTGCGAACCGTGAACTCGAGCGGCAACGAGCGGACCGCGGATCAAACTCACCCTGATAAAGATTCTCTAGATGAATCTAAACATTGTCGGTGCCTCCATCGACAAAATAAAAAGTGAGTAAAGCCCGTGTTTATTAAAATGTATTGTACACTATGGTAATGAAACAGTATATCTCTTTCGTACAATCCTTTATTTCCACTACACTTTTTGATCACAGAACCTTAGTGCTCGAAGGCTTAACATGAACTGGCTACCGCTTGACATCATGTCGTGACGATACATTCCTTTGTCCATAGACAATGCCGGGCAAAGTCAATTGACGTACTCATTTAATAAAATGGAATAGAAAAGGAAGTCATTATAAATTTATAAACAACAACACGAGATAATTATTTAATTAGAAATTATGACAGTATTTTGTTCTCTTTTCTATTTTACTAAATATTCATTGTTGTTTTTAGTGAATCAAACTCATGTTCCATGAACTATTAAGTAAAATCATAACAATTTTTTTGGGAAGTTGGATAAAAACGAATACAGGTTGTTCCTCGACTGTTTAAATCAAAAAGTTTTTGATATCCTGAGGGATTCGGTCCCAGTGGAATTTGAGCAGGCATGTAAGCGTTATTCCCACACAAGTGATCCGTCTGAATAGCACCCAGGCCGAGGGCGTAGTTCTACTCGTCTTCAAGACCTATACATCAAGGTATCATGTAGACGTGAACCAAAAATGACTGCCCAAAAGATAGCATCAACGCTACAGAATGCTGAATCCTATGGGACCAAAATACATTTTGCGAAGAATCTAGATTCGGTTTCAAGTCTGATACTAGAATAGCGAGGGGTATCGTCGCGGCTTATTCCGTTTATCCTAAAACAGCCAACCTAAGGTGTATACTCGGAAACGCGTGTCCATCCACCCTGAACGGGGTGGATATCCTTAATTCATATAATATATTTCTTCCGATTTTCTCCTCTGCCTATGTACTGTACATAGGCATTTACAGAAACATACACAAACATGCACGTTTAGTTAAGTTTTGGAATGCAGTATCCACCTTAGGGTGGATGTTTTAGGGTCGATAAATGGAATAAGCCATCGTCGCCTAAGAAACGCTGAGTATCTTAGATGTGTTCAGGACGACAAAAGAAAAACCGAATGCGTTTTGATATATGGCAACCAGAATGCTGACAATAGGCATGACGACAGTATCATTAAATGGTCGATTTAATGTTTTAAGGGGAAACTTAATATCAAAAATATGTAAACCCCTGGATTAGTTTTATTAAAAAAAATGTGATTATTATGATTTTAAATAAAATTAATGTTTTAACATTAAAATACAGCTATCGGCCATTTCACAGCGCATGACGTCACCCATATGTAAACTCCGTTGTCAATACTATCATTTACTGTGTTTTGTTGTTGTGAATACGCATTTGGATTGATTTTTTATTCTTTTACTTGTGTTTTATCGACTCCACTCTACTCTACGATGGAACCACGCTTTATTAAGGCAAATAGCTCAAATTTGCCCAAGATTGATATTAATATTAGGCGATTTCCTCGCAAAAAATTAATAATTTTGCCCGTCTGAGTTATAAACGTGAAAACATCTTTGTAAGTGAATTTTGTATTTACCTATCTAGATACAACCAACTTAGATATAATCAAACTCGTTTTGAACTTAGGCGAGTTTTTTTATTTTACTTTCATAGTTAAGTAACCGACTTCAAAAAAGGAAGAAGTTCTCAATTCTTTTTTATTTTTTTTATGTATGTTCACCGATTACTCAAAGACGCCTGAACCGATTTGAAAAAGTGATTTTTTTGGTTGAAAGGGTATACTTTTTTTTGGTTCAAAGGTTTTTGAAATATCAACAAAAATCTAAAAATTGTATACATCGATGATATGTTCATTGCGTGCAGTGCAGAGCAGTGCGTTTAGTTGGCCTACCCATATTTTAAAGATATAAACAAAATACATCTACTTTCCACTAAACATTTCAAAATAAAATTATTTTAAGGTCTCACGTTGTATCTAATGAAGTCGGGTTTCTTTT
The DNA here is from genome assembly GCA_948098915.1 of Lampropteryx suffumata. Classification (NCBI taxonomy): domain Eukaryota; kingdom Metazoa; phylum Arthropoda; class Insecta; order Lepidoptera; family Geometridae; genus Lampropteryx; species Lampropteryx suffumata. Next base: position 140,737 of record OX402564.1, on the reverse strand, counting down.
ATGTTTTTAAAACATTTATTCAATAAACTTGTCATTGTTTATTTTTAGGGTTAGCTCACAGCTTGTAAGTTGCTATTTTAGAGTTAATATCAATTTAATACCCGATAAAACGAGTAATTTTCTGTAACTAAACAGAACCTACTAGTACTAGTACTATTTTTCCTCATAGTAAACACCTAAAATTTGATAATCACCAAGTCAAAGTGTATGTATTTATTCAATGTATTTCTGTATTTATTTATGTACAAACACTTTGTTGGGTATTCTTATTAATGTGTTTTTACACTGCGGTTCTGCAAATCACTTATAAACTTTGGAATTATTCTTTATCACACGAATTAATTTCATATTTTGTTTATTTTCTTCGCTACGCATAGACACAATGACAAGTTTACATAGACGTGACGTCAGAGCCGACGCCATGACACCTACGAGCTGATTTCGTTAATAGTAAATGTGTACCCACATTACGGAAGAGGATTTCAAAATTTTCGTCTCGCCTATTACGTGCACCATGTATGTATATGTATACAAAATGGACTCGCATCTATTTTCAACAAACAATAGAACCTAAATTCACGATAACGCCCATCCACATACAGTGAGCCAGGCTCAGGAATTACTACAAATGTTTTACTTTTATGACTTCGGAACTTGAAAAATATGTATACAATTTATACACATATTTTTTTTCTTAATTCACTTATTTCGTAAAACCCACCTCCCCCCAAACCATTCAACTAGCTCCTTCGAGATCAACCACCTTCCTCTCTCAAAGTTGTCAAGATCGTCCCTCTGTCCGTCCGGCTCCCGGGATGTTACCACGTTAGCCCATCTGTCTGAACGCATGCGACTCAAGCGACCCGCCCAGCACTTCCGGGCATCTTCCGCACATGCCATCCGTAAAATATTCCATACGTTTTCAGTTTCAGCTACAGGATGGAGAATACAAGGAAACGGATGTTTCAGGAGAGTGCGATATTTTGTACGAGACCATATCCCCCACCGTCTTCCGTAAAACCAAGGTGAGTCTCGGTCGGATCCCGCACCCGAGTCAAACTAACTCGAGTCATCGCATCGCTTCAGTTACAGGACGGGACTAATGCGGGTGCCGTCACGTTACAGCGGCGGTGCGCGTTCGAGGCGGGTCCGGAGTGGGGGCGGGGGGGGGGGGCTGCGCGCGCGTCGAGTCTCGCGCTACACGCTCAGTCCGGGGGGGGCGCTCGCCGCACTGCACGCCGAGGAGCTGGTGCAGGTGTCGCAGGGGGAGGGGGAGGGGGAGGGGGTGGAGGCGGTCGGCGTGAAGGCGCGCTCGTGGCACGCGCTGGAGCTGCGGAGCGAGGAGGGGGGAGCGCCCGCGCCCGCGCGGGGGGGGAGCGCGCTCGAGGCTGCCCTGGCCGCGCTGCCCGTCGCGCTGCGAGCCACGCCGCTGCCGCTGCCGCTCGACCGACTCGAGGACGACGAGGATGAAGACGAGGAGCGCGAGGTGAGCCTTCGCCCCCGCGATCACCGGATCGAGGCTCGAGCGTCAACTCGCGACGCGATGCCTCCCCGGATGATTCGAGTTTTACGCGAGAAGTGAGATCGGATCGCGAACCGTTCGCAGAGCTTGGAGGAGGCGGTGGTCGCGCACGGCGCCGCGCTCGAGGGGGAGGAGGCGGGCGCGGGGGGCTCGCGACTGCAGGCCGCCGCGCTGGCGCCGCTGCTGCGGGCTCTGCGCGCCGCCTCCGAGCGGGAGCTGCGCGGGCTGCTGGAGCGCGCCGACCTGCAGGACCGACTGTGAGCGCCTTGAGGGGAAGGGGGAGGGGGGGGGACTCATCCGTCGACGGATCTGACGCGGCGCTCTCTGCGCAGGCCGGGGCTGTGCCGCGCGCTCGGGCTGGCGGGGTCGGCGGCGGCGTGGCGGGCGGCGCGCGGCCTGCTGGCGCCCGGCGCCCGGGACGCGCAGCCCGCGCTCGCGCTCGCCTACCTGGAGGGGCTGGCGCTGTCGGAGGCGCCGGACGAGGCGGTGGTGGGGGACGCGCTCGCGCTCGGGGAGGACGCCAAGCTGGAGGCGGTGCGCGAGGCGGCGCTGCTGGCGGGCGCGGCGGCGGCGGGGCGCGGCGCGGACGGGCCGGGCCGCGACGCGCGGGACCGGCTCGCGCGCGGCCTGGCGCGGTGCCGCTCGGAGCCGGCGTGCCGCGCGCCGCGGCTGCGCGCGCTCGGCAACCTGCGGCGCGCGGACGCGGCCGAGCCGCTGCTGGCGGCGGCGGAGCGCGGGGCGGCGGGTGAGGCGGAGGAGGCGCTGGGCGCGCTGCGGGCGCTGCCGGCGGGCGCGCTGGCCGGCGCGGGGGCGGAGCGGGCGGCGCGGCTCGCCGGGAACGCCTCGCGGCCGCTGAGCGCGCGCGCGCTGGCGCTCGAGCTGGCGGCGGCGGGCGCGGCCGCGGGCGCGGAGGCGGGCGCGGCGCTGCCGGCGGTGCTGGTGCGGCTGGCGCGGACGCTGGCGCGCGAGAGGTCGGCGGACGCGCACGAGTTGCGGCGCGCGCTGTGGCAGCGGCCGGAGGCGCGGGGCCCGGCGCCGGCGGACCTGCGCACGTGGGACGCGCGCGCGCACGCGGGTGAGTGCGCGGGGGCGGGGTGCGGGGTGCGGGGTGCGGGTTGCGGGACGCGAGACGCGGGTACAGCCTCCGATCGCTCGGTTGCAGGTACGACGCAGGTGCTGGAGCGCGCGCTGTGGGCGGGGGCGGGTTGGACGGCGGGGCTGCAGGCCGCCCTGCTGACGTCGCGCGGGGTGCTGCGGCGGGGGGACGTGGTGCTGCGGGGGGGACCCTCCTCCGAGGCGGCCCCCCCCTCTCCTCTGCTCGCTGTGAGTGACCCACCTTTGGTCAAAAAAATAAACTTTTTAATGCGAAGATGTTTCCTTCTAGCTTCTCTTCATCAAATATTTTATTCCATAGGATAGTGATCGGTGTCAGTGGTAGATTCTTCGCAACCTTGATACATTCGTCGGTGATTCCATCCGGTCCTGGGCTTTTTTCTGGCTTAAGACTCATTATGTGTTTCAATAATTCATTTTCTGTAAACTGGGGTATTGGAGAGGTATCTGTGTAGCTATAGGAAACCATGTTTTGATTTTGTGCGTCTGATTGTCTGGATAGATTAGCGTCGAAGTCAGTAGCAGCATTTATGATTTCTGTGCGAGATTTGCATTGGTTCATGCCAGACTTGAGAAAAGGGACCCATATTTTGGCTTGATTTAGCTCTTTATAAGCCTTTTTGGCAGATCTAGTATTATTGAGGTGTCTTTGAATGATTGTTGTTCTGTAGGTAGCGTCACCTTTTTATTTCTTTATTGGTAAGTTTGTACAAAGTTTTTAGTTTTTCTTTGTCAGCTTAATTTGGGCTTATTTTGTAGTTCGCTTCTTTCATTCATGAGTTCAAGCGCTTTTGCGGATAGGATTTTGTTCTTAGGTGTTCCTTTAATGTTTTTTAGACTTATCTTGATATAATGCATGATTTGTTGGTAGTACTTGTAATATTGAAAATTTGAAAGTTGTAATAAAAAATTAAAAGTTCCTAGTAAGATGTTAAAATTGGAATAGTAAGAAAGTTTTGAATGGGGCCTCCCGTCACAAACAAAGTCTAAACAATTAAATAATAATATTCGGGCGCCAGACAGGTGGTATCCCTACTTACTTACATAAAATCACCTCGGATAGGCAGCCGTCGCACCAGAACTTCTAATCACAGGCCGGGGAAAACAGTAAAAGTCCAGATACGTTTCAGATGTTATAATTTTGTTGTTTTGGGGTTTGTTTAAAGCTTATTACATGTAGTTATTCTAGATACACTTCTTAATTTTGGTTACCATTGCATGTCTAGTAAAAAAAATTAAAGTTAAATTTTAAATACCTTGGGTTGTCAGTCAATGAGAATAGTTTAAATTGTACCGGATCCCGGTTTCAAGAGGCATCCTGGGACTACGCCACGTGGCGTGAGGGTCTCGCGAACGTCGCGTGTCTTGGAAAACGGGTCTCCTGGGGTCGGTCCGGTGTCTCTTTACATCAGAGAAATGAAGTCATGTGGTTTGAACCTCACCACATTGCTGACGTTCCCGCCGAAATAACACGAGGCGTCATTGACTCAAAATTTTGTTAATAATAATAAAGAAAAACGCCACCGACATCTCGCGTAGCTAGAACAAATAAATCACGATTAATAAAAACTCGATGAATGGTCAAGGGAAAACCCAGACTAGTAGTAGAAACTCACCGTTTTTCTTTTCAAATAATGCTGCTATATCGCAGTCATCTTAATGGTAGGAAAATTTATGTTTTCCGCCTGGAACAAATATTCACGAATGTCAAAACCCGCGAGGCAAATTTGAAGATAAACAAAATCACAATCAAATTGGAAACTTACCGAAATAATGCTTTGGAGGAATCCTCCTTTTGCCTACGGAAACATATTGTCCATTTCAAGGCCTCAACAATACAGGATTCTTGCGAATTTAAAAGATTTCGCAAGACCTAACAACAAAACCGCATCAGTCGGCGTTCAGAGAAAAGTGAAGTCTCGGCCATTGAGTATGAAGGCTCTATCCGATCCAATCAATCAACCTAGAGTTGCCAACTTGAAGAAATAAAAATTCCATAATATGAACGAAGGTATCTGTCAAAGTCAAAATTTATGGCTCTGACAGAACAGCTAAAGGTTGCGCTAAAAAGACAGCAGCTGCCTGACGTAAAATGAATCGCCGCAATATCTAGAAGTAAAATAACCATTTTCGAGGTTAGATCCCCGAACTACATGTATGACGCAAATACGTCGTTACATACTTCTCCACATTATAGTTGTTTTGATTTTTTATAAGTTCTGGTATAAAGCTGTGGAGGTTTGTAAGGTACATTTCCTGCTCCGCTAGAGTTTTTAGCTTAGTGGGTGTATTAGAAAAATTGCGCCTATTTTTCTTTGTTGAATTATTATTATTATTATATACTATACTAGCTGACCCGGCAAACGTTGTTTTGCCATGTATGTTATTTTTAGGAAACATTTTTATAGGTAAATATGATGTTTAAAAAATAAGGGTTGATCGTAGAGGGGTGAAAATTTAGGGTTGCATGTATTTTTGTATGATGTATCATAAAAAAATAAAAACAAAAAATTTTGTCTGAAAAATAAAAAAAAAAAATTAAAGGGTGGACCACCCTTAACATTTAGGGGGATGAAAAATAGATGTTGTTCGATTCTCCCCCCTGACTAATATCCTCGCTAAGGATCACGAAAATCGGTCGAGCCGTTTCGGAGGAGTTCGATTACGCACCCCGTGACAGAAGAATTTTATATATTAGATTAGATATAGCTTAATTACCACTGACTCACTCACTGACATCATTGTTCTCCCAGATGGTGGATGGGGAGGTGTGTTTTTTTTTATGGAAAGCTGTAGAGGGGGTTTTGGTGACTGGGAGAAAAATCCTAAATTACCCCTTTTCCCCCCCCAACTGACCCCCCCACACATTATCTCAGAAACTACAAGTCGTAGAGGGTTGGTGCTCAAACTAATGTTGCTCAAGACCCTTTTCAACATTCGAATCCATAAAAAAAAAGATGGCCGCTATACAAAAAAAATATTGTCCCATACAAAAAAGTGCATTCCCATACAAAATCTTAAAGCACCTGTATCTTCTTTGTAAACTCTCTTAATATCTCAGAAACTACAAGTCTGAGAGGGATGGTGCTCGAACAAATGTTGCTCAAGACCCTCTTCATTATCCGATTCAGAAATAAAAAACTTTAAACCCTCAAACTTCTAAACGGTGCTAGATAGCAAGCTTGACCTTGGGTTGCAAGGAATTTTAGTGTTTTTTTTTGAGAATTTGTATAAGGATCTGTATATGGTGCTTCAAGACATACAAAAGTTATTTTAAACTCCCTCCTCCCCCCATTTCTCTCCCCCCCCCCCTTTTTAGGTATACCCAGAAGGCATCATGAATTGAATAGGAATTGAAATTTTAGTGGAATCGTTTTGGTAGAATCGTATAGAGGATGCTTCGTAGAGTTGAAAAAATATGTTTTACCCACCCCCGTCCTTGCCCCCTTTCCCCCCCTCTCTCATTATCTCAGAAACAACAAGTCTGAGAGGGATGGTGCTAGAACAAATGTTGCTCAAGACCCTCTTCTTTATCCGATTCAGAAAAAAAAAACTTTAAAGCCTCATAACTTCTAAACGGTGTTAAATAGACATAGCAAACTTGACCTTGGGTTGTAAGGAATTTTAGTGTTTTTTTTTGGGGATTTGTATAAGGATTTGTATATGGTGCTTCAAAATGTACAAAAGTTTTTTTAAACTGCACCCTCCCCCCATTTCCCCCCCCCCCCCCCCCCCCCCTCACCCCTCCTTAGGTATACCCAGAAGGCATCATGTTGGAATTGAAATTTTAGTGGAATCGTTTTAGTGGGATCGTATAGAGGATGCTTCGTAGAGTAGAAAAAATATGTTTTACCCACCCCCGTCCTTGCCCCCTTTTCCCCCCTCTCTCATTATCTCGGAAACTACAAGTCTGAGAGGGATGATGCTCGAACAAATGTTGCTCAAGACCCTCTTAATTATCCGATTCAAAAATAAAAAACTTTAAGCCCTTATCACTTCTAAACCGTGCTAGATAGACATAGCAAACTTGACCTTGAGATGTAAGGAGTTTTAGTTTTTTTAGGATTTGTATATGGTGCTTCAAAATGTATAAAAAAATTTAAACTGCACACTCCCCCCCCTCTTTTTAGGTATACCCAGAAGGCGTCATGTTGGAATTGAAATTTTAGTAAGATCGTATAAAGGTGCTTCAACGAGTTGAAAAAAGTTGTGTGACCCCCCCCCCCCCTTGCCCCCCTTTTTGACCCCCCCTCGAATTATCTCGGAAACTACAAGTTGGAGAGGGCTGGTGCTCCAACTAATGTTGCTCAAGACCCTTTTCAATATCCGAATCCATAAAAAAAAAGATGGCCGCTATACAAAAAAAATATTGTCCCATACAAAAAAATGCACACCCATACAAAATCTCGCAAACTTAGATGGCATCATGTTGTACATTCGGTGGGATCGTATAGAGGATGTTTCGTAAAGTTGAAAAAAATTGTGTTACCCGACCCCCCGTCCTTGCCTCCTCTGCCCCCTCTCTCTCTCTCTCCACGTATCTCGGAAACTACAAGTCGAAGAGGCATGGTGCTCAATCAAATGTTGCTCAAGAACTACTTTATTATCCGATTCAGAAATAAAAAACTTAAAACGGCTATAACTTCTAAACGGTGCTAGATAGACATAGCAAACTATACCTTGGGTTGTAAGGAATTTTAGTGTTTTTTTTTTGAGGATTTGTAAATGGTGCTTCAAAATGTACAAAGGTTTTTTAAACTGCACCCTCCCCTTGTAGAGGTTTGTAGGATTTTATAGGGGTTGTAGGGGTTTTTAAGGGTTTTTAGGGGTTGCAGGGTTTTGTAGGGGTTTTTAGTGCTTGTAGGGGTTATTAGGGGTTGTAGGGATTTGTAGGATTTTTTAGGGGTTCTAGGGGTTTTTAGGGATTTTAGGGGTTTTTAGGGATTTGTAGGTGTTTTTAGGGGTTGTAAGGAATTTTAGTGTTTTTTTTTTGAGGATTTGTAAATGGTGCTTCAAAATGTACAAAGGTTTTTTAAACTGCACCCTCCCCTTGTAGGGGTTTGTAGGATTTTATAGGGGTTGTAGGGGTTTTTAAGGGTTTTTAGGGGTTGCAGGGTTTTGTAGGGGGTTTTAGTGCTTGTAGGGGTTATTAGGGGTTGTAGGGATTTGTAGGATTTTTTAGGGGTTCTAGGGGTTTTTAGGGATTTTAGGGGTTTTTAGGGATTTGTAGGTGTTTTTAGGGGTTGTAGGGATTTGTAGGATTTTTTAGGGGTTGTGGGGTTTTTAGGGTTTGTAGGGGTTTTTAGGGGTTTTTAGGGGTTGTAGGGGTTTTTAAGGGTTGTAGGGGTTTTTAGGAGTTTTTAGGGGTTGTTAGGGTTTTTAGGGGTATTTAGGGGTTGTAGGGGTTGTAGGGGTTTTTAGGGGTTTTTAGGGGTTGCAGGGTTTTGTAAGGGTTTTTAGTGGTTGTAGGGGTTATTAGGGGTTGAAGGGGTTTTTAGGGGTTGTAGGGATTTGTAGGATTTTTTAGGGGTTCTAGGGGTTTTTAGGGATTTTAGGGGTTTTTAGGGATTTGTAGGGGTTTTTAGGGGTTGTAGGGATTTGTAGGATTTTTTAGGGGTTGTGGGGTTTTTAGGGTTTGTAGGGGTTTTTAGGGGTTGTAGGGGTTTGTAGGGGTTTTTAGGGGTTGTAGGGGTTTTAAGGGATTGTAGGGGTTTGAAGGGGTTTTTAGGGGTTGTAGGGGTTTATAGGGGTTGTAGGGGTTTTTAGGGGCTGTAGGGATTTGTAGGATTTTTTAGGGGTTGTAGGGGTTTTTAGGGGTTGTAGGGGTTTATAGGTTTTTTTATTGGTTGTAGGGGTTTTTAGGAGTTGTAGGGATTTTTAGGGGTTGTAGGGGTTTGTAGGATTTTTTAGGGGTTGTAGGGGTTTTTATGGGTTGTAGTGATTTGTAGGATTTTTTAGGGGTTGTAGGGGTTTTTAGGAGTTGTAGGGATTTTTAGGGGTTGTAGGGGTTTGTATAATTTTTTAAGGATTGTAGGGCTTTTTAAAGGTTGTAGGGATTTGTAGGATTTTTTAGGGGTTGTAGGGGTTTTTAGGGGTTATTGGGGTTTTTAGGGGTTTTTAGGGGTTGTAGGGGTTTGTAGGGGTTTTTAGGGGTTGTAGGGGTTTTAAGGGATTGTAGGGGTTTGTAGGGGTTTTTAGGGGTTGTAGGGGTTTATAGGGGTTGTAGGGGTTTTTAGGGGCTGTAGGGATTTGTAGGATTTTTTAGGGGTTGTAGGGGTTTTTAGGGGTTGTAGGGGTTTATAGGTTTTTTTATTGGTTGTAGGGGTTTTTAGGAGTTGTAGGGATTTTTAGGGGTTGTAGGGGTTTGTAGGATTTTTTAGGGGTTGTAGGGGTTTTTATGGGTTGTAGTGATTTGTAGGATTTTTTAGGGGTTGTAGGGGTTTTTAGGGGTTGTTGGGGTTTTAAGGGGTTGTAGGGGTTTGTAGGGGTTTTTAGGGGTTGTAGGGGTTTTAGGGGTTTTAGTGGTTGTAGGGGTTTGTAGGGGTTTTTAGGGGTTGTAGGGGTTTTTAGGGGTTGTAGGGATTTTTAAGATTTGTAGGGATTTTTAGGGGTTGTAGGGGTTTTTAGGGGTTTTAGGGGTTTGTAGGATTTTTTAGGGGTTGTAGGGTTTTTAGGGGTTGTAGGGGTTTTTAGGGGTTGTAGGGGTTTGTAGGGGTTTTTAGGGGTTGTAGGGTTTTTAGGGTTTGTAGGGGTTGTAGGGATTTTTAGGGGTTGTAGGGGTTTTTAGGGGTTGAAGGGATTTGTAGGATTTTTAGGGGTTGTAGGGGTTTTTAGGGGTTGTAGGGATTTTAAGGGGTTGTAGGGGTTTTAGGGGTTGTAGGGGTTTGTAGGGGTTTTTAGGGGTTGTAGGGATTTGTAGGGGTTTTTAGGGGTAGTAGGGGTTTTTAGGGGTTTGTAGGGGTTGTAGGGGTTTTTAGGGGTTGTAGGGATTTGTAAGATTTTTTAGGGGTTGTAGGGGTTATTAGGGGTTGTAGGGATTTTTAGGGGTTGTAGGGGTTTTTAGGGTATTAAGGGATTTTTAGGGGTTGTAGGGGCTTGTAGGGGTTTTTAGGGGTTGTAGGGGTTTTTAGGAGTTGTAGGGGTTTGTAGGGGTTTTTAGGGGTTGTAGGGGTTTGTAGAGGTTTTTAGGGGTTGTAGGGATTTGTAAGATTTTTTAGGGGTTGTAGGGGTTTTTAGGGGTTGTAGGGATTTTTAGGGGTTGTAGGGGTTATTAGGGGATGTAGGGGTTTTTAGGAGTTGTAGGGATTTTTAGGGGTTGTAGGGGTTTGTAGGATTTTTTAGGGGTTGTAGGGGTTTTTATGGGTTGTAGTGATTTGTAGGATTTTTTAGGGGTTGTAGGGGTTTTTAGGGGTTGTTGGGGTTTTTAGGGGTTGTAGGGATTTTTAGGGGTTGTAGGGGTTGTAGGGGTTGTAGGGATTTTAAGGGGTTGTAGAGATTTGTAAAATTTTTAAGGGGTTGTAGGGGTTTTTAGGGGTTGCAGGGGTTTTTAGTCGTTGTAGGGATTTTTAGGGGTTGTAGGGGTTTTTAGGGGTTGTAGGGGTATGTAGGATTTTGTAGGGGTTTTTAGGGGTTGTTGGGGTTTTTAGGGGTTTTTAGGGGTTGTAGGGGTTTTTAGGGGTTGTTGGGGTTTTTAGGGGTTGTAGGGACTTGTAGGATTTTTTAGGGGTTTTAGGGGTTTTTAGGGGTTGTAGGGATTCTTAGGGGTTGTAGGGGTTGTAGGGGTTGTAGGGATTTTAAGGGGTTGTAGAGATTTGTAAAATTTTTAAGGGGTTGTAGGGGCTTTTAGGGGTTGCAGGGGTTTTTAGGGGTTGTAGGGATTTTTAGGGGTTGTAGGGGTTTTTAGGGGTTGTAGGGGTTTGTAGGGGTTTTTAGGGGTTGTAGGGGTTGTAGGGGTTTTTAGGGGTTGTAGGGGTTTGTAGGGGTTTTTAGGGGTTGTAGGGGTTTTTAGGGGTTGTCGGGGTTTTAAAGGGTTGTAGGGATTTGTAGGATTTTTTAGGGGTTAAAGGGGTTTTTAGGGGTTATTGGGATTTTTAGGGGTTGTAGGGATTTTTAGGGGTTTTTAGGGGTTGTAGGGGTTTTAGGGGTTGTAGGGGTTTGTAGGGGTTTAAGGGGTTGTAGGGGTTGTAGGGTTTTTAGGGGTTGTAGGGGTTTGTAGGATTTTTTAGGGGTTGTAGGGGTTTTTTGAGGTTGTTGGGGTTTTTAGGGGTTTTTAAAACGATGTAAGATAACATCTTCTATCGATAATTCATCATGAGTTTTTGTGACACTGCAAACGCCCACCCACAAGGCAAGTTTACTTGTCGAAACATGTCGTGAGTTTTTGTGATGCCTTTCTTCTATAAATTTCTAAAACTCTCGAGTTACTGACACAGTCTTACACCATTCGTGCAGTGAACTACAGATAAATATTGTTATAACGTCTGCTATTATATCTACGTGTATTCTAAAATTATTCGTTACTCAGCACACAGTCTTGTGCCACAATAAAATACCTAACTAGATACTTAAATTCTTATATTACTTAAACTTTTCTCTTAACTAACTTAAACTTAATAACTTTTCGTTTCTTAAGCTATAATGCCCCCATGCTAAAGTATTTACAGAATTCGATAAAATAAAACGTTTAGTATCATTATGTGAAAGACATGTTTTGTTAATTTTTTGTGTGAAAATTACATGCTTTATTGACTTAAATCTATACATGTGCGAAAATTGAATATTTTTATCAAAGAGACACGTCTTATAGTTATCCATTGTAAGTTTTTTAGTTACACATTTATTTACTCCTTTAGCCTTTGTTATGATTCTATTCTCAACCAGCATTGCATACATTTTTGATCGTAAGCCCACAAACTCTGTAAAGATTTTACCGTTATTTTCATCTTTAAATAACCCTACTCTTTTCTTGTTAACAAGTGAAAAATTATATACATTATCTGGTGGATAATCAGATGTATCGAAGTATGTATGAATGTCGTCTTTAATATCTCTGTAAAAATCGTTTGTAAATATTTGGTAAACCAAACTGTCTGTATCTGTGTATAACAGATTGATATTGGTATGAAATTTATTTTTCATGTAATTATAATGGAAATCATACATCAAAGTTTTGGAAATATCTAAAACACACAATCCTAAATAGATGGGTTTGTTGTAAACCAATTTTGTTTTACGAAGTTGTATTGCAACTAATTCTTTTGAAAATATGGAAAGACTATGAAATTCAGGTCTTGCTATTAAACTTTGAGCCCCTTGAATCTTCCCTCGATTTTCCCAGTGAGTGAGCAATTTAACATTTACCCGTTTCTCAATGTTTTCCATTGTTTTTCCAAAGATTGCATTGTTCATAAGCTTATAGAAATCTTTTTCGAAGTCGGATTTGGCTTTGGTTCTTTGATTTGTATTTAATTCTATATACTTGCTTAACCATGGACTTTGATCAAATTTTAAAATTCTATGAATTTTTTTAATTTTTAATCCCATATTTAAGCATTGTATTAAATTTCTGTAGTGTATTACGTAGTTACTTTTATTATTTAGATTTGGAACCAGTTTAAAGTCTTTTGTATTTCCTATACAAACATTTTCTGGACAGAGTGGAAAATCAGAATGTAAATCATGTAGGTTATCAGGATATTCTAAATCTACTTCTAAAATATATCCGATTTCAGAATCGATTGCAACTTTGAAATTTGTCTCAATATCAACCCACTGAAAACCTCCAACCGGGAGATACTGTGACATAGCCCAACCATACAAATTATTAGCATCAAGATATATTAAAAATGATGTTGCCTGATTTTTATCGTAATCATTCATATAGTGGTTGTTTGCTTTGGCATATCGATGACTGCACTGTGATACTCCACCTCGAATACCAGATTTAATAAAGGCAATTTTATCAAAATCTGTTAGCAACTCTATCTCTATTTTTGTGTATTTTAACATCGCATCCCAACTTAAACCTGGTGCTGTATAGTAATGCGCAGGATCCAAACCATAAGTGCTCATACAAACAGTTCTAAAGTTTTCAAAAATGTCACTTAGCAATAAAACATCTGTCTTTAAGTACAAATCCGAATAATCACTCATAGAACGACATTTAAAATGCTGCCAGACATCTTTGGCATGTTCATAGTCTTCATTTGAAACGTTTGTATTTGTTATTGAGCTAAAGAATTGGTTTTGTGTGGGAAGAGATGTTTGTTTAAGACTTTCTAACCCGGTCATAAATTCATAAGGATAAACACCTTTTCTTTTTAATCGTTTAAAATCCTGTTCATTCGGGAAATGTTTCCTCAATTCATCGAATTGATTGATGTTTAAATTATTTGCTAGTGTTTCCAAACTACATGGCAAAAATTTCAGAGAATCTATAAACCGTAAACTTACTCGATGGTTATTAACTTTTAATAATTTTGAAAAAGATATATAACGCTCTTTGCTTTGGGGGATTATTTCTACTGCGCCTTCAGCAAAATTTAGGGCATGAACAATAAAATGACCATCATAATTACTTAGATTATGTAAGATAACCGGAACGAAACATTGACTTCTAAATTTACTGCTACATATTTCATGAGCAACACCTCGAAAAACGCCTGTATACCAATCGTAGTCTATTATTTGTTGGGATTTTAAATCTCTCCCACAAATGTAGCATGTAGTAGCTACATCTATTTTAATTTTGTCCATATCTGTTAAAGGTAACGGACATTTTTGAAAGTTATTTATTTTGGTAATTATTTCAATGTCTTTCTGTAAGCTTTCCATAAACTTTTTTGTACAGTCATCACCCACATAAGATCTGTATTTTGAGAGACTGTCGTCATAGGCACATTTAATGTAATATCCGAAACTATATACATCATGTCTTTGAACATTTTCAGTATGAGGTATATCTGAATCATTTGAACAGGTTGCGATTGGTCTCAGAAATGATTCAAAATCTGCATATATAACGAATGGAACCTTGAGTTGTTTTTGATATTTATCAAATGAAGCCTTATTATTGGAGACATTTTCACCGAACCAATTCTTTAAGCATTTTTTTTCGGAAGGTAAGTCAGTACGAATTTGATTACAATCTCGCTCTTGATGTTTCAATAAGTGCTCATTGTCTGGAAAATACAATAAACAGCCATCACATAAATGTATTCTAGCGTGTTGCGAGGTGAGTTGACTTCTTATTAAGCGTGACATATTTTTTATATAGCAATAATGACCATTTGTATCATTTGTTATATATAATAAGTTAATGTGACAACTTTTTCGACACTTTGTGAAATATAAGGGACCAACAACAGAATTTTGTTTCTTAACATCATCATATTCTAATCCGAAAACATTCACACTGATGTTGTTTAATTTTTCAACTTTTGAGATGTGACACAGTTTAACAGGGAAAGAAATCCCATCAAATTTTAATTTATTTTCATTTCTTACATATGATGTAACTCTATCAGCATTTTTTGCAACTGGATACAATGCTGACAGTAATGCCCATTGGAAACATTTAACGTCTGCGTTTTTAACATTGACTACCGCTTTTTTTGTTTGTATATCATGTGGCAATTCAATGTATGATGTACCACGTAGGGGGTTAAATTTATTGATATTCATATCAATGCTCACAATTTTAGATAAACTCCAACCACTATCCTTTTTTTCAAATTCGCTTATTTTGTTGGATAACGTGTCCTTTAATGATTTTAAGAATATATCTAAATCATCACCTTGCATGATTATAAAGTTACTAGTTTGAAAGTTAAATGAGTTTTTTATTTCTTTTGTTTGTTGTACAAAATCAGCGTACAATATAAAATTAACTTTAAAAATTATGAGTTCTTTGATAGCTTCATTGATTAAAACGGAAATTGTTTCAGTGATTGATTCCACGAATAATTCAGGAGTTTCAAAATCTATTTTCGTTTTATCTATTTTAGATGTTATTTTGTATGTATAAACACGGTTTCCAAAAGCTGATTGTATAAGATCAACATTCGATAAAGAATGTTGAATTTTAACAGAGTTATATTTATGCTGTTTACTATTAAAATGGCTATTTAGATACCTCTTCTTTATTGGCAACTTGCAGGCAGTGCAATTCACAGTTCCAGTTTCAGCCTCCATGCAAAGATTGAGTAATTCATTATCGAAAATTGGATCAAATGCTTCCCGCGATGTTGATGGTGTTTCCAAATGGCTTTGTTCCTTTGATCGTCTTCTCTTCATTATATATATAGGTATGGCACGCAATTGGTGGTGTCCTCTTCATCAGATATAGTATTATAATAGAATTGCTTGAAAGTGTTATGTTCTTCAACCTCCTCCACGGGAGAGTAACTTGGTGTGTCCTGTAACGACATGTTACTTTTATAAAATACATAGATACAAGTAGGTGCACAACATAAATGCAAAATCATAGATCACAAAGAGTCGATTTCACCGTTTGCAGGCAAAACTTAGATCAACAAAACTAAGTTCAGCTTAATCGAACTCAAATAAAGTCAAAGTTGTGTCAAATGTGACTTGTGCTACAACAGTTTATCATCAAGGGTATCTTGAACTCGGTTTAGCTTATATTGATAGTTTAATCGCAAAGGTGAAATCGGTTCTAAGTAAATAAGTAATATAGAACTTACCTCCATTTTATACTGTAGAACACGGAAACACTATTTATTGTGGCACAAGACTGTGTGCTGAGTAACGAATAATTTTAGAATACACGTAGATATAATAGCAGACGTTATAACAATATTTATCTGTAGTTCACTGCACGAATGGTGTAAGACTGTGTCAGTAACTCGAGAGTTTTAGAAATTTATAGAAGAAAGGCATCACAAAAACTCACGACATGTTTCGACAAGTAAACTTGCCTTGTGGGTGGGCGTTTGCAGTGTCACAAAAACTCATGATGAATTATCGATAGAAGATGTTATCTTACATCGTTTTAGCAAGACGTCATGCCCCGACAAGTTTTTGTTTAGATGGCGCCTCCCTGCCGGCTTTTTTTTATATTTGCATTGAATGTAATCGCGGTTAGTTTATTATAAAGGTGGTTTATTTAAATAATAAATATAATTAATAACAATTAAATAATTAATACTTATTAAATTATTAAATAATAATTTCATATTTATATGTATCGTGGGGGGGGCCGTACAATAATAAATATTATACACATAGAATAAAATATATATTGGCGTATTGCTAATAAATATATTAAAATTAAAATAAAAAATAAATATATTGGTTATCATATTATCATAATATGATATTATAATTATTTAAATTTAATTCACACGAATTCTTTCTCTCAAGGATTTGGGTCTGAGCTACCTGCGGCGCAAGCCGGACGATGCAAAAAAAGGTTGGGTTTTTTTGAAGGTTGAGGTTGGGTCAGTCAACAGTGGCTTTCTAACTTTTGAACGGAACGAGATACGTTAAAATGGATGAGCGCAATCGATCAGGCGTGTGCGAAAACATACAAAAAGAGTCTAAACTTTTTTTTTTTTTTTTTTTTTTTTAGCCGGCGGTTTGGCCAAGACCACCCCGTCACGGCTTTTTTGTGTGTGTGAAAACTAATGAATCCGAATCCATTTTTTTGGTGAGCCAGAATGAACGAATCCCTACTACTAATACTTCATACTTAGAGATCATGTGGTGTTTCGTGGTCATGATATAATCGATTTCGTTTCTTGTGTTTTAATCTGGAGAGATCCATGTCCAGCGGTTTTTTGGTTGTAGTTTGAACATTGTATTTATAATTTTTAGGTTGTACTCTTGCGCGTATTGAATTAGTCTCGTGCCTCGATCCCTTCTGGTGCCGTAACCATACTCTCCTGTAACGGAACGTTCGTACTTTTCTGGAATTCCGATTTAAGCATCAAAATCGCCTATAGAAAATACGTACTCAGTAGATGTGGAATCTCGAGCTTTCGCTATGTCTTCGTGAAATCTGTCTATTTCTTCCTGTGTTGAGTTTTCAGTGGGGGCGTCCGCTTGAATTACTGCAAAACACAGGTTTTCCATTTTGATTTCCAGTACGCACACTCTCTCAGATATTCCAGTAAATTTTATGATGTTATCTTTGTGTTTCTTCTTTACTAGAAAACCTACTCTATAAAGTCCTTTTGTTTGTCCAATGTAGTAGACGATGTATTGGTTCTTGTATTTCTTTTGCTTGACTGTTTCTGTGGGGGTTTCTTGTTGCTCGGTATAATAATTTTGTTGTATTTTATAAAAGCGGTGTTTCCTGCATCTTTTGCTTTCTGTAGTTGAACTTGTAGCTCTTTACGCTTATTTAAGACTTCTATTGGGTAGTCTTCTTTTAAGTAATATGAAGTGTTTTTTTTTATTTTAAACCTAAGGTGTTGAACGTTAATACCATCGGTCGAACTTTTCACTCTTTTTCCCCAACCTTCTAACAGCTTCTATGTTGTAAGTGTCACAGTTTGTCGGTAATAAGATTTTCTGCTACCGTCAATTTCTAAGAAATAAATGGTTCGTGGATGCCAGTTTATTGGGATATCTGTTGATTATTTGCGGACGATATGAGGTACTTCAGACTGCCCTGAATTAGTGGCTAGAGTTGTAAGACTGTCTGTTCCCGAAGTGCCTAAATACTCGCTGAGGCCCCGTAGTCACGACTTACTGGCTGCACCGTGGGCGCGGTCAGTCGCGCACGACAACTCGCCTCTTGTTCGGGCTCTAAAATTATTAAATGCGCTTCTGGCATCAACACCTTCTTGTGATCTGTTTGCTGACCGATGGACGAATGTGTGCAGAGAATGTCTGAGGTATTGTGAGACGATTGATAGTAGTAGAATTAGTTCAATCTGTTAATACTTTTTTTTTGTTATTTTTTTAAGTATTTTTATTATTAATTATTTAGTAAAAATATTTTATAGTGTTAATTTTTTCTGTTAAAATGTTATTTCATAGCGCCTTGGTGTACCTACTGTAATGCTATGATCTTATTGTGTAAATAAATAAATAAATAAATAAATAAATAAATAAATGAGCACTACATAATATCGGATGACCTGCTTTGCGGGGTGATGTCGTGATGTCTAATAATAATAATAGTCTATTCACTCCTAACGGTAACACTTCGTTCGTAGTCAAAATCTACCAGTCCAATCGCAAAAGTATCTCGATGCAAACAAATATCATCGACCTGCGAAATCCGGTTCTAAAATCATCACTCGTCCCGCAGCATCGCGGTTTCTCACCGGATCGGGATCGCGGGACACCTTCGCACCTTAGTTCTTAGTTTTACTCGGAATCCGAATCGGGAACGATCGCGAATCACGTTAACCCGAGGACGTTCGCAACCAGGTGGAGGTGTGGACGCGAGGCTTGCAGGCGATGGCGGGCGGCGGGACGGCGGAGGGGGAGGCGGAGGGGGAAGAGGAGGAGGAGGAGGAGATGGCGGCGGGGCTGCGGATCGCGGTGGGGGGCGCGGCGCTGCCGGGCGCGGTGCTGTTCTCGGGGCGCGCCGAGCTGCTCGCCCACCTGTGGGGCGGCACCGGCTCCTCGCCCACCGGCGTGGTGCGCGCGCTGGTGCCGCTGGCGAGACGCGGCGGGCGCGCGCCCCTGCAGGCCGGCGCGGTGCTGCGCGCGCGCTCGCACGCCGCCGCCGCGCTGGCGCTGGACGCGCAGGCGCACGCCTCGCTGTGGCACCGCACGGCCGCCGGCCGGCTGCGGCTGCGCACCGGCCTGCACGGCGAGGTGCGCGGCGAGGTGCGCGCGGGGTGGGCCCGGCTGCGGGCGGCGGTGCGCGCGCAGGGCGAGGCGCGCCTGCTGATCGCGCCCGACCTCGACTTCTACGAGCGGGTGGCGCTGTGCGTGCGCGTGCAGCTCGCCCCGCCCCACCTCGAGCGGTCGGCGCGGCTGGAGTCGACGGGTGGGGTGCGTGCCTGGCGCGTGAGCCGCACGCGCACGGCGACGCGCCGACCCGCGGGCCGCACGCTGGCGCTGGGCCGCGACAACGACGCCGCGTGCCGCGACCTGCGCGCGCAGGGGGAGGACGACGACTAGGGGGCTCGCGCGATCGGTTCCGGGCGAGGGTGCGTTCGGTCGACGCGGACTCGGGGACGGCTCCTGCGACTGCGCTGTCGACTCGCAGTAGACTGTTCCCTGCGTCCGCGAGGTTCGATCCCTTCTTCGACCGCGAGCGACCCCGCGTCGCGATCGATCGATTTTTAAGTAAAGTTCTCGCGATCTTCCGGAGACGTTATTCCGACCCCCGTGAATCGACCCGAAGTCGATTTCGAAGTGTCCCGCGTCGATCGAATCGCGGTAGTCCTATTTTTTATGATAAGTTCCACGTTTTTTATACCTACGTGCCCTTTGCGATCGAAGCGTGAATATATTATATATTATTACCTACGTATTTTTTATTTTTCTAAACTCGATCCCTCGACTTTCATTTAAAAAAGAACTGATAAAAGCAAAAAATAAGACAAAAGAAATTTGGAGCATTGTAAATAGACATAGAAGTAAGATTAATAATAAAGCACATAATAATTATTTACTTAAAATTAATGATATTATTATTGACGATTCTCAAAAAATAGCAGACACCTTTGCACAGCAATTTGACTATAGTTGTATTGACATGAATATTAATAAGTTATTAGCTTTCAAATATATGGCGGAACACTCCAGTAAAGTAAGCACAGACATAGACATGAATCACACGAATAAAAACGAGGTTAGACTAATAATAAAGAAAATGGAAGTAAAACGCTCGTATGGTTATTATGAGATACCAATCACAATCATAAAAGATAATGTGGATATTTTAGCAGAGCCTCTATCAATTTTTCTAAATAACTGCATTGATCAGGGAATCTTTCCAGATCAACTGAATATCGCAAGAGTTTTGCCAATCCATAAAAAAGGTAAAAAAAATGACCCAAAGAATTTTAGACCAATATCACTATTGCCCGTGATATCAAAATTATATGAAAAACTCATAAAAGATAGGATTGTGACACACCTTAACCAACATAAAATTCTTAATGAACGTCAATTTGGCTACCAAATGAGGCTCGGAACTATGGACGCAATTGATTTGCTGATAAAAGAAGTACTTGACAACTTAAATAGTAAATTTAAAGTAGCAGGTTTATTTTTGGACTTATCATCTGCTTTTGACACTGTCGACCACGAGATACTCTTGGCCAAACTAGAATTTTATGGAATAAGGGGAACTGCTCTAAGCATAGTAAGATCTTACCTAAACAATAGAAAGCAATTCGTTGAAATAAAGAATATCGTGAAAGGGCTAGAAATAGTGAACACGTCAAAACTAGTCAGTGTAAGACTAGGAGTTCCTCAAGGATCAATATTGGGACCTATTTTCTTTTTAATATTTTTAAACGATCTAATAAGCTATATTAGTAATACAATACCAGGAATTAAATTAGTCGTGTATGCAGATGACACTAATGCTATAATCCCAGCAAAGAATATCCAAGATCTAAAAGATAAAATTGACAACGCACTTGTGGCTTTTAATAATTGGTCCTGTGTTAATAATCTAAAACTTAACATTGCTAAAACAAGTGCTATTTTGTTTAGATCTATCGCACGTGAGCAAGATATAATTCAAAGTTTTAGTAATGGAGTGGTGTTTGTGGATAGCGTTAAATTCCTTGGAGTCCATATTGACCAATATTTAAACTGGAAACCTGAGCTAGAGGCAATAGAGAACGCAATCAGTTCGGCTTGTTACGCATTAAGGAGTCTTAGAGACGAAGTAAGTATGGAACAACTGAAAACGACTTATTATGCTCTTGTGGAGTCAAAACTGAGATATAGTGTAAAATTTTGGGGTAACAGCTATGACTACAATATGAATAGAGCTTTTACTATTCAGAAACGTGCAATACGTACCATGGTACGCATACCACCATGGGAATCATGTAGAAATCATTTCATGGAACTCCATATTTTAACTCTACCTAGCCTATATATCCTTGTAACTCTTATGGACATTATCAGACATCCGTCAAAGTATGAAACACAAGAACAAAGAGCTGCAAGACTAGATACAAGAAGAAAAGATCTTGCGACCCCACTGTGTCCGAGGTTAAATATTGTTAGGCATGGTTGTAGATATCAGGCCGTTACACTGTACAACTCACTTCCTGTGGCTATGAAAATCATAGAAAGTCCCACTACATTTAAGTCTGCATTGATAAAGCTTTTGTTGGAGGGGTGCTTCTATACAGTTGATGACTTTAAATTAAGAAAAATGTGATTATTTGTACTTATTGACATACATGCTACTCTTTTATATTATTATAATGTTTTTAGGCTTAAGTATTTCAGACACAATGTAAAAATTGTTATTGAATAAACTCTTATCTTATCTTATCTTATCCCGAATCTTCACTAGCGACAGATTCGTCAGCCGGACGAACGAACGTAAAGTTCTCGGTTCGATTTATCCAAACATCATCCTCCAGATCCTGTATTCGCTCATTGTTTCCGAATAACTGCGCATCTGAACTTTCTAAGCCTTATACTTTATTTTCAACGAATATTTTTCCACCGGAATCTTTCCCACCGAGTGGAAATCGCACGTAATCCACAAAAATGGTGACCGGGGAAATGTGGCGAACGATAGGCCGCCCGTTGTCCTACCGACTACCAAAACGTTGTTATTTTTTGTTTCTACTCGTTCGATATATATTTGGTGTGCGATAATTGTGTGTGTCCATCTACGACACCGTTAAGACGTGATCGCAGCTTTTTAAGATGAACTTGAAGTGCATGCCATTTATACGGATTTTTCAAAGGATGTGGTTGATCACGATATGCTAATACAAAAACTTGATCATGCAGGCATCTGTGGTTATCTTTTGAGATGGTGGATTCGAGTCTCTCGTCAAATTTGTTCCATCCGGTGTACCCCAAGGCTCACACCTGGGTCCACTTCTTAGTTTTTATCTTTGGTATTATTAGACTTTTGTAAAAATTTAACTTCCACGTATAAAATGTTTGCAGAAAATTAACAGGATAATCAATTCAGAACTCGATATACTTATCTAAATGTGTGCAGACGTTATCTCTTATCGGCAGTTGCAGTCTGAAAGTGCCCCTTTTCTTGTTCTTCCTAACCTCAAATTAATTACTCAATTCTCAAATAGAGTCTAAAAGCCCGTGAACCCCAGACCTTCGTTATTTTATAAAAGCTGAAAGTTTGTCAGCGCATGCTCCCAACGTAGGTAAGAACGATGGATCATTATGAAGTTTGGGTTACAGTGGCTTTGGCAGGTAACCGGTACTAAAGATTTGTAAAATACTGATCTAAATTCATCAAATAATAAAGTGTTATTTTTTTGGTATTAGGTACCTTTAGAATATTATTAAAATCACGTTATGAATTGCCACTTAACACACTTAACATCGTGGCAACCCATTGCCAGACACCCTTGATGTTCATAAAATTATAATTCTACTTACGTTATAGTATAAAAGCTGTTTTTTATATATATAATACTTGGGTAATAATTAGATGATGTTTCCTCATTGCCAGACAAGCATGTAGGGTAGTATTAGGAGCGAGCGCGAGGCAGTATATACATGGGTGGGTGCGAGTGAGATGGCGAGTTAGGTCTAATCACGATCCCTCACTGCGCAGTTTGCATTGGGCCACTGATTAAATAATACCTTTTATTGGAGAGAAAACTATTCACATAAATTGTAAACAGTGCCATTCTTTTGTTGTTAATGCTTCTAACGATATAGTAACGAGGGTTGTAAAAGAGTTATCATGGCTTATTCCCAGAGGTCCACGACTTCATTGTTTTCAATAAAATAGATCGATACTTTGATTCCCAACGGGTCCACGACATTTTAAATTTAATGATATTTCCTTTCCCAACGGGTCCATGAAATTATATGGTACGGTAAACAATAAAGATAACTAATGACTTACGGAAATTAAGAGTCTAACTTCGATAAGATAAGGCAAATATTTGTTTCTTTATCAAATAAAAAACAATAGATAAATAAATCAGGACTTTTCTTTATTTATAAAAATATTAAAGAACTCACTTAAGTCATTAAAAGTTAAATTAAATAATATCAATCTAACAAATATACTTAAACATTAACAATCACAATTTCAACATATTCACAAAAAAACACCTAAAGTATTAAACATCAAGGTAATTAATATCAATCTTAAACTAAATAGACTTAGTTACGCAATGCTAATATAATGTAGAGCGCTGCGTTGGCTCGCAACAAGGCTCGGTACAAGACATCGACATGGCACGAGGCGCATAGACAGCGGAACGTGGGCCGCCTGACAACCGACGCTGCACTTTTCATGGGAACCTAGACTTACGATTACATTCTTGTTTCATTCTTCGAACGGGATTTATGTTTAAAATAATTATCTTGTTATTTTGTTTTATGTATTAAATTAGATTAAGCCTTTTGAACGCATTTTTAGTAATGAAGTTAGATTGAGAGCCTGAATCTAACAGGGCCCTTAGGGTGTGTGATTGATTATCGGTGTCTATCACATTCACCAAGGCAGTCGAAAGAATAGCAGTCTTATTTTGAATAGGTATGGTTGATTGAATCGCTAATTGATCGATTGTGTGTAGGGTAATAGACTGACTTGGCTCTGTTACGACTGGTTGGAAATTTAGTGTGCTTTGTGTTTGTTCGAAACTAGAAGGATTGGTAGGTGTTTTGTTTAGTAGGCAAGTGCGTGATGTGTAGGAGTGTGTGGTGCTTGGCTTTACACGTTCTACAGCTGCTCGCGCAACAATTTGCTACTATGTGCCCTGGCCTTAGACACTTAGTGCAAAGACGCAGGTTTCTCACTGATTGTATGCGAGATTTACTGCTCAAGGCTAGAAATTTTTGGCATTGGTTTATGTAGTGTGAGTTTACATTTGAGTTGCAATATGAGCATCGACTATAATTATTATTAGGATTTGGTACCTTATTCAGGCTTGAGTTAGAGTTGGATGTGGACGTGGTTACCATAGCCTTCCTGGTTGCATTGTTTTTCGCTTGTGATCAATGGGTGGGTCCGAAGAACTTAGAGATTCTAATAGATCCGCCCGTGATCGTAGAAATGACTTGAAATCCTATAACGAAGGCAGTTCATGTGAGATTGGTTTTTTTTCCATCGTGGTCACATTGACAAAGTGGTCAGGGTTATCAGATAGCAATTTACTCATGGCAGCCTTTGCTAGTGCCACATGTTTGTAGTAGTTATTTTGTGTTGCTTCTCGCTCTAATAATTGTACCTCAATATCACAACACAGAGTCTCTATTCTGTCTTAGACAGTTTCAAAGGCATCGAAAACTAGTTTTATTCTTTCCGTTCGTAGTTCTAGATCTATACATATTTCGGCAGTAAGAGGCAGCGTGAGGCTAGTCACATATTTTGGTTAGCTTGCCCTTTGCCACGCCGCGGGATTTTTTTAGGTCTTTGAGTTCGTAGCTATCAACTGCAGCGGTAGCCATTTCGCAAACGAGAGATAAATCAACACACAATGAAACACGTGGCCACGCAAATTATTATGTTACATACACTGGGATAAATTAATTAAATTAGGTATTTGATTAGAAACTACGCCAGCTCACTTACCACCAACCCATGACCGTACGTGCCTCGATCACGCACTTGTAAAATCGGGACATAAGTCTAAAGTAGTGGTGTGTGGAGCAGATTTGAGTGACCACGACACTGTTATACTAGGCATTGAAAATAAACCTAACAGTAAACCTGTCGAAAGCAATCAGCCTTCTATCCTGCACAAATATAATTATTAACAAATTGCACACGAACTTGCAGAAGCGAACTGGAACGAACTTTACACCATGACAGATGCATCTAAAGCTTTTGATTATTTTTATAAAATTATCACTCAGTCTATTGAAACCAACAAAATCTCAAGATCCATACCTAATTCAAAACTAACTCGTAGACCGTGGATTACCCCCGGACTCATGAAGTGCATTAGGCGTAGAGATAATCTCCATATTAAGACAAGAAAAAATCCCCACGACAAAACCCTATTTGAAAAATACAAAAAATACCGTAACTACTGCAACAATCTACAGATTATAAAAAATGAATACGACCGATCGAAGTTTGCTGAGAGTAAAGGCGATAGCAGAAAAACATGGAATGCTGTCAAATCCGCTTGTAACATTTCTACAAAAAAAAACACAAAACTCTGTTCTCTTGGAAACATCAACCACTCCTAGTGAATCCCTAAATAATGTCAACATCTTCTTCTCCACAGTAGGCGATAATCTTGCTAATAAAATTCTCCAAAAACTTAATATGACTGAGCAAGAATTAGCATCAATTGCTACAAAATATCTAAAACAAATCGAAAAATCAATCTTCTTCAACCCGACTACTGTTATTGAGGTCTTGAAATAATCAATAGTCTGAAAACTCAATCTGGCTACGATAATGTGAGTAATAACTTAATAAAACAAGCTCAACATATTTTAGCTTCCCCACTGACTCACCTATATAACCTAAGTTTATCAACAGGAATTGTACCTGATTGCCTTAAAATGGCTTTTATTACACCAATTTTTAAAGCTGGCGACCCTCATGATATGACCAATTATAGGCCAATTTGCTCACATCCTTCTCAAAGATATTAGAAAAGATTGTAAATTCAAGACTTCTATCTTTTCTCGAGACTAACAAAGTGCTAGCTGTTAACCAATTTGGATTTAGGTCTGGCAGGTCCACGGAGGACGTCGTTGTCCACATGATAAATCATATAATTTCCAAATTAGACTCAGGGAAAAAGTGCATCGGAGTCTTTCTGGACCTTGCCAAAGCGTTCGACACTGTATCACGACAGCTACTTTTAGAGAAGATGCACTGCCTGGGCATACGTGGCATACCATTAAACTGGTTTATTTCGTATTTTACTAATCGAAGGCAAAGGGTCGAAAGGGTTTGTGTCGAAGGCTCACGTAGTGACTTTAATGAATCGACATTTGGTGTTCCGCAGGGAAGTGTGCTCGGGCCGACACTTTTTTGATCTATATTAATGACTTGTGTAAACTAAGCCTAAAGCAGGCTGAGACACTAGCTTTTGCGGATGACACTGCGCTTATTTTTCACGGAGATACCTGGGACGAAGTAGCTGGTATTACCAATCGCGGACTAGGTCAAGTCTCACAGTGGCTAAACAATAATCTACTCTCACTGAATACATCGAAGACAAAGTACATGTGCTTTAGTATCTCACAACGTACCGCACCTACGAGACCTTTGTTAATTAAACTCCACGAATGTTGCCGATTTTCTAACGACTGTTTATGTCCATCTATTGAAAGCTTGCGTCACATTAAATATTTAGGGGTTTACATTGATGATAGACTAACATGGAAGAAACACATAGAGGCTATCAATGTAAGAGTTAGGAAACTTAAATACCTGTTTTCAAAACTTAGGAACATTGCTGACAAAGACTTGATACGTGTTATTTATATGGCCCTCTGCCAGTCCATCCTATCATACTGCGTCGTTGTATGGGGTGCTGCATGTAGTACATTTTTAATAAAACTAGAGCGCGCCCAAAGAGCCATCCTGAAAATTGCCTATAAAAAACCTTTTCGCTATTCTACGGATTCTGTTTACAGTGAATGCCACCTTGCGCGAGTGAGGCAAATTGAGGCGTCGATAATGCGGTTTCACAAAATAGCCTTATCTTGTATAAAAACTACTAAAAGATCAAGTAGAAACACCTCTTGGTCAACACCTAACAACAGAACAAAATTCGCTCAAAGATCTCTTATTTTTCTAGCGCCACTCCTGTACACCAGAGCCAATAAAGAACTCGACATTCTTCACTGTCTCAAAGGACAATGTACCTAAGCGTCTGGTTAAAGGGTGGTTGTATGCTTTCAACTACACGGAAACTAAAAATCTCATAAGCGTAGTAGTATAAAATCTACGTTAAGAATAGTAGATCCTACCTAATTATTGACTAAATGTTTAACTTTGTATTACCAACCTATTTACAGTTATGCATTCCACATTATTTATAGAATAACATGCATGAATAGCATAACGAAATGGATTATGTACTTGAATTAAATAGATTGAGAATTAAGTTAAAATAAATATAAATAAATAAAATAAAAACAAATAAAAATAAATTGCATGCTAGAATTAAAATTATTTTAAGTTTATAAGTACCAGTACATTGATGTCCAATTTCGTTAGGCTAGTAGTTGCGGAGTGAATGAGTAAATAATGTTTAAAACAAAATACAAACAAAAATATAGTAAAAACAAAAAAAAAAAACTTATCGTAATCAAACTACAAACAAATCAAAGATCCTATTGTGTCCCCATCCTTACTAAAATCACGCACACACTTTAAGCATTCCTTACCCATACACTGCGTAACTACTCAGCCACACAGACACACTCACACATGCAACAACCTTACCTAGCATTGAAGAAGCGTAGGTCAGTCCTACCCTCACCAAACCATTTTATAATAATTTGCTTCTGGAAGAGACTAGTGTTTTGAGTTGACCTACGACTGATAGTACTAGAAGGGATTTTAATAAAAACAACCCGTGAACTCTGTAGGTACAAAACTATTTATTGAATAATAAACTCTGGAAGTCATACAATTCACAAAACGCAACGATAGCGCGTTCTAATCGACTAGTAGCGACATCTAGTTATGAAACGCTTAACTATTCGTGAACATTCCGCCCACGAAGGACATCATTGAAATGTCCTTGACCTTATCAAATTAATTCAACTTCAATTTACTTACGAGTTACTATCTAATCTTCTTATTATAGTGCAAGGAACTCAGTGACCCTACAACCTTACATAAAACAATCTACTTCATATAACTATGCAACATCAAGTAAAATTAAAAATATTATTATAATTAATTAACTGTTTAGAAACAACAATAAGTATGCATTTGTTCAGACAACAACAATTAAATAGAAATAACCTAAACACTTAAAATTAAAACTAATCGCCTTGATCCTTAAATTCAGATACTTATTCATTAACCGGTAAAATACATATTTTAGAGGTTGCTCTCTTGATTACACTTTTGCTTGTTTGAAGTGTGATCACACGGGTTATATTGTCTTTCCCTGGATGTTTTTGTAAAACACGTCCAAGTAACCAACGACCTGGCGGTAGATCGTCTTCCTTGATAAGTACTACGTCACCTATGTTGGGCTCCGGAACCCTTGACGACCACTTGTAACGATGTAAGAGATTGGTCAGATAGTCGTTAGACCAACGTCGCCAGAAATCTTGTAAAGACCTTTGAATGTACTGCCACCTTGACAAGGAACATAAGCTAGAACCTTCAAAATTCTGATCTGAGACAGCAAGAAGTGGTTCACCTATCAGAAAATGACCTGGAGTTAATGGAAGTGGTTCTGCTGGATCTGTACTGTTAACGATTGTGATTGGACGTGAGTTCAAACAAGCTTCTATCTGACTGAGCAGCGTGCTCATTTCTTCAAATGTTAGTGTGGAATCACCTATCACGCGCTTAAGGTGGAACTTGGTGGATTTCACTCCAGCCTCCGATAAGCCTCCAAAGTTCGGCGCGCGGGGTGGTATAAAATGCCATTTTGTACCATGTGCTTCGCAGTGCTCAGCTGCAGCGTCTTGCATTTTGGCGAGGTCTTCCAACTCCTTTGAAGCGCCAACAAAAGTGGTACCATTATCGCTCCATATGTCCGAACAGTGCCCACGTCTGGATGTAAATCTTCTAAACGCGGCAATAAATGTCTGAGTACTCATATCGCTCACTAGCTCCAAATGAATAGCGCGAGTAGCCATGCAAATAAATAAACAAATGTATCCCTTATATGATTTGTTTCCTCGCCCCTTGGTAGTCCTGATCTGAATTGGACCGGCATAATCGACTCCACTATGCTTGAATGCCCGCGTAGGGGTGCATCGAACTGAAGGTAGTGACCCCATGAACTGAGTCTTGACAGTCGCCATTTGACGAACACAGGTGATGCATTTTCGTATGTGCTGTTTAACAAGACTCTTCACACCGATTATCCAATAAATTGCACGTAAGGAATTAATCATCAACTGCGTTCCTCCATGCAACGTGTTTCTATGAGCATCATCAACAACGAGTTTAGTCAAGTGCGAGTAGTGTGGTAATATGACTGGATGCTTAGTCTGATCAGGGAGATTGGAATTTTCGATTCTTCCGCCCACTCTGAGGATACCCTTGTTATCAAGGTAAGGACTCAACGTCTTCAAATTACTGCTTGATTTCAATATTTGTCCTGTAGTTTTTAAATCCTTAATTTCTTCAGCATATTCTTCCATTTGAGTTCTTTTAACACAACACTCCCAGGCTTCATCTATTTCCGTTTTCTGTATATATCCTTTATTCCTTTTCAGAAATCTCCTACAGTAGGCTACAATCCTTAACATTTTCTGAAGGGAAGAAAATCTTACAAATACTGAGCACGTGGATCCTATGACTAAGTGTGCCTTTACATTCTCTTCTAAAGCAATTTTCAAATCCTTTGGTTTTTTATAACTTATATTTTGCTCTCTGAGAAACTTAGGTCCATTAATCCACATTTCATTTTCAGCTAACAATGAAGGTTGTAGTCCCCTGGAAGCATAGTCGGCCGGGTTATTCTCTGATTCAACATGGCACCATTGCGGAAACTCCAGTGAACTCAAAATCTCCGATACTCTGTTCGCGACAAATGTGTTCCATCTGCTAGGATGGCTATTCAACCACGCTAGCACTATCGTAGAGTCTGTCCACGCTTTCACTCTTTCACCTTTAATGCTTAATACCTCCATTGCTTCCTGCATTAGCCTGCTCAACAGTACCGCTCCACACAATTCTAATCTTGGTATACTTATTTGTTTTATGGGTGCTACGCGGGTCTTCGCTACTAACAATGAAGTGTGAATCTCTCCGGATGGTTTGAGGACTCGAAGATAGATAACTGCTGCATATGCTAATTTGGAGGCATCACAAAACCCATGAAGTTCAACCTCCTTATCATCGAACCTGGTACCCAGCCATCGAGGTATTTGTACCCCGGTAAGTTGAGGCAGTTCTTGTCGGTAAGTATCCCATTCATTTAGTAAGTTTTCAGGTACGGCCTCATCCCATTCTATCCCTGTAAGCCATAATCGCTGTATGAACATTTTAGCTATTATTACTGCAGGAGCTATCCATCCTAACGGATCAAACAGCCTTGCTATGTCGGAAATAATCATTCTTTTTGTTACAGGTCCAGTTGACATTGTGGGAAGCTGTACCGAATATCGAAAATAATCCTCGCTACGGTTCCAAATAAGCCCTAAAATTTTCATAGTTGTATCTAATTTGACCTCTACTTCTTTCTCTCGTCCAGTTTCGTTTTGCATGTTCTCGTTCTTTACTTTGTTCTCATATTTATTTATTTGATCTAATAATTCTTGATTATTGCTATTCCACTTCTGTAGCTGAAATCCTCCCTTGTTTAATAACTGTACCATTTGCTTGTATTGTTCGATGCCTTCTTCTATTGTGGAGCAGCCAGACATGAGATCATCCATATAAAAGCGATTTAGTACATTCTCCGTTGCCAGAGGTAGCTCCTTTCCTTCATCATGTGCTAATTGTTGCATAGTTCGTACAGCTAAGTATGGAGCGGATGCTGTACCGAATGTCACTGTTTTTAGCTCATAATCTATTATTTCCCTTTCAGGGCTATCGCGCCAGACGATCCTTTGGAATACTGTATCTTCATCTGCTACTCTCACTTGGCGGTACATTTTGACTATATCCGCCACTATGGCAATACTATGTAGTCTCCAGCGTAGAATTATATGACGAAGGTCGGCCTGTAAAGATGGCCCAACCATCAGAGTATCATTGAGGGACACACCTTTATCGTTTCGACTGGAAGCGTCATATACAACGCGCACCTTCGTCGTCGTCTTATCCTTCTTCACTACAGCATGATGAGGTAGATAAACCGATTTATTTCCTTTGTCGTCTCTGTTTGGTACTAGCTTCATATGATTTAAACTTAAGTACTCATGAATCACTTCTTTATACTGTTCTTTCAATGCGTTGTCCTTTGCTAATTTATTTTCTAATGATCTTAATCTGTTTACAGCTATGTTCCTGGAATTTCCGTTCTTGCAAGGTGGTTCTTCGTCTCGAAATGGCAGTCTGACTATGTATCGTCCATCCTCCGCTCTCCTTGTAGTCTGCGAGAAAAAGGTTTCACATTTCTGTTCTTCTTCAGTTAGTTGCGGTTTACTTAGCATCTGTTCTTCCAGTTCCCAGAATTTTCTCAGTAAATCGCTATCTGTACTACACTGTGCATGAAAAGAGAATGTGACATTTGATGGATCGGTTTCTGGATCCTTTGGTTCTACAACTCCTGACAGGATCCATCCTAATGAGGTGTTTTGCGCCATCAATGTTCCCATTGGACTCCTTTTTAAACCTTCATTTAATATACAACTGTAAACGTCTGCGCCCAGTAACATGTCAATTCTCTGCGGTAAGTTGTACTGGGGATCAGCTAACTCTAAATTTTCCAGTTCTATCCAATTCAAGGTTTCAATCTTTCGCTCCGGTAAGTACGACGTGATATTTTTTAAGACATAGGCCCGAACTGTCATTTTGAACTGGGGGTCAATGCGTGATCGTATGGTGGTGACTACTACATGACTCACCTTGACATTGATTTCTTCACTCCCTAATCCAGATATTTTTCCATCTACTGGTATTTTTTGCAGACGCAGCAGCTGTGCTGTGGCTTCCGTTATAAAACAGGCTTGCGAGCCTTGATCTAACAACACACGTACTGTCTGGCACTCTCCCGATCTCGCTTCTGCTTTTACTAACGCAGTTGCTAACAACACCTGTCGATTGACGGTATCATGACCTGTCGCGAGACAAGTCACGACTGGTGGTGTGCTCTTAGCTAAACTATCATTTTGATCTGTGTCATCATTAGTATCTTCTTTCTTAGCGCTGGGTTCGTATGTAACGTGCAACAGAGTGTGATGTCTTCTTCTGCAAATCCGACATGTTGTCGGCTTTCGGCAGTTATATACACTGTGATTGCCGCCTAAACAGTTAAAACACATCCTATTTTTTATCACGAACTCTCGCCGCACATCAATGTTTTGATCCGCAAACCCTTTACAGAACGCGAGTTTGTGATCATCGTTACAAAACTCACACGGTATTGATGCACCTTGGGCCCTGAGCAAAGAATCTTTATCTACGGCGACAAAAGACTTAGATGTATAAGTCGAACTGCCTCCTCGCTGTACGGAACCGACTCCTTTTGTGGGTTCAAAGAACTCTAATGCACGGAATCTACTCTCTATGAATGTTTGAAACTGAACAAAAGTTGGCAGTACATTATGATCTTTGTCTGGACTTGACACAGATAATTCCCATTGCTTTCGCGTCTCCTGATCTAACTTTGAACTAACAATGTGAATGACTATAATGTCCCATGTGCTCACATCAACTCCAAGACAACGTAAAGCACTCAGGCAATCCGTACTAGTGTCCAATAATTCTTTTAAAGCCGACGCTGACTCAACATTGAGCGATCGTTGCTTGAACAGCTTGTTAAGAATGGAATTTGATAGAAACTTCTTATTGTTATAACGATTGTCTAATAGTTCCCAGCAACGATCGTAATTTGCGTCAGCGATTGGTGTATGACGGATCAACTGTTCAGCTTCACCAGCAAGATGTGCTTTCAAATAATGGATTTTTTGTACGTTGTCCAGCAACTTATTTTTATGAACGAGTGACAAAAATAGATCACGGAAGGTGGTCCATTCTTCGTACTTACCCGAAAACATGGGAATGGTTATTTTCGGCAACTTTGCTAGTGTAGTCGAACTTGAAATATTCATTGTCGGGTAAGAAGTCGATTCGCTACCTTTGTTCAAAACTGTTTTCATAATAGACTTGCATAACGTATAATTTTCTTCTGTTTCCTCATAAAGCTCACTCTGTGCATATGATGATTTTTCAATATCCTCCAACTTATAGTTTTCATAAATCTTATTATTCGTTTCTCTAAAACGCAACCAATCACTTTCTAAAGTTTCAAGTTTTACTTTGATATATTCTGTTGTTAACCTATCTTTCGGACATTTTTTAAAATTTACAAGGGCTTTACAAATAGATTTATTAAAATTCTTTTGAGTATTAGTTAACGATTCCATTTTCACAAATTAAATATGAAAGTGTAGGCTGGAGAATACTGAAGATCTGACACAATATGCACACGAGTAGAAATACAAACTTAATCGCAAAATAAAATATTTAACATAAAAATGATTAAAATTAGCTAAGATTAAACTGTCTATTTTCCCGGACACAAACAAAGTAAAGTACTCACAGTTTTTCAAACACTATCCTTATTCTCGATCTGATGCTGTTGTATACTTCTCGGAGACGCTAACCGGGTCCACCCTTCGATCAGCGTTGATGCTCTGCACCACTGGACGCGAGGAGAGAGGGGTTCCTCTCGCCTTCGTTGAGTTTCTTGTTCTGAGGTGCGTGGCGGGGGCTAGTACTGTACCCGTCGCCAGTGCTGCTGGTATTCTGCAACGTGGGGAAGGGTAGTACTGTCCCTCCCGCCGACGTCAATCTCCTCCTCTTCTTGGCCACACAGGGATTCCCGTGTGATTTTCAAGGTGGTGGAAGGCTTCCACCGCCCACGTTGACCTCCACAAATTGGCACCGAACTTCACTGGTTATCACACACTGACTCACTGCACTGCACTTGTACTAAGAGATACGGTGGCGTAGTTTAACCAGCCCGTACTCCTCACCGTACCTTGCCACTGCCATCCACAGTGAGTACAGCGGCCACTTAACCACATAAAAAAAAATGGCACCAATCCGGCTCGAATACGGACCAATGTTTTGAGTTGACCTACGACTGATAGTACTAGAAGGGATTTTAATAAAAACAACCCGTGAACTCTGTAGGTACAAAACTATTTATTGAATAATAAACTCTGGAAGTCATACAATTCACAAAACGCAACGATAGCGCGTTCTAATCGACTAGTAGCGACATCTAGTTATGAAACGCTTAACTATTCGTGAACACTAGCCACCCACAACACAGGGAATCCTAGTATGGGGGTTAGTAAACCTTGTTACTTACTACTCGTACCTATCTAATAAATGTACTAGGTAGGTACTATTGTTTATTGTTTATTGCTCCATCTGTATAAGTAATACTGTACCTATCCCTATCTAGATACAAATAAATAAATTTTTACTTACTTGATAGGTAGATACTTAGTCAATGCCGCTAGATTCTCGATCTGCTGGTGTAGTCTCGCTCGATTTAGGTTCTCGGAACCTGCTCCTTCTTTTCTTCCTTTCTGCTCCGCTGGCTGCAGCAAATGCTGCTGATCGGTTGAAGACACTTCCGCCAAGTAGACGCCACGCGGTATCGCGCCGGAATTGAACGCCACGCGTTCTCGCGCTGCCGTCTCGTATCGGCCCAAGGTTCCCGTGGTCGCTTGTTCTGTCTCCTGTCCGCCAAGTTGACACCACGCGGTATCGCGCCGAGGTAGCCACCACGCGTTGTCGCGCTGCGGTCTCGGATCGGCCCAAGGTTCCCGTGGTCGCTTGTCCTGTCTCCTGTCCGCCAAGTTGACACCACGCGGTATCGCGCCGAGGTAGCCGCCACGCGTTGTCGCGCTGCGGTCTCGGATCGGCCCAAGGTTCCCGTGGTCGCTTGTCCTGTCTCCTGTCCGCCAAGTTGACACCACGCGGTATCGCGCCGAGGTAGCCGCCACGCGTTGTCGCGCTGCGGTCTCGGATTGGCCCAAGGTTCCCGTGGTCGCTTGTCCTGTCTCCTGTCCGCCAAGTTGAGACCACGCGGTATCGCGCCGAGGTAGCCGCCACGCGTTGTCGCGCTGCGGTCTCGGATCGGCCCAAGGTTCCCTCGGTCGCTTGTCCTGTCTCCTGTCCGCCAAGTTGACACCACTCGGTATCGCGCCGAGGTAGCCGCCACGCGTTGTCGCGCTGCGGTCTCGGATCGGCCCAAGGTTCCTTTGGTCGCTTGTCCTGTCTCCTGTCCGCCAAGTTGACACCACGCGGTATCGCGCCGAGGTAGCTGCCACGCGTTGTCGCGCTGCGGTCTCGGATCGGCCCAAGGTTCCCTCGGTCGCTTGTCCTGTCTCCTGTCCGCCAAGTTGACACCACTCGGTATCGCGCCGAGGTAGCCGCCACGCGTTGTCGCGCTGCGGTCTCGGATCGGCCCAAGGTTCCTTTGGTCGCTTGTCCTGTCTCCTGTCCGCCAAGTTGACACCACGCGGTATCGCGCCGAGGTAGCTGCCACGCGTTGTCGCGCTGCGGTCTCGGATCGGCCCAAGGTTCCCGTGGTCGCTTGTCCTGTCTCCTGTCCGCCAAGTTGACACCACGCGGTATCGCGCCGAGGTAGCCGCCACGCGTTGTCGCGCTGCGGTCTCGGATCGGCCCAAGGTAGAATCAACCACGCGGTCGGTCGTCCGTCCGCGCCGCGGAACAGGAATCTTGTGGCTTCTTGAATTATCCAATAAGTAGAGATCACGTCGGGGTCACCATGTAAAATGCAGAAGAGAGACAACCACCTATGACAGAGAAGGCAGTTTATTAATTTGGTAGGTAGCTCTAGTTGTTACAAGTGTTCGTTCTGTGTGCACAGAAGAAAAGAGGAAGAGCCACGTCCCAATTTCCCTTAAGTACTTCGGAGGAGCGTCTCTAGTGGCGTTTGTGCGAACCACATAAGGGAATTAGGTAGACATTTTGACAAACACGGGCTTTACTCAGTGCGAACCGTGAGCTCGAGCGGCAACGAGCGGACCGCGGATCAAACTCACCCTGATGAAGATTCTCCATCGACAAAATAATACGTGAGTAAAGCCCGTGTTTGTCAAAATGTATAGTACAACTCACGAAAGAAAGGAATTAGGTAGGTAGGTAGGTCGGAATATGGTATGTGTACGATCCCAGTTGAGACGGTACATTAAAGTTAATTAGTTGTAGTGCACATTGATGAAAAAGTATATTATCACCAAAAGTTAAAAGTTTTATTCACTAATTACAATATTGTGTAAAAGTAAACGATTCGCGCTCATCGCGACTGTCTCGCGCGGTCACTGTCGTTGCACTCATCGTAATATTTTATTGCGCTGATTAGGTAGAAAGCTTATGTAGGTACGTAACCGTACATATTCCTAACCCCAAACAGGAGAAAAAGCGTGAGGGCGAATCGTCTGAACAAAGACAAAATTATTAACATAGTTCCAAGTACCTATGTATGTAAGTAAGTACTTTTTAAAATAAATTGGCTTAAAAAACCTAAAAGTGTAATAATTAAAATAAAAAGTAAAATTAATCAAAATTAAATTTGATGTCTTCGACGTGTTCCGTCCGAGGCTGTGGCTGGGGTCGTTCGCACTGCTTCTGTGCCGTCGTCGCTCGTGACTCATCCCTGCGTGGCCGTTCCAGTTGTTCAAGTAGTTCCGAACAGTTGGCCGACCATTTCCGCAGGTTCATGCCTCCATGTTTAATTAGTTTGATCAAAGAACTTTGTATTTCTTTGACTTTTTCCAGTGAGTTATAGCCGCTGACTAAATCATCCAAATAAAACTGAGTTTGCAGTATTTTGGCAGCCGCTGGGTACTTGTGTCCGTCATCTAATGCCAGTTGCTTGAGTGTTTGCATAGCTAGCCACGGTGCACATTTTGTACCATATGTCAATGTACGCAGAGTGTATTCTTGAAGTGCCTCATTAGGTGAAGATCGCCAAACGATTTTTTGCAGTGACTGTTGGTTTTTAGTTAGCCATAAACATCGATACATCATCTCAATGTCGGCTGTATAAGCGTATTTGTAGGTTTTCCACTTCAAGACCAGAGCTTGTATATCTTTTTGTAGATTAGGCCCTTTTTCCATCAGTGCATTTAAACTTTTGCCGCTTTTAGTTTTGTTAGATGCGTTGAACACTACTCGTAGTTTCGTAGTAGCCGAGTTTTCTCGCAGTACTCCATGGTGAGGTAAGTAGCATTGCTGACCTTCATCAGTTGGATTTCTTGACGTAAGTTTCATGTGTTCGAGTTCTAAGTATTCCTTCATGAATTCTTTGTACATTGTAAATAGTTTTTCGTTTTTATTTAGTCTGTTTTCGAGTTGTAAAAATTGTGAGACCGCGCTTGACCTGGATTCGCCGAGCTCGACTTCAAAGTTTTTCACCATTGGCATACTGACGATGTATTTCCCATCTGTAGCTCTTGTAGTTGTTTTTTGGAAGTGAATTTCGCATTGGTCATCGTGGTTGATATCCTCAGTTTCAGTTATGTCTTCGCTCTCCCAGTACTTAGCTATATCGGTGAGGTCGATGATGGTGGCGTGGCAGTTAAAAGTCTGCAGTTTTCCACATAGTATCCAGCCTAGTTGTGTTTGTTGTGCGACTGGGGAGTGCTGATCTCCTCTTAAAACGCCGTCCATTATTATATCTGCATAGACGTCTGCCGATAGAAGTAAGTCAATGGAGTCAGTCATATTGTAGTCAGGGTCGCCAAGTTTTAAGTCCTGCAGATGTGGCCAGTTAGCTTTTTCAAAGGTACAGTTTGGTAAATTATTAGTTAACCGTTTTAGTACCAAAGCTTGAGTTTTGAAAGTAAAGTCACTGTGTATCGATTTGCAGGTAAGTTGTACCCGACCCTTACAGTCTCCAGACACGGACCCCACTCCAGATATAGTTGTATTAAGTTTTTGCCTTGGTAGACGTAGAATCTGAGCAGCATTCTCCGTTATCAGGTTGACTTGCGAGCCTTGAACAAGTAGTCCACGAAAGGTTTTGTAAGTGCCATCAGTTCCCTGGACTCTTATTTTGACAGTAGTCAGTAACACTTCCGTGTTTGCAGTTGCTGAGTGATAAGAAGCCTGTTTAGTTTGTTGACCTGAAGTTGAAGGTTTATCTTGGCTAGTTTTCTCAGGTTTAGTTAGTTCGTTCGACTTTTTTTTCATGTGCAACAAGGTATGATGCTTCATATTACATTCCTTGCATGTTTTTGACGAGCTACAATCCGTATTTTCATGACTGTATAAACAGTTTTTGCAGACTTTCAGTTTTGCGACGGTGCTATTGCGCATTGGAATGTTCATTTCGACGAATTTCGTACATGGCATTAGAACATGATTCCCCTCGCACAAAGGACATTTGCCATACGTAGTGTAAAAAGTTCTCGAATAGTTCTTATTGTCTTTATATAAGGTCGAATTCCCAGTATTGTGCGGTTTTTCATTGTAGGTTGGTTTCCAGTTGTACTTGTTTGTCGGTTTGATTGAGTTCAAGTTTCCACTTTGTTTCTGAGAATTGTTTGCCTCTTTTTGCCGATTTTTTATAGTTTCAAATGCCATAAATTGTTTTAGTAAAAAATTTAGAAACTCTGTAAGATCAGGCAGGTCTCTGTTATTCTTGATCTCTTTTGAGTATTCGTTAAAAGTTACGGCATCCAGTTTTTGTGACATATAATGCACGATCATTGGGCCCCAGCTCGTTACGTCCACGCTCATGTTAGTAAGCCCGTTTAGGCTTTCGGTAACGACATCATGCATTTTCTTGATGTTGTAGGTGTTTGGAGTCTGGATGACCGGAAGTTGCTGCATCACGTTCATTAACGTCGTAAATTGGAGGCGACGATTGTCGTAGCGGTTTGTTAGTATTTCCCAGCACGAATCGTAGTTTTCAGCACTAACAGTGAGATGTTGTACTAAGCGCTCAGCTTCTCCTTTAAGTTTAGTTTTGAGGTGTTGCATTTTTTGCGTTTTGAAGATGGTAGGATTCTTATGTATAGTTTCTATAAAGAGGTCTTTAAACGAAATCCAGCGAATGTAGTCACCGTGAAATTCTGGTATCTCGATTTTAGGAGTCGATTTTTCATAGTGTATGTTAGACCAGATCTTGTTATTTAGTTGCTTTCTTAATTCGTCGTACTTTACTTCAATATTTTCATATTTAGTGCAGTAGTCACTCAAATCCAACCCTTGTAGAGCATCTTCTAGCTGCCAGTGTTGTTTGTCAATAACGTCCCATTTATGTTTCAGGATTGAAAGATTATCTTCAAGTTTCCATTTTTTGTTCATTAATTCAGTGTTAACTTTTAACATTGCTCTTTCTAAAGCCTTAAAGTTACACTCTTGATGGCCCATCATTCTTTTTGTATATTCGCCAGGCTTGACATCTTGTTCTTTGACTGTAGGTTCCAGCATCCCAGATAGGTCGAAGTCAATGCTAGAATCCAGTGTCTCATCTTTCTCTTGTTGTCGATGTGAGATCAGTAGTTCCATAATGTTTTCCTTAGTTGCTTCGTAAAGTTCTTTGGTTTTCCCATAAAAGTTGCTAGTAAAGTAGTTATGTTGGCTCTTATCCTCAATTTTTGAAACGATTATTTCATTTCTCTCGTGAAATGCAACCCAGTATTCTTCCAAGAGTTCCAGACGTTTGTTTAAGTAGTCGATAGTTTTTCTGGAACTCCCGTCTTTTTTGTAGTTAGAACATAATGTTTTTATGTTCTCAAAGCAACTTACTTGTTTTGTAAGTTCCTCCATTTTTTCTTGTAGTTAAAGTTCAAGTTAGTTAACGTTCAGTAGTGAAGCAGTGTATTATTTTTCCGTAGTTGGTTCAGGACACGAAGATTGGTTAATAAGTACCTATAATACGTAGGTTACTTAAATCTTCTACTCCAAGCGTAATCCGATGATCCACGTAGTTTACGATGGAATATTCGTTAACACTCGAATGTCTTTTTGGCATTCAGCACACCTGCGACTCTCCGCAACGAAATATGCGCCTTCTCAATCAGCCCGGTGAGACCCGCTTGTGGGAGGCCGGGCCGCCGATTCGCTTTCGTTACCTTAAGTCACAAAACGCACCAAATTGCCTAAACTCGAAGGACCATATGTACGATCCCAGTTGAGACGGTACATTAAAGTTAATTAGTTGTAGTGCACATTGATGAAAAAGTATATTATCACCAAAAGTTAAAAGTTTTATTCACTAATTACAATATTGTGTAAAAGTAAACGATTCGCGCTCATCGCGACTGTCTCGCGCGGTCACTGTCGTTGCACTCATCGTAATATTTTATTGCGCTGATTAGGTAGAAAACTTATATAGGTACGTAACCGTACAGTATGGATTTATCAATTGGGTGCGTACGTAGTGCAGCCGTTGAGACACAGATGGCGCTGATGGCGTTGTGTTCAACACCCCTAGTAACCTGCTGGTAATCGATAACCCGCTAGAAAGTTTGTCCAGCATTTCTTAGTCGTCGTTGGTGACTTTAAATTCTATGCCCATGAGATATGAATTATACCTACACGAAACTTTTTCAGGCACATACAACGACCATGTTTTCTAACTCATAAGAGTGCCAGAACTCTTTTCGGGTAGTTTGTTGATTGAAATAAGCGACCGGTTGCAGTGGTTTCTCTTCGTTACATTTCTGTAAAAGTATTTCGCCTATGCCCACCTTACTGGCATCACAATTCATCTCTGTAATGAACTTAGCATTGTATAATGCCAGTACCGGTCTCGTTATGAGTTTTGATTTTATATCGAGAAATGCCGCTTCCTGTTCTTCTCCCCATGTCCAAGTTACATCTGTCTTAGTCAGTTTTGTTAAAGGTCGGGCAATGCTTGCCAAATTGTAAAGAAACTTGCCAGACCTACAAATTGTCTGACTTCATGAACATTGGTTGGCTGGGGAAACTCCTATACCGCCTGTTTTCTTAGTGACGAGGCCCTCATCCGATATTTGAAATCCTAAATAATCAATTTCAGATTAGAAAAAGAAACATTTCTTTAGATTTAAGATAAGGTTAGCATTCTTAAATAGTTCGATAATTTACTCGAATTTGTAGAACATTTCTTCGGTATTACTGCCTGTGCATGAGAGATCATCTTAGTAAGGTATAGCTAAATTGGACCGTTTTGCACCTAGAGCTTTATTGATCATGCTCTGAAAAACAGCAGGAGCATTGACAAGGCCGAAGGTCATGCAAGTGTACTCATAATGCTAGGTGGAGTTACGAAGCCACAGGGATCTGATGATATCCTGAGGCAAGATCCAGACTGGTAAACAACGACTTCTCATTGAGTTGATCTAGTTGATCTTCTATGACCGGCATAGGATAGCTGTCCATAACTGTCTTCTTGTTTAGTGCTCGGTAATCGATACATAGGCGCCTTTCACCGTTCTTTTTGTGAACGAGGACAATCGTGCTGGTATGCTGATTGTGATTCTCTTATAATGTCATTTGATAACAAGTCTCCAATCAATTCCCTTACCTTATCCCGCTCACTAAACGGGAGTCGGTAGGTGCGACCTATAGGTGATAGGAGTA
The DNA here is from genome assembly GCA_948098915.1 of Lampropteryx suffumata. NCBI lineage: Eukaryota > Metazoa > Arthropoda > Insecta > Lepidoptera > Geometridae > Lampropteryx > Lampropteryx suffumata. Next base: position 99,587 of record OX402564.1, on the reverse strand, counting down.
CCTAGTATCGTTCAATCATATGTTCATCTCCGTTATATTAGCAAGACCAAGTTCATGTGTATTCAGCGCGATACAGTCTATAAGATCATTAAGCAATCAAATTAGTCGATCTTTCTTAGGTTGACATATCTTTGGCCCAATATTTATTATGTCCATCGTAATCGGATATTTTGGCTCGGGGAGTAGTGTAATCGATTCTTCGTCTAAATTTATTTCGTTGTCATCGTAAGATTTAGTCGATCTTTCTTAGGTTGACATATCTTTGGCCCAATATTTATTATGTCCATCGTAATCGGATATTTTGGCTCGGGGAGTAGTGTAATCGATTCTTCGTCTAAATTTATTTCGTTGTCATCGTAAGATTCGCTAAGTACTAGAAAGAAATGCGTTTTTCTTTTGGTTCTTTTTATAGCTCGTGCTATTAGTTCGTTGCTTTTGAAGCAAAGAGGTTTATTAGACAAGTTAGTGATTATAAGTTACCCCGACTATTCTAAACCTGATATACCTACACCCCTTGCAAAAAAACATACTGATTATTGAAGATACTTCCCGGAACAAACAATGGCCCGGATTATTCGTCGTCTGTCCGTAAGTTCACGCTATTTAATCCTATCCTTTTGCCTCCGAATCATCGCAAAATAATCTTAAATTAGAGTTAGTTTTATGAGTCACTACAGTTCATAATTCAGTCAAGGATTGCCCTATCAAGATCTCCGTATATAATATTGTCATTGCGACTCTTGTACCGGGCGGACGTGTCGATATTTGCTCCGCAAAGTTGTTTTCGAAAAGTTAGGACTGCGCCCCTTCGTACTGAGATCGAGTGGAGATGGTGTGGTGCTTTGCCCCGGATTTCTGCGGGCGGAGCTCCCAGAACCTCGGATGCTGAGTGAGTTGACTTCGACTTTTTGCTTTCCAACGGACTTGAACCGGGTGTCGTCTGTGTTCGGGTTGGAGGTGTTCCGGCTAAGCCAAGAGAACAGTGAGCGGCCGCGGCGAAATTAGTAAATACAATCATCTTGAGTGCTACGAGTAACCTACGCGCATGCTACGGGACTCGTGCTGTGCTACGAGGCTGCTATGACGCGGCGACGCACTATCTCGACCTGTCGGTCTGCTACGTCTGGACGTCTGGACGTCTGAACCAGCGACCGCGTGAACACTTGATCACTCGCGCTGCACAAAGAACTTGGTGTGTTTCGATGCTAATAATAATTTCGGCTATGGAGTGTTCTGGCTGCCATGGTACCATTGGCATTGGCGGTAATCGTTATCTGCGCTGTACTGTGAAAGATTGCATAAAAACCTATGATTTGCTATGTGGTGGCGGGAAAAATCTCAGCAGTGAAGATGAAATGGCATGGATATGCCCGGAATGTCGTTGTTCTACGAAGAAAGGGGGAGATAATAGTCTTACCCCTTTGGGGCTGTCTAAGAAATCTGTCAATGTAACATTTCGCAAAAAAATCCCACCACGATTGTCTAGCCCGCAAGCCTCGCAAGCATTAGAGCTTCATGAGTCAAATGAGCTCTCTACTGAGATACGAGGTCTGCGACTAGAAATAGCTTCACTAAGAAACCAACTTTCAAACGTAGTTTCGCTCTTATCGGGTTGTGATACAAAGTTGGAGTGCTATGCTGTACAAGTAGCTGCACTTAACACCAAAATATCCGAATCGGAACAGTCTAAGTATTGTCCAAGTTGCGCACCAACTACCAAGAGACGGACTCAACAAAAAGAAACGAGCACGAAGCCAAAACAGGCAAAATCTGATTCCGAGGCACCGAATTTCCCGCAGGTCCCAGAGCCCGAAAAGGTGGTAGCTGCCTTCTCAATCTCATCCAGTGATAACCCGGCGGTTACTAATGGAGAAACTAAGGCAGCCAATAGGCAATGGACGGAAGTTAGAAGACGGAAAAGCCGTGGACCACTCTCATTGTGTGGTACGGCCGGCCCTTCAATTACAACTTTAAAAGCGGCATTATATATTAGGTATCTGCATCTTTGGAATATGGCCTCCAATTCTGGGGAAGTTCTCCAATATTTGAAGCAATTGTGTGCCACAGACAATTGTACCGTTGAAGAGCTGACAGCGAAAGGTAGCTACAAATCGTATAAGTTAGGAGTCCCAGCTGACCTCTATGACAAGTGCTTTTCAATAGATGTCTGGCCAATTAACGCAATATAAAGCCGTGGATATATTATAGAAAGCAAGTGACACCAGCAAAATTAAGCGTTACCACCATAGCCACTGACACGGGAGCACCGTCGCCCAAAAGGCAGTCTTTTCGTGACGCAAAAAAGTAAGTATCATAACCTAGATCTACTACCAGAATGTTAGAGGACTCCGTACTAAGTTGCAACAGTTTTATAATAATATAGAGTGTTCGGGTGCGGATATATTTATAATAACAGAATCGGGGTGTAATGGATCGATAGAAGACGCAGAAATCGTACCTACAGGATACCAAATACTACGATGCGACCGCACGGACGGACGAAAGCAGGGTGGTGTGGACATAGCAAGTGTGAGCGTGTGCGCTGCGGACGAGGCACTAGTGAATGTGGATGCGCAGCACCCACCGCTAGCAGTCACGGTGAAGTTCAACTACGCCACCACACGCGCGCCGCCGCAGTTTTCCACAAACAAGTTAAGCATTGAGAACCAGTGGAACTTCTGTAAGGCTGAGTATCACTCGCTCTACTCGTCAATAGCGTCAGCAGACTGGAGTATGCTGTATGAGATGCGAGAACCTGAGAAGGCATTAGATTATTTCTATGACGGGCTCAATGACATTTTCGACGCCTGGGTACCAAAAAAGCGGCCGAAAAAGACGGACTCTAGTTACCCAGTGTGGTATACGGCAGAGATTATTCATGGCTTAAGTCGGAAGGCGAGGCTACATAAAAGGTATAAAATGAGTGGGACAAGAGAAGACCACAGAAAGTTCTCGGAAAGTAGAGCTAAAATGAAGGTGATGATAGAGGAAGCGCAGGAGCAGCATCGGGAACGAGTTCAGTGTAACTTTGCTAGAGACCCTAAATCATTTTGGAACTACGTTAAATCTAAACGAGGATCGACAAATCGAAAAAATATTACTCGGTATGGGGTTGCATTATCAGATGCTGACTGTGCGGAAGAGTTTGCAAAGTATTTCCACTCAGTGCACGGGAGTTCACCGGCGAAACTGGACGTACGCGTAGCCAAAGCGTTCGGCTGGTCCTGATGGTTTTCGAGCTCTTGTATTTAAAAACTGTCGGGAGGCATTGGCTGAACCGCTAGCACATCTTTACAATCTCTGCTTACATAACTCGTGTTTTCCCCAACGGTGGAAAGTTACCCGGGTGGTTCCAATACCTAAAGGTGGAGCAGAGTCAGATGTTAGCGGTTTCAGACCTGTGGCTATCCTTTCGACGCCAGCAAAGGTGTTCGAGTCGGCGATTCAACAGAGCTTGCAAGAGCAAGTGGCTGCACAATTAACAGAAGCGCAGCATGGTTTTAGACCAGGGCGCAGCACTACCAGCAATCTCCTCGACGCAACGACTTACACATTTCCTTTTGTGGATGCAGGAGTGCAAGTTAACGTTGCCTACTTCGATTTATAAAAAGCATTCGACTTAGTGATAACGATATCTTGCTGACTAAGCTGGCAACGGTTGGCTGCACCACTAAGTTGTTGCACTTCTTTGCGAGCTATATGCGAGATAGGCAGCAGTTTGTAGAGTATGCGGGGTATAAATCTCAGCCCTATTTTACAAGAACAGGAGTAAGTCAAGGCAGTAACTTGGGACCACTGGAATTTATCATTATGATAAACGATCTACCAGAAGTGGTCAAAGAAGCTAAATGTTTATCGTTAAACTCTTCAGCCACCAGAGCTTCCGTTCTATTAGAATCTAGTGTTGCAAAATGTAAGAATGAGTTAATGTAGCTAAAACTATTAGCTACATTAACGAGGCTAGTATTGTAAAAGCATTCAAGTTAATTAATATAAAAAATACAGAAGATCTTTGGGGAATGTCTACAAAGGTGCTGGGTGTCATTATCTTAAATATTGCACCATGTTTAGCTTATATTTTTAATAGATGTATCGACGAGGGAGTTTTTCCCGATCTCATGAAACACAGTAAACTCATTCCTATGTTTAAGTCTGGAAGTGAAAGTGATCTCGCTAATTATAGACCGATATCGATATGACCTGCTTTAAGTAAAATCTTTGAAAAAATAATTGTTAATCAGTTATTATACCACTTAAACGTTAACGGCCTGCTACATAGTAATCAATACGGATTTACTAAAGGTTGATCAACAGCTGATGCAGGTATAGCGCTCTTAAAGCATATATTTGAGGCCTGGGAGAAGTCACAGGATGCAGTTGGGGTATTCTGGGATCTATCTAAGGCCTTTGACTGTGTGAGTCATGCAACCCTAATCACAAAGTTAAAATATTATGGCATTAAAAACCGGGCGATTGACCTCATACTGTCTTATCTATCCAATAAAGTCCAGAAAGTAGACGTGGGTGGTGAGAGGTCTTTGGGATCAATTATTGATATAGGGGTACCTCAGGGATCGATACTAGGCCCTTTTTTATTCCTAGTATAAGTTAACGATTTACCTTTTTTTGTAAAAAATATTTGTGATTTAGTTTTATTTGCAGATGATACGTCTTTAATTTTTAAAGTTGATAGAGGTAAAACCAGTATTTGCGATAACGTAAATGAATCCTTATCGTTAGTTCTTGTAACTGGTTCACTGTAAATAATCTTTTGCTTAATTAAAAAAAAACTAAATGTATTAAATTGACTCTGCCAAATGTTATTCATAGCCCGTCCAACATTGAAATAAATGGAGAGGCAATGAATCTTGTAAATTCCACAATCTTCCTAGGTCTTAATATTGATGCAAAACTACAGTGGGGACCACAAATTGAAACACTTGCTGGTAGGCTTAGTTCCGCTGCATATGCAGTTCGTGCGATACGGTGGCTTACTGATGAAGCTACAGCTAGACTAGTTTATTTCAGTTACTTCCATAGTGTTATGTCATACGGCATCATTCTCTGGGGGAAAGCAGCTGATATTGGTAAAATATTTGTAATTCAAAAAAGGGCAATACGTGCCATTTATAAAATGAAACCACGAGAATCTTTGAGAGAAATATTCAAAGAAATTAATATTGTCACAATAGCAAAAAAAATAAAAATACAAAAAATACAAAATGTTTTATTTCTGTAACTTAAGTAACATAGTTTATCAGTATTGGATACCTCCTTTTAAGTATAAAATACCTGTATTAGGAGAATATCGCTCTTCTTAATTGTGGTTTATAGCTGTTATATTGCTGTAACATACATTAAAACATTTACTTAACTACTTATACTAAATAACATTCATGTGAATTTTTAGATTTGAGACAGTTATCAAAGTCAGTTGTGAAAGTTGAAGTTCAGCGCGAGTGCTGTGGTGAGGTGTAGGTAATTTTTGTGGGTAGAAAAATATTGTTGTGCAGTGTCACGAAGTGTCGATGCGAATGAGTGTTTGAGTAGGTGTAAGTTTTTGTAAGTAAGTATTGATGTATGGTCCAAGTGTAAAAGTTTCGTCTGATAACACCAGGTTAATGTGAGTCGGTGTATCAGTCGTAATAACTGGGTGTGGTGTGTCTGTTTGTATGAGTGTGTAGTGTGATGTGTGTGTGTGTGTGTGTGTGTGTGTGTGTGTGTGTGTGTGTGTGTATGTGTTTTGATGTGTGTGTACAAAGAATTATCTCGTATTATATGATTTTATCCAAAAGTTTTTCAGTTTCATCGTAATTTACTGGTAATAGCCATTTAGTTACCGTCATTTTACATTTGTGATTATTTAACGGGTATATGTTAATGATTGTATTGATCCGATTATATAAATGAGCGGATTGGCTTGAGAATTGGCGTGATGCAAAAGTTGAATGTATAGTTTGTCTGTCCGTTATAGTAAAGTGTCTTCTTTTATTTAGTAATTGTTGGTTATAGCTGAGAGATTTGTGCAGTTTTAGTACCGAATGCAATATATAAAGTTTTCGAACCGTGAGTATATTTGAATTAAAGTATAGCAGTTCAGTTGGGTATCTGTAAGGTTTGTTTAACATTACTTTAAGTAATGATCTTTGCGCTCGTTCAAGGTTCAGAAAATTAGATCTTGTAGCTCCACCCCAGATCGGTATACAGTATGCTAGGATTGACTGCGCTAGAGAAATGTATATACGTTTTAAAAGGTCGGGTTTTGCCACATGTCTTAAATTCCTAATAGCTTCACAATATATATATGAAAATTTGTTATATACACATAAAAATAGAGATGGGATTCAGCAAAATAGTGACCTTCATAAAGTGAACATTAGGAATAAACATAAATTATACATCCCTAGGTTTCAACTAGAAGAAGTTAATAAGTCATTTATGGGGAACACGGTGCGCTTCTATAATAAGCTTCCTGAAAATGCTACTAAACTACCTATTAAGAAATTTAAAGAATACATAAATGGTAGTCTTTTGAAGAAAGCTTATTATAATATAGATGACTATATTATTGATAAGAATGCATGGCCACATGTCGCTCTGCCGTCAGACAGTTAACCGACACACTTGAAATGTATAAACTTTCTTGTATTAGTATTTCGTAGTTAAGGTAGTTGTCGCCAATCGGTTACGCACAGACGGAATTAAGTTTTATTTTGTCCCCTGCGCGGGAATAGTAGGTAGGGTTAAATAATAAGCATGTTTTTACCTTTACGGCTGATATGTAAGTGAGTTTTTGCCCTTATATATATTTGCTGTTTGTTTACACTGTCTATGGTTGTCTTCATTATTTGTTGTATTTTTTTACGTTGGCAACCTTGGTTTTTTGAGACAGCGAAAAAGGAATTAGAAAAAAAGATGGCGTGGGCGTGAGGCTCTGAACTTAGAAAAAGTAGTGTGAGTTTTCTTATATAAATTTTGTGCCGCAATTATGTTAATTTTACCGGCCAAAATATATAGACAGTAATCGTTTACCTCGTGAATCATACCAAATTACCTAATACCTACCTACCTCTAGTGGAACTAAAACTGTTATGTAAAAAGTGTGCTCAAGGAATATTAAAAGTTAGAACTTTACCACCTCTTTTACTAAACACGACCGCCACAGTAGTTACAAGATGGATCATATAAAAAAGCGCTAGGACCAAGACGAGTTTCTTGCCAATTCTTCTCGAGCTTGGGTTAGGATGAATTGGCACCTAAATTCACCTAAGACGTAAGACGTATGTAAGACGTTTCAAAGTGATCCTTGTGATTGTATTGAATAAATCATCTTTTGACTTTGACTTTGACTTAAATGTAGTGGGACTTTCTATGATTTTCATAGCCACAGGAAGAGAGTTGTACAGTGTAACGTCCTGATATCTACCCATGCCTAACAATATTTAACTTCGGACACAGTGGGGTCGCAAGATCTTTTCGTCTTGTATTTAGTCTTGTAGCTCTTTGTTCTTGTGTTTCATACTTTGAATACATAAATGTTATGAAATGCTGTAGAAAGAAAAATCCTCTTTAAGTAAAGGGTCTTCCAATAGGCACGTCCGAACTTTGACAGTTGGTAGCGGCCATCTTGTTGAAGCTACATCTGTCAAATTGGTTGTAATTTATTCATTCTGTTTTGCCAAATCATCATGGATAGCTATAGCATTCAACAACACGTGCAAATGATAAAATTGTTTTATCAAAATGAGTGTTCTGTTCGGGCAACGCACCGCGCGCTTCGCCCATTTTACGGTCGCCATAATCGTCCTACCGAGAGGACTATTCGTCGTGTGGTGGATAAATTTGAGTCCACTGGTTCGGTAAATGATCGACCAACACCCGTACGTCAACGAAACGCAAGGTCTGCCGAAAACATCGCCGCTGTCCGTGAGAGTGTGCAGGAGAATCCGAGGCAGTCGATTTCGCGTCGCTCACAAGAACTCGGCCTTTCACAGACCATAACATGGCGAATTTTGCGTCGTGACTTGGGCCTGCACCCGTATAAAATTCAACTCACCCAGGAATTGAAGGTAAACGACCATAGACAACGACGTGTGTTCGCTGAATGGGCACTGGAGCTGATTTATGCGCAAAAGTCATGGAAAATTGGATATCTCGCATGCGCTCCACCCAGAGAAGCCGTGGCGGACATTTGAATGATGTCATATTCCACACATAATGGCATCACTACATCTTTCAAATAAATAAATAATTTCGATAATATATCACACACACTTTGTTTTATTTAAATTTAAAGATAGGACACGCTTAATGAAAGACCCTATATAATGTCACCTGTAATAAATTATTCGTAACACCTATTTATATTTACTATTACTACTACGAAAAATACATTTTGCTAGATATAATGTTTTTTTTTTTTATTAAAAATCAATATCTTTAACCTTATTAGTGCCTGGATCGTTATTGAGAAATAATACCTAATGATGATTACATACCAATTTAGCAAAAAGGACTCAAACCCATATTTTCTTCAATAAGTCAAGAAATACTCAATTAAACATTTACCAACAACTAGATAATAACAAGGATTGGTTTTTCTACATATATTGTAAGGAAATTAGGAAATATTACTTTCACTAATCGGTGTTCACAATCACACAAAAGTTTAAAATCTCAATAATCTTCAACATTCAACATTGCCTGTGCGCAAACGAATGATAGTGTTGCCGCTTTCCAAAACAAATTCAAGCAGAGTTTACAGAATAGTATTGCCATTAAAAAAATGTATTGAAGGAGAAAACGTGCTTATGTTTCAGGCAGAAAGTTAAATTCCGGGGTACTTCAGTTCTTAGTAGATATGGTGGAGATCAAATTTATTCTGAAATTACTAGGACAGCAAGAGTTATTTTAGCTTAATGTTTAATACCCTTGTTTTTTTGATATCATATACCTGTAGCCGAAACAACTTAGACAATTTAAGTCTTATTAGCTGAATGTTAAATTGTCTATTTCTTTGGTTTTTAATATAACAGAAATGACTTAGGCAGTTTGGGTCCTATTAGCTGAATGTTAAATTGTCTATTTCTTTGGTATTTAATATAACAGAAACGACTTAGGCGGTTTAGGTCCAATTAGCTGAATGTTAAATTGTCTATTTCTTTAGTATTTAATATAACAGAAACGACTTAGGCAGTTTGGGTCCTATTAGCTGTATGTTAAATTGTCTATTTCTTTGGTATTTAATATAACAGAAACGACTTAGGCAGTTTGGGTCCAATTAGCTGAATGTTAAATGAGCATGTTTCTTTGATATTGAATTTATCGAAAAGGATTCAAGCAGGTTGGTTCACTACAGCTATAAAAAAAAACACCTGTCTAATATGTGGTTTGGTTCCCTGTACCCATAAATATGTTTTTCCGTTGTATTATCTTAACTCTGTTTTGCTAAAAGAAAGATCCTACCATAAAGACCATTTTGGCATTACTAACTCATTTTTGACAATTATATGGATTGAGTCCTTTCTGCTTAACTACGTCCGTATATTCTATACAATGTATGTAATGAACGGAAAATAATAAACAACTGTACATACCACCAAATTTTCACCAACGTTCATCCCGCTTCGGAACTATTAAAATCTAAAGGATACAAACCGAAATAACACTCGTAGTAGATATAGATGTTCCAATTCTTGTTTAATTCAAATTAATGACAATCGTAAACACGTCCGTCTTTCTTCGTCGAACGCTGACGCCAGAATGGCGTCAACAAGTAAGTTCACAATAGATGTACTATTTTTATAGCTGTACCCGGCCACGCTTCGCTGTGGTACAAAAAAAAATAGATAAAAACAATCCTTGATGCGAATTATATGCTACCAGAGAGATAATGTTAGATGATCCAGTTTTTATCTTATCTTATCTTATGTTAGGAATTACTCAAAAGTCTTCAAAAAGTTTGTCATGCGGCTAAGTCACTGTTTTTGAGAAAAATAATAGAAAATTCAACAAATAAAATGAAAGCAACTTGGAAATTAATTAATAATGAAACAGGTAAATTTAGGGCTCGCAATATACAGTTCATTAAATATAAATGGTACAATTTTGACTAAAGAACAAAATGTTGCGAATGCATTTGATAGTTTTTTCTCAGATATACCAAAAATAGTGACCAAATCGTTAAACTCTTCAGCCTCCAGAGCTTCCGTTCTATTAGAATCTAGTGTTGCAAAATGTAAGAATGAGTTTAGTTTTAGCTACATTAACGAGGCTAGTTATTGTAAACGCTTTCAAAAAAATACAGAAGATCTTTGGGGAATGTCTACAAAGGTGCTGGGTGTCATTATCTTAGATATTGCACCATGTTTAGCTTATATTTTTAATAGATGTATCGACGAGGGAGTTTTTCCCGATTTCATGAAACGCAGTAAATAGTAATACGGATTTACTAAAGGTCGATCAACAGCTGATGTAGGTATAGCGCTCTTAAAGCATATATTTGAGGCCTGGGAGAAGTCACAGGATGCGTTTGGGTTATTCTGCGATCTATCTAAGGCCTTTGACTGTGTGAGTAATGCAACCCTAATCACAAAGTTAAAATATTATGGCATTAAAAACCGGGCGATTGACCTCATACAGTCTTATCTATCCAATAAAGTCCAGAAAGTAGACGTGGGTGGTGAGAGGTCTTCGGGATCAATTATTGATATAGGGGTACCTCAGGGATCGATACTAGGCCCTTTTTTATTCCTAGTACACGTTAACGATTTACCTTTTTTTGTGATATAGTTTTATTTGCAGACGATACGTCTTTAATATTTAAAGTTGTTAGAGATATAACCAGTATTTGCGATAACGTAAATGAATCCTTATCGTTAGTTCTTAACTGGTTCACTGTAAATAATCTTTTGCTTAATAAAAAAAAAAACTAAATGTATCAAATTCACTTTGCCAAATGTTATTCATAGCCCGTCCAACATTGAAATAAATGGAGAGGCAATGAATCTTGTAAAGTCCACGATCTTCCTAGGTCTTAATATTGATGCAAAACTACAGTGGGGACCACAAATTGAAACACTTGCTGGTAGGCTTAGTTCCGCTGCATATGCAGTTCGTGCGATACGGTGGCTTACTGATGAAGCTACAGCTAGACTAGTTTATTTCAGTTACTTCCATAGTGTTATGTCATACGGCATCATTCTCTGAGGGAAAGCAGCTGATATTGGTAAAATATTTGTAATTCAAAAAAGGGCAATACGTGCCATTTATAAAATGAAACCACGAGAATCTTTGAGCGAAATATTCAAAGAAATTAATATTCTCACAATAGCTTCACAATATATATATGAAAATTTGTTATACACAAAAAAATAGAGATGGGATACAGCAAAATAGTGACCTTCATAAAATCAACACTAGGAATAAACATAAATTATACATCCCTAGGTTTCGACTAGAAAAAGTTAATAAGTCTTTTATGGGGAACACGGTGCGCTTCTATAATAAGCTTCCTGAAAATGCTACTAAACTACCTATTAAGAAATTTAAAGCATACATTAAAGGTAGTCTTTTGAAGAAGCATAATATAATATAAATGACTATATTATTGATAAGAATGCATGGCATCATGTCGCTCTGCCGTCAGACAGTTAACCGACACACATGAAATGTATAAACTCTCTTGTATTAGTATTTTGTAGTTAAGGTAGTTATAAGATGGATCATATAAAAAAGCGCTAGGACCAAGTCTAGTTTCTTGCCAATTCTTCTCGAGCTTGGGTTAGGATGAATTGGCACCTAAATTCACCTAGAGTATGTAAGACGTTTCAAAGTGATCCTTGTGATTGTATTGAATAAATCATCTTTTGACTTTGACTTCGTAATCGTAAATGAGTTGAATATATCTGACAGGCCTCCAGTTCAGTTGGTAGTAGCATCTGCGCTGTAGGTTATGGGTTTGATTCCCAGGTCACTTGTGTGTGGACATGGATGTTTGTTCTATGTCTGGGTGTTATAAAGTATCAAAATAAATAAATAAATAAAAGTATTTCGCATCCGGTCATGAATACAGTACGATATTGACATGACAGTGCAGCGATTTGCTGAACCGTAACCTATTCATGGAAAAGTTGATGCGATACATACACCGATGTCGAACACTCTGAATGTACTTTTAGCGTAATTCACGTCATTGGCACATTTATATTTATATTCGCAAAATGGTAACGATAACCTGTGGAAAATATTATGTGACAACCTCAAAACAAAACCATCATTTGAAAATGTACGCAGCATTGGATTCTCTTCGATGAGGTGAAAGGATGATGCTGCGTATCTATTACTAGGATAGGCTGGGGCTCTCGAGGAGTGGGCAGCCCTCAGAGTGAGGAGCCATGGAGGTGTAAGTACCTAATGTGTCTAACCGCGAGTGAGCCTGCACACAGATTGTAGTCTGCATCTGATAGTGTGGAGCCATGGAGGTGTAGGTACCTAATGTGTCTGACCGCGAGCTTCCGTTTCCGCGAGTGGAGCAGCAGGCAGGTGAGTCTGCACACAGGTTGTTGAATAGCAGATCCTGCCTGCATCACACCAATCGGAAGCAAACTAACGCCCACATTTCACTAATGGAGTGATCATCTCTATGTAGTTCAAAAGTTCAAAGTAGTTTTGTTGCCTGGGGATACAACTGCCTTTGTAATTTAGGGTAGAGACCCTATAAAATGAATGAATATCCCATTTTTTTGGGATAAAAACAGAAAGAGGGAGGGTTGATTTTCGGTGGTATAAATATTAGGATTGTCTGTAACGATCTGTAGATATAGTTTTAGACCAGTTGTTTCCCTCGACTATAGTGTCAGAGAGGATGAGAAAGCGATTAAGATGAAAAACATCCTGCAAACAAAATATAAAATATTTTACATTATCGTAAGTAATTATTTATTTCAATCAATATCAAAATCACCTTCGTCAGAATCTGAGAAATCAGATAAGCAAGAGAAAAACAACATTAGGTACTTTATTACAATATTTCACATAATTACTTTAACTTATTCTATGTTCTGACTTCTGATTGAGGGACCTCACTAAATTATTAGTTACAGTTCGAAACAAAACATCTAGCTACAAAATAATGTATGTTAAAACTTTATTTACAGAAATAATTGTATGTATGTGTATGTATAAGAGAATTACCATATTTATGTTAAATTCAAAACAAAAATGTTTACCTGGCTTGTTGGCAAATGTTTTTATAGTCTACAAGAATTAGAATAGAATAGAATAATGCTTTATTTGACAACACACAAGTCACAACACGAAAAAGGTTAGACATAGAGAAACAAATAGGTAAATTTATTTATTTATAAACATGTACATCTATCCTTACAGGCACACCTAGACCCCAGTACCTTATATTCTAGTCTAGCCTAGTCTTAATGTTACAATTAAAATTATTAAATCATTAACACATTTAAGAAATACAAAAAACAAGATAACATAAAAAACCAGCCCGCAAAGAAAACCAAGTTAAAAACCACATTTTTCATAAATGATGCAGTTATATTATTATGTCGAAGTAATTTGATTATGGACTACAATAATTTTAAATTTGTCAACATTAATTAAATTTGCATGATAAAATCTAATTACAAATCATGGCCATTTGAATACACAATAAAATTACATTTAACAGTCACAATGTCAATAATTAATACTAACTAATTTAAAAAAACTACTTGTCATAACATAAAATAAAAAACAAAGCCTTTTGGAATTCGCTCGGGAACAGTAAAAAATATCGGCAATCTGATTAATAAATGATTCGAGGAAGTAGGCCAAATTACTTGATTAGATTCATTAATTACTTGATTAACATTCCGTTTTCTTTGGTAATAACTATTAATTCATACCTAAATTTAATTATTTGAGATTGTAATAATTATTGTAATGTTTATTTAATTTGTTTAAAATGTAGTATTTTATTATGTATGTACCTACATATTATTTGCATGCTGGGTTTCCTAGCGAAATGTGTGGATCTAATTTGGTAGGAACTTACGTATTTAAGTTCTCTATGTATCACATTTCACGCAAATAAATCATTTCATTTCATCTGTCTCATTTCATTTTCAGTTCAGGCATATTGCAAGCAGTTACCTAAGTAGAGTAAACTATATAATAACTATTCAAATACTTTGTTTTTTCATTCGATCTAAACTTAGCACGAAAAATAATATAATATAGTCCTCGTCTGTACCATTCGCATTCGCTTTGATTATGAATACCCAAAGAAATAAAAACAAAATTTAGCACGAAAAATAATATTTATTATTATACTATTATAAAAATGTATATTATTATCCGTGCTAAGTTTGAATGAAAAAAACAAAGTATTTTAATCTTTGTCTTTTTTTTCTTTATGTAATCATAATCAAAGCGAATACAAATGCTACGGACGAGGACGAGGACTCGAGGACGGCTCGTACCAAAGTGCCAGCTCCATCCGACGTCCAGCCATCCCTACTAAATCCTTGCTTGTTGGTTTGTATCAAATTCACGTTAAACGGTTGAACGGATTTTGATGACATTTGGCTTGGATTGTATACTGGGGCAAGTTTTTATGCCGCGAGCGCAGCTCATTCGTTCGCGTTCTCCGGCTTCTCTTCCCCGAAGTACTCCTCAATGAGGTGCCTGTTCTTCAGGTACACCTGCAAATAGAAAATATCAATATCTATTATTTAACACGTATTAGGTACTACAGTCAGCTACGTCTGTCTGTGTGTCTGTAGTGGGTAGGTACGCACTACCTTCACTCCCGAGGGTCTCTCTTGTTCCCTTACGCAGTTCGCGCAGTACTGCAGGGCCAGTAGCCGGCTGCGACCAGTTGTTTATAAATAACATAGACTATAGTGATGCGTCAGAGTAATTTATGATCTTTTACGTCTGTGGCTCCACGAAGCCATGCGCCAATAAAAAGTATTTTGAATTAAAGTTTTTTGTTATTAATTAACAGCAGTGTCTTTGCAGCTGTAGACAGCTTCAGCAGTTGGTACTCACCTCATCATCTTCGTGATGCTGCAGCTGTTGGATCTGTTCCACAGCTCCCGCTAACTCTAACTGCAGGCAGACATCGTCCACTGTCCCGTCCTTAGCCGCCGCCTGAAGCAGTAAGGTGACGTGTCCAGTACATCCTACATCATCCTACATCATGTGATTCGGAGACAAGTAGGTACTGTAAGTCCTACAGTAGCCGTGCCGCGAAATTTACTATTATATTGACGCGAATTTACCATCGTAACTTATAATAACATAACAAAACTCACAATATTCAACAATGATTCTGCACGTTGATGCGGTTAATTTTTATTTTTTACATATCTACATAATATTAATATGCGTTAGATAATTGATTCAGGCATGACTTTGCGGAAATCCATTACAAAACATTAGATAGATGGACAAATATTTAAATCTTTATATTTAAATCTAAGATAGATTGGCGGAATAGTACTAAATAGTACTAAATATTTGTCCATCTATTTAATTAATATGTGTGGCAAATTATTTATGATTTATGATTGATCGAAACACTTACTTACATTTTATATAATGTTTCTCATATTAGGTTATTTGAGAAATAAATCTCTTAACCTTAAAAAGTTTCCAGAAACTTAATGATAATGAATGATTCCGATATCGCCGAATGCATGAATGATAATAGGCATTACGACAGTATCATTAAATGGTCGATTTAATGTTTTAGGGGAAACTTAATATCAAAAATATGTAATACACTGGTATAATTTTATTAAAAAAAATGTGATTATTATGATTTTAAATAAAATAAAACATTAAAATACAGCTATCGGCCATTTCACAGCGCATGACGTCACCCATATGTAAACTCCGTTGTCAATACTATCATTTACTGTGTTTTGTTGTTGTGAATACGCATTTGGATTGATTTTTTATTCTTTTACTTGTGTTTTATCGACTCCATTCTACTCTACGATGGAACCACGCTTTATGAAGACAAATAACTCAAATTTGGCCAAGATCGATATTAATATTAGGCGATTTTCTCGAGGCGAGGCGAGGTTGCATGTGTGGATTGTGTGTGCTTACCTTTTACTAACGCTTTGCATTACTCACGCTTTGCATTTACTGACGCTTTCAATTGCGGGCGGGAGGGAGGTGCATGCGTCTGCATCGTGTCTAACTCTTTGAGAATAGATTGGCGGAATAGTACTAAATATTTATCCATCTATTTAATGTTTTGTAATGGATTTCCGCAAAGTCACGCCTGAATCAATTATCTATAAACAAACTCGTTTTGAACTCAGGCGAGTTTTTTATTTTACTTACACAGGTTATTAACCGACTTCAAAAAAGGAGGAGTTTCTCAATTAGTTTTTATTTCTTTATGTACACTCGAGAGCATAGAAATCGCACATAGGGGAATTTTCCTGCATTTTGATTTCGACACTTGTTTTTTTTTAAATTAAAGGTTGGTTGCAAATATAACTTAAATTAAATTAAAGTACACACTGTTAGCTTCCTAAAAACCCATAATGTCTGGCCTTGACCTTCCAAATTATATAAGTGGCGGCTTAACAATGGAATGGCTTAAATTCGCTCGTTTGAGGTAGCGCGGTTTGTGGGACTTTGAGCAGGTATAAAAGGTTAAAAAAACAATAAATTTGTGAATGTAACGATTTATTAATACGAGGTATTGCCTCCCCTAGCCTGAATAACAGCTTCCATTCGATGTTTCATTGAAGAAATCATTTTTTTTTACGAAATCCTGCGGTATGCTATCCCGTTCTTCCTTGATCGCGGTTTGGAGCTCTCTGAGACTCGTAGGCACTGCGTTTCTGGCTCTTACTCGTTTCTTTAGTTCGTCCCATAAGTGCTCAATGGGATTGAGATCTGGGCTTCGAGCAGGCCACTCCATAACGAGTACTTCAACCTCCTCCGAGTACTGGCGTACTATAGTAGCGGTGTGTGGTCTAGCGTTGTCCTGCATAAAAACGAAGTTTTCGCCGATAAATCCCGAAAAGGGCACAACATGTTCTTGCGGGATCTCTTTGACGTAACGTTGGGAAGTCAATCCACGCGATCGACGGTCGGTATCGGGCCCTATGATGAAGACAAGATCGGTTTTCGCTTCCAGTGAAATGCCTCCCCAGAACATACACGAACCACCGCCGTATGCGACCCGTTCGGAGATGCAGCATTGAGCAAAACGTTCACCAGATCTTTGGTAGACTATACCCTGTCCGTCGTTACCATGGAGCCACATCATGCACTCGTCGGAGAAGAGGACTGCCTGCCATTGATCCATAATCCAATTAACGTGATTTCGAGCAAACTGAAGGCGTGCTTGTCTGTGCGCTAGGGTCAATTTTGGGCCAGTTGCTGGTCTGTGCGTTGTCAGACCTGCTTCGGCTAGTCTTCTTCTCACCGTCCACCGACTGACTTCCACTTCTCTAACTTCCTGGAGCTGCTGTCCGAGTTGAACTGCATTCAACCGGCGATTTCGTAGTGATGTATTCACAAGAAAACGGTCATCGCGCTGTGTTGTCGCACGTTTTGGGCCTGTTCCTGGTCTCCTGGTATAGCCACCAGTTTGCTGATATCGCTGGTATACACGTCGAACAGCATATCTGCTCAAATTTAATTGACGAGCCACTTGACTTTGGTTCTGTCCAGCTTCGATTAGTGTAACCATTTGAGACGCTGCTTCTGGTGTGGTATCCATTTTCTTGTTTAGAGAGATGACGTATTCGTTAAAGGACCTTTCTGACTGGGAGTTGGTATGCAAATGATGTCATTTCAATCATCCCTTATCGTTTTATACCTGCTCAAAGTCGCGCAAACCGCGCTACCAGAAACGAGCGAATTTAGGCCATTCCATTGTTAAGCCACCACTGCTATGATTTGGCATTAAATTAAAGTAACAGTGTGTACTTTAATTTAATTAAAGTTATATTTGCAACCAACCTTTAATTTAAAAAAAACAAGTGTCGAAGTAAAAATGCAGGAAAATACCCCTATGTGCGATTTCCATGCTCTCGAATGTATGTTCACCGATTACTCAAAGATGCCTAAACCGATTTGAAAATTATTTTTTTTGCTCCAAAGGTTGATATTTCAATGTTTTTGAAATATCAACAAAAATCTAAAAATTGTATACATCGATGATATTTTCATTGCGTGCAGTGCAGAGCAGTGCGTTTAGATGGCCTACCCATATTATAAAGATATAAACAATATACATCTACTTTCCACTAAACATTTCAAATAAAATAATTTGAAGGTCTCACGTTGTATCTAATGAAGTCGGGTTTCTTTTAAGTTTTTTAAAACATTTATACAATAAACCTGTCATTGTTTATTTTTGAGGTTAGCTCGCTGCTTGTAATATCAATTTAATACTCGATAAAACGAGTAATTTTCTGTAACTAAACTGAACCTAATAGTACTAGTAACATTTTTCCTCATAGTAAACACCTAAAATCTGATAATCACCAAGTCAATTTATTCAATGTATTTCTGTATTTATTCATGTACAAACACTTTGTTGGGTATTCGTATTAATGTGTTTTGACACTGCGGTACCGCACATCACTCATAAACTTTGGAATTATTTTTTATCACACGAATTAATTTAATATTTTGTTTATTTTCTTCGCTACGCATTGATACAATGACAAGTTTAGATAGGCGTGACGTCAGAGCCGACGCCATGACACCTACAAGCTGTTTTCGCGCCCTGTTGAAAAAATGCTAGGTAAATGGCTTTAAACTTCGTTAAGTTATAGCTTATTACCGAAATAAAGGTTTTTTCGTTAATAGTAAATGTGTACCCACATTACGGAAGAGGATTTCAAGTTCTTTCGTCTCGCCTATTGTTTAATACCTGAGACGCAAAAGGTTACGGGTTCGATTCCCGTCTCGGAACAAATGTTTGCGTGATCTGCTAATATTTGTCACGGGGATGGATATACCAAGAAGTGTATAAATAGGATATCAAAATGATAGATAGTTGTCGGTGCCGCACGTATACGTATGTGGCGTTTTATCAACACCACTAGTTTTAATTAGCACATAATTAGATTATCTGTGCCCATTGTCTATAGCATCAAGTGACCTACATTTGTCTATGTACTAGGTTAAGATAATCTGTGTAACTCCCCTTTTCAAGCTCAAGACATCCATTCTTGCATCAGTGTATTCATTCTCTTTGGGTCTTGGGACGACGCATCCCTCTAAACGTACCTGCAGCAAGCTAGTCAGTCCGTCCAGGACGTGCTTCACTGTGCGGGAGTCGCGAGCCGCGAGCAACGCGCAGTAGGGACGCAGGCAGGCGGACGCGAGCAGGGGGGCGAGCAGGCCGGCCTGCTCACCGGCCTGCTCGCCCCCCTGCTGGCGCGGGGAGCCGGCGCCGGCGAGGCGGGTGATCATGCGGGCCGCGTACTGCTGCAGTTCCTGTGAGACGAGCAGATGTTACTTGGATGTACAGTCCGCGACTGCACAGGAATGTACATCTACATTCACAATTTTCATTGAACTGATTTAATGTCGTGTACCGATACACTCGGGTTTATTGACATGACAGATTCGTCCAATTGCTCGAACTGATGCCCACATATATACTAACCTCGTATTCAACGCGACTCAGGCAGGCGCTGATAGGAGCCAAGCAGCCCGCGTCCAGACACCGCTGGCGCTGGAAACAGGATAACATATAATATAATAAGGCTGGCTGTCCCGTTTGCGACTTCGTCCGCGCGTTTTAAAAATAAAAATAATATTATATTATAGTATCAGCCCAAACATTATCAATATGAGAAGAGGCAAAGGCCTCACAGTGTGATAACTGCTGGGCAAAGGCTTCTCTCCATTCATCCCTCTCCAGCACTAAGATTGTCAAAAAATAATAATAATAAAAAAAAAATATCTAAACCATTCTTGAAAACACAAACAACTTCATCAAATTCGGTCCAGCTGTTTAGGAGGAGTTGAATTACAAACACACGTACAGAAGATTTATATATACTACTAGCTGTGCCGTCCGGGACCCCCCTAACCCCTACAACCCCCAACAACCCCTACAAATCCCTACCACCCCTACAACCCCTAAAAATCCCTACAACCCTTAAAAACCCCTACAAACCCTAAAAACCCCTACAACCCCTAAAAAATCCTAAAAACCCCTACAACCCCTACAAATCCCTAAAAATCCTTACAACCCCTAAAATCACAAATCATCCCTACAACCCCTAAAAACCCCTTCAATCCCTAAAAATCCTTACAACCCCTAAAAACCCCTACAACCCCCTAAAAATCCTTACAACCCCTAAAATCCCTACAACCCCTACAAATCCCTACCACCCCTAAAAACCCCTACAACCCCTAAAAACCCCTGCAACCCCTAAACAATCCTACAACCCCTAAAAACCCCTACAACCTCTAAAAACCTCTACAAATCCCAACAACCTTAAAAACCCGTACCACCCTTAATAATCCTACAAACCCCTACAAATCCCTAAAAACCCCTACAATCCCTAAAAACCCCTACAACCCCTAAAAAATCCCTAAGAAACCCCTAAAATCCCCAACAACCCCTACAACCCTTAAAAACCCCTACAAACCCTAAAGACCCCTACAACCCCTAAAAACCCCTACAACCCTTAAAAACCCCTACAACCCCTAAAAACCCCTACAAATCCCTAAAATTTCTTACAACCCAAGTGTACTACGTACGTACAACGGTGTCTCGGGTTCGGGGATGGAGTGCTCAGGAGCATTCAAAAAAATACCACGATGTATAATCACATTTAGAGATTTATTATACTTCGATAGGTTTGTACAACAGTTCACTAGATGATAAAAATGCATTTTGACCCACGCAGGAGCCGTGCGTTTTCGTCAGCGCGATCTAGGATCCGGCACTATTTAGTCGCGACATCTAGTTGTGAAATCTGAACTATTTTGGTTACCATCTAATTATATCAAGTTAAACATACCGCCCACCAAGGACAAATTAAATTTGTCCTTCTATAAAGATAAACCGCCCACCATGAGATGCACTAAGATAAACACAATGAAATTTAAAGTTAATTAACAGGTAGAACACAAAGTTTTGATATAGGTCTTTTTATTACATTACTGTTTTTGGTGCGCAGTGACACAACCCTCGTTAAATTGTCCGCCCCTGGATGCTTGACAACCACACGACCAAGCAGCCAACGAGCTGGAGGTAAATCGTCCTCCTTGATTAGAACTAGATCTCCGACATTGGGTTCGGGTTTTTGATTGGCCCACTTATACCGGTGTACCAAAGTCGATAAATATTCCTGCGACCAACGCCGCCAAAACGTTTGCATCATACGCTGTGTAAGCTGCCACCTACGTAAACTTCCAATGTTTGATGATTCGAAATTGTTATCCGGGACGGTTAGTAAAGATTCACCCACGAGGAAGTGTCCAGGAGTTAAGGCATCGAATCCCTCTGATTCGGTGTCTACCCGAGATAAAGGCCTAGAGTTTAAACACGCCTCGATCTGTCCCAGCACAGTGGCTAATTCTTCATACGTTAACGTGGTGTCTCCGATAACCCTTTTCAAATGAAATTTCACAGATTTTACCCCCGCTTCCCACAATCCACCGAAATTTGGTGACAGAGGGGGGATAAAATGCCATGTTGTGCCATTACTGGCCAAACTCTGAGCAATTTCTTTCAACATCATTGATTTCTCTGCCGAAAACAGACCAGACAACTCTCTGGCAGCGCCCACAAAATTTGTTCCGTTATCGCTCCAGATGTCGCTACAGTGTCCCCTACGAGAAACAAATCTATTAAAAGCTGCTAGGAACCCTTGCGTGGTTAGGTCACTAACCATTCGATGTGTACGGCTTTTGTGGCCATACAGACAAAGAGACAGATATAACCTTTGTAAGCATGGTGTCCGCGCCCTTTAGATGTTCTTACGTTGATAGGCCCTGCGTAATCCACCCCGCTACATCTGAATGCTCTCGTCGGCGTAACTCTGGCAACAGGTAACTGTCCCATGATTTGCGATGATGTAACCGCCGAGTACCGAATGCATTTCATACATTTACGTACATGAGATTTTACCAGGTCTTCGTTCTTCAATCTTTTGTAAGTAACCTCTTTTGCATGTAATACTTCTGGACCGTTAACCCACAATGCATTATTGATGAGTTCCGTAGGTTTTAAGCCCCGTGAAGCACAATCAGCCGGATTTTGATGGGATCGGATATGAGACCACTGCTGGGCATCGAGAGTTGTCAAGATTTCAGAAACCCTATTCGCTACGAACGTCTGCCAACGACTAGGGTGACTATTGAGCCAGGCTAACACTACCGTCGAATCTGTCCAAGCATGGAGTCGCTCCCTTCCGATATTCATGACCTCTGCGACTTCTACCAACAACCTGGTCACCAGTACAGCTCCACACAGCTCCAATCTCGGGATCGATACTTGTTTAATGGGGGCTACCTTGGTTTTCGCTGTTACTAGATTCACGTGGATGCAGCCCTTCTCATCAATTACCCGCAGGTATACCGCTGCAGCATATGCTATCTTGGATGCGTCGGCAAATCCATGGAGTTCCACATTCAAGTTTGTTTGTGATGTTTGAATCCACGGAGGTATCTGCAGCGCCGATAAATTTGGCAGGTCATTTCGGTAAGAAAGCCACTCTTCCAATATCTTGCTTGGCACTATTTCATCCCAACCTATTCTTGATATCCAAAGCTTCTGTATTATTGCTTTTGCTACTATCACACTAGGTGCTACCCATCCTAGTGGATCAAACAATCGAGCTATGTCTGATATAATTATTCTTTTTGTTATAGGTTCCTTCAACTGCGGCAGCGTCACCGTGTACTGAAAGGCATCGTTCCTCCGGTTCCAGGTAAGTCCCAATAACTTCATCACCTCGTCTTCCTTCAGCTTGAATCCTTCTTCCTTCCCAATACCATCTCCTGCTTCCCTGATTCTTTCCAACAGCTCTTCACAATTGCTAGACCATTTCTGTAGTGTAAATCCTCCCTTTAGTAGTAACTCATTCATTTCCTTGTATATTTGCATTGCTGTTTTAATATCTTCGCATCCTGTGAGCAAATCATCCATATAAAAATCGCTTATTACTTTTTCAGCTGCAGCTGGATAGTTTGCTCCTTCATCGTACGCTAACTGCTGAAGTACCTTGACGGCCAAATATGGAGCTGATGCTGTACCAAATGTTATTCGCAGTAAACGTAGCTCATCCGCCTTTGTAGCTAATTGATCTTTTTTCCACAGGATTCTTTGAAATTCCACGTCTTCCCTCGCCACTTTCACCTGCCTATACATTTTGACAATATCAGCCGACAAACAGATACGATGACTTCTCTAGCTCATCAATAGATGTCTTAGCTCCGGTTGCAAGGTAGGACCTACCATCAGCAGATCGTTTAATGATACTCCGTTTTCTCCTTTACAGGCCGCGTCGAAGACAATCCGAACCTTTGTTGTGTCTTTATCGTTTCTGATGACAGCAAAATGAGGTAAGTACGCTCCTTTAGACTTCTTCACTTCATCCTCGGGTATCCTTTCCATATGTCCCAGCTGTAAGTACTCTTCAATGACTTCTGAATATTTAGCTTTCATCTCATTTGATTTATCAAGCTTTGTTACTAGGAGATTTAACCTTTTCTCTGCAATTCTCTTTGAATTTTTCAACTCTAGATCAGGATTTTTCGTTTTAAACGGTAACTTTACTATGTAACGTCCCTCTTGATCCCGTGTAGTTGTTTCCGCGAAAAACTTCTCACAGCGACTTTCTTCATCGGAGAGTATTGTTTTTTTGTTAGTTATAGGATCCGCTTCTAGTTCCCAAAAACGCTTGAGTTGCATATCTTCTACGCACGTATGCATTGATATCAAGTTAGTTTCTTGATCGCCCTGATTTGACACTATCCCTGATAGAATCCACCCAAGTGTAGTATTCTGTGCTAAAAGTGTCCCCTCTGCATTCTTCCTAACTCCATCCCGCACCACCTGACCATATACGGCAGCACCTAACAAAATATCAACTTTGTTGGGTATGTCGTACTTCGGGTCCGCCAGTGGAATGTTGCCTAAAACCCAATCCGTTGCAACTATCTCCTTGCTCGGAAGGAGAGTAGTTATCGATTTTAAAACATAAACGTTCAAATTTAGACGTACATTATGATCGTAGATAGAGGTTATTGTTATGTTAACCATCGAATTGGAAGGCACATTAGTACTTCCTCCCAACCCTGAGATCACTCCCCTTACTGGTGTCCTTTTTAGGCCCAAGTACTGAGCGGTTGCCTCGGTTACAAAAGATGCTTGTGACCCTTGGTCAAGCAACGCCCTTATGATACGAGTGTCTCCGTTGCTAGATTGTGCTCTTACGAGAGCCGTTGCTAATAGAACCTGGTTACTAGGTGCCATTCCTCCTGATGCAAAACAAACTACTGGAGCAGCTGTTTCCCCTGACACATTCTCCGTGTTCGAACCCCCACTTTCCGTCAAGCGTGCTCCTGAATCCGTGCTGGCAGGATGCAAGTAAGTATGATGCCTACGCCGGCAAACGCGGCAGGTCATTAAGCTACGACACTGATTGGCCCTATGGTTGTCACCCAAGCAATTGAAGCATATATTGTTTTTCTCAACAAACCCACGACGGACTTGTACCTCTGCGCTTACAAAATTCTTACAATGAGCTAGCTTATGAGGCTCTTTACAGAATTTACATGTTATAGTGCTATTTGACTCCTGTGCTACATGGAATGACTTTGTTGGCTTGGACTTGGTGTGATTTGACCCAGAGTCAACGAACTCCAAAGCGCGAAACCGGTTTGTTAAAAATTCTTCAAATGCTTTCCATGTTGGAAGTTCTGTTGAGTTTGCGCTTTGTAGCTCCCACTGCTTCCGAGACTCATGGTCTAACCTCAATGCTGTTATATAAACAATAATGATGTCCCAGTTGGATACATCTACCCCTAGACTTGACAATGCACCCAAACATTCTGAGGTAGTATCAAGCAACTCCCTTATAAAATTAGCCGATTCAGCGTTGGCATTTGGCTGAGCAAGCAGTCTCTTTAAAATGGTGTTACACAAGTAACGTTTATTATTATACCTTGTCTCTAACATGTTCCAACACCGCGTGTAGTTTTCTGCTGTCAGGCTAATGTGTCTAACAAGTTGCTCGGCCTCTCCACTCAACAAGCCCTTAAGATATTGCATTTTCTGAATTGGTTCCATTTCCGTATTATGGACTAAAGACAGGTACAGATCCCGGAATGAACTCCACTCGTTATACTTTCCCGAAAATTTAGGGATAATGATTTTTGGAAGCTTTGCATTGCTTCCCTTGTTATTCCCCTTATTGTTACCGGAGTTACATTCTGAGAACTGTTCCGGCTCATTGACATATTTTGACAATGCCGCTCTTATAACACACTTACAATCAACATAGACGTCTTCGGTCTCACTGTATACATCCTTTTCTATGTATGAGGAAGATTTCAGTACTTTCGGATCACCTGTTTTTAAGAGTTCTCTATGATTATCGAGAAATTGAGTCCATAACCTTTCCAAAGACAGTAGCTTTTCCTCAACATAATCTTTACTGAGACGATCCTTAGGTGACTTTTTGAAGTTAGACTTTGCCTTAGCTATCCGCGTACTAACATCCTCCTGCATAAATATAAGTGAATCCATTTTTTTTTGTAGGTATTATAGCCGAGAAATATAAAGTTTAATTAAAATGCAAAAGGTTCTAAATAATTTCAAACAGTAAAAGAACATAAAATTTTTCAAGTCCAAGATATTTTTTTATGAAATTTTTCTAAGTGTTTGGAATATTAGGTACGAAAATCAAAATTGGGCATAGGTTCCCCGTCTCAACCTTTTTCTTAAAATTATTCTAAGTCTATGTTAGTATTAAATTACAAAAATTTACCAAGTTATTTTAAGTTAAGTTTAAATGTTACTAAAAATTACCAACTGATTTTAACTTAAACTATCACTACGATAAATTGTTCATATCACCAAATTCCTTCCTGTCTGCGTCGAAACTGCTGCTGATGGAGTGGTCCCGCCCCTCGTGGCGGATCCTTTCTCGCTGCCGCCTGGTTCCCTCCTGAACCGGCGCCTGGTGGCTGTCCTTGCTCCTCCACACACGCTTATGTGCCAAGCTCCCTCCTGAGCTTGGTCTGATGCTGCCCTCGGACGCTCCTCCGGCTTGCTGGTGCACCACTAGCCCCCTCCTGGGCTGGTAGATGCTGATCGTGAGCTCAACTCTGCTTGAGTTGGACTCCCCACTGATTTATTGCCGTGACTAGGTTGCGCCACTGTCCGAACACGAAACTCCACAATCACTATTCACACACCGGGTCTGGCCGTAACGAACGAGACGTGTCGCCAAAACCGGTCCGACTCGAAGGACCAAAATGTACTACGTACGTACAACGGTGTCTCGGGTTCGGGGATGGAGTGCTCAGGAGCATTCAAAAAAATACCACGATGTATAATCACATTTAGAGATTTATTATACTTCGATAGGTTTGTACAACAGTTCACTAGATGATAAAAATGCATTTTGACCCACGCAGGAGCCGTGCGTTTTCGTCAGCGCGATCTAGGATCCGGCACTATTTAGTCGCGACATCTAGTTGTGAAATCTGAACTATTTTGATTACCATCTAATTATATCAAGTTAAACACCAAGGTTGAGTTTGCTGTCTATCTAGCACCGTTTAGACTTCTAAACCCTCATAATTTTATGAGGGTAAAGTTTTTTATTTCTGAATCGAATAATGAAGAGGGTCTTGAGCAACATTTGTTCAAACACCATCCCTCTCTCAGACTTGTAGTTTCCGAGATAATGAAAGAGGGGGGAAAAGGGGGCAAGGACGGGGGTGGGTAAAACATATTTTTTCTACCCTACGAAGCATCCTCTATAATACGATCCCACCAAAATGTACTACCCAACATGATCTTGGTCTGCCTAAATATGGGTGCAGTTTTACGGGTGGTAGAAATATATTTTTTTTTTGGCATCTTGTATACGAATGTAGAATTTTTGCTAAAGATTTTGTGTGGGAGTGCACTTTTTTGTATGGGACAATATTTTTTTTGTATGGCGGCCATCTTTTTTTTTATGGATTCGGATATTGAAAAAGGTCTTGAGC
Organism: Lampropteryx suffumata; assembly: GCA_948098915.1. Taxonomy (NCBI): domain Eukaryota; kingdom Metazoa; phylum Arthropoda; class Insecta; order Lepidoptera; family Geometridae; genus Lampropteryx; species Lampropteryx suffumata. Next base: position 72,347 of record OX402564.1, on the reverse strand, counting down.
AACATAAGTTGTAGCACCAACCCTCCCCGACTTGTAGTTTCCGAGATAATGTGGGGGGAGGGCAAAAAGGGGGAAAGGAGGGGAGGTCACATAACTTTTCTCAACTCTTCGGATATTCCTCTATTCGATCCCACTACAGATTAGGATTTTTCCCCCACTCAACGGAACCCCCTCTACAGCTTTCCATAAAAAAAACACCCCCTCCACCATCTGGGAGAACAACCATGTCAATGAGTGAGTCAGTGGTAATCGAGCAATATAGTTAATAGGTTGGGGAAAAAGTTTCTTCGCATTTTTTAAGAAAATTCAAAACATTTTTTAATATAGTTTATTTACATTTAACTAAAGTATATAGGTACCATTTTGTTCAATAACTTTTTGCCATTTTGTAGGTATATGATCCCATTGCCATAGAAATTTTGGGACTTCTGAACAAAATACCGTGACAAGTGGATTTGGCAGTCCTCTCGTGATGTTAACCTGACACTGCCTAAAGAATTCTGAAGAGACCGAAACAGATGGAAATCTGAAGGTGCAAGATCAGGACTATACGGCGGATGCATTAACACCTCCCAGCCAAACTCTCTTAATTTTTGCTGAGTGGCTAAAGATGTGTGAGGTCTAGCGTTATCATGATGAAAAACCACACCCCTTCTGTTGATTAATTCCGGCCGCTTTCTCTCAACTTCTTGCTTTAATCTCATCAGACGACCTCTGTGGCGCAGTGGGCTTAGGTCCGGCTGAGACGCAAAAGGTTGCGGGTTCGATTCCTGCTGCGGGACAAATGTTTGTATGATCTGCAAGTATTTGTCTCGGGTCTGGGTGTTTCTATGTATAATATGTATGTAATTACAAAAAAAAAGTATATAAGTAGTATATCAGTCATGTGGTACCCATAACACAAGCTCTGCTTACTTTGGGGCCAGATGATGCTGTGTGAAATGTCCGGTATTATTATTATTATTATTATAGTTGTTCGCAGTAGAGTTCAGAATAGATGGTCCTGCCTGGTGGTAACAGCTTATAATGAATAATGCCTTTCCAACTCCACCACACACACAGTATCACCTTGTTGCGAGTTAACCCGGGTTTCGCCACAGTCTGTGAAGCCTGACCGGCCTTTGACCACGACCTTTTTCGCACGTTCTTGTCGTACGTGATCCACTTTTCATCACCAGTTATCAGCTTCTTCAAAAATGGTTCGGTTTCATTACGTCGTAATAAAGAATCACAAATGAGTACACGGTTCATTAGGTTTCTTTCAGTGAGCTCGGGAGCTACCCAAATATCGAGCTTTTTTGTGTACCCAGTTTTTTCAAATGTGCCAAAACTGTGTTGTGGTCAATTCCCAGTTCTTCAGCTACGTCGTAACTACTGATATGCCGATCTTGCTCCACTTTTTCAAAAATGGCATCCATTTTATCCGTAATACCAGACCACCAGAGCGACGTGCATCTGACATCAAAATTTCCGGATTGAAAACGCTTAAACCAAATTTGTGCAACTCTCACAGACACTGCACTAGGTCCGTAAACATCGCAAATTGTTTTCGAGGCTTGCGATGCATTTTTACCTTTATTGTAAATTTTACAATGTATCGAATTTCTTCATTAGATTCACTCATCTTGACAGTACGAAAAACAAATAAAAATCACACAATTTCCTAATTTGAATTTGGAATGTTCTTTAATGTTCTTTATCATTAAATTTAAACTTTTAATGATACCAAAACCAGCCAGATACAATTAGTAAAGCCAAAGATTTTATTACAAGTTCATACATACTATAATGCGAAAAGACTTTTTCCCCAACCTAATATAATAGAATAATAAAGATTAGGTCTTTGCGTGAGTAAAAATTGTACACACGCAAAGACCGAATCGACACGTATTTCGTTGAGGACAGTAGGTACGCCTCGTACAGGTTGCGTCGAATTCGGATTCTGTAGACATTCAAAGGTGTATTATAGATACCTTACTATTTATTTTGTGTAATTTGTTTTCGCAGGATTCTTTGGAACACGGAATCAGATGTAGGCGCTCGCACCAGCGATATGACGATAGTCAAAACATCCATACGATAGTGAAGAATTAAAATTGTCTCAGTCTGTTTGTCTGGTTATTAGTTACCTTTTCAAGACTAACCGCAATAATATCTGGATCTGGATGAAATTCGGTTAGGATATAGAATACAATGTTTGGGAAGGACACCGGCTACTGTTTATGAAAATACCACGCGAACGAAGCCGCGGGTAGCTGCTAGTAAAATGTATATGGGCGAGGGTTGTTAGAGACGAACACTCAAATGAAAGAGATTTGTTTGATAGTACTTACACAAACAACAAATGACAAAGAAAAAATGTAAAATTATATTTGTCTAAATGAATTGCTCTATTTCTTATCCTTACTAATTGAGCGAGCGAGCGCGAGTGTCTCCGTTTCAGATTAGGCAAAAATGCTTTTGTATGTCTGTCTGTCTGGCCGGCGTCTGTCCGGCATCTGTCCGGATGTTCTCCTCCACAGGTTGCATTTCTCAACCGATTCACGTGAAATTTTGTGAGTAGTCTCTAGAATTTTTTTTTGTAGATTCATTTATTGGACATTTTTTAAAATGGCGGAGGTTGAAGGTTGAAGGTTGAAGGTTGAAAACGTCAAAAAAGTTATTTTAAGTGATTTTGAAAAATGTTCGCGAAATGTACAGGTCACAGAGCCACTAGTGTATTACGGAGATGTTTATTTTAAATAGTAATATGAAAAATCCCGCGACAGCATATTGATAGAGAGCGAAGTGCATTACCAGTCAGAGCTAACATGTTGGCCCGTAGATTTGCACTGTGCAGTACGGCTGTAACGTAACAACAAGTTTGTTTAAGGCGTACTGCCAGTCTTTTTACACGTGCAGGCTATGGGTTAACTTTAAAGTGCTGCTGGAATGCCCTTCGAGTCCAGTACAATAATAGCTTCAGGGTGCTGTTGAGGCTGCCATACTTCTGTAGCGCATCGGGGATGTTCGCAAGAGAACGTCGTCCCTGATGCGTCACGTGAGGGACAGCACCAACAGATAGCTGCAACTTATAGCAGGAAGGCTGGACACTGACTGCATCTTCATGAAGCACTGCACAGAGGTGCACCATTCGCACCGGTGATGAAATGATGTGATGCATGCAGTCTATATTTTAATTTCATTGTTTTTATTTAAGTTCTGTATGTTTGCAATTATTATTATGATAAATATGGCTCTAATTTGTACATATACTTATGAAGGCTGAAATAAATGGAATTGAATTGAATATTATCTATCTTTTATGTTTAAGCCATTATCGCCATAATAGTGAACCATACATACAATAAAAACAAATATAAGCTACTCGAGGTACCAATCCCGGGCAGACGAAGTTGCGGGCACCAGCTAGTTATTTCTATATATGTACTAGCGTTGATTTGCCCGCGTGGGTTTTGTCAGCCTGTCTATCTATCTATATCCAAGCATGACTATTACGTAGAGTTGTGAGCATGTGTGCATCGAGTAGAAGACGCAAATGTGAGCAGGGTGTCCCAGCACCTACAGGCATCAGGCATCAGGCATCAGGCATCAGACAGCACTCACCTGAGAGTCAGTGCCGTCCAGCAAGTTGTACAACACCATGAGTGGTAGCCACTTGTCCGGTAAGTCGGGTCGGAGCAGCAGCTGCACGAGCCGCGCCAACAGCTCGGGCGTCGACACCACGGCCTCCCTGTGCGCGGGGGAGGGGGAGGGGGAGGGGGAGGGGGAGGGGGAGGGGGAGTCACCTGTCAGGTTGTAGAGAGCCCTGTACGCGCTGTCTGTGGATACAGAACACCTCATCAACTAGTTACCCACTCGTACGCGATGCGTTCTCATCTCTCACACAACAACGTTCCATGGTAGAAGCTAGGCGTCCGACGGCTGGAGCGGGGCGAGCTCTTACGGTTCCCTACTATACTATATTTTGTTCATTCTATTATTTATTTATTTAGAAAAATAACAAAACAATGAAACTTATTATTAAAACTAAAATATTACATAATCCAGTAGTTTCAGCTGATAAGTAAAGCTTACATAATGCAAAGATAAAATGGACATTATGAAAAGGAAACAAGTATTTTTAAATAACCGATTAACTAACTTAAACATTAGACAAGTTATTTAAAGTTTAAATAACTTGCAGTTGTTCGCTTTTGTCGTGATTCGATCTGGAAAGTAAGAGTTCAAAAATATCGAATATAGAAAACATATAATTAAGTTCATTATTATTTATTACTTTGTTGACTTTTTATTTACCAAAACGCTTCATAAAATTTTATTTAATATCTAGTATTTAGAGTACCCGTGTATTGTGTAGATTGTGGGTTCGATTCCTTCCTAGGAACTAGAAACAATAATATAGGCAACTTTTAATGTAGGTATCACGCGTGTGAAGCCGCGTTACCTTAATACCTTGATATGTGAGTTGTTTTGCTTTCCGAAATACATCATATTATATATTTTTTATATGTAATAATAATATAATATTTGGTATATATAATATGATGAATATCGGAAAGCAAAAAAACTCGCATATAAAGGTAAATTCCCCGTTTGAGTGAAATTTATGTTAAAAACCATGATAGTTTTAAAAGTTACAATAACAATAAGTCATCTCACGCTCCATAAGAACAAAACCATTTAACTATCTACTAAAGAAATGGCACGAGTGCCTGACATACAGTTCTGTCCGCGATATTGTATAGGTAGAGCCCCACCTATAGGAGTGGACTCTACCTACCTACCTACATTGAATAGAATAGAAAATACTTTTCAACACACTTGCTCATAAAGTGGCTCTATGGTCACCGCAATTAGGCACAGAATGACACCCATAATCAAACTGTGACTTTTTCATTGATAGAACTCACTAGTGAGTTATAGTTTTTTTTTAATTTTATTGGTTGAGGTGCTTTGTTCTTAAAAAAGTTTTTATTCAAAAAAAGATCGTGTTTGATAGAACAAATAAATTAATATTCCTATTGCTTGCTCATTTCATGCAACTTCTTATTTAAATAGATAATTTTAACTCGTACGTGTTTAATAAATAAAACTTTCACTCAAATATAAATTTTGTTTTCTCTGTAATAAAAGAAAACTTTAAATTCCCCATTTTGTACGTGGCAGAATAGGCGCAAACCCTATGCGCAGAAAAACAAAAAAAACCTCATTGCTTTAGTCTGTGGCTGATGGCAATGCGCGCGCTTTTTATCTACTAAATATAATGAGTTTTTATTGTTATTTTATTCACAAATGTGTTGAAAAACGTCGTATGATACACGTGTGTATTGATGATTACCGTCCTCGGCTCTCTTAAGACCCTCACCTAACGGCTCGGGTCTCAATGGCGCCTCAGCGGTAATCACCAACATTACACACTAGTACCATAATGTACTATTATAGCACACCACAAATACATTAGACTGTTATAAGAAACAATGTTTTCTTTCAACTACGCAGTAATGTTATCATTAATCACTACTAAACCGATCACAAAGGACGTATTTTTTGCTAAGAACCAAAACAGTGCAGTAATGTTGTATGAAATCTCATTATTGCACTGTTTTACATTATTGCACTGTTTCTTACTTTTTATTTAGATAGGTATAAATTCACCACAGAGGTTTAAAATCTTCCATTAAGATTAATATAAAAAGTTTGCATTAGATCAAAAAGATACTTGCTGATAATAAAAATCGGCTGAATAAAACCTACTTGGTGAAAAAAAAAAAACGGCGCGCATTTTGTACCATTGTAAAAGTTTGATTCTTTATATTTTTAGTTTGAGTAGGCATATTTTATCTATCACAGTAGGTGTAGATTGGTAGTTAAAGAAAAGTAAATTACGCACCTCGCTAAAGCGAGTAATTAATGCACTCGTGTTAATTTAGTGCCCTCGCTTGCGCTCGGGCCAACATATCACTCGTGCATTAATGACTCACTTTGTGCTCGGTGCAACAATCTACTATGTTTATCTACACGGTAGTACAATGGGCAGAGGTACATACATACTGAGGTACTTATACTTGTCGGCGCAGACAATAATCAACAACGTGCGGGCATCTACCTGCCCCGACCAAAACAAGCTACAGTGAGTCACCCAACCGGTGCACGCCGCCCGATGCTTCCCACTGCTACCTGCCGGCTAGTATAAAACAGGTTGTTTGACCCTCCAGAGCTCAGAGGCGAGCAAGTCACCGTACGACGCAAACGCTCCTGCGTATTAAATTACGCTTTGAGTTCTATTTGGAATTGAATTTGATCATATTTGTACTATTGATAATTTATTTTTTGATTGCATTTAATTGATTTTATTATTAATGTTTATTTTATAATTTATTAAAAGTTATTACGTTGCATTTTACAGATACTCTTTTAATCATAGCTCTAGTATGAACACTAGCGCTCCAACATCAGAAGATGGGACACCACGTGACAAGAACCGCCAGAATGAAGTCATTCAGGTTATGGCAAATACATTTAAAGCTGCAATGAACGACATGATGGCTCAATTATCATACGATCATCGTATTACTATGACAGAAATGATGAGTATCATGAAATCTGAAAACAGCAAGCGTGTACGCATTTCAGACGTTTATTTTCCTGCTTACGATCCAGATTCTGGAACTAATGTCAGAGACTGGGTTGATCTCATTTCACGTACTCAAGCTGAATATGGACTTCGAGATCATGAAGTACGACTCAAAGCCGCTAGCGTACTAAACGGACACGCAAAAATATGGGCTGACAGTAGCCTTCTCAGAACGACCACTTGGACTGAGATGCGCGACGACATGCTACTGACGTTCGAGCCAGAATCAAGGTATTTTGCTGACGTCTTACGCTTCAGGACTTACACTCTTGATGATGCAGACAATGTTCAAGATTACATTTCTAGTTTTTGGCGAATGTTTAAGAGGATTGTTAAGCCTAATCCAACGGAGCAAGATGCTGTAGAATTTGTCATTGGAAGTATTACTGATGAACGAATGCGCACGGAACTTTTGAACAGCAAATCAAGTTCTGTACCCGAGTTAATTGCAATTGCAATGACTATGCGTAAGCGAAAGAACGTACAATCAAAAGAAATCGAAAACGATCACGTCTTGAACTAAATCATAGCAGACCCAGTCTTACATGTTATGTCTGCGGCAAAACTGGACACTTTGCTAAACATTGCTCAACATGTTTAGCAAGTGTCGCATTTCAACGAGGAAATACTTTGGCAACAGCATCGTCATCAGCTACTTCTACAGCAAAGTACACACCTAAACCAACCGTTAAAGAATGTTTTTACTGTAAAGGTACACGGCACAGTATCGAATCGTGCTTTAAAAGAATTGCTGATGAACAGCGCAGTTAAAAAAACAACCTTTGCCAGATCAATGAAACCTATTCATCTAACACCATGAAAATTCAAATTAGAATAGTGTGTGAGTGTGCTCATGGTGCCCTACAACTTGCCATTAACTGTACAATATCAAAATCAACTGGAAAAACTCCAATAGAACTGCTTACAGGCAAGAATAGATGCGTTCCCCCAGAACTAATTTCGATAATCGACGAGGAAAATGAAAGGATCGAGCCTGAATCTTTAAGGAAAGTTGTGTTTTCAAGGATGACCGAGCAATCGAACAAATCTAAAGCAAGGTTCGATAGTACTAAAACAAAAGTTAAGAGATTTGAGAATGGACAGTACGTTTTGGTAAAAGATTCTATTCGACTTGGAACTAAGCCTAGCCAAAAGTTTGGAGGCCCTTATGAGGTAAAAAAAAAAAAAAGTACTGCCTAATGATCGATATGAGGTTAAGAAAATTACAGGCCGCGAACGACCAAGAAAAGTTGCTCATGAAAATTTGCGAGCAGCTCCAGATTTTGGAAAACAAAATGAAACGGCCATGTCGGCGGAAGAATCTGAACGGGAAACGGCAACCGAAATAGAGGACACTGAATCAGCGATATCTTAAAAACAAATCTTATTTGATTATTATATTTTTTATAAAAGTTGTAGCAGGTGTCGAGGCCATGCTAAGAACACCAGTGTCGAGGCTTGGTTGTTTCTGATGTAAAAGTTATAGCTGGCGTCGAGGCTATGCTAAGAACACCAGTGTCGAGGCTTGGTTGTTTCTGATGTAAAAGTTATAGCAGGCGTCGAGGCTATGCTAAGAACACCAGTGTCCAGGCTTGGTTGTTTCTGATGTAAAAGTTATAGCAGGCGTCGAGGCTATGCTAAGAACACCAGTGTCGAGGCTTGGTTGTTTCCGATGTAAGGGTTATAGCAGGTGTCGAGGCAATGCTAAGAACACTAGTGTCGAGGCTTAGTTGTTCTTATAACCTAAGAAAATGTCTGGCAACGAGACTAATAGACACCGTCGGTCGTCGAGAACTATGTGTTCTGTTGTATTTGATTGATTCGAGTAGGATGTTGCATTTGTATGATTACAGAATAATTGACGCAGAGACGCGTCAGATGCAGTATGGCCGTGTCGGCGCAGACAATAATCAACAACGTGCGGGCATCTACCTGCCCCGACCAAAACAAGCTACAGTGAGTCACCCAACCGGTGCACGCCGCCCGATGCTTCCCACTGCTACCTGCCGGCTAGTATAAAACAGGCTGTTTGACCTTCCAGAGCTCAGATGCGAGCAAGTCACCGTACGACGCAAAGGGAACGCTCCTGCGTATTAAATTACGCTTTAAGTTCTATTTAGAATTGAATTTGATCATATTTGTACTATTGATAATTTATTTTTTGATTGCATTTAATTGATTTTAATATTAATGTTTATTTTATAATTTATTAAAAGTTATTACGTTGCATTTTACAGATACTCTTTTAATCATAGCTCTAGTATGAACACTAGCGCTCCAACATACTTACCTAGTACTGTCTCATCGTGCACGTTCAGCAACAAGTCGGCGATGTAGGGCAGCGCCGGGGACAACTCTACCACTTCCGCACGCCGGTCACAACTGTAACAAACCCATAGGTGAGAAGGTAAGCAGACGGTAGTTCGTTCCTCCTTTGCTGATCATCATCGGCCCCTGGGACTTCACTCTGCAGTCGGGAGCAGCAGTGCCTGGGCCGGGCTCCAGCGGAGATCCGCTAACTTATCACTCTGCAGTCGGGAGCAGCAGTGGCGGGGCCTCATAAGGCGCAAATATGCCGGTCTTGATAAGGCCTACATATTTGAGGCTTTTGAAGTCGAGACCCTGGGCCCGTAGAGAACAGAAGCCCACCGCGTTTTCAAAATTATTTTTCGGCGTCTGGTAGATACCTATATTGCGTGACGTAAAAGCTGGCTCCTATCTGGCTCAGCGTATTAGCATTGCCATTCAACGTGGCAATGCCGCCAGTGTCTTGGGAACGAATCTTAATAATGAATCCGTTGATCTGGATGAATCTGGATCAGTTGAGCTATCTATAGATCGTTTTAAACGGTCCTTAGATAGCTCAACTGTTTCACATGTACTTATTTTATATTACTGTTTATTCGGTACATTTCTGTAATTATTTTTGGAAATATATGTTTTATTTACGTAGGTATTGATTTAATTTATCTTAAATTATAATTACATTGTCTTAACAGTAAGATACACCAAGACGACAATGGAATATGTAAACTTTGCCAAACTAGAGATAAATAGTTAGGTAAGTACCTACCATTATCATCAGATTCACAAGGGCTGTTGTATTGATGACAAGAAAGGCTTGCGGGAATGGCGCCGCCCTCGGGATCGCCGACAGCCTAGGCCCAGTACCTACCTACTGGCTACTGCACTACACTGAGCTAAAGTACAAGATGACTTCTCATTTCGTAAAATACGAATGATCTTATTTTGTTTGCACCAAAGTCAAACAATTAAAGAACCTAATATTTTAAAAATAATAATCATAATAATAAATATAGGTAAGTAAAAAATATTGGTGGACAATGCACACAACACCATCTAGCCCCAAACTACGCATAGCTTGTTTTATGGTGACTAGATGACTGATAGAATACTTCCGCATGGCATTTGACACTGTAGACAATATCATTCTTCTAAGAAAGATGGCAGCGATAGGATTCTCAGTAGATCTATTAGAATTATTTGCCATCTACTTAAGGGATCGAAAGCAATTGGATTATGATGGACACTTGTCAGACCCATTTTGCACGAATTCTGGAGTAAGCCAAGGAAGCAATCTGGGGCCTCTTGAGTTCTTAATCATGATAAATTACCTACCTAAAGTGTTAAAAGATGTCGTCTGCTTACTATTTGCGGATGACTTAAAGCTGCTATTACGGATCAGCAGTAGCTCAGACTGTGACCGATTGCAGGAAGATTTAGACCGTGTTGATCAGTGGAGTCATGAAAACAAACTGTATTTCAACAGTTCAAAATGCTGTGTACATACGGATTACGGCCGTGCACGGAAACCCGTTCATCATGACTACTCACTACAAGCAATCGATATAGGTCGTGTGCAGTCGGCTCGCGATCTAGAGATCCGCATGGACACGGAATTAAACTTCCGAAGCCATGTGTTGGACATCTGCAAGAAGGCGTTCCGTAACCTTGGCTTTATATTGCGCCAGAGCACTGATTTTAGTAATATTCACACCAATTAAGCGCTTTATAATGCTCTTATGAGAAGCAGGCTAGAGGGGCTATGGTAAACATGCAAAATACATTTACGAGGTTTTTGTGTTTAACCCCAAATAGGGGTTTATCCATTTTACCCACTAATGTATCCTTCCTTATTTGTTGTAGGTTACACTACAAATTAGAAGTGAGGCGGGAAATTATGTTAATTATTTAAGTATATTTTTCGTTTAATTAGAGGTATGGTGCACAATCCGCGGGTGCTGATGTGTATCGGTTTGTGCCAGACAACTATGTGGGCGCGCGGCGTCGGCCTAGCCTGTTGGCGATCCCGAGTGCGAGAACTAACCACCTGAGTGAGGCACTGTTCACGCGAGCCCTTCTGTATCATCAACAGCCTACGTGAATCTGATGATATTGGTATATTTATCTCTAGTTTGGCGAAGTTCTCAGATGCTGCTACACAGTATTTATGTACTATGTGATTCCGATATTGTAATTTCAAATAAAATAGAAATTATATATTTTAAAATACGTACGTACCTACCTACTTACGATGTTTTATAACACCCAGACACGGAACAAACACCTATGTTCTTCACACAAATGTTTATCCTGGGAGGGAATCGAACTCTCAACCTACACCGCAGAAGGCAGAGCTACTTATAAACTGAGCTGACAGGCCAGTCATAACACTTGTAATTTAACTGCGGAAAATCAATTCAATAATGGAACAAAACAGAATATAGGTGCCGTGAGGTCCTACTAAGTGCCGTGAGAACATTCGCTGACCTTCACCACGATTTCGCAAAATGTAATAAATCTATCGTTAATTCTGTCGCTTACCATACAAACCTATTGCAAAACTGGCATCGCTAAATATCGTGGTACAATGCCTACACAAAAGCAACGGTAAGTACCAAAAACCATACAACCCGAGAATATACGAAATCGGGGAAAACACTGTATGCAATTTTATGTTTTCGATGTTCTATTCAGGTATTTTATTGTTTTAAATACGAAACTTATTTCAAACCGGTGATTAATTTATGAAATAGGTATATTATTGTTAAATACCTACTTAATTACATTCACATTACAAAAAAATACTATTATGCTATTAGCGTAGTGTAGTAGTGTTCAAAGTTGCTATATCGCAATAACTTGCTTAATGTTATTTGATTAATTTTTAAAGTAACATAAGTAACACAGGGCGAAACTTAAGCAGTGATTAGATTAGATTAGGCAGTGTTTCAGTTGAGAGGCGTTTATGAATAAAGCCGCATGTGTGTAGAGATAGAAATGAGCCGAGTTGGGAATAAACCATAAATAACCCGTGCCGCAACAGCACGGGTTCTTGAGGGGTAGATCAACCACTTCGAACCTTTTATTGTGTACTGAGTTTTTAACGCGTCATATGTCGGAACCCTCTCATGTCGACGTTATATACACAGATTATTGCAAATGCTTTGATCGCATTGATCACTTTATTCTTTTACAGAAACTTCAGAGGATGGGTATTAGGGGTAACTTGGATGGTTCTCTTCGTATGTCCGTAACAGGTGTCAGACTGTTGTATTGAATGGGTACTCTTCGTCGCCCATGAACATTCCCTCAGGAGTCTCTCAAGGATCGTTATTAGGCCCGTTACTTTTTTCAATATTATTTTATACTTGCTTTGTTTATTCTAAAATTCTTATCTATGCTGACGATATGAAAATACTTCTCGCTATAAGAACAGACGACGATACACTGCGCCTACAGGACGATCTTAACAGGTTTTACAGTTATTGTACACTCAATAAGTTAGAATTAAATGTCTCAAAATGTGTGTTCTTATACTCGGAAACGCGCGCCACTAAAATTCGATTACACATTACTAAATTCTGTAATATCTAGAGTAACTTCAATCAGGGATTTAGGCGTCACATTTGACAGTAAAATTTTATTTTATAAGCATGTTGAGAACTTAATTAAAAAAGCATCGCGCGCACTTGGCTTTGTATTGAGAATGTCGAGTGAATTTTCTAGTATGAAAACATTTAAAATCTTATATTGCGCATATGTACGCAGCCATCTTGAATACGCTTCACTTCGCGTATTCAAAAACGATTCTTGAGTTACCTACAGTTTCGAGCTAAAGTATACTTACCTAATTACATCGCAAGATGTCATAAATTTCATTTTCTGCCCCTATATGTACGCAGGAACATAGCTGATCTTGTATACCTCTTAAGTATTGCGAATGGCTCGGTCGACTGCCCGGAGTTGTTGCACCTACTCGGACTCTGCACTAATAGAGCTTACATTAGAAAACCAAACGTTCTTTCGGTTCCTATAGTTAGGACGAATTACAGGCAAAACTCGTTTATGATTAGAACAAGCTCTTTATTTAACTCTCTGGTTAAGGCAGATGTTGACTTAGATCTTTTCAATACCTCTGTAACTACTCTTAAGCTACTACTCGTAAGGTGATTAGTGGTAATTTTTTTAATTCGATTTAGTTTCTATTTTTAAAATTTTTAAAATTGTGAATGTGAAATGTGATTGTGAGTGTGTATTTGTTATTTTACGTGTTTTTTTAGCATACCTTCTCTATGCTTATTTGTAACGGCAAAACAGGTGGTTGCGAATAGAGCAAGCGCGGCGTCTGTTAACTCGCAGGTGCAATTTAAGTTCCTTCAAATTAGTAACACTCGTTTTAAACGACAACTCTCGACGACATGCGACACTAGCAGTTTTACTGACATCAATGGACTTAATAAAAAAGTCCCAACACTCTCTCAATCAATAGTCCTTATTTATACAATTAAAGTCACCTAGCTACTAACCGCAGCTTCGTGCGCGTGGTACCTACTTATAAAGTAGCCTATGTTCTTCTCCAAGGTCCCATCTGTCTCTATATTAAAATTCATCAAAATTGGTTCAGCGGTTTAGGCGAGAAAACGTAACAAACAGACAGATAGAGTTACTTTCGCATTTACAATATTAGTCGGGATACTGCGTAGTAGTAGTGTTCAAAGTGTAGCCTAAACCCCGAGCCGAACCTAAACCCCGCGCCGTATCTAAACCCTGCGCCGTATCTAAACCCCGCGCTGAACCTAAACCCCGCGCCGAGCCCGAACCGCGCCCCCCCATACCGCGTGCCGAACATAAATCCCGCGCGGAACCTAAAGCCCGCGCGGAACCTAAGCCTCGTGCCGAACCTAAGACCTTGTGCCGAACCTAAGCCTCGTGCCGAACCTAAGTCCCGCGCGGAATCTAAAACCCGCGCGGAACCTAAACCCCGAGCCGCTAAGACCCAAGCCCCTTTGAACGCCCTTCTTGCTGGTGGTTCACTCAAGGCATCACAACCTGTTGATATTACTGGTGACACTTTGCTTGCTTTTGAGCAATGTAAAGAAAGCCTGTCTAATGCCGCATTACTTTCACACCCCGATTGCAACGCCAAACTCGCATTGGTAACAGATGCTTCCGATCTGGCAATGGGTGCCGTAGTGCAGCAGTTGAAGGACGGCGAATGGCAGCCACTTGCGTTCTTCTCGCGAAAGTTTAGTCCCTGCCAACAAAAATACTCTCCTTACGACCGCGAGCTCTTGGCTATATACGAAAGTATAAAATACTTTCGCCACATGCTGGAGGCTAGGCATTTCCTGGTATACACTGACCATAAGCCGATCACTTTCGCTTTCAATGATCGAAAAGCCAATTGTTCGCCACGTCAGTACCGTCATCTCGATTACATCTCGCAGTTCACAACCGACATCCGACACACATCTGGCAAAGATAATATCGTTGCCGATACACTGTCACGTGTCGATGAACTGCAGATGCCAATGGATTGTGACCAACTCGCTACATCTCAAGCGACTGATCAAGAGCTTCAGCAGTTTCTTAGTGGCGAATTTTCACTACGCCTTACGAAGCTCAAGATCCCCAACAGCAATCTCGAGATCTACTGTGATGTGAGTACTACATCACCCAGGCCTTTTGTGACGAAGCCCTTACGAAAGCAAATCTTCGACAGTCTTCATAGCCTTAGCCACCCAGGCGCCAAGGCAACCACTAAATTGGTAGCTGAGCGGTTTGTATGGCCTGGGATGCGCAAAGATTGTCGAGAGTGGTCACGAAAATGTCTAGCTTGCCAACGCGCCAAGGTACACCGCCACGTGTCTTCACCTTTAGGCAATTTCGATTTGTCTCGTGCTCGGTTCGCGATTATCCACGTGGACATAGTTGGCCCGCTACCACCATCTCAAGGTTACCGTTACTGTCTCACAACAGTAGACAGGTTCACTCGATGGCCTGAAGTCATACCCATGGTTGACATGACAGCTGAAACAGTTGGAAAGGTTTGGATGTCCAACAGATATCGTCACTGACCGTGGTCGACAGTTTGAGTCCACCCTTTTCCAATACCTTGGAAAAATGATCGGATTCAAACACCGTCGAACGACCGCGTACCATCCAGCTTGTAACGGTTTAGTGGAACGCTTTCATCGACAACTGAAAGCCGCCATAATGTGTCACGCAGACTGCAACTGGGTTGATTCTTTGCCTCTTGTGCTTCTGGGCATCCGGTCTTCTTTTAAAGACGATCTGCAAGCATCTTTCGCAGAGTTGGTTTATGGCGAGCTGTTACGTCTACCTGGAGAACTTTTCCAGGCAACAGCTCTCAATACAACCGATATTTCGGACTTCACAACTCGCCTACGCAACTTTGCAGCGAAGCTTAGACCAGCACCCGCAGCACGTCACAGTAAGGATAAAATATTTATTTACAAAGACTTAACCTCATCTAGTCACGTATTTTTAAGAGACGATGCAGTACGAATCTCTTTGCAGCCCCCATACTCTGGGCCGCATAAAGTACTCGAACGGGGTGACAACAATTTTAAAATATTGGTCAAGGGCAAGAGTGTCACAGTAACTATAGACCGCTTTAAGCCGGCCTACTTACTCGTAGACCCATCTCCAACTCCTACCAATACCACTCCCACTATCGTTCCTACTTCTACCCCTACCCCATTGCCGGATCGTCCTCTAGCACAGCCAAATGCCCAGACACCTGGAGATGTCAAGCGAACCCGCTCTGGCCGTGTGGTTCGATTTCCTAACTTCTATCGACCATAGTGACGGTCTCTGGAAGGGAGTGATGTAGCCTACCTATGTATGTACATAATATATCACTACATATTTATTAGTATATCTACCTATCTATTTATAAGTACTTATTTATTAGGATAATATTTAAATTATTATTATTATTATTATTATTAGGTACACATACACATTATATATATATATATATATATATATATCATATACTCCAAAGTATATATAAGTACTTACTATATTTACATAAGCATAAATAAACTATAATTATTAACACTCCACAATATATACAATACAATACTTGCACACGATATTTTATCGTTGCGCCGTCAACCGTACGGCTTGTGGTGCATTGGAACCAAACATCGTGCAATCCAAAACAGTGCAGTTTCGAGCAGTCGTCAGCATTTTATATTGCAGCCACAAGTGCAAGCGAGATGCGCGAGCGCAACCGTCAGGGTCGCCACAAGAGCGAGCGAGACGGATGCGCGCGCGCCTCAGCAGTTGAGATTAGACTTCGGAGCTTACACCCGTATCGCGCGACCTATATTTCGCTAATACCAATTCCCTCTCGTATTCTTGTGTATATCCTTAAGACTTTCTTCTAATGTTTCTCTTACTCCTTCTAAAACTATAGTGTGTTTTGTGAGCTTGTTAATGTACTGACTAGTGTAACCTGTGCCTATCTAACTACGCAATAAACTTTACCTAGTGCTTATTACTGGACTGCTTATTTCTCCTTGGACCTGCAGAAGCTACATTGTACGTAATAAGATATATACCTACTACCTCTCACCACCACCTATACTTTCTTCCGTAAGCATGTTATTTTAATAGCTTTTTTCTAACATGCTTTTTTTTTACGGCAAAACAGCATAGAAATATTACAATCACTGTTTACACTGAAAAACCACAAAGCAAAATAAGTAGGTAGGTATACCTACCTATTACGTGAGCCGACCGAGATCGCGAATTTACCCATGGTGAACTGATAAATAGTTCTCAAAAGTCTCAATCAATTGTCCATTATTACACAATTATAGTCAATACTGCGTGTCCAATCACTGTTTACACCGAAAAACCGCAAAGCAAAATAGATAGGTAGGTATACCAACCTATTTATTACGTGAGCTGCCCGAGATCGCGAATTCGCCCGCGGAGCGATGACGCGCGCGACCGATCACAATCTTTAGCATGCGACGACTGAGATGAGTGTGAGTGAGACTGACCGTGCTTTTTGCTTTTTGCTTTTATGAATGATGCTTTGCGTTTGCTTTTGCTTTGCGAGTTGCGACGGACAGATGATAGAGAGAGAGAGTGTTAGTTATGCTATTGCTATTAGATAAGCAAAAGCATAACATAAGTAAAAGCAAATAGCAACAACTGAGCGCCACGATATCATTTGCTATTTGCTATCTACGATAAGCACGGTGCTTTTTTTTATGATATATTAACCACCACTACTGCGTAGGCTAATCGTATTTTTTAATAATATACTACTTACCTACTTCTTTAATTTACTTACACTAATAATTAAATTTCATATATTAGAATTACACTGCAGCAGTAGGCGCAAATGTTTGCAACTCCTGCAATGTCCAGACAACTGGTAGGTAGGTACCACGAGATTCTTACGATTCCAGTTTTGCGATAGGTTCCTATGGTAAGCAATATAAACTTATTTTAATTCTGACATTTCAATCTGTTTCTCTAATTTACTTTTATAACTTTGCTGTTAGTAAAATAAGATCGATTGTATTTTACGAAATTTTAGTAATTTTGGCAAAAAAAAGAAACAACCAATATCTAAATATGATAGTCAAAATTTAATTAGTTTATTACTCAGTATTCTGGTATGTAGGGTAGAACAATACCCGCGTATAGCAGTACTTACATACCTGCGGTTGGCTGCCTTACCTCTTGCACATAGAGCTGTACGCGGCAACAGTGACTAGCAGCAGATCTCGCGGCGTGTCGGGTCGCATGTGCGGCAACATGGCCCACAGCCCACCCGCCGACAGCACAGCGTCTCTGTAACACCAACATGTCACACTCTGCACTCTGTGTAGCATGGACTGAGAGAAATAGCTAAATCTAAAATAAATAAAAAAAGATATGATTTCTGTGATATTGGCTTTACGACACCGTTTAGTTTTTTTAGTTTTATCATTCTCTTATTTTAGAAGTTACAGGGGGGGGGAGGGCGACGACGAATCTATAAGGGTTCCGTGCCATTTGGCTACGGAACCCGTGTCTGCAAGGCAAACTTGTACGGAAGAGTGTCTCGGAAGGTGCCACTTTTGAAAAATATATGGGGCAGGAGGGTCGACGGGTGTGTCTGCAAGGACAATTAGACGGAGACTATGTGAGGCAAACTTGTACGGCAGAGTGTCTCGGAAGGTGTCGAAAGCAAAATGTAAAGGCAAAGTTAGCGTTTGCTAAAACATAATGAACACTGGACCTAACGAGAGTGGAAAAATGTGCTTTTTTCGGATGAAACAAAAATTAATATGATTAATTCTGACGGAAAACAATATGTTAGACGCCCCCCGAACAAAGAAATTGATCCAAGTACACCAAGAAAGTAGAGAAACATGGAGGGGGAAATATCAAAGTGTGGGGCTGTTTTTCAGGACTTAGTTTCGGACCTGTCAGGAAGATAGAAGGCAATATGGATAAATACCAGTACAAAAATATTTTAGAAGAACCATGCTGCCCTATGCTGAGCAAAATTTACCGGTCATTTGGACTTTTCAACAGGATAATGATCCGAAACACACCGCAAAAGTAGTTAAAGATTTCTTAAGGAACCAGTTTGTGACAATTTTGGATTGGCCCCCATACAGTCCGGATTTAAATCCAATCGAAAGCTTGTGGTACCAGGTGAAGGCAGTGGCGAAAAAGCGTACATCAAACGTCCATCCAAAATATTTAATCCAAATGATTTATACAATACATTTTTCACTGAATTCTATAAAGTATTCAGTTCCATTTTCACATCCAAAACTATTGTGGTCTCTGGCAGTTCAACATTTTGTGAGTGGGCAACAGCAGGTATTCATAAGAGTAGGCGTACCTTGTATGAATTGTACAGTGAAAAACGGTATAGCTTCAGTGAAGAGATTAAAGAAAAAGTAAAAAATTACTCAAGAATTTTTAAGAATGTTTGTCGCTTTGCTAAATCTCAGTATTTAAGCTCAAAAATTAAAAACAGTCAAGATAAAATAAAAGCAGCTTGGAAAATAATTAATAGTGAGACCGGAAAATTCAAAACTCATAATAGTGTAATAAATTTAAATATTAACAATAATATAGTTAAGCAAGATATAGATGTAGCAAAGGCATTTGAAACTTTTTTACTGATATTCCAGTCTCCACTACAAAGTCTTTAAACTCTTATCATGTAATAGCAGTATCATTGTTAAAAGATAGGTAAACTATCTTTTAACAATGATGTTGAATGTGTCACACAATTTTACTTTGAACATGTGGACAAAAACGTTATTATCAAGGCATTCAAAATGATTAATGTAAAAAAGACCACTGATCTCTGGGGCATTTCTGTCAGTGTTATAAAACCACTAATTGACATTATTGCACCAGATCTAGCTTTCATATTTAATCAATGTATTGACAGCGGAGTATTTCCTGATTTAATGAAACATAGCAAGATCATACCTCTATTTAAATCAGGTAGTCATTCCGATCCTAGTAACTTTAGGCCTATATCAGTGCTTCCTACATATAGTAACATATTTGAAAAACTTATACTAAACCAATTACAACGGCATTTTAATACCAACAATTTACTAGACAGTAAACAATTCGGATTTACGGATTTTATTTTGATATCTGGGAGGAATCACGCGATGCCTTAGGTATTTTTTGTGATCTGTCGAAAGCTTTTGATTGCGTTCATCATGAAACTCTAATCAGCAAACTACACCACTATGGTGTTAAGGGAGTTTCACTTAAGCTTCTCACATCCTACTTAACTGACCGAACACAGCGAGTAGATGTAAATGGAAAGCGTTCTCCGGGGTCAATGGTAAAAATGGATGTACCACAAGGATCAATACTCGGGCCATTCTTGTTTTTAATTTATATAAATGATCTACCTAAACTTGTAAAGGATGATCACGAGATTGTACTGTTTGCTGATGACACGTCACTTTTATTTAAATTAAAGCGACGACTTACTAATCTTGACGATGTAAACAATGCAATCTCCAAAGTTGTAACATGGTTTAATATAAACAACTTATTACTTAACGAGAAAAAAACGAAATGCATTCGTTTTATACTGCCCAACGTTAAACAAGTGAATGCTAATGTAAAAATTAAAAACGAAAAGATAGATCTCGTCGACACCACAGTGTTCTTAGGCATTACTTTAGATAAAAAGCTGCAATGGGGCCCGCACATAGATAAATTATCTCTTCGACAATTTATCTATGTGCGGGCCCCATTGCAGCTTTTTATCTAAAGTAATGCCTCAGCTCTGCGGCATACGCTGTTAAAAAGATCCGTCATTTTACCGACGTAGATACCGCTAGACTCGTTTACTTCAGCTACTTTCATAGCATTATGTCTTATGGCATTCTGTTGTGGGGGAGTGCTGCTGATATTAACACCATATTTGTGTTGCAGAAGAGGGCTGTTCGTGCAATTTATAACATGGGCCTCAGATAATCACTTAGAAATAAGTTTAAAGAAATTAATATTATGACAGTGCCTTGTCAGTATATATACGAAAATTTAATGTATGTGCACAAAGATGTTCATTTATTCAAAAAAAAAATTGCGATAATCATAGTATTAACACTAGAAATAAAGATAAACTCGCTGTTCCCACTGTTAGGCTAGCTAAACTTAATAAGTCTTTTATAGGGCAATGTGTACGCTTCTATAACAAGGTCCCAAGCGACGTGTTAGATTGGTCGATTGGCAAATTTAAAAACGTAATTAAACATAAACTGTCTATTAAAGCATATTATAAAATATCTGATTATTTAGAAGACAAAAATGCTTGGGATGAATCTGCTCCAACTCGACTCGGCATCCGTAACAAAATTGTCAAGGATCATACAAAAGTGTTAAGACCAGACAAGTTTCTTGCCGGATTCTTCTTGAACTGGGGTTAGGAGGAACCGGCACCTAGATTCAATAGCATGTAAGAAGACGATTCAAAGTGGTCCTTGTGATTATAATGAATAAAGTTATTTTGAATTGAATTGATCAACTTTACACAGCTTTTACAGAAGCGTGGGAACAAATTCCGGTAAAAGTTTGTACAAAATTGATCGCTTCCATGGCTAAGAGATATCGTGCTGTTATTGCTGCAAAAGGACATGCGACCAAGTATTGATACGCATCGGAATGCTTTATAAAAATGTGTTAGAAATCTTACGTACTAAGATAATTTCAATGATAACTCATTTTTTTTAAATTTCTTGTTACGAAATGAAGTGTCTTTAATTGTATGGCCAGATCTTACTAATCTTATCTTTTATTTACACTGCTTACATTTAAGTTTTACCAAATAAAAGGCAAGTTTTGTTGTAAATATTTCGTTTAAACAATACACAATAACAACACAAATAAAAATTAATTGGCAGCAAGTTACAACGGCAGTCTGATAAAATATATACAGGAGGAATAGCTTAGTTATTTCAATATGCTTCCAGTGTCTTTAATTATGTGACCACCACTGTATATGTTAGCCTATAAGGTATTTATTTTCTATGGACCCTTGTTATTGTATTTCATTCACTTAATTTTGTTGCCTGAAATAAATAAATAAAATAAAATATACCTACTCAAACTAAAAATATGAAGAATCAAAGTTTTAGAATGGTACAAAATGCGCACCATTTTTTTTTTTTTACCAAGTCGGTTTTATTCAGCCTATTTTTATTATCAAGCCAGTATCTTTTTGATCTAATGCAAACATTTTAAATTAAACTTAATAGGAGATATTATTAATCCTTTGTGCTAAATTCATATCTAAACAAAATGTTAAAAACAGTGCAATAATGAGATTTCATATAACATTATTGCACTGTTTTGTGCAACAATGTTATATATAATGTTCTCATTATTGCAGTGCAATAATGACATTTCATATAACATTACTGCACTGTTTTGGTTCTAAGCAAAAAATACGTCCTTTGTGATCGGTTTTGTAGTGATTAATGATAACATTACTACGTAGTTGAAAGAAAACAAAAATATCTAACAGCAATATTTGAATAAATACCTATTTGTAATAATATGGCACCAAACCACTTCGGTAAAACGAGCCCACACGTGGACTTGATGCTTCCAATTAGTTGTCGGGTTTTTTAGACATCTTTTTTGAATCAATTAAAAATCAAGTCTCAGAGTCGGCTGCATGCGGCGTGACGGAGCTAATTTAATATTATAATTTTTGCGTCAAAGAGGATAAGGGACAGATGGCGACCGCGGTACGGTACCTACTTGGTAGCGGTAGGCATCGATCCTTATAAATAGCTTATCTCAATGGTGGTACGAGTAGGTACAATGTTGAAGGTTAGGTTCTGTACTAATTCCTTTAAGATAAGTGTGATACCTAAAATGTTCGAACGAATTATATTCGATCAAATTTTCCCCGCCGTTAGACCATATATTATTAAGCAACAACACGGGTTCTTAAATAAAAAATCAACAGAGACCAATCTTTGTGAATTTGTTGATTACATAAACCAGGCTATGGAAAACAACCTACAAGTGGATGTCGTGTATACTGATTATTCTAAATGTTTTGATATAAAATTAATCACGATGTCTTGCTTTTAAAATTACAAAATTTTGGTATACACGGTGATCTTCTGAGATGGCTGGAATCATATTTAAGGGAACGCTCTCAAGCTGTAACAGTAAAAGGTTTCTGTTCTACATTCACGCCCGTTCCCTCTGGGGTTCCTCAGGGATCGCATCTGGGTCCTGTGCCCTTTAACATTTTTACTAACGACGTGTCGTCAGTTTTTGCTAATTCATCATTCATATTATATGCGGATGTCAATTAAAATTTATAAAATTATTCGAACTCGTGACGATTGTTTGAAGCTTCAAGCCGATCTTAGCAAATTATTGTCATATTGCCAAATCAATTAACTCGTTCTTAATACAAAAAAGTGTAATATTATTTCTTATTCTCGAAAGACATCTAATACCTTTGATTATACTATTGACTCACAAGTACTACAACGAGTTTTTGTAGTTCGGGACCTGGGCGTTTACTTGGATTCGAAGCTAATGTTTGACATACATATCAAACGTGTTGTTGATAAGGTCTATCGTATGTTAGGATTTATTCTTAGGGTTGGTACAGATTTAAAAAAAATATCCACTCTCAGCTTGCTTTACAATTGTTTTGTACGTTCTACGTTGGAATATGCGTCAGTTGTTTGGAGCCCCTATTATGCTATTTATAAAAGCCAAATCGAAAGCATTCAAAATAAATTTGTAAAACACCTCTTGCATCGTTCAAGGTACTCAAATTTGCCAGAACCTATAAAATTACTATCACTAGCTGAGCGAAGACGGGTTAGTGATCAATTGTTTTTATTTAAAATTATCAATAACCACATCGACTCACCCTATTTGCTCAGCAAAGTCTTATTTAAATGCCCACGAGCCAATTCAAGAAGAAAACCAGTCTTAGACCCCACCACAGCCCGTACCAATTACGGGTCTAATGTGTTTATTCGCAGATCTTGCAATTATCACAACTATAATTTCTCCGACATTGACATTTTTTCCCATACAGTCAATAGTTTTAGAAACTGTATTCTTAATGTTTTCTTTGATAATTCATAAGATAGTTTTATTTTGAATTGTTTTTTTTTGTGTCTATTAATAATTTAGCTCACATGAGCTAGAAAATTAATTATAATTTTGTATAGAGTTTAAAATGTCCACTTTCTTTATCTTTATATGAATAATGTAACTGTGGAAACTTTACTGGACTTTGTGTTATACCCTTTGTGTTACTTATAAGCAAAATACTGTCTGTTTGTTTCCCAAATAAAGTAAAATAAAAAAAAAATAAAAAAAAATTGTTTATCTGCCCTGTAATTGTGGACTTCTGTGACAGACAGGTAATTACGTTTTGCTTGACCGATCTCCCGCGATACAGGCCTGGTCTGGTGCGGCTTCTACGACGATTAGGCCAGGAATTATCTCAGATCTGGTACAGAATCTGGCATATTAGTACAAGTACAGAAGGTGGACTCCGCGAAAGCTAAATTAGCTCTAGTAGTCATGGTAACTGGTGGCTTGACATTATATAGAATTCTGCCATTGTATAACATATTAACAGGCTGGAATGTGAATACAGCTTTACAGGACAGGTAAGAATAAATAGTTCTGTCTGTCCCCCTTCTAATTGACGGGGGGACAGATAGAACTTTTTCAATGAATAAAAGTTCGATCTGTCCCCCCGTTGCAAAGAGGGGGACAGATCGAACTTTTTAAAATATGAAAAGGTCGATCTGTTATCTCTTTGCTACAGGGGGACAGATGGAACTTTTTTGGCCCATCTGTCCCCCTGAGGGGACAAAGCAGGGGGATAGATGGGAACAATCCTGATAACCTGTTCCTACTTATTAAGAAATGAACAATCCTGTACCTACTTATTAAGAAATGAAATGAAGTGGTTTGTGAAATGAAAGTGTATCAGTGAGAACATAATCATGAAACTTGTCGAATTATGAAATCCATAGACTTTAATAAATATTTGTATACTAAATATATAAATGTAGTTTGTGTTTATTATAAGATTATTTGTTGTGTTTCTATGGGTTAATAAAAATCTACACAATTATTGTGTAAGTTCAGCTTTAAAACTTAACATGTCTTTAATGAAATCAATGACTTTCTAACACAAACATAAATAGGTACCTATTATTCGTCATACGCATAATAGCTACCTATTTATGTTTGTTTGTATTATTATGTTAATTTAAAAAAAAAAACATAACAAAACAAACAAAAACAACAAAAAAAAACAAAAATGATCGATTTCACAAAAGTCGTGTAGTTATTCTCGAAGATGTCGAGACTCGGCCTCGTCGGGATAATATACTAGTACTTGGGACATCCTTACCTGAAGGCGGCTCCCTTTTGTACAATGAGCTGTAACGCCTCGGCAGCCCACATCCCCACGTCCGAGCCCGCGCCGCGCTCGTCGGGCGCCAGGGCCCGCAGTACGCCACAGAGCGCCGGGATGCCTCCTCCCTGCACAAAGGCTCCACGTCATGCAATAACTACACTAGCCAGGTTCGGTTCAACACGAGTCGAACTGCAGGTTGTCGGCTGCATAGCTGCTAGTACTCGTGTAGATACCCACCTGTAGTACCTACACATGGGTAGGTAGGTACCTAGGTACTTACATCAACGACGGCGGCGGCGGCGGCGGTGTTGTAGAAACAGATGTTGCGGAGGCAGGTTGCAGCTGTGAGCTGGAGGTCAGTGCTGTGGAACCAACAAGTACTACATACAAATAGGTACCTAAGTACATTTATTTACTAGATGAACAGGAAACATTAGAACGCGCTACCGTTGCGTTTTGCAATGTTCATAAATATCTCGCCACACAGAGATTTATAATATTAGTAGGATTTATTAAAACACTAGCTGACCCGGCCACGCGTTGGTGTAGTTCAGTAGTTCTAATACATTGAACCGATACCTATACGCTAACCTCTAAAATTATCAGTGTTTTTAATTTGAAAGCTGGTGCTTCCCGTGTGGTCCCATTTCAATTTGGTCCAGTTCTGACAATGGCATCCATGAGAAAACCATCTAAGTCTTAAATTTGCATTAAGTACCTAAGTATGTGCGCGATAAATGGACGAATAACTCAATATCACGCCAACCGATTTCGATGATTCTTTTTTAGCAGACTTCAAAAAAGGAGAAGAAACTTTTTTTTAAGTGATAACTTCTTATGGCAGGGTAAACCGCTTCGTTACGTAACGCGTTACGGCGCCAGTCTGTCTGGCTTCCCTTTCTTTCACGCATAAGGTAGCGGTAAGCAGGCTCCTCCTTTCTCACTCTAACCCACATCGCTAGTTAGATTAGTTTAAGTTATCATATCACTTCCGTCGAACGTCCCGAGACCCACACTTTTTTTTATATTCAATGAAGTCGGTTGTGTTTTCAGTTTTTAAAACGTAATTATAGGTAGCCTTATGTGTTATTCTGATGTATAAGCTATATTATTGGAAAGTTTCATTAAAATTAATTCAGTAGTTTTTGCGTGAAAGAGTAACAAACATACATACAAACAAACTTTCATGTTTATAATATTATAGGTATATTATATTATATATGACGACAGCTGGTTCGGAATTGGGCGATCAGGTAGTTCAGACATAGCCGAAATAATAAATCACGCTATTTTAAGATTGTACACACCTTTGTTATTAAATTAAAATTACAACTTTGAATATCTATCGCGGGATCACTTTGATTTTAACCGATTTAGAATGGAAACGCGGTGAGTTCAGCACAAAGTAGACAAGACAACCGTTCTGCTCGAAAGTCCGATTAATAATGACCTCTCTTGTTCGCTTTCCAAAGACCAAACCCAGACGAATGTACGAACGAACGTATGACCGAACGAACGAGTGAATCGATCATAGTTCACAGATCAAACGAAGCGACAATGCGCCCTCTGTCTACTTTGCATCGACTTCATCCAAGTGAATTACTTGACGTTTCCAAATCAATAGCCGAGAGATGGCGCTTAAAACTAAATGGAAATAACATCCACAGATGGCGCTTACATCTCAAAATTAAAATAAATCGTCACACGGTTAAAGACACTAAACACTAGAGAGGTAGGCCAGGCCATGTTTACAACACTCCAACACCGACTCTCCGACATATATTATACTAGCTACTGCCAGCGGCTTCGCACGCTAGGTTCCTACATAAAAAATTGCCTATATTTGCCAATGTCCTTCTCCAAGGTCCCATCTATCTCTATACCAATATTCATCATAATCGGTTCAGCGGTTTAGGCGTGAAAACGTAACAGACAGACAGACAGAGTTACATTCACATTCATATTATATAGCGTGGTCTGTAACTAGTATGTTATGCCGAGGTGGGCCGATTCTCGATACTTTCGAGAACAACATATGTTTTACCACTTTTATAAGTTCAATGTTTTTCATTGAAGAAATGAGCAGCAAATTTTGCTTCAAAACTGCACTTACTACAAATGGTAACATCCTTAAAATCAGCTGTTTATTGAACTCTGAGCGTGACCTCAAAGTATGATTACACGCAACAACACAAACATTAAAGTTGCCTACATTGTGATGCCTCTGAGAGGAAAGACGTTCAGAGTTCAGCACTCAACTAAAAAACAAAAATTGTCTTTTCAAAAATTGTCTTAGTAAGTGCATTTTTTAGTGGTATTTTTAAAAGAATCTTGTTTGTTTTTCTGTCAAATGTGTCAACAACAATAAATCTGAAAAATTTTCAAATAAACAGGAATTGTTTATGATGATGATGATGATGATAATAACATGTTCACAACTTGTTATTAAAACAACTTGATTCGGATCTTCATAAAAAAATTATAGCATTGGGTATCTAACCAAAATTTTCCGTAAGTAGGTAGATCTTCATGGAATGCAATTCAATTCAATTCAAATTCGGAAATTTCAAGGGATTTTATTTTGCTCAGTGATTTGTTGTACGTCGTGCGGTCAACTACCTAGTTCCTGTAAAGAGTTTCGTCATTCCGTTTCGAGTGATTATCATGACGTCCTGTCCTACAGTAATGAGGAATACGACCGACGCGACGCGACACGATATGATTTTCAGTGTTGGTGCTGCGCCAAACCATGAACCATGGATTGGCACATTGAACCATTCTTGTGACCATTGAGAGTGACCATGTGTTTTTTTAACTCGATAATAAGTGCTTTGTGTTGGATACCTAGTAGGTAGTACCTAGAATAGGTACCTACTAATCGTGTAATGTGGTGTTTGTTATTGTCAATTTTCAAAATTGTATGGATCCGCCTATAACAAGACATTAAAGTTCATTAAACGGTATGTAATCTATTTAAGTAGTTGCTTCTTTTACCATAAAATTTAAAACATTGTTTTTCAAGAGACGAATAGGTAATTAGATTAGCCGCTGGATTAGTAGGTAGTTACTAAATAAATACCTACTTAGTTTTGTGCTACAAACGAAACAACATGACTTTAGTGAATACCGCAGTCAGTATGTAATGTAAGTACCTACCTACGTCAAAAGATACTTACATACACCCATCTAGGTGTCTAGCCTAGCTTAGCAGACAATTTGAACACACGTGAAACTAGGTAGGTAGGTAACGCACTTAGAAACATTGTTGACAAAATAAAAAGGGTTGTCAATTTTATTTCTTGAATGTTTTTGTATGGAAATCTGAAAATATTAATTCTTAGGATTTGTACCCCTACAACTGTGAATTTTCATGGTCGGGTCGAATTTTCATCTCCTCGTACAGGCTTAAAATACTAGTTCCTGTAGATATTATTATTATTATTATTATTTTCTTTAACCTATAGTGTCTCACTGCTGAGCATAGGTCCAAGGCCACAGTTTGCCAATTTGGCTCGAATGCTTCTAGATCGTCTCGCCATCTTTTCCTGGGTCTGCCGCGTCGTCTCCGACTATCGGACACCCACTGAGTGACGAGCTTTACCCAACGTTCTGAATGCATTCGAGTCATATGACCTGCCCAGTCCCATTTTATACATGCAGTCCTCGTACCTACATCCGCTATGCCCGTTTTCGATCGGATTTCTGTACTTATTTCGGACCCTATCGGTTCTTTTAATTCCCAAAAAACACTGCGCTCCGTAGCTCTCTGGCAAATCTTAAGGTCTGATATTATTATTATTGAGGATTTATTTGTGTCTTTGGGGAATGGCGTTGGACTAATATTATAAATAGGTACTATGTAAAGTTAGAATATAATGTGAACCAAATGGTTTGTAGTGAGGCCATCAGTTACCTGCCCTTGTGGCCGAGAGTCTCGGCCAGCAGCGGTATGACGCCAGCTTCCACCAGCACTGGACGTAAGGACCGGTCGAGATCCTGAATGAGGCAGGCAGCTCGGGCTGCAAGTTTCTTGGCGGCAAGATCGGGCGATTTGAGACCTTAAAATAAAAAATGAAAAAATGGGTTACATAAGTAGGTACGTTTAGGTACTACTCCGAAGGAATGTCCTGGATTAGGGCACTCGGCACACCGATTTCTATATATCGACCGGCAACGTCGTTGCAATGTACGTTGTCAATTTCAAATGGTACGAGTATTTTGTGGAGGATTGCGACATCGATTGTCAAAAGTAATTTGACATGGTATAGATAGGGTAAAAGTAGTAGGGATTCGTTCATTCTGGCTCACCAAAAAAATGGATTCGGATTCATTCGTTTTCACACACACTAAAAAGCCGTGACGGTGGTCTTGGCCAAACCGCCGGCTAAAAAAAAAAAAAAAAAGTTTAGACTCTTTTTGTATGTTTTGGCACACGCCTGATCGATTGCGCTCATCCATTTTAACGTATCTCGTTCCGTTCAAAAGTTAGAAAGCCACTGTTGACTGACCCAACCTCGATTAAAACGGAACAATAGTCGTTTTTTTTGCATCGTCCGGCTTGCGCCGCAGGTAGCTCAGGTAGGCAGACCCAAATCCTTGAGAGAAAGAATTCGTGTGAATTAAATTTAAATAATTATAATATCATATTTTCATAATATGATAACCAATATATTTATTTTTTATTTTAATTTTAATATATTTATTAGCAATACGCCAAATATATATTTTATTCTATGTGTATAATATTTATTATTGTACCCCTAGAACTTAGTTTTGTTGATCTAAGTTTTGCCTGCAAACGGTGAAATCGACTCTTTGTGATCTATGATTTTGCATTTATGTTGTGCGCCTACTTGTATCTATGTATTTTATAAAAGTAACATGTCGTTACAGGACACACCAAGTTACTCTCCCGTGGAGGAGGTTGAAGAACATAACACTTTCAAGCAATTCTATTATAATACTATATCTGATGAAGAGGACACCACCAATTGCGTGCCATACTACCTTGCAAAGAAATCTACATGTAAGCGCCCCCGCAGTAGTCTCAGCAACATAGATGAGTTCTTTCCGGAAGAGTCACCAAAAAAGAAGAAAGCAAAAAACTCATCAAACGTTGGACGAATGAACAAAGAGGGTGGTACATCATACATATCAACAAACACAGATGACAGTGTTAATGCTACACATCTTATAAAAATTGATGTGTTTGATGTGAAAAAGCTGAGCAAGATACCTTCTGCCCAACATTGGAAACACGCTGACATTCGTGTCAAATACTACTGCAAGTAGTTGAATAACAAAGATTATGAAAACTTGAAAAAAATTGTCTATCAAATCACCAAGGAAATATCGGAATCAGAAGACAGCAAAATGTATTCTTTTAAAAAACAATAACTAGGTGTAATAACTAAATGTAAATAATGATTTTAGAATAGATAATAACATTGTCATGATTTTTCTTGGTCATCAGGTATTTTATTTTTATACTTGAATAAAAAACTTTTTAATTTCATGAAACTTTGTTTTATTAGTCTAATGATTCACTTTTAACCACATTTATCAATTAGTAAACTTAGTTAATTTAGCTAACATTAACTATTTGTATCTAGGTGCTAGTCCTTTTAATTTTTAAAGCATTCATTAAACAACTTGTGTAAAAATAGATCGTTATTGATAGTATTGTTACTAAATAATTCAATAAAGTCTGTCATAGTATTACCATAAAACTTGAAATACAGATATGTTAAACAATATTCTCCACATACAGTAGTTAAGTCGTGTTGCAATCTATATCTATTAAAACCCCACTGTCTTGAGTTTCTGCGCAGGAAGTTTTTGTGGTAGTCTTTAGGTGCGCGTCCATATGAATCAAAATACTGGCCAACTCCATTTTTATCTATGTGCATGGCTATCCAATGTGATCCTGGTTTGTTGTCCGGGTCTAAATTGCTTATTAGATACATCGGTTTTTTTACATGCAGTGGTAACCTGTTTGCAGCATACACATTGTTGTGTAAAGCTGGGTGAATGTAGTGTAAATATTTTCGAATATCAATTGTATCCATTATTCTTAATAAGGAAAGCTGTGTCAAGTTCAATCTCCAAATCAAGAATGTTAAAAGGAAGTATGTAAATTACTTTTTATAATGAAAAAGTAAAAAGAGGTTTCAGGAAATAAAACGATATGTACGTATGCACACGTCAATGTTTTATTTATTATATAACTAAATACAATTTTATTCAATCTTGACAATTGATAGATAGTCTGTGAATGGGAATACAATTTTATTACATCCTAACTACTATAGTCTACAGTTACATTACGATTCTTATCAATTTCAATAACATTATCGAACTCTGCATAAATAATACAATTTATTGTCTGAGTAAGAGTAGATTCAAAACGAACCTCCAGTCTAACGCTACCATGTTTTATAAGATTCCAATGAGTGTTTGAATTTGAACTGAGGTCAGCTGTTAGATCAAACGGCAACATACAATATCCTTTTGCATATTGCTCCCTAGATATACCATTGCCTTCATTCAGAAAATGTATACCTGTCCCTGAAAATAGTGTGTGATAGGCTGCTGTGTAAATATTATTATCGAATGATGGTTGCAAAGCTTTCGAAGGTATTTGTTGACCGTCAATGTATAAACAAAATGTATTTATATTGTAGTTTTCAAAATTGAATGGATTTTTTGTTAGACCCCCATTAAACGCTGCATTGTTCACAAATCCGATTATACACCTTTTGGGAACTTGCCCCAAAAAAATATTATCTAGAGTTTTACCCTGAATTCCTGAAGGTATAGTTAAAACTTTGACTTCAGCTCGAGTGATAGGATATTTAGCTGACGACACTACAGCAGCCACGCCTCCACAGTCGACACTAGCGCCACTAGAAGTCCTGTGGAGTGCAAACCCCCCGCGAAGTGCCCCTCGTGCCTCTCCGACCCCCGGTGGTCTGCGCGTGACCCCCGCTACCGTGCCCCTCGGCATGGTAGCGGGAGGGTCCCCCCCGCCGGCCAGTCGTGAGCACCCCGGGTGCGCGTCCACGATCCGCCCTCCGTTCTCGGTCCTCATACCGTGCTCTAGCCACTACCCGGTGTTTTATGGAAAACAGCTAGGTAGTGGCGAACAGCATCATCGCCCGCAACCACATCTGACTCCGATTCTCGCCCATCTGACTGACCAACGCAACCATAGATGCCCAGACACCCGCCTGCCAACACCCGAGCAATCCGTAGTGCTACTTGAAGAAGCGCTGCGGCACCTGCTACTTATGCAGCCAGCAGCAGCAGCTGCTCCCCGTCCCCCAACGAGCCAGGGACTCGCCGGCAGCGGAACTGAGATTCCGCCCCGGCCGAAACCGGATGCTAGACGGGGGATATGTCCATTGCCACTGACTCCTGATAACACAAGCGCCGTGTGTGCGCCGTGCGTCTTGTGTCGTGCTGTGTGAGCTCCACGTACTGCGTGCGCCTCGTGCCGCGCGCGCCGTTTGCCACGCCATGGCTGCACTCGCCCTGTGCTGAGAGCCCCATGTGCTGCGCCACGTGCTGTGTGCGCCTTGTGCCGCGCACGCCGTGTGCTGCGCCTTGGCCGCACTCGCCTTGTGCTGAGAGCCCCATGTGCTGCGCCACGTGCTGTGTGCGCCTTGTGCCGCGCGCGCCGTGTGCTGCGCCATGGCCGCACTCGCCTTGTGCTGAGAGCCTCATGTGCTGCGCCACGTGCTGTGTGCGCCTTGTGCCGCGCGCGCCGTGTGCTGCGCCATGGCCGCACTCGCCTCGTGCTGAGAGCCCCATGTGCTGCGCCACGTGCTGTGTGCGCCTTGTGCCGCGCGCGCCGTGTGCTGCGCCTTGGCTGCACTCGCCTTGTGCTGAGAGCCCCATGTGCTGCGCCACGTGCTGCGTGCGCCCTGTGCTGCGCGCGCCATGCTGTGTGAGCCCCAGCATCCGCACCACTCCCCCCCATTGATAACCAGGACTAAGTCCACCATAGCGCACCTAACTCCGCAGACGCGGATACAGGAAGCGCTTATACCCCCTTGAAGGCCACCGCTAACGCCAAGAAGGCAGCGTAAAGTTGCAGAACGCAACAAAACCCACTGACCCAGGGGCCGTTGCCCCTGCGAGTTGAAGCCAGGGTAATGACAAAGATGTCGAGGCCCTTACCTAAACCCCAAGATGGGAAGGTTTAGACGACCAGAGTAGTAGATATTTAGCTGTAGTAGAGGATAAAACCTTTTGATGTGCAAGTAATACAGTAGGATTGATTCGTGCTCTACGTATAATGAGTGTTGCATCTGTAATGCATACTTTAAATTTCAAGTCGGCTGTAGAAGCCATTAGGTTAAATGTTTCTCTCGAACGAACTAACTTAACACTCATTTCAACACCATTTATTAAAAACTTTTCTTGATTAAATATATCACCATGAAGATGACCAATCATTTCTATCTCCTTACTTTCACATGCTAATTCTCGTCTTTTAACAAATCCCTCATTTTTTTCATCAGTTGAATCCATTTTCCCAGCCGTATCTTGATACCAAAGACCGCAAGTCAGATGAGATTCCTTAGCAGCAGGAGCATAATTTAATAATGTTTCCATGTAAGCTCTATAGGCATAGGTATTGTTTGGCGGCGATACTAGCTTTTGATACAAATAAATATCTAGTTGGGTGAAAAGAGAATGGAGCCAATTGTTTACTGGAGCTACAACAGTTGACTCAGTTAATTTCGTACCATCCTGGTTTTGTATCTTGGTTTTTATGTGCAGCAATGTATGGGATAAATCCATGTAGTCATCACCTGTTCCAGGTACTTGAAATTCTATGGGCCCATCATCAGCTAGGGTTGAAATGGGTTTGTAGTGTATCCATAATCCGTTTTCTATGCTAGTTTGCGTGGATGGTAGAGCAAATAAATCTAACTCTGATTTTATACATTCACAGGAATGGCTATGTAAGAATGACATTTTAAAAATTATTTATGAGAATATATCTTTTTGATTATTAACTCGTAATTTTTTTAGAGCTTTCACTTTGGTTGTCGACGGTGGAATAACTGAACTAAGACGCTTCCTTTTGGTTATATATCCAGAACCAGACATATTTAATTTATCAATTTTATCATGAGCTTTTCTTTTCAAGTTTGAAGTAGCTACTTTTAGTCGATTTTTAATTGATTCTTCCATGGGGCGGGCACTAACCATATCTGATAGAAGACCGACACCAGTATTTAGTGCCTCCTTGCCTATTACTCGAGCACCACTAGAAAGTAGGGGTAAAACCGATCTAAACAACCCTCCTAAAAAGCTACCGATCCCATGACCACGTTGATAAGGCGCCCCTTTATAAATCACTCCAATACCAGAGCCAGCTTGATGAGAATAATAATGTTCATATGGACAAGTTATGCTGTCACGGGGATACATTATAATTTTTTGAAATGAAGTTTAACACACACTGTTCCAAACTGGAATGGTATTTTTTGACCCGTGCTGGTTCTTATATCTATTTCGATGGTATCAAACTCTCTACGCATAACTGGTAAATAGTGAGGAGGTGAGAAAACATGCATTTTATTTGCGCCATATATATACTTTGCCGGATCTAAAGGAATGATTCTCAGGAGAGGAGACATAACATCTCCTACTATCTGAGGATCGATTATATCACAATAGACAAATAATTGTGATGGCAATCCTAAATGCAAATTTGCAGGGCATTTTCCAAGACCATTATCTACAAGATTCCTATTAGGTTCAAAACCGAGTTGAACACTCAATTTAGGTTTTAACGTTAGCAATTTTACTGAATTATCCATCACCGAAACTGACACAAACTTTGATATTTCATCATAGCGAAACGTTACTTTTTCCTTTATATGATTCAACGCTGTTAAAATATGATTAATGTTATCATAATTTGTAGCTGGAATGTGTTTTTTATAATAAACCAATGAAGGTATTTTCTCATTTGGTATCAACATCGTTTTAGTTATGTAAATAATATTTCCATGTTCTTGAACAGTAAACATGGTACATGGATATTGAAATTCAACAACTCCGACGGTCCATTGTCCCTCCAATTTTATGGGTTTTGGTAATTTAGTTGAAAATCTTGTAGTAACATTATCTGGAAAATATTCCATAGAACTGTTACTAGGTAATGTTAAATAAAAACTTTCTCTATTCATATTTGTTTTAAATCGGAAACTAGAACCCAACTATTAAATTTATCTGGATAACCTTTCCACTTCACTAACACTTGCTTTCTGTTACCAGAATAGCGGGAACTTATTATTTTATCTAGTTTATAATTTAGAGAGGGGTCGTACGTCACTTTTTGCAATTCCTTATCATAAAAGGTTCCAATAATGTTTTCTTGCTGTAAATCTCTTAGTGTGTACACAATCCATGGATCCCGATCTATCACTGAAGATATTACAAATATTTCGTCACTCCAATTAGATTCATATCCTTTTTGAAATATATATTTATATTTTGTTATTCTTACATAGTCTCCAATATGAAATTTGGGTAGTGTTGGGGGTGTATTGGTATTGGTATTATTATTTTGAACATGTTTACGTGTATACAAATTGTTCCACACTGTCATTATATTTTTTGAGTTTACATCACAAGGGCACATCTTGATGCTGGAATGGTAACTGTGGTTATATGAATATATTAAGTCCTGTAAAATATCAATGTATTTATATGTATTTATGTGTGTAAAGTAACGCCACATCCTCATTTTGAGTGTCCTTTGAAATCTTTCAACTACACTAGCCTTAATATCGGGGTTGTTTGTAGTATAGTAATTGATATTCTTCGTATTAAAGTATTTTTGAACATCTTTTGATACAAATTCGGTTCCTTTGTCGGATTGTATATGGGTAGGTGTTATATCAGCTTCACGAAATATACTTTCAAAACATGTTTTAATCGATTCAGAATTTTTATTTTTCATTGATCGTGCATAGGCAAATTTGGTAAAAACATCAATAACACAAAGAATGTAATTAAAACCATTATTATATTCTGAATAAGTTCTCATGTCACTTAAGTCAGCCTGCCAAAGTTAATTGAGATTAGATAAGATATATTTGTTTCGTGGAAATTTTTTGTGAACCGGTTTATGTAGTGTGTATGTTTCTTGTGATTGTAACCATCTTTTCTTCTCTGTTCATTTTACCTTTCATAGCACTAGCCAGTTTATCAATACTACCATACCCCGCTGGGTGTGAAGGGTTATAGTAGATATTGTTTATTTCTAATAAGGATTCCATTTTTCCCAATCTATCTTCTGCCTGGCTTTGCTAGTAACTGGTGTTGAAAACTCTTCGTCCTCTTCATGCGGTGTGTGTTCTTTATATGGTGTAATCGGAAGCTGCTGCATATAGTCGACTCTTTGTGGATTTCCAATATAAATTATTGGTATTTTAATATCTTTCAGTGCTTTTGCAAATTTCTCTCATCCTATTGGAGCACTTCTTTTTAGCGGTCTCAAAAAATCATTTACTAAGTCAACAATATTACTCCCAGGGATTTTTTCTTTGTCTACAGTAATTACACCATCAGTATCCCAATTAATTTTATTTTTGTTCAATACCAACAAAAACAATAATCTCTCACCCTTCCTTATATATGTTTTAGGTACCAAACTGAGTATGTGTTTTGGGGTGTAAGGAGTTGGTTTTCCATGAGAAACAGTAATATTTACCTGTTCCTCACCTTCGTTTGAAGACTGAACAGTAACTGAATCTTTAACACTGATTTCATTGTTTTTATTATCAACTGTGTCATATCCACTATTATCCATATCAGATTCAATATTTGATACGATGGGTAATTGAATTGGACGACGTCCTTCTTCAGCAAAATGTAAATATCGCTGCAAAACTTGCAGGTATAGAGTACACTTTTTTCTTTCTTCCATATCACTTTTTAAAATGTCTTGCATTTCCATATCTAATCGTGATAGGGGGTTATCAGCCGTATTATGTTGATTAATTTTTTCTATTACACTTAGATCAACAAGCAACATTTTCTTAGCATGTTCCATTTTTCAAACAAGTGAGCCAACTAATGCACTTAAAATTGAACCCAATATCATTGGTAAAAAGGCACCCCCTTTTTGAATGATTATGTTTTTGCGAATTCTGTTTGTACTTTTACTTACTAGTTTGCGAAGTATGTCTTTATATTTTTTTAAGTTTTTTCTAGTTGTTTCTTCTAAGGGCACTTTTCCTTTTAAAACGTTATGAATGCATTCACAAATACAATTAATTTCTTCATCACACGATTTTAAAAGAGCTTTTACGTATTTTGGTGTTAGTGTGCGCAGAGCTCTAAGTAAATCCGTATGCGTCTTTAGTCTTCGATGCATTATTTATGACTGATATGAATTTGTTGATTCTTAGCATATTTAAACACTTTTGTTGGTATGTACACAGTACAATATCCGTCTGAAGGGAATATTTTTGTCTTGAAACGACACATGTCATTAGTATCTTGTTTTAAATCAATCATTAGGTATCCATGAGCTTCATTAGTCGCATCTTTGTAAGAATCTTCCATAAACTTAATATTTTCTGGTGAAACTTGTCGTGCTAGGTATCGAATTTGAGTCTTATCACGAGGATTTTTGAAATAGATGATATAACTAGAGTTCAGCGATATGTCTCTTTGACCTTTACCTTGATGAAATAAGTTTTGTGTTATGTAGAAAACACTCAAATTTCTGTGATGACTACCTTTTGTAAAAATATCAAAAATGCGTCCATCGGATTCCCTCATGAGATCATCAATAATTATTAGTTGAGGATCCTTTCCATCGAACATACTAAGATCTGGTATTCCTTGAAAATAATTTACGTTTCTCAAACTATACAACGGTTGCATTTCATCAAAACACCATGTGGTTTGAGCAAAATTCACACTACAAACTTCTTTTACATATTTTATAAAGTTTGTGACAAAATTTGATTTGCCACACCCACTTGGACCAGCCACTATTGCAGTAAATGGATGATTGAAATGAAACATTTTTTTACTACCAACACGTGTTTCTGGTATGAGGTAAATGAAGGTAATGATACAATGTATTAAAAATTAGAAATATATATTTATATTTATACTTAAATTTAAAATAGGATAAAAAATTATGTCATATAATAAAGGAACTCTATAACTATATTATTACATTAACAGCTAGGTACTTTACAAAGGTGTGGTAAGGTAGATAGGTACCTAACTAGATACTTAAATTCTAATATTACTTAAACTTAGTTTCTTAAGCTATAATGTCCCCATGCTAAAGTATTTACAGAATTCGATAAAATAAAACGTTTAGTATCATTATGTGAAAGACATGTTTTGTTAATTTTTTGTGTGAAAATTACATGCTTTATTGACTTAAATCTATACATGTGCGAAAATTGAATATTTTTATCAAAGAGACACGTCTTATAGTTATCCATTGTAAGTTTTTTAGTTACACATTTATTTACTCCTTTAGCCTTTGTTATGATTCTATTCTCAACCAGCATTGCATACATTTTTGATCGTAAGCCCACAAACTCTGTAAAGATTTTACCGTTATTTTCATCTTTAAATAACCCTACTCTTTTCTTGTTAACAAGTGAAAAATTATATACATTATCTGGTGGATAATCAGATGTATCGAAGTATGTATGAATGTCGTCTTTAATATCTCTGTAAAAATCGTTTGTAAATATTTGGTAAACCAAACTGTCTGTATCTGTGTATAACAGATTGATATTGGTATGAAATTTATTTTTCATGTAATTATAATGGAAATCATACATCAAAGTTTTGGAAATATCTAAAACACACAATCCTAAATAGATGGGTTTGTTGTAAACCAATTTTGTTTTACGAAGTTGTATTGCAACTAATTCTTTTGAAAATATGGAAAGACTATGAAATTCAGGTCTTGCTATTAAACTTTGAGCCCCTTGAATCTTCCCTCGATTTTCCCAGTGAGTGAGCAATTTAACATTTACCCGTTTCTCAATGTTTTCCATTGTTTTTCCAAAGATTGCATTGTTCATAAGCTTATAGAAATCTTTTTCGAAGTCGGATTTGGCTTTGGTTCTTTGATTTGTATTTAATTCTATATACTTGCTTAAAGCATGGACTTTGATCAAATTTTAAAATTCTATGAATTTTTTTAATTTTTAATCCCATATTTAAGCATTGTATTAAATTTCTGTAGTGTATTACGTAGTTACTTTTATTATTTAGATTTGGAACCAGTTTAAAGTCTTTTGTATTTCCTATACAAACATTTTCTGGACAGAGTGGAAAATCAGAATGTAAATCATGTAGGTTATCAGGATATTCTAAATCTACTTCTAAAATATATCCGATTTCAGAATCGATTGCAACTTTGAAATTTGTCTCAATATCAACCCACTGAAAACCTCCAACCGGGAGATACTGTGACATAGCCCAACCATACAAATTATTAGCATCAAGATATATTAAAAATGATGTTGCCTGATTTTTATCGTAATCATTCATATAGTGGTTGTTTGCTTTGGCATATCGATGACTGCACTGTGATACTCCACCTCGAATACCAGATTTAATAAAGGCAATTTTATCAAAATCTGTTAGCAACTCTATCTCTATTTTTGTGTATTTTAACATCGCATCCCAACTTAAACCTGGTGCTGTATAGTAATGAGCAGGATCCAAACCATAAGTGCTCATACAAACAGTTCTAAAGTTTTCAAAAATGTCACTTAGCAATAAAACATCTGTCTTTAAGTACAAATCCGAATAATCACTCATAGAACGACATTTAAAATGCTGCCAGACATCTTTGGCATGTTCATAGTCTTCATTTGAAACGTTTGTATTTGTTATTGAGCTAAAGAATTGGTTTTGTGTGGGAAGAGATTTTTGTTTAAGACTTTCTAACCCGGTCATAAATTCATAAGGATAAACACCTTTTCTTTTTAATCGTTTAAAATCCTGCTCATTCGGGAAATGTTTCCTCAATTCATCGAATTGATTGATGTTTAAATTATTTGCTAGTGTTTCCAAACTACATGGCAAAAATTTCAGAGAATCTATAAACCGTAAACTTACTCGATGGTTATTAACTTTTAATAATTTTGAAAAAGATATATAACACTCTTTGCTTTGGGGGATTATTTCTACTGCGCCTTCAGCAAAATTTAGGGCATGAACAATAAAATGACCATCATAATTACTTAGATTATGTAAGATAACCGGAACGAAACATTGACTTCTAAATTTACTGCTACATATTTCTTGAGCAACACCTCGTAAAACGCCTGTATACCAATCGTAGTCTATTATTTGTTGGGATTTTAAATCTCTCCCACAAATGTAGCATGTAGTAGCTACATCTATTTTAATTTTGTCCATATTTGTTAAAGGTAACGGACATTTTTGAAAGTTATTTATTTTGGTAATTATTTCAATGTCTTTCTGTAAGCTTTCCATAAACTTTTTTGTACAGTCATCACCCACATAAGATCTGTATTTTGAGAGACTGTCGTCATAGGCACATTTAATGTAATACCCGAAACTATATACATCATGTCTTTGAACATTTTCAGTATGAGGTAAATCTGAATCATTTGAACAGGTTGCGATTGGTCTCAGAAATGATTCAAAATCAGCATATATAACGAATGGAACCTTGAGTTGTTTTTGATATTTATCAAATGAAGCCTTATTATTGGGGACATTTTCACCGAACCAATTCTTTAAGCATGTTTTTTCGGAAGGTAAGTCAGTACGAATTTGATTACAATCTCGCTCTTGATGTTTCAATAAGTGCTCATTGTCTGGAAAATACAATAAACAGCCATCACATAAATGTATTCTAGCGTGTTGCGAGGTGAGTTGACTTCTTATTAAGCGTGACATATTTTTTATATAGCAATAATGACCATTTGTATCATTTGTTATGTATAATAAGTTAATGTGACAACTTTTTCGACACTTTGTGAAATATAAGGGACCAACAACAGAATTTTGTTTCTTAACATCATCATATTCTAATCCGAAAACATTCACACTGATGTTGTTTAATTTTTCAACTTTTGAGATGTGACATAGTTTAACAGGGAAAGAAATCCCATCAAATTTTAATTTATTTTCATTTCTTACATATGATGTAACTCTATCAGCATTTTTTGCAACTGGATACAATGCTGACAGTAATGCCCATTGGAAACATTTAACGTCTGCGTTTTTAACATTGACTACTGCTTTTTTTGTTTGTATATCATGTGGCAATTCGATGTATGATGTACCACGTAGGGGGTTAAATTTATTGATATTCATATCAATGCTCACAATTTTAGATAAACTCCAACCACTATCCTTTTTTTCAAATTCGCTTATTTTGTTGGATAACGTGTCCTTTAATGATTTTAAGAATATATCTAAATCATCACCTTGCATGATTATAAAGTTACTAGTTTGAAAGTCAAATGAGTTTTTTATTTCTTTTGTTTGTTGTACAAAATCAGCGTACAATATAAAATTAACTTTAAAAATTATGAGTTCTTTGATAGCTTCATTGATTAAAACGGAAATTGTTTCAGTGATTGATTCTACGAATAATTCAGGAGTTTCAAAATCTATTTTCGTTTTATCTATTTTAGATGTTATTTTGTATGTATAAACACGGTTTCCAAAAGCTGATAGTATAAGATCAACATTCGATAAAGAATGTTGAATTTTAACAGAGTTATATTTATGCTGTTTACTATTAAAATGGCTATTTAGATACCTCTTCTTTATTGGCAACTTGCAGGCAGTGCAATTTACAGTTCCAGTTTCAGCCTCCATACAAAGATTGAGTAATTCATTATCGAAAATTGGATCAAATGCTTCCCGCGATGTTGATGGTGTTTCCAAATGGCTTTGTTCCTTTGATCGTCTTCTCTTCATTATATATATAGGTATGGCACGCAATTGGTGGTGTCCTCTTCATCAGATATAGTATTATAATAGAATTGCTTGAAAGTGTTATGTTCATCAACCTCCTCCACGGGAGAGTAACTTGGTGTGTCCTGTAACGACATGTTACTTTTATAAAATACATAGATACAAGTAGGCGCACAACATAAATGCAAAATCATAGATCACAAAGAGTCGATTTCACCGTTTGCAGGCAAAACTTAGATCAACAAAACTAAGTTCAGCTTAATCGAACTCAAATAAAGTCAAAGTTGTGTCAAATGTGACTTGTGCTACAACAGTTTATCATCAAGGGTATCTTGAACTCGGTTTAGCTTATATTGATAGTTTAATCGCAAAGGTGAAATCGGTTCTAAGTAAATAAGTAATATAGAACTTACCTCCATTTTATACTGTAGAACACGGAAACACTATTTATTGTGGCACAAGACTGTGTGCTGAGTAACGAATAATTTTAGAATACACGTAGATATAATAGCAGACGTTATAACAATATTTATCTGTAGTTCACTGCACGAATGGTGTAAGACTGTGTCAGTAACTCGAGAGTTTTAGAAATTTATAGACGAAAGGCATCACAAAAACTCACGACATGTTTCGACAGGTAAACTTGCCTTGTGGGTGGGCGTTTGCAGTGTCACAAAAACTCATGATGAATTATCGATCGAAGATGTTATCTTACATCGTTTTAGCAACATGCCCCGACAAGTTTTTGTTTAGATGGCGCCTCCCTGCCGGCTTTTTTTTTATATTTGCATTGAATGTAATCGCGGTTAGTTTATTATAAAGGTGGTTTATTTAAATAATAAATATAATTAATAACAATTAAATAATGAATACTTATTAAATTATTAAATAATAATTTCATATTATATGTTTATATGTATCGTGGGGGGGGGGGGCGTACAATAATAAATATTATACACATAGAATAAAATATATATTGGCGTATTGCTAATAAATATATTAAAATTAAAATAAAAAATAAATATATTGGTTATCATATTATGATATTATAATTATTTAAATTTAATTCACACGAATTCTTTCTCTCAAGGATTTGGGTCTGCCTACCTGAGCTACCTGCGGCGCAAGCCGGACGATGCAAAAAAAACAACTATTGTTCCGTTTTAATCGAGGTTGGGTCAGTCAACAGTGGCTTTCTAACTTTTGAACGGAACGAGATACGTTAAAATGGATGAGCGCAATCGATCAGGCGTGTGCCAAAACATACAAAAAGAGTCTAAACTTTTTTTTTTTTTTTTAGCCGGCGGTTTGGCCAAGACCACCGTCACGGCTTTTTAGTGTGTGTGAAAACGAATGAATCCGAATCCATTTTTTTGGTGAGCCAGAATGAACGAATCCCTACTACTGGTAAAACACCCAGTAGTCAGCCCCGCACCAGTACTCAGCCTTTACGGGCTCTATATCCCTATAAATAGTGTTGAAATTGGTTTACACCTTTAAAATAACGTTCAATGGAATCCCTGTATCCTTTTTGGCTATTACGCACATATACGAAACAATAACATGTCAGGTTGGCGAGCTAAGTATACTCATTCCATTTCACCTCCGCCACAGACATGACTAGGCGAGTCGCTATCACTATTTTTTTCTTAAGGAGACACTTATGAGTTTTCTGTAATTTTTGCGTCTATTTATTGTAATTTGTGGTGGATTGGGATGCTGTGCTGTGTGACTATTTAATGATGATTAAGTGATAAAATTAACTATTACATGTATTTATTTGCTTTAAAAGCTTAAGGGGTTAAAGGGTATCGATTTTTTTAATGTAGATCCAGCCTTATATGGCTGACTACTGGTTTTTTCGTAATTTTCTTATGTTTGGCTCAAATTAAAGGAAAGATTAATCCCAATTTTGCTCATTAGTTTGATCATAACTCTTCTAAGGCGAAAAGGGTATCTACCAGTAGTCAGCCACATACTAACATAATTGCATGTTAGGGGCCACAATTCCACAAATCCAGTAATCAGCCGTCTGTAGCTGTTTCACGAAATAGCACCATATAGCCCTTATAATCAGGGTTCAATTAAAAAATTTAAAGCATACATAAAGGGTAGTCTTTTGATGAAAGCGTATTATAATATAAATGACTATATTATTGATAGCAATGCGTGGCCTGATGTCGCTCTGCCCTCAGACAGTTAACCAACACGTTTGAAATGTATATAAACTCTCTTGTATTTGTTTTTCGTAGTTAAGGTAGTTATAAGATGGATCATGCAAAAAAGCGCTGGACGAGTTTCTTGCCGGTTCTCCTCGAGCTTGGGTCAGGAAAGAGGAATTGGCACCTAAATTCACCTAGTAAGACGTTTCAAAGTTATCCTTGTGATTGTATTGAATAAAGTATTTTGGCAATATATTGGCAATTAGGAATGGGAAGAAGAATTATTAGCGTTATTAGCGTTCCGCGAGGGACGCTACAATGTAGAGATCTGAAACTAAAGCAAAGAAAAATGAAGAGAGACAAAAAAGAAAGAAGAACTACAAAAAAAGCAGAAATGCTGTTGAATTCCAACAATAAAATAAGGAAGAAAAATACAACATGTACAATAAATAGATGACTAGCGATACAGAGATTAATTAATGACCTGAAAAATATTGTATGTGACAATTGCCCTGCATGGTATCATTTAAAATGCACTGAACTTGCTGGGAGACATCTATGAAAATGTATATAATAAAAATGTTGTAAGCCAAATATGCAAAAGTAAGTAAGAGGCTGACTACAGGGTAAGACATAGCTGACTTGTGGAGAAATGAGGCTGAGCACTGGTGAAAAGTTCCATATTTTAATTAAATGTTGTTCTTTTTATAATTCTATTACAATCTAAATGTTTTGTTCATTTTTTTAGTGAAATTAATAAATAACCTTTCGGAGAAAAGCGATT
The DNA here is from genome assembly GCA_948098915.1 of Lampropteryx suffumata. Classification (NCBI taxonomy): domain Eukaryota; kingdom Metazoa; phylum Arthropoda; class Insecta; order Lepidoptera; family Geometridae; genus Lampropteryx; species Lampropteryx suffumata. The sequence continues at coordinate 27,540 of OX402564.1, read as the reverse complement.
GTTTTTATTAGTATTATCTAATATTTAAAATACAATTAAAACAAATTTACATAGATACAATTAAATAACCTCTACCTACACGTATTTACGCGAAGTATGGTTACTAGCGGGTCATATGTAGGTACAGGTAGGTTAATAGTACCTACCTATTCATGACTACCAATGTATAAACGTGAGTTCGAGAGTGGGTGGCTCCCAGAGCCGACCGCCCACGACAAGCGAGGAGTGGATGGTCACATAGAAAAGATAAAAGTAGGTATCATACCTTGCACCACATCAGCCGGCGAGAACATCCTGCCTTCCACTTCCACCTCCATATCTGTGCTTCTAATTCTGAACAAAGTAGAGGTAAGTACGTGCTTGGTACTTCTTTCTGAATGCTCGAAGTCGAAAGTTTTAGATACCTAGGTTGTAAACTGTAAACTTGTTAACACTTAAAACCTCACTCACTACACTACAACTACACTCACAAACTATAGTAGGATGCTAATTGCTAACGCATACTACACTACACACGAAACGACAAGACACGCCCAGTGTTGCCAGCCGGATTTGGTCAAAAGTTACCTGAAATAGATAAAAAAGTAACCATTCAATTTGAAATGTAACCTTTAATATTTTTTTATCAGATGTATAATTTTGACAGACCGATGTGGGTTGTATTTATTTACATACATAATGATAATTTAGTATTTCCATTTTATGTTGCAGTTAGTTACAAAGGTACGCCACATATAAAAACCTGAAACTAAGGACGTAAAAATGTGTTGAAAAAGTAATAAACATTTTAGTATATTGTTTAATGTGTTTTTTATATATACGTTAAATAATCATTAGATTTTACATCATCAATTAGTTTTACATTTTTGTCAACAAATGAACCCAATTTTTGTGTTATAAATAAATGTCCAATACCTACAATATTTCACTATTGTAGCTAAATTGTGAATGCACGCCAAATCAATTACTACAAATCTACCCTCAAATCTAATGATCAACGTAGCTCACTTGTATCATGACCTACGAGTACTTAATTACAGGAAAGATTATTTTATAAAAATTGACAAAATATACGTATGTAAATAAATACATACTGTTGCGCCCGATACATAGCTCCATCTGTTGGCAGGCGGACGCATTAAATATTGACCTACAACGCCATCTGGTATCGAGTAGATGCAAACTACAAAGTACACGTATCGAATGCATAAGAGTGAATGACATAGCAATATCTCTCTATTGCAAGCGAACATTTGAGCACGTTCCGGTTCGTTCTCGAACGTTCGAGTTGCGTCGTGGTTTTGCGCGACGCACTCGACGCTCGTATAAATACCGCGGTGGTTTGCGGATGCAGTCAGTCTATTTTCGGCTAAGCAAGTGATACAAATGCGAAAGTTTTGAAGTGTTATCAGTTGTCTCTCTTTTCTCTGTTGTGACTCTTATTGTGTTCTATTGGAAAGTTTACTAGTAGAATCAGTGGATTAAGTTCTGTGTGTGGTAACTTTGAAATTAATGTTATTAATTGGTAAAATCAAGCGGTTTCATAAATTTATCAGTACCCGGCTCGTAACAATACCTTCGCTTTCACCATCCTTGTTATATTTTATGTTAGTGTTGAGCATCGTTTTTGTAGCCTCAAAAGTTGTTGCATTTTTGATGGTTCCTTTGGTAGCCATCAACGCTGATATTGTGTCAGTACCAAGCCTATTCCTGCTGTCACATTTTATTAACTTGAGCAAGCTACAACAGCGTTTTTAATATTGAATATTTTTTCTAGTACCAGTCTTCTATTCGCAGATCCGGGTACAAATTTAATTGGGTAAAATCTAACAGAGCATGCTTTTTCTATTCTTTATTTAGCTCCTATATTCGGGAATCTGCTGATAACTTGTGAAAGTTCTTTAGTGTAAAATTTTTGAGCTTCTTGAGGATTTCTATTATATCATAAAGTGGGTCGAAAAATCGAAACGTTGTGTTATCTGTTTAATTGTGTCTGTGTACAAAGACAGACATGTTTTCCGAAAGTCAATAATTTGCACTTTGGGTTGTGGAACTTCTTTTTCCAGCTCATTAATTGATTCCTGGGTTAACACACCAAGGTCAATTTTCTCAAGCGGTGTAAATAATAATGGATTGCTGTACTCTAATTCGTAAGCGTCAGTGGCTTTGCAATAATTACGCTGCATATAATTGCAAGCTACAGTTCTTATGAGCTTGTCTCCTTTGTCTTGTCTTTAAACAGATGGGTTTTGAAACGATCAAAAATGTCTCCATTGGCTTAGGTAGATTGTATGCGTATTTGTTAGTAGATTAAGTTAAAGCCATTCCAAACATAAGCACCATCACCACAATCACGAAAAGAAATCAAACAAAAGAAAGTTAATAACCCACCACGTTATTCTCCTAAACACAAGATAAATAATATAGTTATATATTAATGTAGGTGATAGGCAAGTGGGTCTGCATTAATTGCGTTAATTCTCCCACATTTTTCGGGTTAAACTTTGGATGAGGTAACACTACAATAAAATGTCAGAAACAGTAAGCGGGTATTACTTTACACGGTATTCAGGGCCCGGTAGTCAGGGAAGGCGTGGCCCCTTGCAAGGGCATCGATTATTACACTGCACTGAACACCGGCTCCCTTACTCTCTGTGCACAGTCTGAATTTGAACGCGCGCCGATAGGGACGTATCACGGCGCCTGTTTTATCTAAACCATTAAAAAAGTGATGGCTTTGGTAGTTGGATCCATGAATATTATAAAAGAAAAAAGAGGAGAAGAAGGATCTGGGTCAAGCAATACTTGATACTGATACTCTGGAAATGATGGTTAACAAAACTTCCTTATCCTTATTTGAACACATGGCGTCTAATCAAAATGGCGGCCGGGTCGCTAGAGTTAAATTACGGACACTCAATGGTGGCAATTCGGTTGGTTCATTTCTAAAATTAGGAATTGTCTAAAATATATTTAAAAAAGCATTTGTAAACCTATTCGGTTGGTACCATCTAAATAAATTAGGAACGCTTAATTATATTAGGATAAGTTGGTAGCAGCAGAATACCAAAGTTTCATTTGACAGTTCAAAACCTAATTTTAAGAGTTGAGGAGGCCATTACCTACGCAAGGGCTCTCCACGCTAGCCGCGCGGCGACTGAGTTCCCTAACTGCCATAAGTGTTATTACAATAGTCGATTGTTAGGGCGATTAGGGAGCAAGGCTTGCTGGGACCGTCCGGTCACCCTAGTTAGGGACCCTTACGCTCTAACTCTTATTACACCACTCTTAGTTGGGTAAGGGTCCCTTAAAAATGGGTAGTGTAATACCCGCATAATTCTTTCTAGGCGAAAAATCAAACTGACACAAAAGTTAGCGGGCGTAACTCAAACATTCTAAGTATTTAGTACCTACCTATTTTTCTGTTTGTTTCCAGATGATATAGATTTGTAGTCACAAAATTTCACCGATCTCAAGTCTTCAAATACTGGCCTCCATCGTGCAAAGGGCAAGCATAAAACTTGACATTGGCAAAATTGTGGCCCCCTTCCACAAAGGCCATTAACCAAGAACTGAACTAGTACCTATTTTAGAGCGCACGATGATGATGTGTTTTAGTTTTCATGACGTGCTTTTCCAAGTCTGTTTTGTGAGCACAATGTGCAGTGACACATAATTTACAAAATGCCTCGCCTTTACCACTATCCGTCAGTTTATCAGATACTCGAGTTAGACAATCTGTAAAAGAAAAATTTACCTTAAATTAATGACGGTATATTAAACTGCTAACTTGCCTGACAGGAGGACAGGGCCCTCCTAAACAGTAAAAAACAAATTGTTTCACTTACGTTTGAATGCTGGTATTTATCCCATTCATCACGATAATGCTTAACATATTTTCCGTGTTTCTCATGTTTTTATCACAATGCTTTTGCTTTGAAATTACTTTGTACCTACACGGACAGGACAAAAGAAGATAGAAAGCGAAAGTAACAAAACATTTTCTCGAACTATTTATTAAGTATAAATAGATAATTGCGGTAGTCACTAACAGCAATACATGTACATTTCACTTCAATGCCTCCTAAATTTGGTTTCATAATAGCTAAGACAAATTCTGGGTACCTATTCAGGCAGGCCACGGGCACTCTGGTACAAGTACAAGGCAGCTTCTCTCGTGGGTAGGTAGGTAGGTACCCCTGACTGTTTGTGTTTTGAGCTCGTTTTGTTTGATAGGTGGGTCGGTCGGTAGTACCGACCACAAGTAGGTACCGACTCGGTACCTACTTGTGGTAGGTAGATACGTCAGAAGCAGAAGTTGATAGGTAGGTACACCTAGATAGCTGTACGATCATGAACAAGTAAAACCAGACACCTAGATTAACAACCTAGCATAATAGTAGAACTTTTTTAAAATTGCGCGAACAATTAAATACCATTTACCTAAATCGACTTTAGTGGGAAGGTAGGTAGGTACTACCTTCCTACAAAAGTCAATTTTAAATGTTATAACCTATATAATAACCTAGGTTACCATACGTGATGTCTAATTATTGCGTTGCTAAAGAAATACTTAAGTAGACCTACCGATAAAAAAATATTTACCTACCTATTTTAATGTCGACCTCAATGGCTCTGTGGTTGCTTCGGTTCCATTTCCGACGCAGGCCAAATGTTGGTATGGGCTTCCGCTAAGTACCTATGGCTTAGACTTTTAAACGCAGGAGGTTGCGGGTTCGATTCCCGGCGCAAGACTAATGTTTGTAAGTATTCAAACTTCAGACAAGTAGATATGGCTTAGACGCAAGAGGTTGTGGGTTCGATTCCTGACACGGGAAAAATGTTTGCAAGCATAAAAAAAAACACTTAAAGTAGGTAGGTTAGGTTTTTTTTTTTTTTTTTTAAAATTCGCCGTCTCGAATCTGCACTAGGCGTTCACCACAGACTCCTGGGTCCGTGCTTTTATTATATTATTTGTTATTATATCGATCTTTAGACTTTGACATTTACTTATTGAATTCTACTTAACAAACTAAGGAAACATTAGGGATATGGATAGGTTTTTTTTTTTTTTTTTTTCTTATAATTACACTTAATTATTACATGTTATTGATTTAGATTTGAACAATGGTTAACAATTTCAGAGCGTAACTTATAAACTAATTTTACTTTATAATTTAATTTATAATTTTACTGTATATTACATATACACAACTCATAAATATCTTGTTATTAACTAAAGAACACGACACCTACATTAACTTACGTACATTAGTCACATTCATCTTACACACCACAATTACCCACCTTTCTTCCCAATTAAATTTAAAATTGTATATGTATATTCTAGACTTGTACTTCTATTGTGATGAATTAACTCATGCGACAACTAAAAACAATTCTGCACATATTATAGCCATGACAAACCATCAACTATGGCCTCCATAGAGCTAATTAATGATTTGGATGAAACTCTTAATGTTGATTGTCGCCTCTGTTATTCCCCGGAGTCATGTAAATACATCCTTAGTGAGCAACTAAACTTTAAAATGATTATATTTAACATTAGAAGCCTACAAAAAAACTTCGATGAATTTCTTATACTACTGAAAAGACTTGCCATAAAACTTGATATCATTATTCTAACGGAATGTCACCTTGGGAGCTGCCCTATGGTCAGATCTCTGGACGGCTTTTCGCATTACAGTACCTCTAAAATAAATAACCAAGCCGGAGGTGTAGTCATATACGTGCGCTCTGACTGGTCGGTGAAGATTAGTGAGCCAACGATATCTGAGTCTGATTCGCTATTAATTGAATTGCCTAACTCTCTTTACATACTCGGCCTCTATAGATCGCCTTCCTTTAATTGTATTACTAGATTTCTGAACTCTCTTGATTGTTTTCTTAAAGAAAATCGTTCTATTTTAAAAAATTGTGTTATAGCAGGTGATATTAACATAAATAGTATTTTTGATTCTCCCTCGCCCCACCCACAACTTGACGAATATTTATGTTTTGCTGCCGAACTGGGTCTCAAGAATATCATTAGTTTACCTACTAGAGGTGCATCCTGTTTGGACCACGTTTTAGTAAACATTAAGTCACAGGCATTGGGTATAGTGTGTAAGACTAGTATCACTGACCATGATCTGGTTCTGGCTGGTTTCAGTACAATTCCGAGTTCTACTCGTCAGCAATTTAAGATACTATTTGACCACGAAACTATATTTAAAGAATTAGCTGCTCTCAATTGGTCAGAAGTGATATCATCAACACATGCCTCCTGGGCCGCAAACAGGCTGTCTTCTATGTTGGAATCAATTGTTAAGCAAAACTCTAGAAAGATAAACATAAGTCGTAGAAAACAAATTAATAAAAACTGGATTACCCCTGGCCTTATTAGGTCCATGAGACATCGAGATGCTCTCCATCTAGAGGCAAGGAGATATCCTGACAATAAAGAGCTTCAACTAAAATATAAGAAATACCGTAACTCTTTTAAACTATTAACGAGGAACTTGAGAAAAGAGTATAACAAGGAACAATTTGCTATAAATAAGGATAACCCATCTAAACTATGGAAAAGTATTAAGAATGTGTGCGAGTTGAATGTTAAGGAAGATTGTACTTCTGACTTGCTTCGCATTAAAGAAACTCCCACTGACTCTTTGAACTCTTGTAACGAGTACTTCGTAAGTGTGGGCAGAAAGTTAGCTGACGACATTTTAATAAGTCTTGGCAAGAACCAGGAAGATCTAGCAGCAGATATCAACTTAACCTTTAGCTCTCCACATTCATTTTTTATGTCTCCTACTGACTGCCTTGAAATTATGAGCCTCATCAAGTCCCTCAAAAGTAATAGCGCCCCTGGTAAAGATGATTTAACCAACACATTACTGAAACAATACTGTCACCTATTCCTAGAACCTCTGACACATGTGATGAATCTGAGTTTATCCTCTGGTGTTTTTCCGGACTGCTGGAAGATAGCGTCAGTTACCCCAGTACACAAGGACGGCAGTAAGTCCATTAAATCCAATTACCGACCAATTTCTTTACTCCCAGCATTCTCCAAAATTCTTGAAAAGCTAGTAAATAAAAGAATGATCCATTATTTGGAGCTCAACAAAATTTTATCTCCTTATCAGTTTGGCTTCAGACGAGGTAAGTCAACCGAAGATGCCGTGCACATGCTACTTGACGGTGCAGTTTCAGCACTTGACACCGGAAAAAAATGCATCGGTGTCTTCTTGGACCTTGCGAAGGCATTTGACACCGTATCTCCTATCATCCTCCTAAAAAAGTTAGAGTGTTTGGGTATTAGAGGTGTCACCTTGAACTGGTTCCGCAGTTACTTGTCTAATAGAGGTCAGTGTGTCTCAATTGCTGGTCATTCGAGTAAAATCAGTGACGTTTCTTTCGGTGTTCCGCAAGGTAGCATATTGGGGCCAACCCTTTTCACGCTCTATATCAACGACATTATTTCTTTATTTGATGGAAATCAAGATAATTCGCAAATTTTATGCTATGCCGACGATACAGCCATACTTTTTAAAGGTGACACGTGGGAACTGGCAGCTCAAAATGCTAATACAGGACTGTCTCGTGTAGCCTGGTGGCTTGATATGAATCTGTTGACTCTTAATGCCCAGAAAACCAAATACTTGTGTTTTCACAAAACAAAAGTATCCCGCCCTCCTTGTTCCTTATCCCTACGGATCCATAAATGTAATGGATCTGAGTTAAACTGCTCCTGTCCTGTTATAGAGCGAACGGAATGCTTTCGGTATTTGGGTGTTCTGCTAGATCAGAAATTATCTTTCAGAGCTCTTGCTGGACGAGTCAGAAAGCTTATATACGTCATGAAGCTCCTCCGGGACGGCTCTGATGCAGACTGTCTCATGCTAGTTTACTCAGCTCTTTGCCAGTCCATATTATGCTATTGCATCACTGCTTGGGGTGGAACTGCGAACACCTTTATGATCACTCTCGAAAGAGCCCAGAGATCTGTGCTCAAGGTCATGTTCCGGTAACCCTTTCGTTATCCCACTGTATCCCTGTATGCATTTACTCAAACACTTAGTGTCCGGCAGCTCTACTTGCAGCGAGTAACATTGGCGTACCATAAGTCTTTCCGTTCGGGTTGCAGTTCTCTCTCCTCCACGGAAAACCGGCGGCTGAAAGTCAATGTGCCAGTGGTCAAAACTCTTTTGCAAGACGTTTTAAATACCGCTGTGTTTGTAAGCATTGTGACCTAAACTGCTCTCTCTTTGGTGTAAAGGAAAAGATAAGAAAATGGCTTCTCACGCTAGACTATGACGGAACGGAAAATTTGCTGGAAGTTCTGGTCTGACCTCTCTCATAGTGTCGAACTAACTGATACTATTTATATTGTGGCATAACTTTAATACTCCCCTCCCCACTTACCCCCTCTCTCTCTCTCCAATACTCACACATACATACACACACACGCACACACATACATAAACACACACCCACACACACACACACACACACACACTCTCTCACACACTCACACATACTCGCACAAACTTCGAAAACTTACAGCTTACAGTTGGTCATGTTCTTTATTTATTGTGTTCTCTTAGTATTTTGATTTCTTCTTTTAGATTTTAGATATTTATTTTATTTCTCATGGATATACTTGTGTCTTGCCTTGTTTAAGTGTTATCTGTTTTGTTTTATGTCTATGTAGTTTGTAGAAATCGCTCATCTTATGCCTCTGGCCTCCCGCAATACAGGCTTGCCCTAGTGCGGGGACCATCAGTAAGTTTGTTAACACTGTATTTTTATTATCTTGGTAAATAAATGAATTTGTATTTGTATTTGTATTTGTATTTGTATTGTATATATGCTGACAATTTCCGGAATTTACTTATTATTACATCCTACTTTTTTATTTATACAAATATTATATTTTACTACAGATGACCCTCTACCTCCGCCACCACTTCCTCCAGGATATTCCAAACAACAGCGTTGCGGTCTTTTATCGCCATTTTGAAATTGTAATCTAGAATTTCTTTTACTGGCACTGCCGTTGCTCGCTTCATGAAGTTCCCTATTGCGTCGTCGGTGTCGTCCGTGTAGTAAGTGCAGCTCCCTGTGTGACGTGATATGGCTACGACTGCATGGGGAACGCTGTCGTGTAGCCCTATTCTGCGTCTGGTGTTGATTATTATCACCGTCTCGTAAGATAGGCCCTGTGCTTCATGAACTGTAAGCGTGCGCGACCCGTCGCCTGCCCCGAAACCCTGACTCGTGAGGGTTTTTTTCTCTTCCTGAGTGTGGACTAGGAAGAGAGTGTTGGGGAGGCCTCGGGGAATCTGCGCGCCCGTGTAAGGTTTCAGCTTCAGGGACTGTATCCTCCGTTTCGATGAGTAGATACCAGAGTACACCTCTTGTAGAGCGTAAGCAACATCCATTGGGTTCCGGTGCGTTAACAACAATTCCTTGCTGATGTTAGTGTCAAGGTTTGGGCGATTGTATTGTATATCGAAGAGGTTATCTCTGTCAATATACGGCAATTGGTTAACATCTCCAATGAGAACGATTTCACCAGCTCCGGCCAACTGAGATGCCATGACAATGGCTCCGAAATGGTTCATTAAGGCCTCGTCAATCGTAAGACGATGACATTTTCCCCTGAATCCATTTACAAGAACTGAAGCCATCGTGCGCACTTTGGTCTTAGCCAGATCTCCTATGCGGTGCGATAGCTTATCTTTCAGATCGTTGGCTGCCTCAATTGTTGATGTTATTACGGTGTCCTCGCTGACATTGAAGTTACTAACTACCCATGTTGTTTTCCCGCACCCCGGAACTCCATTGATCCACTTGAAGCGTGGCAGTTCCCGATGACTCCAATATGCCGTCCGACTTCCTGAAATGCTTTCACCCATTTTTGGGATCTTGTCGTCTGGCATTATGATAGTACACTTGGCAACAACCACTATAGGATCTTCAGCCAGGGTTTTGAATTTTATATGACTAATCCGCTCCGTCTCTTCCTCATTTTGCTCCACAAAGCCACCTGACGCGTTGTAAGCCACCATATAACTGTCTGACATTTTCCCTTCGATGATCCGGGAGCTATCGTTGTCGTATATGGCGGCTTCTGCCTCCTCGATTAACACCTTTAAAAGGCTTTTATTTCCTTGCCTAAAAGTCTGCAGGATTTTTGCGCAGGTTTGTAACTTAACGTCTCTAGACGCCTTCGTTATGGCAAGGAATTCGAGGAGAGCATTTATTGCGTGGTCTGTTGGGCGCGTGGCAGGTATGAGATTTGGCGGACTGACCTCCCCCATTTCGGCTCTCGTTGGTGGTGGTTTCGTCGTTTGCCGGAGCCTCTTCTTGCTTGTGGATGCTGCTTTTCCCTTTGGCGGTTCCTTCGTTGGCATTCCAGTCAGGCTTTGTACGGCGGCGCTGAAGGCACTCACGACTGCATCTATTCTGCTACCCCGTGTGGAACTCTTGTTGGGTGGTTTGTTAGTTTGACGTTCTGTTTCCCTCTTATCGGCTGCTTTTTGTTGGACGCGTTCCAATCCACTGATCGATGTTGGTACCGGGTGACCCCAGCAGTTGGTGGATGTATTCCAGTCATGTACTTTTAGGAAGCTTAGGTTGTCTCCCCTGTTTTCGTACATAATAACCTCATGGTGTTCGGAGGCTTTTATACATCCCAACAGATCTGCGATTTCACCTTTCTCGTATTCGATCACCAACGCGTCTTACCTCGCGGCATCGTCTCGTTGGCCAGTTTTGTGGCCATGTCCATTTCTACTCCCATCCTCTTGCCTGACTGCTCGACTAGCATGCTTCGTCTTACTTTAGGGTGGATGGGGGTGGCCAAATCTAGCAGAGAAATATCCGACTCGTCGTCCGACATAATTTGTTTGGGTGGAGAGATACCGCATTGCTCCCATTGGATCACCTTTTCCGCCGCGGTCAAGGGGTCTTGTGATGAGGAGGGGGCAGGTTACTTACCTCTGGCTTTGTGGGGGACTCCTTTGACCTCCTGTTTCTTGGGGGTACAACTGGAAGTCTGGTCTCCTGCACTGTTCCCTCCGATAATGCCTTCTTCGCTGCGGGCGCCTCCTTGATGTTTTCCGGCGGTGCCAGTTTTTCTGACCTAACAGATTTGGCGGCTGTTGCCTTTTTAAGGACTTTTTCCCGCAACGAACACTGTTTGGTTGGTGCGGTTGTTGTCAGAGGGACAACCTTTGTCTTGGGGGCGGTTTCGATGGCGGATGGGGCTGACATTTATGCGGGTTTATTAGTTTTTGCGTTAATCTATATTAGATGTTAATGTTATTTTAATTACTAGTTTTATGTCTAACTTACTTCTATTTAACCTAGGTTGTTTCCTTCTCGCTGGTGTTCTGCGGGAGTTTGCTGAGTAGTCTTGGTGAACGCGCCAAAGCCTTGTTGATAGGGCTTTGCGTGGTGAGTGTTGAGTCCAGTTGGTGGTGGGTCTGGATGGTGGTGGGTTCTGAAGATATTGCTTTCCGGGTTGAGCAGGTGCTATGCTGATGGTTTTCATATCTCAAGGTGAGAGTGGGTGGGTGATATGAGGATTGTGATGGGGCCAAAGTGTAGGTCTTTTTATCCCGGTTCCAAGGATACCAAACACGGTGGGTCTATCTGGTCTGGATCCGGAGATAGATTGGGGGGGGTGAGGAAGCTTTAAGGGGGGGGGTGCGAGTTTTACCAGGGAAGGGAGGAAGGGAGGGAAGGGAACCCTTGGGGCCAAGTTGTTGTACTCCTTGTCTCGATTTCAGAGATACCAGACACGAGGGGTATATCTCTGTCGGTTACGGAGATAGGCCGCGGAGGGGGAGGTGATGTTGAGGGGAAGGGGGGGAAAGCTAAGCCCTTGGGGCCAAGTTGTAGTGCTCCTTGTCTCGATTTCAGAGATACCAGACACGAGGGGTATGTCTCTGTCGGTTACGGAGATAGGCCGCGGGGGGGGAGATGACGTTGAGGGGAAGGGGGGAAAACTAAACCCTTTGAGCCAAGTTGTAGTGCTCCTTTATCCGGGTACAGGGATACCCCGCACTAGAGGTAGTTGGTTGTGGAAGTGAGCTGCGGGGGGGTGAGGTAACCCTGAGGGGAGGAGGGGTGAAGGGAGAAAGTGTGGGAAGAGGGGGGGTGATGAGTCCTGGTTCGCCTGTTCAGACGAGTCCAAACACGGGTGTCTTAGGTTGAGAGGATGAGGAGTTACCTTGAGATCACTGTGGTGAGCTGGTGTCCGTTGATGGTGGCTCTGGGGCGAAGTCTCGGAGCTGGCTTCGGAGTCTCAGGTCGTGGCACTGACGTGTATCTCGGTCGGTAACTAGGTTACACGTGTAGCGACCATGCGGTTTGCGAGGTTAATTGTGCACTCTTTGCTGCTTAATAACTCCGTTGGTCTTCCACGGATTTCCAAAATTTTAACGTCGTTGGATTTGTCTAGCGGTGGTCTTGACGATGATGTTGTTTGCAGCGTAAAAGCACTAACCTCCTCGATGGTATTCGACTCCAAAGTTGTGGGGCTCCTGCCAGTGATCCCGGTGGAATATCTTCTTCAAAACGATAATCCTGGATATTTAGACACTGCTTTATTTGGTTTCAACACTTATTTGCGCGAGGCTCAAAAAATTAACCAGTTATTAATTTTTTATGCGGAGCCTGATGTTGATCGTGTCGCTGTTTGACTGCTACTTTGGTAGGTTAGGTTAAGTTAGGTTAGGTTAGGTTCCACCACGGACCTGCTAGGTTGTCCTAGTGGGCGGGGAGGTGAACCCCGACGTGGCGCGTCCCCAGGTGGCGGATAGGGGATCGGCTCTCAGATATGGGAGCTACCGGTATACCGGCGCGGACCAAACACCAATGGAGGGAGTGTTGCCGTCCTGCCCGGTTTCCCGCGAGTCGGCTGTATGGGTCAGTTTCCTTGCGGGATTCCGAGTGGGGCGGTGCTTCGCTTCGAGGTAAGCGCACGCCGAGCCCAACTCTGCCCGAGTTGGGCTCGGCGTGCGCTTACCCCGCCGTCGGGCAGGCAGTGGGAGACTAGTCTTCCCTGCCACCAGCTCGAAGTCGTAATCCTGTATCGGTTACGGATCATGTATCGTGACTCGATCAGGACCGATGGTCTTGGCTTGGTCGCCTGGACTGCGAGGAGTTAACCTCTATAAAAAATCCCGTCGGACAAGTGGTGGTGGCAGCACGAGGTCCTTTCTCTTACGAGGATGGCTGGCCGGTAAAGTCAGTCGCTACTGCTACCTAGGCGTAGGCCTTGGTTAGGTCCACCTAACCCTTCCCGAATACACGTGGGCACTGTTCGGGTCGTAGTACCTTTCCCCGGTACTCGTGGGAATTTTTATGGATTCATTCGCAAAAACCCAAAAGGAGGGCGGTCGCCTAAAATGCCGCATTGAAGGAGTTGCTGCAGAGCCTGCAAAGGTATCTGGTGCGGACGCTTCGGCGTCATCGAAGGGAGTAGACGCTTCGGTGTCAAATTTCGTCGCCAAGGAAGCCGTGGTGGTCCTGAAGAGAGTGGACGCCGTGGTGACCCCGGTGGCGGAAATACTACACAAGACCAGATGTCCATCCCTGGTCAGTAGTTTCGGGAGTGCAGAGTCACTGAACTCTGTTATGTCGGTCGTTTCCGACAGCCGGACTAGGTTCTGGCGAAAGAGGCCTAACGCCTCTAGGAGGAATAGTGAGAGCAGTGGGTCCGAGTCGGACCAGAACTCTCTCCCCGCAAAGCCGACCACGTCGTCAAAGCGCCGTCGCGGCAGGCCCCCAACAACGGGTCAGTATGTCGGCTTGGCCAAAGCCAAGGCTGCATACTTAGCCGCCGAGCGTCAGGCGATAGAGTTGGAGGCGGAAAAAGCGGTGGCGGCAGCAACGCCCGCATCGCGTTCTGACGCCGCCAACAAGTACCTGGGTACTGTGGCATCTTGGGGCCCGACAAGAGAGGCCCCAGCAGTCGCCCTGTCTACCCGGGTGAAGGAGAGCCTGACGGCCATAGAATTGGTCGGCAATAAGTCGGGCCACCTTAAAGGCACCTTTCAAAGTGCTTTGAAAAAGTCAGTGGAGGTGCTACGAGAGGTGTTTGAGGAGTTGGCCTCTCGAACGCCTGCGGAAGAGGTGACTCGGCTCCAAGCGGAGAACCACCTTCTTAAGGGAAAGTTGGACCGGCTCGGTGAAGAGTTGGCCGCTCTCAGGGCCGAGGTGCGGAGCAACAAAGAGCGCACTGCTCCCACTCCTGTGGTCGAGCTGGAAGCCTTAGGGCAGGATCTCCGAGCCTCTTTGGCAAGAGTCGATGCTCGGCTTGAGAGCTTGGAGGTGGACGGGCGGCTGCTGCCAGCTAAACGCCACCGTCCACCTTTGGCGGTAGATCGACCGCGGGAGGCTCCGCAAAGAGAGAAGGAAGTGGCGGCGCCTGTGCCACTGGCCCCGGCCCCTAGGAAGGCTAGGCCCCTAGGACCGGCTCAAAAGCCTGCCCCGATTCCGGCTGCAAGGCCGAGTAAGAAGACGCTAGCGCCTCCAAAATCTGCCGCCATACCTGGCAAAAAGAAGGCTAAAGAGGGCAGTGGTACTGCACCTCCCCCAGCTGCCTCTCCTCCGGCCGACCCTGCTCAGACAAGCAATGCTAGTCGGACTCAAGATAAGGAGGGGTGGCAGACGGTAGGCCCACGGCGCAACAAGCAGCGCAAGGCCCCGGCAGACAAGGCGCCAAGGACATCGGCGCCTGTCAAGGCAGTACCACCCCAACCGGGTGTTAAAAAACTCTGGGCTCGCCGTTCCACTGCGGTGGTGATCGCGCTGCAGCAGGGGGCTGAGGAGAGAGGGAGGACGTACGGGGAAGTGATCGCCGAGGCCAAGTCCAAACTCGACTTGGAAGACCTCGGGATCCCCTCCGTACGCTTTCGGCAAGCGGCGACTGGGGCACGCATTTTAGAGGTCCCAGGAGCAGCAAGTGGGGACAAGGCCGACTTACTGGCGGAAAAGCTTCGAGGGCTGTTCGCCTCGGAGGACGTGAAGGTCTCCAGGCCGATAACCTCAGTCGACCTTAGAGTAACCGGTCTGGATGACTCGGTCACCCCGGAGGAGCTGGCGGCTGCGGTCGCTAAAGCTGGAGGGTGTTCGCCAGACAATGTAAAGTCTGGCGATATACGGAAGGGACCTTCCGGCGCGGGCACAGCACTAGTAAAGTGCCCCGTTGCAGCTGCCAAAAAAGTGCCAGCCGGACGCCTCCGGGTCGGATGGGTGGCAGTCGGGGTGAAGATCCTCGACACCCCTCCACGCCGGTGTTTCCGGTGCTTCGCACAGGGCCACATCTGGGCCCAGTGTTTATCAGAGGTCGACCGCAGCCAGAACTGTCTGCGCTGCGGTCAAGCGGGCCACAAAGCCCGGGAGTGCTCCGCCAAGCCCCACTGCCCTGTATGTGAGGCAGCTGGGAAGAAGGCGGACCACCTCGCTGGGGGCAAGGCCTGTGCCAAGCCCCCAACAAAGAAGGCAGCTAAGAAGGCCGCGGCAAAAGCTAAAATGGCTAAGCCGCAGCCTGCCAACCCGCCTCCAGCGCGTAGCTCGGAGGATCCAATGGAGGTTCATTAGTTATGGACCTCCGATTCCTGCAGGGGAACTTTAACCACTCCGCCGCAGCTCAAGACCTGTTGGTCCAAGCTATGGCGGAGAGGCAGGTCCATCTTGCTGTTGTCGCCAAGCCGTATCGCATCCCGACCCGTTCGGATTGGGTTGGAGATCGTGACGGCTTGGTGGCAATATTACAGCGCTGCGCGTCGGGAGGCCCCCCTCTCACCACTATCAATAGAGGTGAGGGCTTCGTGGTAGCCAAAGTCGGTGAGCTGGTCGTAATAGGGGTTTATTTCTCCCCTAATCGACCGCTTGCTGACTTCGAGAGATTCCTCGCGCTGTTAGGGGTCGCCGTTGGCCAGTGCTCTCCCCGTCCCGTCGTTGTCCTTGGAGACCTCAACGCCAAGTCTAGGGCTTGAGGTTCAGCGACGACGGACCTTAGGGGGAGAGTGTTGGAGGAGTGGCTGGTGGAGTGCGAGTTGGGCATCCTAAACCGCGGCACAGTGGACACGTGCGTGCGTCGTAATGGGGGGTCAGTCGTGGATGTGACATTCGCGACCCCGTCCATTGCAGGCCGTGTCCAGGGGTGGACGGTTCTGGAGAATGAGGAAACGCTGTCGGATCACAGATACATAGCCTTCAGCGTTTCCTCACCGACTCCAGTCACCCCGAGCGCCTCGTGCCAGCCTCGACTGGACGGCCCGCGCTGGGCGATAAAGCGCCTAAATAAAGAATTGCTGCTGGAGGCAGGCGCCGATGTCCTTGGCGCCTTGTCTGCCGGGGCCTTGCGCTGCTTGTTGCGCCGTGGGCCTACCGTCTGCCACCCCTCCTTATCTTGAGTCCGACTAGCATTGCTTGTCTGAGCAGGGTCGGCCGGAGGAGAGGCAGCTGGGGGAGGTGCAGTACCACTGCCCTCTTTAGCCTTCTTTTTGCCAGGTATGGCGGCAGATTTTGGAGGCGCTAGCGTCTTCTTACTCGGCCTTGCAGCCGGAATCGGGGCAGGCTTTTGAGCCGGTCCTAGGGGCCTAGCCTTCCTAGGGGCCGGGGCCAGTGGCACAGGCGCCGCCACTTCCTTCTCTCTTTGCGGAGCCTCCCGCGGTCGATCTACCGCCAAAGGTGGACGGTGGCGTTTAGCTGTCATGTCTCGTTACCTGAACAGGACCGATGGTCTTGGCTTGGTCGCCCGGGCTGCGAGGAGTTAACCTCTATAAAAAATCCCGTCGGACAAGTGGTGGTGGCACCAATAAACCTGACGGCGGTCGGGACGGCCACGAAAGTTAACCTTTAACAAACATGCCACCTACGTTTGCCAAAAGGCGCTTGGAGTCTATAAACAACTTTCAAAAGCAGCGAAGGTTAGCTGGGGGCTCCATCCTGACATCATCCGAACAATATACACGGCAGCGGTAGAGCCAATTATCCTGTATGCGGCGAGCGTTTGGGCACCAGCTTCACACAAGATATACATACAGAAAAGACTTAACGTGGTCCAGCGTGGCTTTGCACAGAAACTCTGTCGAGCGTATCGCACAGTCTCGCTAAACGCCGCGCTGGTGCTGGCCGGGATACTCCCTCTTGACCTGCGGCTGCAAGAAGCAGCATCTCTATACGAGGCCAAGAAGGGGGTGTCCGGGCCAGGACTAGGTGCGGAACAGATAGAGGGTTTGGCGGGGCAGGGCGATTCGCAGCACCCAGCTGAATGGACGTCACTCCAGTATGGCGGACTGGTGGATGAGGATACAGGCTTTGTGGAAACACAAAACCGGAATACAGCGGTAGACATCTACACCGACGGCAGCAAAATTGAGGGGAAAGTAGGGGCGGCTCTTTCAATCTGGAAGAACCAAACCGAAGTAAAATCCCGAAAACTCAAGCTGTCGTCGTACTGCTCCGTCTACCAGGCCGAAATATTGGCCATCCATGAGGCCATAAAGGAGATCATGCAAAGCAACGATACGACCTTTACAATTTATAGTGACTCACGCTCGTCGCTGGACACCATCATAAATCCCACCTCTCCCCATCCTATTGCTACCGAAATTAGGAAAAATATAACGACGTGTAAAGCACAGAGCAAGCGGATCCGCCTGTTCTGGGTGAAAGCCCATGCCGGTCTTATGGGCAACGAACGGGCGGACCAGCTAGCGAGAGAAGCTGCGCTCAACCTTAAGAGAAAGCCCGACTACGATTTGTGTCCGGTTTCATCTGTCAAACGCCAAATCCGACTGGACACGCTCGACAGATGGAACCGGAGGTATAGCGAGGGATCAACGGCTGCTACAACAAAAATTTTCTTCCCGGACGCGGTGAAGGCGTATAAAGTAGTCAGAAAGATCGAACCAACCAGCATAATCACCCAGGCTATGACGGGACATGGTGGGTTCTCGGCGTACCTAACCGGTTTCAAACGAAAAGAGAACCCATCATGCATTTGTGAGCCTGGAGTGAACCAAACAGCTACGCATGTACTTTTTTTTTTTTGACTGCCCCGTGTTCGGGAGGGAAAGATTTGAATTAGAGCAAACACTAAACCTTGGAGTTGAGCGTGAAAATGCGCCTGATATTATGGCAGATGTAAAAACTAGAGATGTATTTTTAAAATATTGTAATAAAGTAGTTAGTAGAGTAATAATTAAAAATAAATAGTATTTAAGATTATGTTAGTACGTATTTTGAAGAATACGAATATTTAGCATAACATAAAATCGGTTAGGTTTTATATAGTATATTAATAGGGTATAGGGTATTTATATATTAGATTAGGTTAGGTTAGGTTAGGTTAGGTTCCACGGACCTGCTAGGTTGTCCTAGTGGGCGGGGAGGTGAACCCCGACGTGGCGCGTCCCCAGGTGGCGGATAGGGGATCGGCTCCCAGAAATGGGAGCTACCGGTTTACCGGCGCGGACCAAACACCAAAGGAGGGAGTGTTGCGTCGTCCTGCCCGGTTTTCCGCGAGTCGGCTGTATGGGTCAGTTTCCTTGCGGGATTCCGAGTGGGGCGGTGCTTCGTGCGGTGCTTCGCGCAGCGCATCTCGCGCAGGCGGGACGCCCTTTTCAGGGCGCAAGGGGGGGTTACTGTTGGAGAATCGGGGGACTCTCTAACGGTCTGCACGACCCCCCTGCATGAGGGCACGAGGGGTGATTTTTGGTATGAGCAAATTCACCCCTCTATAGAGGAGAAAGGGCCCTTTTTAGGGCCAACCACCGGGGCAAGATGGTTGAATGCTAACGCGACCCCATCTTGTCCCACAAAGGTGGAAGAGGGACTCATCCCAGGTTTTTAGTGGGTATGCCGCCGTGAGGTAGGCGGAGACTCCCACATAACCACCTTGCTCCCCCGGGCAGGTGGTATCCATAAAGGATTTTCCTGGGTCAAAAAAAAAAAAAAAAAAAAAAAGGTTAGGTTAGGTTAGGTTAGGTTCCACGGACCTGCTAGGTTCTGTCCTAGTGGGCGGGGAGGTGTACCCCGACGTGGCGCGTCCCCAGGTGGCGGATAGGGGATCGGCTTCCAGATATGGGGGCTACCGGTATACCGGCGCGGACCAAACACAAAAATGTGCTCCTGGATCTGTTGGTTTTGCGTCGTTCTGCTTGATATCTCGCGGGTCGGCTGTATGGGTCAGTTTCCTCGCGGGATTTCGGGTGGGGCGGCGCTTTTCTGGCGGATTCGGGGGCACTAGAGAGGGAGAAAGGGCCCGTTTACGGGGGCGTTGAGGATGGAGTTGGCAGAGAAAAGGAGTTCCAACTCTGCCGGGAGTGGGCTAGCAGGAGGGCTAGCTAGTAGGAGACCAAATCTCAAGGTCTGGTGCTCGCCGAGGGGAGTACTGATGTGTGAATCGAGAACTGTGCTTTTTTGGTACAGGTCTGGATTCACATACCGGTATGGTCGGGGGGAACCCGGCCGCTAGGGCGCCACAAAGAGGACCACACCTCGGTAAAAAAGGAAAAACAAATATGGAAAAAGCTATTAAGGAAAAACGACCCCAGGCGGGTCCCGGCCTCTTAGAGGTCGGGGAATCCCGCAGTGCTCCGGCACTCTGCCCCTCGTATTCTGGGGGGGGCACTAATCGCTTAGAACATGTTTTAATAAAAACAAGGGAGGATAACGGGGTTTTTCGAAAACCTGGTGTGCCGGAATCGGCAAGTGACGACGAGAGGGAAGAAAAAGTGGCCCCCTATCTCTTACGGGAGGCCCGTGTTGTGCTGGAACGCACTGATTGCGCCAAACCGGCAAAACATAACGAGGAGAAAAGAGAGGCCTTTGGCGTCTCCTCAGCACCCATTGTGGATGAGGAAGGGACCCCACAGGCCACAGAGAGCTTTAATCCGGTTATGGATTTATCGGAATCGGACTCAGACGCGATGACTTGGGACACTGTTTCGTCCCGCGGAACTAGTGTTCAGAGGAGAAAGCGCCGTAAAAGCGAGGAGGAGGAGCCCACTCAAGAGCACACCCCCTCACGGCGTGGGAGAAAGTGCTCTCTTAAGGCAAATGTCGGCTTAGCAAGAGCTAGGGCCGATTTTATTCGAGCCCAGGAAGAAACGCTGGCGGAGGACCAGCAGAAAAATAAGGCGACACCGAAAACCGCCTTATATAGGAAGGTACCTGCGGCCGCGGCTGCTCCGCCTAGGCTGAGCGACTGCGATGCCGCCCAGCTAGAGACAATGCTCTTCGACTCGGTGGACACAATAATATCAGTGGCCACCAAGTCCAAGAACCTGAAGGGCACCTCCATCAGATCCCTGAAGGAAGCTGCGGTCACGATCAAGGCCTCCTTTGAGGAGACACGTGCCCGTACTATGACGGAGGAAATGGCCCTGCTTGTAAGGGCCAATAAACAACTCGCGTCAGATGTCAACGAACTCCGACGCGAGTTAGCGCAGATGAGGGCGTCCGCAGTCCGACCGACACCGAATCCGTTGCCGGCCCAGACCTCAGCTGAAGCCCCTTCCACGGAGGTCGTGGTGCGGCAGATCATGTTGCAAGTCGGCACTATGATCAGCGCCCGCTTCGAGGGCCTGGAGGAGAGGCTGCTGCCTGCGAAGACCCACAGACCTCCTCTGGCCACAGATCGTCGAAAGGAGGCTCAGGTCCGTCCTGCGGAGAGCGTCAGCAGAGGTGTTACGCCAAACGCTCCGGTGAAGGCCCAAACAGGCAACAAGCAGACTTTACCAAAGAAAGGGAGAAGTGCCCTTGAGACTGAGGCAGCGCCCCCAGGCCAAACACTGGCTTCGGATGCAGCTCCCTCCTCAGAAGAGTGGACCCAAGTGACGAGACGTGGCAAGACACGCAGAAGGGAGAATGCAGCACCGGCAAAGGCAAGGCCGAGGTCCGCATCCCCAGGCCGGGGTCCTCACAGGCCGCAAGGAGCGCCAAAGTTGCCGCCTAAGCCTAAAGCAAGGACGGCCAAACTTCACCCCCCGCGCACAGCAGCAGTAACCATAACACTGCAGTCGGGTGCAGCGGAGAAAGGCATTACATACGCCAAGGTGCTGGAGGTGGCCAAGGGCCGCATCAAGTTGGACGAGTTGGGGGTGCCACCTCTCAAGATTAGAACAGCGGCAACCGGAGCGAGAATCCTTGTGGTTCCCGGTTTGGACAATGCAGCTAAAGCAGATGTCCTTGCCGGTAAGCTTAAGGAAATCTTTGAGGAAGAGGAGGTACGCATCGCTAGGCCGACTGTCACCGCCGATCTTAGAATCAGCGGTCTTGACGACTCAGTCGTGCCGGAGGAGTTGGCGGAAGTCCTAGCAAAGGTGGGTGAGTGCGATGCGTCGGCAGTGACGATCGGCACCATTCGCAGAGGCCCATCAGGGATGGGCACCTCGTTTGTACGCTGCCCCGTAGCAATTGCTAAAAAGATTGTCGGCAAGGGTGGACGCGTCCTAGTTGGATGGGTGGCAGCGCAGGTCCGGATTCTGGACGCCAGACCTCGGCGATGCTATAGATGCCTGATGCAGGGCCATGTAGGGGCCCAATGCAAGTCTGAAGTCGACCGTAGCGAAGAGTGTTATCGCTGCGGTCAAAAGGGCCACAAGGTCCGAGAATGCTCAGCCTCTCCTCACTGCTCCCTTTGTGCAGCAGCGGGAAAAGTTGCAGATCACCTCTCCGGGGGCAAGGCATGCGCCAAGCCCCCGTCAAAGTCAGAGGCCAGACGGAAGGCCACTGCGGCGGGAGCTAAGGCCCAGCCGCAGCCGCCTCCCCCTGATACAGGGCAGGCGAATTGCATGGAGGAAAGTTAGTGATGGCCCTAGCTCTACTCCAGGCAAACATCAACCACTCCGCTCGCGCTCAGGATCTTCTCCTGCAGTGCCTTGCGGAGAGGTCGATCAACGTGGGGGTGATTGCCGAGCCGTACGTGATCCCACCTAGACCTGACTGGGTGGGAGATCTGGACGGCTTGGTAGCAATCAGTACCCAATCGCCGGTGCGATCTCCTCCCCTTGAATGCAGATTAAGGGGAAAGGGTTTCGTTGCTGCCAGGGTGGGCAGAGTGATAATTGTAGGGATCTATCACTCCGGTAATAGACCCCGCCACGAGCTTGAGACTCTCCTCGGCGAGGTGGGTGTCTTTATTGGTCAGAGCCGCCCGCTCTCGGTGCTCGTTCTTGGGGACTTCAACGCCAAATCAGTGGTTTGGGGTTCCCCGACGACGGATCCGCGGGGTGAGACCGTGATGGAATGGATGGCTGAGGTAGGTCTCTGCCTTTTAAATCGTGGGTCTGAAAACACTTGCGTCCGTCAGTGGGGTGGCTCGATCGTCGATTTGACATTTGCCACCCCAGACCTTGCCTGTCGCATACACGACTGGCAGGTGCTGGTCGACGAGGAGACTCTCTCTGATCACCGGTACATCCGGTTCAGTGTATCCTCGTCTCTGTCGGACGCGGTGAGGGAGAAGCCGATAGAGATTGGGCCACGATGGGCCTTGAAGCGCCTCAATGTCGAATTGCTGAAGGAGGCGGCCATTGTCGAAACATGGAGTGGCACTGCTCTGGAACCAGAACCGGTAGACGTGGACGAGATGGCGGATGGACTGTGTGAAGCGCTAACGCGCGTGTGTGATGCTGCGATGCCACGTGCGCGAGCCTCACAGCCCAGACGCCAAGTCTACTGGTGGTCGGAGGAGATTGCTGAACTCCGCCGGCAATGTGTCATGGAACGCCGACGACACCAGCGCTATCGAAGGCGAAGGCGGCAAGAGACAGAAACAGCCGAGTCGTATTATGCCACCTACAGGGAGGCTTCCAGGGCCCTTCGTGTTGCGATAGATGAGGCCAAGAGTCATGCTTGGGAGGAATTGCTTGCGGGGCTGGAGCGTGACCCATGGGGCCGCCCGTACAAATGGGCGAGACAGAAACTCCGCCCCTGGGCGCCCCCCACTACTGCATTGCTCTCACCGGCAGTGTTGCGAAGGGTGGTTAATGGTTTGTTCCCCGGAGCCCCGGGGACCGATTTCTCGCCTCCCACTGTTGAAGGCCCGTCATCCACCGCTGTCGATGAGGAGGAGGAACAGGACGAACCTGTCTCTGTCTCCGAGGGCGAGCTGGGTATGGCAGTGCTCAGGATGAAGGCCAAAAACACAGCGCCCGGGCCTGATGGCATACCGGGCCGCGCGTGGGCCCTTTCCTTGGAGCACCTTGGACCCGCCCTAATGGCCCTGATTGACAGGTGCCTCAGAGAGGGAAGGTTCCCAAAACGGTGGAGAAGCGGCAAACTCGTCCTGCTCAGAAAGGAGGGTCGTCCTGCAGATGAGCCATCTGGCTATCGCCCGATCGTGCTGCTTGACGAGGCTGGCAAGTTACTGGAGCGTGTGGTCGCTGCCCGCCTCGTCAAGCACCTTGAGACGGTGGGACCCGACCTAGCACCTATCCAATTCGGGTTCCGGAGGGGTCGCTCCACGATAGGTGCAATAGCGTACGTCCGTGACCTCTCAGAGGAGGCGTGTTCCAATGGTGGTGTGTTGATGGCTGTCTCGCTAGACATCGCCAACGCCTTTAACACGTTGCCTTGGAGCACGATCCTCGGAGGATTGGAGTACCACAAGGTGCCCCAATACCTCCGAAGACTCGTTGGGGACTATCTCTCCGACAGAGAGGTAGTCTTCCCGACGATTCATGGTGAGGGGCGAAGCCCTATGACGCGTGGTGTTCCGCAGGGGTCTGTCCTTGGACCACTCCTGTGGAACGTCGGGTATGATTGGGTCCTCCGGTGTGTTAACCTCCAAAACGTCAACGTCATTTGCTACGCTGACGATACGCTGGTTACCGCGCGGGGGGACACATATAAGGAGGCGAAGATCCTGGCGACGGCCGCAGTTGCCACGACCGTATCCAGGATCCGAATGCTGGGTCTGGAGGTGGCGCTCCACAAGTCCGAGGCTATATGCTTCCATGGCCCGAGACGAGCACCACCTGCAGACTCCATCATAGTAGTAGGTGGACACTCCATCCCTGTCCGGTCGACGCTAAAGTACCTCGGCGTCGTCCTGGACAGTATGGCAGTTTAAGGCGCATATGCGACAGATGTCCCCAAGAGTCCTGGGAACAGCTGGCGCACTGAGTCGTCTCCTTCCGAACATCGGAGGAGGAGGAGGGAGCTGCCGCCGCCTCTATACAGCGGTGATCAGCTCCATGGCTCTATATGGCGCTCCCATATGGGCTGGTAGGCTTGATCGGCAGACCACTGCCCTGTTGATCGCAGCCCAAAGGGTGATGGCGGTTAGAGTGTGCCGAGGTTACCGCACAATCTCCCATGCCGACGACACCCTTGTAACGGCCCGGGGTTCCGATCTTCGGGCCGCTACGTTGTTGGCCACTGCCGGTGTCGCGGCAGTAGTGTCGAGGATTCGGCGACTGGGGCTGGAGGTGGCCCTCCATAAGTCCGAGGCCGAGGACTCCGAGGTCAGGAGATGTGTCAACACAAAATAGTTAAAAAATAAAAGATACGGAAAAAAAATTTTAAAAAGAGTATAAGGTCTTGCAACTTGTATAGTAAAAATATGGGTCAAGTTCATAAAAGTTAAAATTCCCTAAAATACAAGTTACAAACTAGGTAAAAATCGGTCACACTACAAAGTACATATAAGACAACACAAATTAAAATGACTAACGACAGTCTTCAATGCTCATACACGAAAATATTGGTATATCAAGAAAGTGTCAAGAGACTATAAGAGTCTTGTAACTTTGTACAAAAAGTGTACAAAGTCAGATAAAAATGTAGGATTGAAGAACTGTCGGAATAAAATTTAAAACAATAAAAGTCAAATGTCAAATTAAATAAAATGTCATGCACAATAAAACTTAACTAAATTAAAAATTTTCAATAAAAAATTTTTAATACACCACAAACACAAAATAAATATGTCAAATTTACCCTAAAAGAAAACACAGTTAAACAATTAAAATTTAATATAGGCACAGCCTATCGCAGTCGATTTTTTTTTGCGATTTACGACTTTTCTTTTTCGTCACCTGTACACTTTCGTACACAAAATTTTTTATTTCTGTTTTTTGTTTCTCTGGGTAGAAGAAACTGCTTCAAGGGTTTGGCCGTTCTCGAAAATGCCCTTACCCTTGCAGTTTCTGAGTTACACGTCTTACAAACTTTTAGCTTTTTGCGGTTGGTAAACTGGTTTAAACCGAAATATTTTCGCGCGCTGATGCGACAAAAATGTAAAATTTATATAAATCTATAGTACTAAACGTGCACGACCTACCCACAAAATTTTGACCTAGGTCGTCACTGCTAATCTATTTTAAAATGACTAACAAACTAAACTACAACCGCAAAAAGCTAAAATACCTATCACTTAACCTAAACTTATCTTAAAAATCCGCTGAAGGTGCCTCCCTGGTCCTGGTAGCGTCCTCTTCAGTGTAGTGCGGTCAAATGTGCCAAAAGGTCACTGAATCAGTGACCTTGTGGCCACGTGAAAGTTGTTTTTTTGGCCTTTATTCCGCCGTGGTAAGCGGAAAAAGTCAAAAAAAGGTGTCAGCAGAAAGAGCTTTGCAAGGCGCTTCTAGCCGTGCTAATAAAGCTATAGGTCACCACTGTAGTTTTAGCACAAATTCACTTTCAATTTTCAGGATGTCGTAAAATTCACTTCTTCACTTGTATCTCCGCGGATTTTTCACTGGGAGGGGCGCGGTTTTCACTCTCGTGTGCGCCTCGTCTCCCCGCAACTTTTAAGGTATCGCACGGGTACTTTTCGTCACTTTTTCCCACAACTTTGGTTTTTCGACCGCGAGTTAGCTTCGATACTCGCCGGTTTTGGAGGCGCCAAGAGCCGGACTGTGGGTTAGGTTAGGTTAGGTTAGGTTAGGTTAGGTTCCACGGACCTCCGGGCTTGGCTAAAGTGCACTGTGCGTTATAGATTATCTTGCGGTTAGCTATAACAATGTCTGAGGCTATGCCTATTAAACCTGCGCGGGACGCCCTCGGGCGTTTCCAAAAAGGCCCTTCTCAGGGCCAACCAACAGGCCCTTCTCAGGGCCAACCAAAAGGCCCTTCTCAGGGCCAACCAAAAGGCCCTTCTCAGGGCCAAC
Organism: Lampropteryx suffumata; assembly: GCA_948098915.1. Lineage (NCBI taxonomy): Eukaryota > Metazoa > Arthropoda > Insecta > Lepidoptera > Geometridae > Lampropteryx > Lampropteryx suffumata. The sequence goes on along the minus strand of OX402564.1, from coordinate 1,387 downwards.
CAACTGGAGGCGACGTATCGCATGTGGACGAGGTCCAACATGAAGACGTGGAGGTTTCGGAAGCAGAGGCTTCGATTCGACGGAAGCGGCCGTCGTCCTTGTTCTTCGCGCCCGGGTGTTTTGACTCGGACACGGAGACCGAGGGAACGGCGACCGCTAAGGTCAGTACTGCCCGGAGAGGGAGGGGTAAAACCACGGTGGCGGGTCCTTCGACAGGCAGGTGAGAAGCTCGCCTGCATTTTGGAGGTTGCCAGAAAGTCTGGGAACCTCAAAGGCGAGTTTATTGGCCGCCTCAAGAGTTCCGCGTCAACCTTGAGGGAGGTCGTTGATGCCCTGGCTTGCAGGAGTGAAGCGGAGGAAACGCGGCAGCTGAGGGCGACCAATAGTCGCCTAAAGCTGGAAGTGGAGGCAATGAAGGCAGAGGTAAAGGCGTTACGCCGTAGCTTCACAGAAGCCAGAACGGCCGCAGCTGCCGCCAATACCACTGCTGCAGAGACGGAGGCTGCTCCTTCGGGGACGGCTGAACTTTTCGAAAAGCTGGAGCGGTCCCTAACAATAAGGTTAGGGAATATGCTTGACGCCCGACTCTCGGGATTAAAGGATCAGCCTGTGCCAGCACCGCCGGTCCGGCCTCCTCTAAGAGCCCAGAGGACAGCAGCGGCAGCGGCTGCCACCGCGTCACCAAAGACGGGAACCCAGCCGGCTCCCAATCTCGCCCCTAAAGGTGCCAAGACTGCAGACGGCAATGCAGGGCCCTCTAGCCAGGGCCCAAGGCAGGCTGCTCCACAGGAGCAAACCTGGGCCAAAGTGGTGGGAAGGGGAAAAGGAAAGGGAAAGGGAAAATCTTCCCTTCCCTCTTCTGCACCTGCTGCCCCCGCGGCCCGGGCTCCTGCTAAGAAGCAGGCAGCAAACATGGCTGACAAGGCCAAGAAGACGGCACTGAAACCCCACAAGTCCGCGGCAGTCGTGCTGGCTTTGCAGCCGGAAGCCGTGGAGAAGGGAGTGACGTACAGCGCCGTCCTCCAAATGGCGCAGGAGAAGGTGGACCTCAAGGAGCTGGGTATTGACCAGCTCCGCTTCCGCCAGACAGCCACGGGGGCAAGGATACTGGAAGTTCCTGGCCCCCAAAACTCCGAGAAGGCAGACAGACTCGCGGAGAAGCTCCGCGGTGTTCTTGGGGAGGTGGCCAACATCGGCAGGCCAACTAAGACCGCCGATCTTAGAATCACGGGCCTGGACGATGCGGCCACAAAAGAGAAAGTGGCTAAGGCAGTAGCAGAGGCCGGATGCTGTGACGTCCGGCTGGTTGTGGCCCGGGAGATCCACCCCGGTCCCTACGGCACTGGCTCCATTCTGGTGTCCTGCCCGGTTTCGGCAGCCAAAGTGC